>CM060691.1:150250259-151450259 GCA_030686995.1 Artemisia argyi
GAAATATCCACATAGTGCTCCTCGCATAAAGCTCCTTACTATTGTATTATGCTTCTAACTTTACTTAGGTTTTAGATTTATATGATATTTTTACTTTATACCCTTATAGTTTATATATTTACATTTTCTACCCTAAACTTATAATACTTATATTATTTATACTTATAACTATCTTTACTTGGCACAACTAGTCCCTAGACTTATATAGTTTTAGAAAATGACATAAATAACCCTTAGACTCAGAAGTTTTCTATATTTACCATTTAGACCTTTAACTTTATAATATTTGCATAACTAATCCTTTTTAGTTTATAACTTATTTTAGTTTCTATCCTAAGGTTTTAATACTTTGCAAAACTAGTCCTTACACTTATAACTTCTAGAAAATGTAAAAAACAGTCCCTAGACTTTATAGTTTTAGGAATTTACGATATATACCCTTATGCATGTAAAGTTTTGCAAAACTAGTCCTAAATGCATGTAACTTATATTTTTATGTAACAACTAAGTTTTCTAGCTTATGTTTAACTAATATTTGCCTATCTAAGTTATGTAATTCAGATTTTAGGTCATGTAAAGGGTGTATACAATGTAAAGATGTATTAAACTCATTTTAGGGTTTTAAAATGTAAACTAGTAAATGAAATGGTTCAAGGCTCATAAGGGTTCCTAGGGGATCTAAGGCATCCTAATACTATCCTAAGACTAAACTAAGGATAATAGAACTAAATGTAAAGCCTGCTTGGTTACTTTAGGGTTATCTAGGGGGTCTCTCGGCCAAAACCGCAACTCGACACTATCCAAGCTCCTATGCTCGGCTCCTAGGGACTTAATACTACTAAGTGTGTGTGAGGTAAAGAAAAGAAGATGTATGAGGAATAATGGAGGGAGGAGGGGGTATTTATAGGGTGCGTAGAGGCGGTATGGGTGAAAACAGGAGTATAGGTGTCGAGGAGGGGAGGGGTTGAGTAAGCAAGGCTAGAAGGGGGTTGTGACAGGTCTAGTGGTGACAAGGAGGAGCCAGGAGGTAGCTAGGGGGCTGAGATAGGCCGGTTGTGGTGGTGAGAAGCCGAGGGAGGCGGTTTGGGAAAGGTGGTGACAAGGAGGTGATGCACCTCCTAGCTTGGTAGCTTAGAGGTGCTTGTAAGCAGCTTGGGATGTTTAGTGATGGTTTAAGGTGATTAGTGGTGGATTAGTAGTGGTTTAGTTAAGTAGGTGATGCACCTACTTGTGTGGGTGCTTGTAAGGTGTTAGGGTGCTAGATTAACTTGGGAGAGGTGTTAGGGTGCTTGGTTAAGGTATTTGAGGTGCTTATGTTTAGGTTTTATTAGTTTAGTTTATGTTTTGACCTAGTTTTACTTAGTGAGTGTTTAAGGTTTTACCTAAGGTTTAGTGCCTAGGTTAGGTTCCTAAGAGTGTTTAGTGACTAGTCCTAAGTTCTAAAGGGTTTATACTAAGTGATGGTAACTTATGGGAAATATTTGGGAAAGTTTGACCTAGTTTTGTAACCTAAATGACTTATTTGTGTTTAGTGGGTGATTAGGGTTTATCCTAGAGTTTGTACCTATATTAGTGTCCTATTGTGTCTAATAACTAATCCTAAGTCCTAGGAGACTTATACTAAGTGGTGGTGATCTATGGGGAAATTTTGGGATAGTCTAGACCTAATTCTAGAAAGTTATGACTTAGTTATGGTTTTGTGCTTATGGGATTTGTACCTAAGTTATAAAGGGTTGTACTAATGCCTAATGGTCCTAAGGTATTCTAATGTTCCTAAGGTAACTCATACTTAAGCCTTAGACACTTTCATACTAGTTAAGTTAAGCATATAGGTTCAAATAAGCACATAGACCTAATTCGGGTTTAATTAAGGTTTATTAGGATTTTGTGATATATTTAGTGTGTTAGATTAGTAGATTACTTATTATGGTGTTGTGGTGATCTTATGCTTGACATTCCAGGGGTTTATAGGATGTGGGTGTTGAGTTATTTGGCTTGTGTGGGTACGTGAGCAGGTCTAGTGAGTCATGCAAGTAATAAATGCACATAAAAAGCAAAAATTTACCTGTGAAATACCTACTATAGGTATTTGTAATGGGAATGATAGTAATGAGGTTTTGTGGGTTGTTAAAGTTTTACCCCCTTAGAAGAAATCTCATCCCGAGATTTAGATAATCGTAGGAGTAGGGGAAAGAATAAGTCGAGAAAGATAAGAGGAAGAAGAGAGTTTATAGAGAAGGATTATTCTGATATTGAAGAAGAATGGTATAAAAAGAAAAAAAGGGGTGCACAAGCGGAGTAGGAAATGCTTGCACAATTTCCAGATACTTAGACTTATTCATTTATATCTCATTAATTACAAATAAAGGCGTCCCAATATTTGTAAACAAGAGCGTATAAATTCATAACCCATTTGATTTATAACTTTCTCGTTAAAATGAAGGAGTGCCCTAGTTCATTTTAGTAGGATAGTTATTATAAATCATCCCTAAGTAGTATCAGCCACTACAACAAAAGTGGCTTTTTAGGACCCTTTGTGTGGCATGGTATGATAATAGAGTCCTAACAAACAGTTTAATAGGACATATGAGCGTTTGGGGTCCTTTTTAAATATTTGCTACTTAGGCGGTGTCCTAAAAAGTTATATAATAGGATGGTTGATTATTTGGGGTCTTATTATCATATAACTTAATAGGACACTTAAAATATGGATCCTAATAAATTACTTTATAAGACATTTAGTTGTTGGCGTCCCATTATGTGATAGTGTAATACGACACTTGATCACTAGATGTCCTATTATAACATAACATAATAAGACCCTTGACACTTGGGTCTTATAACTTTAACCTTTATAGGATGTTTATTCATTATGGTTTTATTATAATACACCATAATAGGTCACTTGAGTTTTGAGTCATAAGACATCAGTTAGTTAAAACGCTTATTCACAAAAGTTTTATTATAACAAAATTTAATAGGACCTTTGACACATGGGTATTATAACGTTAACCTTTATAGGACGCTTATGCACAATGGTTTTATTATCGTACACCATAATAGGACATTCGCAAAAGTTTTATTATAACAAAACTTAATAGGACCCTTAAGACGTGGTTATTATAATTTTAACCTTTATAGGACGCTTAAGCATAATGGCTTTATTATCATACACTATAATAGGACTTTTTATTTTTGAGTAATAAAATATCAGTATTTTAGAACGTTTATTCGCAAAAGTTTTATTATAATAAAACTTAATAGGACCCTTAAAGGACGCATATTCATTATGGTTTTATTACAATACACCATAATAGGACACTTGATACATAAGTCATAAAACATTGATTATTTAGAACGCTTATTCGCAAACGTATTATTAAAACATAACTTAATATGACACTTGACACTTGGGTCCCATAGATTGATACACCATTATAGGACACTTGATATCTGAGTCATAAAACATCAGTTTTATGGAACACTTATTCACAAACGTTTTTGATTATAACAAAAGTTAATAGGACCCTTGACAATAGGGTCTTATAACGTTAACCTTTATAGAACGTTATTCATAATGGTTTTTTTATGATACAACATAATATGACACTTCTTTTTAGAGTCGTAAAACATCCGCTTTTTATAATGCTTATTCAAATTAAGTTTTATTAAAACATAACTTGATATGACACTTGACACTTGGATCTCATAAATTCATCCACCATAATAGGACACTTGTGTAACACCCCCAAAATACCGCAGCGGAAGACTGTGTCATAGGGGTGCTACTTCATAATACAAAGTACAAGGTATAGAAAACGAACTCTAAATGAGATGTTTTAAAAAGTTACCATTCGATTAATAAATTCCGAGTTACAAACTTGAGTTCCATAATACAATACATAAGAGTTTTAAGACATATCGAATGGTAAAGATAAAAGCATAAGTCTTCAAAACATGCCAAGCGACTCTATGCTCCATGCAACAGCTTATCATCTTACAGACCTGAGACAAACATGATAAAGTGTCAACACAATGGTTGGTGAGTTCATAGAGTTTGTCTTAAAATAATTGAAAAGCCTTAAGAGAATGTTCGCACAGCAAAGGCATCGTGAATCCACTCAGTTGCAAGTCCCGCCATAAGAGACTTGCAACCTGTGTGTTCACAACACACTGCTAACATATATAGTATGAATAAGACATGTATAAGTTCATCAAGACAATTTAAGCAATTAGAAGTGAGTCTATACTTCATCTCCGAAGACCTCACTTTGGGAGCCAATTACCAAAGACAACTGGGAGTCAATTCCCAAAGACAACTGGGAGCCACTTCCCAAAGATAACTGGGAGCCACTTCCCAAAGACAAATACTAGTCAATAAATAGAATAACGCAATTAAGTATAACGCAGTCATGTATGTAAGCAATCAAGTATAAACGTTTTGAGTATTTGTACAAGTAAACAAGTAGTTGAGCATGTGTCTCCCCCAAAGAGTTAAGACAAGTATGAAAAGAGTAGGGGCTATGACTCACCTTAAGCTTAAGTGATGTGAAATCAAAGTGGTAGTCGAATCGTGAAAGTCTCTAAGAGCAGCCTATAATAGAACGTTGCGACTTAGGTTTGGAGTAACGTCTAAGAATACGAAAAATTGCCTATATATGTCTTGCATAATGTTCATGATGTAGTACTTAGTATATAGCGTAAGTCGTTGAATATAAATGGTTTATGAAACATGTATAAGTTGTATATCTCTTACTACCGTTCGGGCCGACATAATTCAGAAGTCATGGAGTAAACGTTCGAGGAGCCAGGACACTTTAACTCGTAAATCCACAACTCATCTCGACGGTTTACTTAATGAACTCCTCACATGAGGCTCCCTACTATTGTAGTATTTGATAACATATATATAAGTTTTGATCCGAAAAGTTACATGTCTAATATTTGAATAAACTTAGGAAAGTTTATTAGTACATGAAGATTGTTATTAGGGATAGTTTCATAAGTCTTGTATTGTAACAATTCGCATTTTCGGATTACTATTCATTTTTACTATTCACTTTTACTATTCATCTCAGAAATTTTTATTTCATATTCTCGTAAGTTGAACTATTTTAACGATAATCCGAGAGTTTGACGCTCGTCGGATCATTTTTGCAAAAATCACGAAGCCGTGTCCGAGATTTACTTTTAGGTTTAAACGTCCTTCCGGCATTCCGATATGTCTGTAAAACACTATAAACGATAGAAATATGATTTTCTCTCATTTTACGACAATTCTAAAAGTTTTGGAATTTTACGTTTTTCAGTTCAGCGTTTTACGCGAATTACGCGTTTTTAAACCCGCGTTTTCAGTTTTAACAATGTTCAAGCAACCCGATGGAACTTACCATTCATTTTATATTTTATTATGGAGTATTTTGACAAGTTTAGTCATTCTTTCAAGTTTCATATTTTTACGATACCCGGATTTACGTTTCGTGATTTAAAACTTTACGGTTTGCGATTAACGGAACCAAAACCGACTCCGTGAACCAGATAACACCAAGCTTTCTACATACTCATCCAAATTTTTACACATGTGCAGCCCCCCTCATCCCAAGATACTTCAAGTTGACCATATATTTACAATAATGCCATTATATTAGATATTTCATACAAAAACACCTTTAACATATTCATACTAGTTCTTATAATCAAAATGAGAGGTTTTCTTCCTTCCTCTCTTCCTAGCCACGACCAAGAACAAGAACACAACAAAGATCCATTATTTTTCAAAGATCAAAGCATAAAAGTTGTTCATTTCATCATTCTAATTAAGGGTTTTGCAATACAAACTCAAGAAACACAAGATTTCTAATCATCTCACCACCTATTATTTCAAAGTGAGTATTCAAATTTATTTTCATGTTTTCATCTAATTAACATATGTATCTTATAGTATTCATGCTTAATTTCATGCACAAACTAGTTATACCACTTTATTTTTGTATACTTTTTGAACATACAAACCCTAGATTGTGATTTAGGTGTTCCCTTGTTAAATTAACTTGATTACTAGTCATTAGGAACCCATGGCACCCTAAGAAGGTGTATGGTAGGATTATTATAGCTTTGTGGTGTTTGCAAGAGATTTGGTTGAAGTAGAAACTAGTTTTGGACATGAAAAATGGATTTGTAACAAGTATATAAACCTACTGTCCCACTTTTGTAAATTCTGGAAAATCAGTAAACATAAAGTAAACTTTGGCAAAATTTTTAGAAAATACTTTCAAAAACGAAGCCGTAGGCGAAAGAACGGATTAAAAAGAGTTTATAACGAAGGAGATATGAATTTTTCAATATTAACGACGAAAACTATTTTCCGGAAAAATACATGCTGTTGGACGATTTTCAATGGGCAATCTGAGGTGTAAAACTTGATCTAGCCATCCCGACTTATTAAAAATATATTAGTATGTTGTCCCACGATTTCGGGGATATAAAGAACGTAGAAAACAAGCTTATAACGACCAAGATATACACGTTTGAATATCGGCAAAACTCATTTCATTTTGACAGCTTTTACTAATATTAACACTAAAACTACGTAGTAACTTTAGAAGCTAGAAATAATACCAAGTACCCAATTTTATAACTAACGAAGTATTAGTTATTACAAGTATATTTTTATCACAACAAGGCGTTATTTCAAGGATTTCAAACCGAGGATTTCAACACTAACATTGATACATACGATATATATATAAGTATATATATTGCAACTAGTTTTATTTTTCTAATAGCCATATTTTCCTAAGTTTTGGAAAATGTATATTTTTGATAACAACAAGTATTTTTCAAAGAGTAGAGTGGTATAGGAAACATGTGCATGGACATTCATAACATCATTTCATGATCTAAAGTAGATCGTTCATCATTCATATTAGGTTGCGGTTAGAGATCGAACCTCATTTCTGTGTATACACTTTTGTCATCGTAGTTGTTGCATCAGGTGAGTCATAGCCCCTACTCTTTCTATACTTGTTTTAACTCTTTGGGGGAGATACATGCTCAACTACTTGCTTACTTGTACAGATACTCAAAACATTTATACTTGATTACATTTATACTTGATTTCATTTATACTTGATAACACTTATACTTGATTGCATTATACTTGATTTCATACATACATGATTGATACATGCACAAATACTTACTTGATACTTGAAACATTTAAACTTTTATACTTTGGGAAATGGCACCCAGAAATCTTTTATACTTTGAGAAATGGCACCCAGTAATCATACATACATGATTGTGAAACTTCCAGTGGCTCCAAATTAAGTTGTTGGATGACCATTGAGACATACATACAAACGTGAGGTCTTCGGAGATGAAGTGTAGACTCACGACTAATTGCTTACTGTTGTGATGAACTTATACATGTTTTACTCATACTATATATGTTAGCAGTGGGTTGTAAACACACAGGTTACAAGTCTCTTATGGCAGGACTTGGAACTGAGTGGATTTACGATGCCTTTGCTGGGACAACTTCATTCATATGCATTACATTCTTTTTCACAAGACTCTATGAACTCACCAACCATTGTGTTGAAACTTTAGCATGTATTTTCAGGTTATAACCAATGGCACGCTACAGGAGGTTTTGGCAGGGCATGGCATGGTCATAGAAGACTCTGATTATTCATTTGGGGACCGTTTTAAACTATTTTAAGGGCCTACTTCCGCATTACTTTTAACAATGTAAATTCAACATTTGATTTAACTATTTTATTCAAAATGATTCAAGTGCAAACCATTTTTGAACTTGTGTCGAGATACCAATTGAGTTACACCCAGCTACATGTATGCTTCCGCTGGACCCGATTTTGGGGGTGTGACATGTATGACCATTTTCTCTTTGTAATATCTCATGGTTCCTTTTGAAGTGAAGTAGATCCAAATTTCTTGTTCAAGTTATCGCTTAATTCCTTGTTTCATGTTTACGCCTAAGTAAGCTTATATTTAGTCATGGCTTCGCCGTGACCTTGGTCATTTTTCCATGGTCTTGAGACTCAACCTTGGCTTTAGCCATGGTTGTGGTCTTGGCTTTTAGGTCATTAGACCTCTTGGTCTTAGTAAATCATAACTATAATATAGTGACTTTGGTCTAAAATGGGCTGTTAAGATTTTGAAGAAAATTATCACTCGGAAAGAGTTTTCAGGGCTCGAGCTTCTTTACTCCTGAACGAAAACGTCGTTTCGGACAACTTTCGTGTTTTAACTTTTTGATGAATTGGACCAGAAGTGTGACTTTCAAAATTAAAATTTGATCAGAATGCTATTTGGGCAGTTTTGCCGTTTTGGTTTCGCTAGCTTCAAATGGTCATAACTTTTGACTCGGGTACTCGTTTTGGGTGATTCAAATTGCTTTGTTTTCCTTGTTAAGTCCTCTTTAACAGTAAGTAAGTGTCAAATATCAAAGTTATACTATTTTGGTCGTGGTTCTCCATAAAAATCACTAGTTTGCTTGTTTACTTCTCATAAGTTAACATATGTATACCATTACTTGTTTTATCCATTTTTAAACATCATGAACACAATAACAAGAACATATATAGCATGAAAGGAACACAAAGAGCATGTAAATGATAATTAAGCAAGAAAGTATGTTAGGGTTTGCTTACAACTTGAGGCTTTCTAAAAGAAAGGTAAGTAACTAGTAAGGTACGGACTTTGATAGACTTAAGCTTCACTCTTTGCAATCTATGATAAACCGAGGTTATTTGAAGATTATAACGACGCCTTCTTGAAGTCCAAAGCTATTTGAAGATTATAACGACGTCTTTTTGGAGACTTTAAAGTTATAACAACTTTTCTTAGAAAATTTCCAAGATTGAAGATCAAACACTAGTTTTCTTTAAAAAACTAGTTAACTTTCTTACAAAATATAAGAAAAGTGCCTTAGGTTTTAGGACTTGAAGGTTATAAGAAGGTGTGGTGCAAGTTTTCTATGTGTTTTTAGCTTGGTATTTATAGGGTAGGAAAAATAGTTAACCATATATTGGGTTAGAATTTAACCATGGTTAGTTTAGACACTTGTATACATCCTAGAGATCAATGGTCAAGATCAAGCCACAAAATGGTGACTCCCCCCCCTAAATGGCGGTTCAAGGTGGATAAGGGTGACTAGATGATGAGTCTTGGTGCTATCTTGCTTAGTTTGTGCATTTTGACTCCGTAAAATGCTAACCGTAAATGATTAGGCCTTAAAACGTAAAACCGGGTATCGTAAAAAAATGAAACTTGAAAGTATTGTTAAACATGTCAATATAGTCCATAATAAAATATAAAATGAGTGGTAGGTTCTATCGGGTGCGAAAACCCTGCTAAAAACTGGAAACACGGGTCTAAAACGCGTAATTCGCGTAAAACACTGAACTGAAAAACGTAAAATTCCAAAACTTTTGGAATTGTCATAAAATGAAAGAAAATCATATTTCTATTGTTTATAATGTTTTATGGATATATCGGGATGCTGGAAGGACGTTTAAACCTAAAAGTAAATCTCGGACACGGCTTTGTGATTTTTGCAGAAATGATCCGATGAGCGTCAAACTCTCGGATTATCGTTAAAATAGTTTAACTTACGAGAATATGAAATAAAAATTTCTGAGATGAATAGTGAAAAGTGAATAGTAAAAAGTGAATAGTGAAATTTTTCCGGGAATAGTAATTAATCTGAAAATGCGAATTGTTACAACTTGAAATTTGAGTCATAAAGTATCAGTTTTATAGACTGCTTACTTGCAAAAGTTTTATTTTAACAAAACTTAATAGGACCCTTGACACCTGTGTCTTTTAACATTAACCTTTATAGTACGCTTATTTTTTTATGGTTTTATTATCATACGCCATAATAGAACACTTCTTATTTGAGTCGTAAAACATCAGTTTTTTAGAACGCTTATTTACAAAAGTTTTATTTAAACATTAGTTAATATGACACTTGATACTTGGGTCTTAGAACTTGATACACCATAATAGGAAAAGCACTAATGAATAAGAATTTTTCAAAACTACAACTATTGATGGAAACTAGAAATAAGCATACAAATTTAAAATTCATATGAGTCAAAGATGAGTTAGTTTCTTGTAAATTATTCGGTTTAAACACAAAAATTCAAGTGGTCACACTAACCTGTGGGATAGTTTTCAAAAAGAATTTACCAACAAAGTACATTAAACCTGATCATGAACGATACAATATAAAAAGGTCAATTTTGAGTATGTAAGTTTATGTCTAAACTAATAAAGGTTTGATGAAAACTTTAAACAAAACTCTTATAGCTGCATAGTCAGAAGTTCAACAAAAAAGTTGTTTCTGCGTGTAAGAAGAGAACTTGGTTCTTTTGGTGCTACTATTGTGTCTTACAAAAGCATGTAACGGGTTAGTTATCAGCAACTATTGATGATCAAACTATCAGTTGGGAAAGTTTTAAATGTGTTCGCTTTAAACTAAATGATGTAACAACAAACCTGTGGTAAGCTTTGAGAAATTCCAATCAATTGTCATTTAGCCTAATCATCTAACTTGATTCGGATAATAACACTTGGGTTTGACTCGCCATGTTGGTCTACTTCAAAATGATCCTAACCCCTCCATGATCTCCCCAGATCCGCCTACTTCCAGGCTATCGCCAGTCATAACAGCTGCTGCTTACTTACTGGTAGTCCAGTGATCAAGCTCATTCATTATAGCCCAATAACATTACCCAATTGACATCAAACAATTCTGGTTCCCTCAGACCAGTTTCCCACTCAATTCTACCCCCTTTAGAACCATAAAACATATATGCAACATCAAACTTCACTTTAATTTCTCATAGGTGAAACTAAAGCCACCTTAGAACCATAAAACATATATACCCAAAAATATCCCTATTTTGTCTTTGCTTGAAGGCCATTTCGGGTTATTATAATCTCTAACAAGTCAAACGGGACAAATCAAAACTAAATCCACCTTAGAGCAGTTGACAAAAACAAGTAATAAAGTAAGGCTTAAGGGAAAAAAGCTGATAATCTACTAATAAGCTGAGGCAAGACTGAAATAAACTAGATGACTAATAATAAATTAAAAGGACAACTAAAATAAGCCACAATAGGGGAAATAAGCACTGTTAAATGACAAAAGAAGCTAAAAAGCCACTAAGGGCTGCTGTTGTAACCTTGGTGCAGGGGAAAAACAGGCTTTTTCAAGCAATGAAAAAGCACTCCAAATAAATTCTTAAAAATCTAGAAAAAATAGTAATAGCTAGATAAGCCAGCCAACTAACTCATTGTGTGCAAAATTTGAGCTTATAACAACTTAACATGAGTAAATTAAAAACCACAAGGATGTGCTGCAAATGGGGAAAACCAAAAATTAAGTCTGCTATATCAATAGTTCCCCCCCCCCCCACACTTTATTTAATTAAAACCTACCCTACACTTTTTAATATAAATACCCTTCAATATTTATAAATTTCATTTTACTAATAATAAAACACACACATTTCACCTACTATCTCTCTCTCTAAACCCTCCCCACCGGATCCTTCAAAATATCTGTCCACCCATAAGCAGATTCCGGCGACGGTCACCGGAATAATTTTTCGGTGAACACCTTTTCTACCTCCAATCGATAGATCGGTGTATCCCCATCTTTTTTGGGCTTTTCGGCTCTCGGTACCCACCACAATGCCTCCACGCGCCACCCTTTACCACCACAGTTAACACTGAGACCACCACACCCATCCTTTCATCTTTCCCGATGGTAAACAACCCTCATGCGCCTTCCTCGTAACTTATTTTCATTTCATTTAGAAACCCTAGTTTTATAAATTTTTAATAAAACTGATTTTATCACTAAACCTTTTATAAGAATCCTTTTAATAAGTGTTTTAAACATGTAAAACTCATGTGGAATGATTATTTTTCATGACTCGGTGTGGGGATACTTTTGTGTTTTCTATCTTTCTTTTATGTTCCTTGATATTATTGATGTTTTGGAGATTGTTTTTGGCCGTTTGGTTTGTAGTTGTCTCGGCAGTCGAGGGTTTGACCCTCGATGTATTTCTTGGTGATTATTTGAGCTTGGGTTTGGATCAGATTATAGTTTTGGACCCAATCGGTCTTTTTGTGGTCCGTATGGTTGCGTTTGTTTTCGGCAGTAGGCTTAGAGTTTGGATTTGTTGTGGACTGTTTTGGATGTGGAATTTTATTTTATTGTGTTTGTGGTTAGACTCGGATGTGTTTGGTTGAGCCGAGAGCTCCGTGGCTTGCGTTGTCACGGCAAAGACGTTTTATTATTTGGTTATGTTTGCTTGGTTATTTATGTTTCGATAACGTTTTTGGCTAATTATTTTTGACATGGGAAAACTTGGCGAATAATATAAACTTGACTAATAATTATGAAACAATAAAAAGACTTGGTTCCAAATTATTATTGTGACAATATATATTGTGGACATGTATTGGACGTATTGGATTTACGCCGTTGGTTATTTGGATGTTATGGACTCTTTGGTACTTGAGACGGAAGGATGTGTTAGACTTTGACTAATTTAACATATCTGGACCCGAATAAATACGAAATGGTCGATAAAACTAAACAACTAATGGATACCCGAATGATATATCCAATTGTATATTATAACTTGGAGTAAACTGCAAAAATCATCCCTGTGGTTTGTGTAAATTTGCAAGAATCATCCCTATCTCAAATGTTCAGCATTAAACATCCCCGATCCACAAACGTTCAGCAATAATCATCCCTGAGCACTAACGTCGTTAGTTTTACCCGTTAAGTGCTAAAATAATATTTGCCCGTTAGTCCCTCCGTTAATATTTTTTGCACCGTTAATCCTTATTTTTTAAAATGAATTATACGTTTTTGTCTGTTTTTACATTTCGTCTGTTTTTTACGTTTTCGTCCGTTTTTGTCTGTTTTATCCATTTTTTATAGTTTTTGTCTGTTTTTTGTTACGTTTTCGTCCGTTTTTTCACGTTCTCGTCCATTTTTTACGTTCTCGTCCGTTTTTTAATGTTCTCGTTCGTTTTTAATGTTCTCGTCCGTGTTTTTCGTTCTTTTCCGTTTTTTTCATTTTCATTTTTTTTTACGTTTTTGTTCATTTTATCTATTTCCCACCCACCTCCACCACCCACCACCTACCGCCACCACCACCCACCACCTCCACCCACCACCACCACCACCCACCGCAACCTACCAACACCCACCGCCAACACCACACGTATGAAATCATGTATAAAAACGTGGTGATGGGTGATGGTGGCAGTGGTGGGTAGTGGTGGCAGCGGTGGTGATGGTGGTGGTGGGTGGTGGTGGCGGTGGTGGGTGGTGGTTGGTGGTGGCAGTGGCGATGGTGTTAGTGTTAGCAGCGGCGGTGGTGGTGTTAGCAGCCGCGGCGGTGGTGGCGGTGGGTAGTGGTGGTGATGGTTGGTGGTGGCAGTGGCGGTGGTGGTGATAGTGGTGGTGGTGGTGGTGGCGGTAGGTGATGGGTGGCGATGGGTGGTAGTGGCGGTGGTGGGCGGTGGTGGGCGGTGGTGGAGGTGGGTGGTGGTGGGCGGGTGGCGATGGTAAATGTAACAAAAAACGGACAAAACCGTAAAAAATGGATAAAACAGACGAAAACGTAAAAAAAAATGGATGAAAACGTAAAAATGGACGAAATGTAAAAACTGACGAAAAATAATAATTTGTTTTAAAAAATGAGGATTAACGGTGCAAAAAATATTAACGGAGGGACTAACGGGCAAATATTATTTTAACACTTAACAGATAAAACTAACGACGTTAGTGCTCAGGGATGATTATTGCTGAACGTTTATGGACTTGGGGATGATTAATGCTGAACGTTTGAGATAGGGATGATTCTTGCAAATTTACACAAACCACAGGGATGATTTTTGCAGTTTCTCTATAACTTGTGATATTTAGTGATAAATAGGATAACTAAGAGTCGTTGACTCGGGAAATCGTTTTATAAACGGGCATGTGATGCCAAAATTTTGTAAAATCTCTTGTAAACCTTAAACGTTTAAGATTTGTAAATTATCTAAAAACCTTTTCAAATTATAATGCTTTCAACATTTTATTTTGGGAAAACGGGTAAAGCCGAGACTAGTTATTAATGTGTTGTTGTTTATTTGAGTGTGTTTTCAATTCATTTCGACGTCTTTCTTCGAGGTGTTCTTTCGTCTACTTCCGTCTTTCTTGGGTATTTGGTCATTTTCGCCGACAATTTCATTTTCTAACTTTCTTGTCTTCCACACGAGACTTTTAAAATCTATTTTCTTTCAAAAACCATTGTTACTAAAATCTTTTGTTCAAGTATTGTTTATTGAGATATTCGAGTATTGTTTCTGAGTTATGCCATTTATATTGATTAGGTTGTGCTGAGGATTACTTGACGTGACATATTATTTGCTGGTTATTATTTCTCGTTTCCTGCTGCTATTAAGGTGTGATTCATAGCCCCGCTTTTATCTTTTAAATGTTTATAAACCCATGGGGTGAGATACATGCTTTTAAATGTTTTCTGAGCACAAGTATTTTTGGTATGCTATTTCCTGATTAGAATGCTTTCTTGACCGATGTGCTAATTAGCTTATCTTGCCATGCAAGACCCTCCGATCATGAACCATTAATCACTTGCGAGTGAGCGCGAATATAGGGATATAGGCCTATAGGAATTGACCCTCCTACTCCTTTTGCTGAATAGACAATTTGTGGTGTACAATATTCGATTTTTGCTGGGTATATGGCAAGTACCCGGCCTGAGGGCACTTATTATATTATGAAATTATGCGGTTATTGTCGACTTATGAATTCGGTTAACGTTTTGCGTGTCATGAGCTTAGCAATATCAACAATATTATATGCACTGGGATGCCTCTATATATTGTATGTTACCTTGATTACCCGGTATTTGCATATGTTGCTTATATCATATGATTAAAACCTTGTGCTCAACTTTATTATTTAAACCTATGGATTACACTCAACCTTTGTGTTGACTTTTAAGCATGTATTTCAGGTATTGCTACTAATAATAATTAGCTTTGGAGCTTGATGTTTTGGGCATGATGGAGTGGTTTGGACTGAGGAGGCTTTCTGTCAAGGCAACTATAACACTCTAAAATTTTGAACATCTGAAATACCCAAAATGCCCCTCTAATTTTAACTTTTGAAGAGACGTTAAATAATCTAAAATGTTACACTCCAATTTTTGACCTAAGTATTTATATGATAATATTTGAACGTTTCGCGACATTTGAAACCTATAATACTTATGATATATAAAAATTACAAAACATGTACAAGAAAAATACATCACACGTTTATTTGGTGCTTGGGAAATTTATTTAAAATGTAAACAAAATGAGACATTATGTCTAGGTCCATTAGAATATTGAAATTGATTTACCTCATTATTTCTTTCCTAAAATCACGACTGGTTGCCCTCCTTAATTTCCATTCGGTTTTAATAATACCGAATATCACAAAGTCTCTCAAAACACAACTCACAAAACCTAATTAACAAAGTGGCGGCACACACCTTTTCTCCTTCATTCGATCCCAAAGAAACTAATACGAAGGCTCAAAGGGACGTGTTTTCCTAACTGTTCGAGGGAGGTTTGGTTTGTTACTGTTTCGGCTAGTATTTGATGTGGGTTCGATCATTGATGTTCTCTTCTTCTTTGATGACGGCTACAAGGGTAAGTAACGCGAACCTTGGTCAATTTCCCCATTGTCCCATTCGATCATGTCTTGTTTCTGTTCGGCTCTTTAATCATGCGCAACATCATACATAAAATCATAAGATTAACTAAATGGAATAACGAGAATATATCATAAAAGAATCGGCTATAAAATCGTTGTATGAGTCGACTGTAATCAATTGTGTGGCTCGACTTATCTCAGTAAACCCGTATATTAATCGATTGTTTAAAGAGTTAAAGCGTGCTGTGGTTGATTCGTATGGAATAAATTAGAAATCCCATGACCTGAATTGTTATTCAAATTGAGACTAAAAACATGTGCATGGGTGTGGGGTCGAAGGGGTTTAAAAACTTGAAAAGCTTGAAGTTTGATTTTTGTTTTCAAATAAGAGTTTGACTATGGATTCGAGTGAGGATTGAAAATGGTAAAACATGTTTTTAATAAACAAGAAAGGGCTTGATTATTTTCGACTAAACAAAGTTGGTTTCGAACGTGTGTTATTTTCTACCGAGCTTGCATTCTTGTTTCGAATTTGGGTGGATGCGAGCTAGGGGTTTTCTGTGTTTGTTCGGCATAATATATATAAAGGGGTGTCGCGAGCTGTTGGTGTCACGAGCTGTTTTGATTTCGAAATGGGTTTGGTGTCTTTCCAGCGAGGGCTGTACATGTAGTAATCATGAGTCGAATAGATAACCTGTTAATAAGCATACGTTTAAAATGAGACAGAAAAATGGTGAATGAATGCATGCTTACGAAAAATGGCTAAGAATGTATATAAGAAACCTTGAGTTATGTTTAGGCTACTATAACTCATTTTATATTACATGTTATCATTGTAATTGAATATTTATGTAAGAAAATATAATACGCTTAACACTTTAAGAATTCTAGTTAATTATATGTGGTCTATTATAGCTCCCTTTTCATACGTTGATCATTGGCATGTTATGCATAAAAAGTGTTTAAAGCATAGTAGCTTAGTCGTGAAATGAGGTCGAATATATGTCATTTAAATTGTGAAACGGCGGGGTCTAAAATTATTATTTTGATATAAAATTCTATTATAAACTTTAAAATTATTTTATTTGACATTTTTAATATTTAATTTTGATAATTTACATTTTGACCCTAAACGTATATACGATCACTAGCATGTTTTTGTTTCGTTTAATAGAGATATGATGATAACTAAGCCTCGTCACGTAAAAATAATGAACCGGTCTCGTATCTATGATCACTAATATGTTTCGTTAAATATGAGAATACGTTTGGAAATGAGACACATGTATAACGTATAAGACTTGAAGCTTGATCCGAATTGTTTCATTAATAATATAGTTATATGAAGGGACTATACGTGTGCTCATAATCAGTTCTAAAATGTGAGATATGAAATATACTCATAATTGATTACCAAATATATATATTTGCATGGCGTAACAAGCTAGTTGAATGGAAATTACCTTTCTGAATTAAGTAAAGTAGTTGCAGATATGCAATGTGTAGTTTTGAGATGCTCATAGCCTGATATTGGTTTGAGCCACCATTGTGCCACTTTGGTGATTGCTTGACATTTGAAAACTCATATAGATATGATTTGCATTATGCTAACTGGATATTATATGTTGTGAAAGTTTAGGCTTCAGTTTAGTAGTTCTCCCTAGCAACTTCAAATGTCTAGATTCTAGAATACCATTAAAATATGATTAGATGGCAAAATTCCCTAGATGACAATTGAGAAATAAGCAAATTGTTGCATGAATAAATTGAAGAATAGGGGACGTTACTTATCTCATTAGTTGTTGCATCTCCAATATAGTATTGTTGCATTTTCATAACGTCAGATACATATTTTCACATATTCAGCATACACTGATCAATTTTTGACCTCCTTTGTATACACCAGCCTCCATACCTGCAGTATTACATCTGTTTAACCTAATACTTGTGTCTGACTATAAATTGATAAATGTTTGTTGAAAACTGAAATCTAGGTCGGGGATGAAGTTTTCCTTAAAAGCATTCTAAACTCAACCGAGACTGTAGCAAAAGGATGGGTGAGGAGCTTGAACCCAAATGATATAGTTGGTGATACAGAGATTGGATGAGGAATGTGTGAGGTAAACGTTCAAGTACAAACAAAAAGAGATGAAATGTTGGTGAGACCATATGGGTTATTTGCCACAATTGAAGACTGTGTTGGTGCAACCATAGTATGGCCTTGTCCCTTTATCTCGGTATGTCTTTGTTAATCTTGTGATACCAATAATTTTACTAACATGGAGCTTAATGCTTATACATGGGTGTTTATTTGTAGGTGGTCCGTGAGGATTGAGAAAGGATGCATGATGACCCCGGACTAAGCTTCTTGTTGCTTTAATTTATTGTTTAATGTTACAAAACTTTATGTTGGATAGTGTCTACCTTATTTATGTTTAGTGCTTTTGTTATGACAATTGCTTATTTGAAATACAATTTCGTTTTATTCATTTAATAATTAGTTGATGTTTTATTCATATCGTAATAATAGAGTGTGCATGTTGAAAATAGCGTCCTATCATATGACTTGTTAGGACTTTGAAATTGTCCTATTAAACTTATTAACCGTCCTAACAATTAACTTTTAAGGACGCTTAACATTGTAAAAGTGTCCTAATATGTTGTTATTAGGACGTTATTTAGGTTGTTAATAGACATTTTATACGACCAAAAAAATTGGTTTCATAATCTTCTTTGCGATATTAGAACCCTTTTCTTGGTGCTAAAGTAGCTATAATGTTATATGATAAGTGTCCTAACAATTATCTTTTAAGTACGCTTGTATGTGTATCAAAAAATTAAAATTAGGTAACCACGTTTTACAACATTGTAAAAGTGTCCTAATATGTTGTTATTAGGACGTTATTTGGTTGTTCATAGACATATTATGCGACCATAAATTTGGTTTCATAATCGTATTTGGGATATTAGGACCCTTTTCTTGGTGTTAAAGTAACTATAATGGTATATGATAATCGTCCTAAGAATTAACATTCAAGGACGCTTGTATGTCTATCAAAAGATTAAAAGTAGGTTACCACATGTTAGAACATTATAAAAGTGTCCTAATATGTTTTTATTAGGACGTTATTTGGGTTGTTTATATACCTATTATGCGACCATAAAATTGGTATCATAATCTTATTTGAGTTATTAGGACCCTTTTCTTGGTTGCTAAAATAGCTATAATGTTACATCATAAGCGTCCTAACAATACTTTTAAGGACGTTTTTATGTGTCTCAAAAGATTAAAAGTAGGTAATCACATGTCAAAACAATGTAAAAGTGTCCTAATATGGTTTTATTAGGACACTATTTGGGTTGTTCATAGACATATAATACGACCATCAAATTGGTTTCATAAGGGTATTTGAGATATTAGGACGCTTTGGACCTATTACAACCGCCTTACCTGAAACGCTTTCATCCTTTGTCACAACTCACGATTTCAGGTCATTTTAGGTCTTTTCCCGAACTTTGGAAAAACACTATTCATAAATCACTATTCATCAAAACACTATTCATCGTTTTACTATTCATCGTTTTCGAGGTCGGTTTGATGTTTTGAGAAACTTTTTGGAAATTTACTATTCATCGAACACTATTCATTTCCGGAAAGTTTTCACCATTCACTTGCATTACTCATTTCATCGTAAATTTAGTTTACGGGTATTCAAATTCGCGTAACCGGATTGGTTTAGGTGCGAATTCATTTCATTAGTGTTAAGTACACTGCATACGGACTGGGGATAGTCTGCATATCATCATAACAGCATTTTCATGTTATACCACTCTCAGGATTTTCAAATTTCTATATTCAGTACATTTAACGTTTTTACGTATACGTAATTATAATAAACGTTAACACCCGGTTTATACACGACGAATATATCTAAATATTTCCCACAATGGTCCCGACATATTTTTATATCCATTTTTACATCATAAAAGTTATAACATTCAGTTACCCAGTATTTTGGAAATTTATTTTATTTTTAACATACGCGTACGAATATAACGACGGTTTTCGTTAAAACTAAACATTAATCACCCGATCACTCAGTAAATGTACCCAACATATTTTTAATATGTTTTTATCATTATCATGACTTTATTTCATCCCGGTTAACTTCGTGAACGTTTATTGCTATTAAACCCGGTACCCGATTTTAACGAATAACGCGTAATAACACTTAACGCTACACTATATTTTCTAAGTGATCAAAACCGTTTTGGCTACTTCCTTTTCACACCAAAAACCGGCCATGTGCCCCTAATTTTAACCTATTGCATTAACTAAACCTTATTTAACTAATAAACCTCTTAAACCTTAACTTTACTAAAATTACAAATCATAATTCATCTTTTCAACAAAGATCAAAAGTTCATTTTCTTCTTCCTCCTCTTGAAACCCACGACCATAAATCAATCTCCATGATCAAGTGATCATTTTTCATGAAGTAAAACACAAAAGTTGTTCATTTTACAAGTCTAATCAAGATACAAGCAACAAAAACACAAGAACATCAAGCATAATCATCCAATAATCATCTCTTTTGGTCAAGTAAGTTTTCATCTTTATTTTTTCATGGATCATCCTATTTTTACATGTATTACATAAGAATCATGCTAAAAACCATGTATAAGTAGCTATACTACACTTTATTTTGGCTAAAAAGAAACATACAAACCCTAACTTTTTAGTTATGAATCCCCTTGCTCTAATAACTTGGTTAGGAGTCCATGGCACCCTAAGAAGGTGTATGGTAAGATTAGATTAGTCATGTGGTGATTACAAGAGGTTTGGTGATGGTAGAAATTGGTTTTTAACCTTGGAAACTTGATTTGGAACCCATTTTAGACATGCTGTCCCGTTTTATAAAAATCTGGAAAATCAGTAAACACCAAGGAAACTTTGGCAAAATTTTTAGAAAATACTTTCAAAAACGAATCCGTAGGCGAAAGAACGGATTAAAAAGAGTCTATAACGAAGGAGTTATGATTTTTGCAAGATTGTAGACGAAAAGTATTTTTCTGAAAATGTATGCTGTTGGACGTTTTTCATTGGACAAAAAGAGACTTTAGACGTAACCCGGAGGAGCCGAGCTTTCCAAAATATATTACTACATACTAAGACGAAACCGTGGATATAAAGAACAAGTAAAACGGACAAGTAACGACAAAGATATACTCGTTTGAATATCGGCTAAAACCCTTTTATAATTGACAGCTTTTATTAAATTTGGCGCAAAAACTACGAAGTGCATTTTTAAGCTAAACATGATATCAAGTACCGAGCTTTATAACTAATGTAGTATTAGTTATTACGAGTATATTTTCATCATTTCAAGGATTACAACCCGAGGATTTCAACGCTAACATGGAAACATACGATATATATATATATAAGTATATATATATTACAACTAGCTTATTATATTTTCTAATAGCAATATTTTTCCAAATTCTTGGATTATATATTTTTTGATAACACAAGTGTTTTTTAAAAAGACTAGAGTGGTATAGAAACATGAGCATGGACATTCATAAACATCATCTGGTGATCTTAACGAGATCATGCATCATTCATATTAGGTTGCGGTTAGAGATCGAACCTCATTTCGGTGTACACTTTTGTCATCATAGCTGTTGCATCAGGTGAGTCATAGCCCCTACTCTTTTAATTGTTTTACAAACTCTTTGGGGGAGATACATGCTACTACTTGCTTACTTGTACAGATTTACATAACATTATACTTGATAACATTATACTTGATAACATTATACTTGATTACATTACACTTGATGTCATACATACGTGATTGTGTTATACTTAACTGTGGTATACTAAACTGTGATGGATACATACATACATACTTCCAATGGCCCCAGATTTAGTTCTGGGCACAACCATGGAGACACATATACTTCTTATGGCCCCAGATTAAGTTTCTGGGCACAACCATGGAAGTATACATACTTAGGTGAGGTCTTCGGAGATGAAGTGTAGACTCACTACTAATTGCTGAACTTTTGTTATGAACTTATACATATCTTGATCATATTATTTTGTAGCAGTGGGTTGTGAACACACAGGTTACAAGTCTCTTATGGCGGGACTTGTAACTGAGTGGATTTACGATGCCTTTGCTGTGTGAACACTTTCTATAAACTTTATTGGTTAGACAAACTCTATGAACTCACCAACCATTGTGTTGACACTTTAGCATGTATTTCAGGTTTTAAGCTATGGCACACTACTGGAGGTTTTGGCAGGGCATGGCATGGTCATAGAAGACTCTGATTTATTCATTTGGGGACCGTTTTAAACTACTTTAAGGGCCTAATTCCGCATTACTTTTAACAATGTAACTTCCACAATTTGATTTAACTATTTTATTTTAAATGATTCAAGTGCAAACCATTTTTGAACTAGTGTTGTGATATCAATTGAGTTACACCCCAGCTATACGTATGCTTCCGCTGGACCCTATTTTGGGGGTGTGACAGATTGGTACCAGAGCTTTGGCTATAGCGAACTGAGTGTTTTTAAAACCTAGACTATAGCTACTTTTACGAAAACTTAACCCTATGACCGTCACGTGCCTGCCTGCCAAGCTGAAGCCTCATTTGTGGTTAGTTGCTGACATAGGTGATGAGATTTGTGTCTCATTATCTGATATATTATATTCATTTATTATAGTTGATTACTATAATTGTCTTTCATATAAGCATGTTCACGTATCATATATATCACAACGTTATGTTTTTCTTTGCATAGTTTCATCATTTGACCTCGAGTTTGGTCACCTGCCTTAGTCATTCAGAACACCTTATTATTTGTGAAGGACATGGTATTAGTATAACTAAGCTGAGTATTTCAAAATTCATGGAACCTCGGTGGAATATAGACTGGTCATTTATATTCAACCCGGGATAGTAGGACATAGGCTGACCACCTATATCCGACTCAGAAATGAATTTTGCAACACTGAGAATAGTTATAATGATATTTTGTCTGGATTGTGTGTAAGCAATTCCAAAGTCGAGCTAATTTTTCAAAAGATCTTTTTCAAGGATGTTGAATCCAGACCTTGATTTTTAGCTTGGTTCTAGTGACTGTTCTTGTTTGATTGGGTTGCAAAAATCAAGCTAAAAGTTAAAGTCATCACTCAAACCGATTTAGCTTAATCTCATGACTGTTCTTGTTTGATTGGGTTGTGGGCTTAAGTGAAAATCGGTTACCTAAATGATTAACCTAAAAGAGGTCTTTTGAGGACTATGCTCGGGATTGGGAAGGTTTGCCTCATCAAGTCTGACCACGAGAACATACCTAGTTGGATAGGAAACCCACATACATAAGCTTTGACACATTTTCTTAAACACACACTTAACTGATTAACATAAACTGAACTTCGGGACGAAGTTCCTTTTAGAGGGGAAGACTGTCACAACTCACGATTTCAGGTCATTTTAGGTCTTTTCCCGAACTTTGGAAAAACACTATTCATAAATCACTATTCATCAAAACACTATTCATCGTTTTACTATTCATCGTTTTCGAGGTCGGTTTGATGTTTTGAGAAACTTTTTGGAAATTTACTATTCATCGAACACTATTCATTTCCGGAAAGTTTTCACCATTCACTTGCATTACTCATTTCATCGTAAATTTAGTTTACGGGTATTCAAATTCGCGTAACCGGATTGGTTTAGGTGCGAATTCATTTCATTTGTGTTAAGTACACTGCATACGGACTGGGGATAGTCTGCATATCATCATAACAGCATTTTCATGTTATACCACTCTCAGGATTTTCAAATTTCTATATTCAGTACATTTAACGTTTTTACGTATACGTAATTATAATAAACGTTAACACCCGGTTTATACACGACGAATATATCTAAATATTTCCCACAATGGTCCCGACATATTTTTATATCCATTTTTACATCATAAAAGTTATAACATTCAGTTACCCAGTATTTTGGAAATTTATTTTATTTTTAACATACGCGTACGAATATAACGACGGTTTTCGTTAAAACTAAACATTAATCACCCGATCACTCAGTAAATGTACCCAACATATTTTTAATATGTTTTTATCATTATCATGACTTTATTTCATCCCGGTTAACTTCGTGAACGTTTATTGCTATTAAACCCGGTACCCGATTTTAACGAATAACGCGTAATAACACTTAACGCTACACTATATTTTCTAAGTGATCAAAACCGTTTTGGCTACTTCCTTTTCACACCAAAAACCGGCCATGTGCCCCTAATTTTAACCTATTGCATTAACTAAACCTTATTTAACTAATAAACCTCTTAAACCTTAACTTTACTAAAATTACAAATCATAATTCATCTTTTCAACAAAGATCAAAAGTTCATTTTCTTCTTCCTCCTCTTGAAACCCACGACCATAAATCAATCTCCATGATCAAGTGATCATTTTTCATGAAGTAAAACACAAAAGTTGTTCATTTTACAAGTCTAATCAAGATACAAGCAACAAAAACACAAGAACATCAAGCATAATCATCCAATAATCATCTCTTTTGGTCAAGTAAGTTTTCATCTTTATTTTTTCATGGATCATCCTATTTTTACATGTATTACATAAGAATCATGCTAAAAACCATGTATAAGTAGCTATACTACACTTTATTTTGGCTAAAAAGAAACATACAAACCCTAACTTTTTAGTTATGAATCCCCTTGCTCTAATAACTTGGTTAGGAGTCCATGGCACCCTAAGAAGGTGTATGGTAAGATTAGATTAGTCATGTGGTGATTACAAGAGGTTTGGTGATGGTAGAAATTGGTTTTTAACCTTGGAAACTTGATTTGGAACCCATTTTAGACATGCTGTCCCGTTTTATAAAAATCTGGAAAATCAGTAAACACCAAGGAAACTTTGGCAAAATTTTTAGAAAATACTTTCAAAAACGAATCCGTAGGCGAAAGAACGGATTAAAAAGAGTCTATAACGAAGGAGTTATGATTTTTGCAAGATTGTAGACGAAAAGTATTTTTCTGAAAATGTATGCTGTTGGACGTTTTTCATTGGACAAAAAGAGACTTTAGACGTAACCCGGAGGAGCCGAGCTTTCCAAAATATATTACTACATACTAAGACGAAACCGTGGATATAAAGAACAAGTAAAACGGACAAGTAACGACAAAGATATACTCGTTTGAATATCGGCTAAAACCCTTTTATAATTGACAGCTTTTATTAAATTTGGCGCAAAAACTACGAAGTGCATTTTTAAGCTAAACATGATATCAAGTACCGAGCTTTATAACTAATGTAGTATTAGTTATTACGAGTATATTTTCATCATTTCAAGGATTACAACCCGAGGATTTCAACGCTAACATGGAAACATACGATATATATATATAAGTATATATATATTACAACTAGCTTATTATATTTTCTAATAGCAATATTTTTCCAAATTCTTGGATTATATATTTTTTGATAACACAAGTGTTTTTCAAAAGACTAGAGTGGTATAGAAACATGAGCATGGACATTCATAAACATCATCTGGTGATCTTAACGAGATCATGCATCATTCATATTAGGTTGCGGTTAGAGATCGAACCTCATTTCGGTGTACACTTTTGTCATCATAGCTGTTGCATCAGGTGAGTCATAGCCCCTACTCTTTTAATTGTTTTACAAACTCTTTGGGGGAGATACATGCTACTACTTGCTTACTTGTACAGATTTACATAACATTATACTTGATAACATTATACTTGATAACATTATACTTGATTACATTACACTTGATGTCATACATACGTGATTGTGTTATACTTAACTGTGGTATACTAAACTGTGATGGATACATACATACATACTTCCAATGGCCCCAGATTTAGTTCTGGGCACAACCATGGAGACACATATACTTCTTATGGCCCCAGATTAAGTTTCTGGGCACAACCATGGAAGTATACATACTTAGGTGAGGTCTTCGGAGATGAAGTGTAGACTCACTACTAATTGCTGAACTTTTGTTATGAACTTATACATATCTTGATCATATTATTTTGTAGCAGTGGGTTGTGAACACACAGGTTACAAGTCTCTTATGGCGGGACTTGTAACTGAGTGGATTTACGATGCCTTTGCTGTGTGAACACTTTCTATAAACTTTATTGGTTAGACAAACTCTATGAACTCACCAACCATTGTGTTGACACTTTAGCATGTATTTCAGGTTTTAAGCTATGGCACACTACTGGAGGTTTTGGCAGGGCATGGCATGGTCATAGAAGACTCTGATTTATTCATTTGGGGACCGTTTTAAACTACTTTAAGGGCCTAATTCCGCATTACTTTTAACAATGTAACTTCCACAATTTGATTTAACTATTTTATTTTAAATGATTCAAGTGCAAACCATTTTTGAACTAGTGTTGTGATATCAATTGAGTTACACCCCAGCTATACGTATGCTTCCGCTGGACCCTATTTTGGGGGTGTGACATCCTTGGTCCTATTAAATGAAAGGTCCTAAAAAGTACCATTTTATGACGCTTATGGGGTCCTAAAAAGCCACTTTTCTTGTAGTGGGCAGAAAAATGAAGAGTGTTTACCACACTTAAGGAAATGCGGTACGAGAATATTTTAGAGACAAGTTTCCAACCATGATGAAGACTAGTTCTAGTCATGGTCTAGACAAGTTCTAACTACGGTAGAGCTAAGTTCTAGTCACGATAGAGACAAGTTCTAGTCATGATAGAGACAAGTTCTAGTCATGATAGAGACAAGTTCTACAGTCTTCCTGTTCAGCAACTTGCCACAAGGTAAATTCCCATGTTATGACTAGAATGACGGGCGTTGAAGATCTCATTTTTGCAACTTTTGCAAGGTGAGATTTAATATCATAGTCGAACATAATGAGGATTACAAGTTCGATATAGATATTCTTACAAGCTCTAACTAATAGAATCTTGTGATATGACGTGAAATACAAGTTCTACTTTTAGAAAGTTGTAGGATGAGGTAGAGAGAGAATATAGAGAGGAGAAAATAGAGTGTAAAATGACGGAGGAGTAAAAAGGAAGGAAATGGAATGAGGGATTTTAGTAGGAAAGAGTGAGGAAGATGAAAGGAGGAAAAGGAAGAAATAGGAGGGTATGAAAGAATGAAAGATAATGGAAGGATGGAAGGGTAGGTTTAGGTGAAGTAGAAAAGTATAAGGGTATAAGATTAAATGGTAGAGTAGGGAAAACGGAAGAGTAGAATTTTAATAGGGGAGTGGGGAAAAAAAGGCGGGAAAATGGGATTTTGCATGGAAAAGTGGAGAAAAAGGCGGGAGAAGGAGATTTAAACGGGATTTAAATGGTAGAAGGAGAGAAAACGGAAGAATAATATTAAACAGAAGAGTAAGAGTATAGGATACCTGAAAGATAGTATCCTAATAGAGTTTTAGATTAACTAGATGACTTTCCAAAGTTTGTTTTCCCCCTAAGGTTCTTCTAGTCTTTCCTAACTAATCCTAATTTCTAAGGGTGAGGTGTTTGGTTCATTTGAAGTAGAGGGTTCTAAAGAGGGTGTAGGTTTAGAGGTTTTCTTTCCTAAGGGTTTACTAGGTGTATCCTTATTCTTAGGTGTAGTTTCGTGTTTTCTCTTTTGTTTTAAGTTGTCTATTACAACCATTATTACTATTATTATAAATATTACTATTCCTAAGTACTTGAAACCTGCTAAAGTAGTATCCATATTATCTCCTAAGTGGGATTTCCTAATGTGTATTCTAAGAAATGTCAAATCCTAAGATATAAATCTAAATCCTCAAATATCTATGTGTGGGTATCCTAAGAGACTAGGCAAGGGCAATTTTTATCCTAAAACTACTTATTCCTATATGGTAGAGGCTTGCTAAGTGTCTATCTTAAACTAGGGGTTTAATGGTTTATGGTAGAGGTTTTACTATTTAATCCCATGTTTTTCCTACTATTTCTAGGTTCTAATCCTAAGAAATTTTCTAAGCTAAATCCTATCTTATAGGGATGTCTTCCTAATTTTTTTATCTATTGGGGTAGGGATTTTGGTTTCTAACCTATAAAACCTTAAAGATTTTTAAATCTAATTTTCTAATTCCTCAAGGGTTTCTTAAATAGCCTATCTTAGTGATCTAAGGTATTCTATACTTAAGCCTATGTTTTCTAGGGATATACTAATGTTATTTCTAACCTCAAGTATGAGAATCCTAAATATGGTTTGGGTTTTACTAAGGGGATGGGAAAACTAATTTGGAAAAAATCATAGTAATATAAGGAAATGAATAGAAGAAAAAAGAATAGGAATATGCTTGTATATGACTATCATATATTTGCATATGGGATATTAGCTTAAGAAAGCTAAGGAAGTAGTGAGGGTTTAGAAATCAGGGGAGAAAGAATTCAGATCCCTATGGTGTATTGATAAGGGAGAGTGTTTGAAAGTGATTGGGTTTTAAGGAAGGAGGAAGTATGGGGAGTTTAAAACAGTTTAGAGATTCTAAATATCTAAGACATCGGGGTAGTTTTTCCTAAATTCCTAGGGGTAAGGGTTAAGGCTAGGTCATAACAAGTACCTAACTTGTCATATTCTATGGGTTATACCTAGTTTTTCTAAAGGGTTGCTATTGGTTTAGAGGTGACCTAAGGTAGTGTGGGAGAGGTATTTTCCTAAGGGGTTTATCTAATTTATCCTAATTGAGGGGTACTAGGTAGTTTCTAAAATCTAACTTATTTTATTGATTTCCTATCTTACATATCCTATAGGTACTAACTATTCTAGGGTATAAAAGGCATATTACCTAAGGGTTTCTAAGGTTTTCCTAATTCCAAGAGTTTGTGTTTTCTAGGTTTGTTTGAAAATTTTCCTCATCATTATCTATTATCTTTTCTAAAGTGCAAATCCTAAAGCGGGCAAAGGCTATTTTATGGTGGTGTTTCATTTGGTTTTCATGTATTTTAGCTACTTTAAAACAGTTTTCTTGTAAAGTGTTTCTTAAACTACTGTAGTCAGGTTGATTATCTAAGTTATTATTATGAGCTTTTTTTGTCTTCTCAAGAAGGTCAAGGAAAATCTCATCTAAGTTATTTAAAATTTCCTCTAATTGATTTTCCTCATTTTCTAAAGTTGTCCTAGAGGGTTTTTCTCCAATTTTATCTTTCCAAGATGAAATGGGAAGGTTTACTAAGTAAGGGGTAGGTCCTAAGGTGTAGGGTTGCCTAAGGTCATATCTAGGGGTATAGGTAGGGATAAGGTTTTTAGGTATATTTGGTTCTCTCGGGAGAAAGAAACCATGGGGTTCTAATCTAGATGTGGGGAAAGGTGGGTGTAATTGTTTGTTTTTGGAGAAAAATGCAACAAGGGCAATTGTTGACATGCTTCTCGATTTGGTTTATGTTGTGTGGTGATGAGGGTGAGCTAGATGGAGGTGGATCCAAATTGCGTTGAGCAAGATGTAATGCTAAAACAGTTTTCTTGTAAAGTGTTTCTTAAACTACTTGTGGGAAACTAGAAGGGGGGTTGAATAGTTTTACGTCCTTTTTGTTTTATAAAAGTTTGCTTCACAAAGAGTAGTTCAACTTTATAAAAACTTTCATTAAAAAAAATATAGATTTGAGTTTGTTCACTATAGTTATTTAACACCACTAAGTAAGGTTGTTGAGTAAAAACTACAAAGTTGTTTATCACACACACACACACACACACACATACACACACACACACATACACACATATATATATATATATATATATATATATATATATATATATATATATATATATATATATATATATATATATATATATATATATATATATATATATCCTTTTGGTTTGGTTTAAAATAAGTTTAGTGTTGTGAGTGGAACTTAATTTGATCTCTATGTGAAATCAATATTGCACAATATAAGCAATTATAACTATATGCAATATGTAGGTAAGTAAGTAAGTAAGTAAGCAAACAAAGAGTGAGAGATGGAAAGATCAAACCGAGAGACAAAGGATTTATAGTGGTTCGGCTACAAGGACACCTTCCTTGACCTACTCCACTCCCCGAGCACCGAACTCGAGAGTTTTCTTCACTAAATCAATATGCTCCCTTATGGCGGAGAAAACCGTACACACCTTAGCTTACACCAATTTAATGACACAAAGCTAAATGTCAAGTTCTAATCCTAGCTAGAACCAATCTCACAACTTCAAACACACCACAACTTCTTCACACCCTTTTATTCCTTCTACACTTCTTCACAACACTTATGTCTTCACTCCTTCACAACTTCTATCTTTTCACTACATCAAATCTAATGCTTCTACACAACTTCCAAGCCTCTATGTCTTCACAACTTCAATACTTCTATGTCACTACTTGAGGGCTTAAATCTATAATCCGCTACAAGGCTTCTTCTACTTTAAAAGCTTCTACATATTCATTACTCTAAGGCTTCAACGTCTTCACTACTCTAAGGCTTCAACGCCTTTGCTACTTCAAGATTTCTACACAACTATATGGCTTCTATATCTTAACTAATCACCACCATTTCAAAGTATAATATCTTCTTATACTTCCTAAAACTATTCCTAACCACCTCTACTTCTTCACTTCTTGTACCACTTCACACCTTCAACAAGTCTAAATCTAACTAACTAATATGCACACCTTATTCACCAAATAAAGAATGATTTACAAGATGAAATAAACAAAAAACTTAGATGGCAAGATGATACTAAGTTGTAATACTTCTAGTCTTGAATGATAGAAGTATTCTTCTCTTTGCACTTAAGTGTTGAGGCTAGAATCACTTTGAAACAAAGATTAATGTATAATTGATCAAAGGATTATAGAGGATAGAAATGGGGTTTTAGATCAGAATGTTTAGAGTGCAAAAAGGTAAGAAAAAATAGTGGAATGAACTAGTATTTAAAGGCATAGCTGGGGGGAATCAGGAGCGTGCCGGTCCCCTTAATTATTAAGGGGGCCGCCCCTCCTGAACGTTGCCCAGCTTTGTATTTTTGTGAGGAAATTTTTTATTGATTAGATTTGCCATTTTTGGTTGAAAATTTGAATTCATATATTTATAATGAATTAAACATATTCTTTTAATTCCAAAAATATTTTATAAAAGATATAAAATGTTTTTTTGACATTTTAAAAAAATCTAGTGATTAATAAAAATGTTTCTTTGATCTTATAATGCATTAGACACTTTGTTTATTCATACCTTAAGTGATTAGATGGTAAAAGTGAGTATTTACTACTAAATACTTATTTACGTCATAATCTTTGGTTTGACGAGTTTTCGTTTTGTGATTATCAAAACATAGAGATATCGAAAGATATAAATAACGTTTTTAGGCATTTATTTATATCAGCACTATTGTAGTTAGGTTGATTATCTAAGTTATTATTATAACCTTTTTCTATCTTCTTAAGAAGGTCACGGAAAATCCCATCTAAGTTATTTAAAATTTCTTCTAATCGATTTTCCTTATTTTCTAAAGTTATCCTAGAGGGTTTTTCTCCAATTTCATCTTTCCAAGATGAAATGGGAAGGTTTACTAAGTAAGGGGTAGGTCCTAAGGTGTAGGGTTGCCTAAGGTCATATCTAGGGGTATAGGTAGGGATAAGGTTTTTAGGTATATATGGTTCTCTCGGGAGAAAGAACCCATGGGGTTCTAATCTAGATGTGGGAAAAGGTGGGTATATAACAGGATTTAGTGGAGGTATAGGTGATGTCTTAGTATATAAATGTCTTATGTGTTTTAAATGAGGGTTATATGAGGAAGGGGTATATCCTAAGGGTGAAGGTATATCTAAACTATTCCTAGAGTCTTTTAGGTTATTAGGGATATAAGGTTTAGGGGAATAATCTAGTACATTCGGAGAGGGAAGATCATTATCCGGATGTAAGCTAGATGAGACGGGGGTAGGGTAGTGGGGAGTAGACATAACTATATATAATAGTAAAAATAGTGTAAATCATTTAGCAAATAAGCAAGCAATTATTATACTAACCTTAACACGTATAGTTACGGAGGATGTCAGTGGTACAGAGGACTTTTCTCGGGGTTTAAGAAAATAGTTGTAGTTTAGGTTTTGACCTTGTTCTCTACAACTGAAGCTCTGATGCCAATCTGTAACACACCAATTTTTCACTGGTCGCAGCGGATTAAGTGCTTGGGGTATTACTTCATAGAATCACAGTTACAGTAATAAAAAAATGACTTGAAAAGATGTTTTAGAAATTTAGTTATCATTCATTTAATTATCAGAGTTTCATTTGTAAAAGATATACTTTTACTTTTGATGAGGCCCCAAAAATCTAGGTGTTAGGTTATGTTTGAATGATAACCAGGTTAAAAGTCCTCTGAGTTCAGTGCCTCCATCTGCCATATCTCCGTAGAAGTAGTATACCGAGAATACATGCTTAAAAAGTCAACACTGGGTGTTGAGTGAGAGTAATAGGTTTAAATGTTGGTGAATACAAGTTCCCTGGGTTCAGTTGTGTCACACCCCCAAAATCGGGTCCAGCGAAAGCATACATGTAGCTGGGGTGTAACTCAATTGGTGTTACAACACAAGTTCAAAACTGGTTATCACTTCAATCATTTAGAATAAAATCATTTAACCAAAAGTATTGAATTTACATCGTTAAAAATAGTGCGGAAGTAGGCCCGTAAAATAGTTTGAAATGGTCCCCAAGTGAATATCAGAGTCTTCTATGACCATGCCATGCCCTGCCAAAACCTCCAGTAGCGTGCCATTGCTTAAAACCTGAAAATACATGCTAAAGAGTGTCAACACGAGGTTGGTGAGTTCATAAGTTTGTGTTAAGACAATAGTGTTGTGAGTTCAATAGAGAGTTTTGTGACCATTGTGTAACTCATAATGTCATAAAAAAAATAAAGTTTACCTTACAGCAAAATCAGGATTGTGGACCATGAGTAGAGTGTGTGATCATTACAACAAATATAATATCACATAGAAAAATAGTCTATTACGCTAGCGCTAAGTTCATGCAACCGAAGCTATAACAGTGTGCATGCTCTAGAAGCATGTTAAACATAAAGGCCCGGCAAGTGTTTATCCCGTTACACTTGTAATTCGACATGTTATACGCTCGCGTTTGCCTATCCGGTCAAACCGAACGGGGGAGTCACCACCAATAGATCTATTTATAACATTCGCGCTTCCCAGCAGGAATTGACGGTTCATGAGTTTGGGCATAGTGGGATTCAAGGGCTTAGGCTAATCCGCGTAATAGTTTAGATACAACATAAGTTTCAGTATGGTCCATAAAAGTGTTTGCATAAAAGCAATAGTTCACAAAGTGTGTTGCATAAAAGCAAGAGTTCATAAAGTGTGTTGCATAAAAGCAAGAGTTCATAAAGTGTGTTGCATAAAAGCAAGCAAGAGTTCATAAAGTGTGTTGCATAAAAGCAAGTGTGTTGCATAAAAGCAAGAGTTCATAAAGTGTGTTGCATAAAAGCAAGAGTTCATAAAGTGTGTTGCATAAAAGCAAGTGTGTTGCATAAAAGCAAGAGTTCATAAAATGTGTTGCATAAAGCAAGAGTTCATAAAGTGTGTTGCATAAAAGCAAGAGTTCATAAAGTGTGTTGCATAAAAGCAAGAATTCATAAAGTGGGTTGCATGTTTATAAAACGCTTGTGTATGCGAGAAAATAATCAAGTATGCAACCAATATACACATAGGTGCATTTGAATAATCAATCAAGTATCCAGAGAAACAGTAGTGTTTAAGTATGCAATTGCGCATTCAAGCATTGAGTTTAGTCAAAAACGAGCATGTATTCTCCCCCAAAACAGTTATAAAAACAGGTAAAAGTAGGGGGTATGAACTCACCTGGTGCGACAGCTACGATGACAAAAGTGGATACACTGAAATGAGGCACGATCTCTAATCGCAACCTAATATGAATGATAGCTTCTAATGTAAGAAATGAAATGATGCTACACATGCAAGTACGTATGTTATCGATACCACTCATTAGTTTGGAAAATAACGTTTATCGTCGACAAATACGTCTTTTGACGTCTCGTTAAGTTAATAACCACTTTTCATGTAGTTGTGTTGAAAAGGTACTCCACGATCCTCGTTTGGTGTTTTATCGGTAAATGTAAGGTTTTCGCCGCAAAAATAACATTTTCATTACTTGAAAATATGACCAAAATGGCCTCGCAAAACTAGTCGCGAAATATTGTACGTTAAGTGTTAATGGTCAAGCTCGGCGTTTTTGAAAACCTTGTAACAATATCTTGAAGTCGTGTCATTTAAGTTTTGGCTATACGGGTCTTGATCAATGAGAGAATCGACTCTCATTGTTGCTATTTGAAAATATTATGTTCAACACTTAGAAAATTTCATTATAACAAAAGCTGTCAAAATATATAGTTTATCGGGTATATAGATGAGGTCGTAGTTTATTCGTTACGAGTCCAATGACCAAACGGCCAATTGATTTGAAAAGCTTGCTGGAAGATCTTGATTTCATAAAACTACGGCTCGGACTCAAACTGATCCGATCATAAAGAAAAACAGCCGTGAAAGTGGTATCTCACAAAGACAGTTTTGCGGCAAAAATTGTAATAGAAAAGCTGATGGAAATATATATATATCGTCGGATTTCAAACACTCGTATCTTTTTCGTTATAAGCCCGTTTTCTATGTTCTTTATATCCCCGCGAAGGTAATCAAGTATACCTTAGGTTTTTCAAGGTCTCGGCTAGTCTAGATATCATTTAATCTCAGTTTTCCTAGTTGGAAAAATCGGGACAGATTCAATATTTTCAGAAAATATAGTTTTCGTCGTAAATCTTGAAAATAGCATATCTTTTTCGTCGTAACTCGGATTTTATCCCCGTTTTCGGCCATAGTTTCGTCTCGGAATGTATTTTCCAAATCTTGGGTCCAAAGTTACACCCTAGACCCTGAGTTTCCCACGTTTAACAAAAAGGGACAGTAGCTTATATATAGTTTGTAATAATCAAGTTTTCTAGTTCAAGGGTTGTTCAAAACTTAACCAAACAATCTCAAATCAACTCCACAAGTACCCAATCCTACCATACACCTTCTTAGGGTGTCATGGGGTCCTAAACATCATCAATCTTGGTGGATCTCATGATATTGCTAATAAAATTTATAGATCTATGTTTATAAACAAAAATAAACAATAAGTGGTATGGATCATAGTATATTTGCATGTTTTTGTTACTAGATCATGAAAATATATAAAGTAGATGTTTAAAAGAGTAGTAAAGATTGTTAGTAACTTACTTGTGATGATTATTAAGAAGTGGTGATGAAAACCCATTTAATCTTTGTGGTTTTTATTTCAAAACCCAAACTAGATTATTACTAGGACTTGATAAACACCTTGATCTTGAAAAATTAGTGATTTCTTCCTTGTTCTTGATGTTTGGCCGAACCACAAGGATGAGGTGGAGAGAAAATGGTAGCTAGTTTCTAGTTTTATGATATTATGTATGTGTAATATGTTATACTTGGAGTATATAACAAATATCTAGTCCAATGGTCTAAGTGTAATTTAAATGGTCAAATTTTAGTCAATATTTGGTGACTAGGGGGGCATTGGGCGTGAATTAGGGGAAAGGGGGAAAAAGGTGGTGGCTAATTAAGGCCTTTGTCTCCCAAAGGCAATTATTAGCTAGTTTGAGTGTACATTGGGTGCTATCGGGTACCGAGTTAACTAGAATTAAATCGTAACGAGACAAAATAAAATATAATGAAGTTGTAAAAATTGTAAAATAATATTCTTGATGAGAATCGGGTGTTAAAATACTTATCGGGTTGAAATAACGCAAACCGACGGAGTTATAAACTCCGACCGTGAAATATAGTAATTGTTCAGAAAACGCCGGGTAAAATAATAATATAATTTTTATATTATTATTATGAGTATGTAAATATGTTAGGATCATAGTCGGGAGTATTGGGTATACGTTAGTAGTAAAACTGAGTGGTATCGTTAATTACCAATTAAGCATACGTAAATGGAAATAATGCATATCCGTGTAGGTTCTCAAGTGATGATGATGTGTAGACTATTCCAGTCTATATCAAGTGTCATTACTGAATGATGCATGAATTCGCAGCTAAACCTAACTGGTTACGCGAATTTGAAGACTCGTAAACTCAGTTTGCGAAAAGACGAACGTTGATCATGAATAGTGGTTTCCCTTCGGGAATGAATAGTGTCACATGAATAGTAAAATTTCTGAACGCTTCTCGGAATTACAAACTAACTCCGAAAACGATGAATAGTAAAATGATGAATAGTGACCGGTGAATAGTAAATGATGAATAGTAACCGATGAATAGTGAATAGGAGAAATGTCCCGAAAATGCGGGTTGTTACAGTCTCACCCCCTTAAAAGGAACTTCGTCCCGAAGTTCAGTTTGTGTTGGTCTTTGAAGTTGTATTGGTGAAAAGATGGTGTTTCTTATCGTGTAAGTTGTTGAGCTCTAACAAGGTTCAAGTCTGACGGCCACCAGGCCTACTCTGTCATAAATGTTGAATGATCCAGTGTATATCGGGTTCATGAATGCTTACCGGACTAGTGAGTTGGGTTTTTCCAAATTTCAATTCGTCAATGGATGTTGGCACTTCGGCCATAGAGTGCTTCAAATGGTGTAGTCTCTACACTTGTGTGGTAACTAAGGTTGCAACTAAATTTGATTTATGGCAAATGGTTAATCCAACCATTTCTAGTGTCAATCACACCCGATTTGGGCATATCTCCTCATGTTTGAATCAACCTCAAATTTCGACCATTGGTCTGAAGATAATTGGTGGTATGGTTCCAAAGGAATCTTAATGAAATCGCTAGGAGTTCGAGGTGAATCAAATTCCTCTATTAGGAATAATTTAAATGGGTATCATGAATCTTGTTTTGAAAGACTTACAAGGTTAAGTCCGTCAAAGGGTGTTGTTAAAAATAATAGATTAGGATAAGGTTGTGATCCTCCGCAGGATGTCATGAATTGAGTTTTTCTCCACCTACGATGCTTAGTTTCCATTACTAAGATTTTCCCCAAGGTCTATGTCGTCAATTCACAAAATCCTAAATGTATAAGTGATGTAATATAGTGATTGATTTTCAAAGTTTGTTTTGAGATTGAGTGTTTTGTTCATAGACCTTCCCTGAGTAAATAAATTTACAACTTCAAGCAAACGGCTTTTTAAAGTAACGTATTTCTTGATGTTTCAAAATTTAATAGTTATGCAAGATAGGACAATTTTCAACATAAGGTGGATAATATGGTTGACCAAAGATTGATGTTTAAAATTTTCTAATCATTCAATAGTTTTGTGAAAGATTAACCAAAAGGAATTTGCTTGTCAAAATAAGTGCCTCAGAAAGTATTTCTTTCAAGATATATGTTTTGTATAATGGTAGTTTGGAGAAAAATCCATTTAAAATTAAAAGTATTAAGAGGATAAAATAGTCGGGTAGGTATGTCTGCACAATGCATAGATGTCTAACATGTTTAAATAAAGTCTATTGGTGAGGACATGTTCAATCTATAGTCTTGGTTAGGAGGTTGGATGTATCTCTATAGTGTTGCTTAGTGAGCATTTGCATCGAAACAAATCTTGTAATTCAGTCAAGCCAATACTTTCCATATGGTGGAATTGTGGCAATCAGGCCAGTGATAGTGGTTCGAATGGTTTTGTAGTATCCTGAGATTTCTGTTGAGTTACCGAGGGATCCTCCTTATAGATGGTATGGAATGTTTTTCCTAGGGAGGTCATTGATAATATCCACTTATCAATATAGGGAGTAGTAAGGGATGAGTGACATCGGAGTGTATAGAGTGTTAGCTAATCCCTTATATATGGGGATGGGGAAAGGAAATGATAATGAGGGTGAGAAGGGGAAAGATTGTGACAACTGCACATAACAAGATTGTGATGAAAGAAAACACTGTGATGTAAGTGTATCGTGCATAGACGTAAATGTCCATGAGATGAAATGTCCAGTTGGCGTGCTTCCAATCGGTGGTTAACGAGATGGTGAAAAGTGTGGATGTTCTGCCAACGAGTGTTTACACACACGTAAATGAAACATTTGGAAATTGAGTAGAGAATTCAATCCAGACAGAATTTTATTATAACCATTCTCAGTATTGCAAAATTCATTTCTGAGTCAGACATAGGTGGTCAGCCTATATCTCACTATCCCGGGTTGAATATAGATGACCAGTCTATATTCCACCGAGGTTCCATGAATTTTGAAATACTCAGCTCAGTTATACTAAGACTATGTCCTTCCCAAATACCAAGACGTTCTGAAAGACAAAAGCAAGTGACCAAACTCGAGGTCAAATTATGAAGCTATGCAAGGAAAAGCATAACGTGGTGACATATACGATACATGAGCATGCTTATATGAAAGACAATTATAGTAATCAACTATAATAAGTGAATATAGTATATCAGATAATGAGACACAAATCTCATCACCTAAGTCAGCAACCAACCACAAATGAGGCTTCAGCTTGGCAGGCAGGCACGTGACGGTCATAGGGTTAAGTTTTCGTAAAAGTAGCTATAGTCTAGGTTTTAAAAACACTTAGTTCGCTATAGCCAAAGCTCTGATACCAATCTGTCACACCCCCAAAATCGGGTCCAGCGAAAGCATACATGTAGCTGGGGTGTAACTCAATTGGTGTTACAACACAAGTTCAAAACTGGTTATCACTTCAATCATTTAGAATAAAATCATTTAACCAAAAGTATTGAATTTACATCGTTAAAAATAGTGCGGAAGTAGGCCCGTAAAATAGTTTGAAATGGTCCCCAAGTGAATATCAGAGTCTTCTATGACCATGCCATGCCCTGCCAAAACCTCCAGTAGCGTGCCATTGCTTAAAACCTGAAAATACATGCTAAAGAGTGTCAACACGAGGTTGGTGAGTTCATAAGTTTGTGTTAAGACAATAGTGTTGTGAGTTCAATAGAGAGTTTTGTGACCATTGTGTAACTCATAATGTCATAAAAAAAATAAAGTTTACCTTACAGCAAAATCAGGATTGTGGACCATGAGTAGAGTGTGTGATCATTACAACAAATATAATATCACATAGAAAAATAGTCTATTACGCTAGCGCTAAGTTCATGCAACCGAAGCTATAACAGTGTGCATGCTCTAGAAGCATGTTAAACATAAAGGCCCGGCAAGTGTTTATCCCGTTACACTTGTAATTCGACATGTTATACGCTCGCGTTTGCCTATCCGGTCAAACCGAACGGGGGAGTCACCACCAATAGATCTATTTATAACATTCGCGCTTCCCAGCAGGAATTGACGGTTCATGAGTTTGGGCATAGTGGGATTCAAGGGCTTAGGCTAATCCGCGTAATAGTTTAGATACAACATAAGTTTCAGTATGGTCCATAAAAGTGTTTGCATAAAAGCAATAGTTCACAAAGTGTGTTGCATAAAAGCAAGAGTTCATAAAGTGTGTTGCATAAAAGCAAGAGTTCATAAAGTGTGTTGCATAAAAGCAAGCAAGAGTTCATAAAGTGTGTTGCATAAAAGCAAGTGTGTTGCATAAAAGCAAGAGTTCATAAAGTGTGTTGCATAAAAGCAAGAGTTCATAAAGTGTGTTGCATAAAAGCAAGTGTGTTGCATAAAAGCAAGAGTTCATAAAATGTGTTGCATAAAGCAAGAGTTCATAAAGTGTGTTGCATAAAAGCAAGAGTTCATAAAGTGTGTTGCATAAAAGCAAGAATTCATAAAGTGGGTTGCATGTTTATAAAACGCTTGTGTATGCGAGAAAATAATCAAGTATGCAACCAATATACACATAGGTGCATTTGAATAATCAATCAAGTATCCAGAGAAACAGTAGTGTTTAAGTATGCAATTGCGCATTCAAGCATTGAGTTTAGTCAAAAACGAGCATGTATTCTCCCCCAAAACAGTTATAAAAACAGGTAAAAGTAGGGGGTATGAACTCACCTGGTGCGACAGCTACGATGACAAAAGTGGATACACTGAAATGAGGCACGATCTCTAATCGCAACCTAATATGAATGATAGCTTCTAATGTAAGAAATGAAATGATGCTACACATGCAAGTACGTATGTTATCGATACCACTCATTAGTTTGGAAAATAACGTTTATCGTCGACAAATACGTCTTTTGACGTCTCGTTAAGTTAATAACCACTTTTCATGTAGTTGTGTTGAAAAGGTACTCCACGATCCTCGTTTGGTGTTTTATCGGTAAATGTAAGGTTTTCGCCGCAAAAATAACATTTTCATTACTTGAAAATATGACCAAAATGGCCTCGCAAAACTAGTCGCGAAATATTGTACGTTAAGTGTTAATGGTCAAGCTCGGCGTTTTTGAAAACCTTGTAACAATATCTTGAAGTCGTGTCATTTAAGTTTTGGCTATACGGGTCTTGATCAATGAGAGAATCGACTCTCATTGTTGCTATTTGAAAATATTATGTTCAACACTTAGAAAATTTCATTATAACAAAAGCTGTCAAAATATATAGTTTATCGGGTATATAGATGAGGTCGTAGTTTATTCGTTACGAGTCCAATGACCAAACGGCCAATTGATTTGAAAAGCTTGCTGGAAGATCTTGATTTCATAAAACTACGGCTCGGACTCAAACTGATCCGATCATAAAGAAAAACAGCCGTGAAAGTGGTATCTCACAAAGACAGTTTTGCGGCAAAAATTGTAATAGAAAAGCTGATGGAAATATATATATATCGTCGGATTTCAAACACTCGTATCTTTTTCGTTATAAGCCCGTTTTCTATGTTCTTTATATCCCCGCGAAGGTAATCAAGTATACCTTAGGTTTTTCAAGGTCTCGGCTAGTCTAGATATCATTTAATCTCAGTTTTCCTAGTTGGAAAAATCGGGACAGATTCAATATTTTCAGAAAATATAGTTTTCGTCGTAAATCTTGAAAATAGCATATCTTTTTCGTCGTAACTCGGATTTTATCCCCGTTTTCGGCCATAGTTTCGTCTCGGAATGTATTTTCCAAATCTTGGGTCCAAAGTTACACCCTAGACCCTGAGTTTCCCACGTTTAACAAAAAGGGACAGTAGCTTATATATAGTTTGTAATAATCAAGTTTTCTAGTTCAAGGGTTGTTCAAAACTTAACCAAACAATCTCAAATCAACTCCACAAGTACCCAATCCTACCATACACCTTCTTAGGGTGTCATGGGGTCCTAAACATCATCAATCTTGGTGGATCTCATGATATTGCTAATAAAATTTATAGATCTATGTTTATAAACAAAAATAAACAATAAGTGGTATGGATCATAGTATATTTGCATGTTTTTGTTACTAGATCATGAAAATATATAAAGTAGATGTTTAAAAGAGTAGTAAAGATTGTTAGTAACTTACTTGTGATGATTATTAAGAAGTGGTGATGAAAACCCATTTAATCTTTGTGGTTTTTATTTCAAAACCCAAACTAGATTATTACTAGGACTTGATAAACACCTTGATCTTGAAAAATTAGTGATTTCTTCCTTGTTCTTGATGTTTGGCCGAACCACAAGGATGAGGTGGAGAGAAAATGGTAGCTAGTTTCTAGTTTTATGATATTATGTATGTGTAATATGTTATACTTGGAGTATATAACAAATATCTAGTCCAATGGTCTAAGTGTAATTTAAATGGTCAAATTTTAGTCAATATTTGGTGACTAGGGGGGCATTGGGCGTGAATTAGGGGAAAGGGGGAAAAAGGTGGTGGCTAATTAAGGCCTTTGTCTCCCAAAGGCAATTATTAGCTAGTTTGAGTGTACATTGGGTGCTATCGGGTACCGAGTTAACTAGAATTAAATCGTAACGAGACAAAATAAAATATAATGAAGTTGTAAAAATTGTAAAATAATATTCTTGATGAGAATCGGGTGTTAAAATACTTATCGGGTTGAAATAACGCAAACCGACGGAGTTATAAACTCCGACCGTGAAATATAGTAATTGTTCAGAAAACGCCGGGTAAAATAATAATATAATTTTTATATTATTATTATGAGTATGTAAATATGTTAGGATCATAGTCGGGAGTATTGGGTATACGTTAGTAGTAAAACTGAGTGGTATCGTTAATTACCAATTAAGCATACGTAAATGGAAATAATGCATATCCGTGTAGGTTCTCAAGTGATGATGATGTGTAGACTATTCCAGTCTATATCAAGTGTCATTACTGAATGATGCATGAATTCGCAGCTAAACCTAACTGGTTACGCGAATTTGAAGACTCGTAAACTCAGTTTGCGAAAAGACGAACGTTGATCATGAATAGTGGTTTCCCTTCGGGAATGAATAGTGTCACATGAATAGTAAAATTTCTGAACGCTTCTCGGAATTACAAACTAACTCCGAAAACGATGAATAGTAAAATGATGAATAGTGACCGGTGAATAGTAAATGATGAATAGTAACCGATGAATAGTGAATAGGAGAAATGTCCCGAAAATGCGGGTTGTTACAAGTTGTTACACCCATCTGGAAAAATGTAGTGTGTTTGTGATAATTGTGATGCATGCACTGTTATCATGAGTAGGGTATGTTGCACTAAGCTCATGAACCACACGTTAACAATCCGGGTCATGGGGGCTGCATACCCAACCATGAGGGGATGGGAAGGATAACTTGCGAAAGTTAAACCTTCAGTGGGTTCAAATATAGTACTTATTGGTACCACCCAGTAAGGTGTTAATACCAACAGGAGTTGTCAAACTACAATAGATCTATCAACTATACTCGCGTTCGCGTGGGTAAAATATCCCAATCGATTAGATTCATGAATTTTGGTTATGTAGTGGTGGCAGTTAGTTTACTCGTGCAAGAACCAAAGAAAAAGACTTGTATTCAGTTTTTAAGTAAAGAAAGTAGCATGTATCCCCCTCACAGGGTTTGTAAAGCATTTAGAGTGAAAGTTTTAAAAAGATGTGAGGCTATGAAAAACTCACCTGGGCTTAGAGAAACCTAAGTGATGCAAATAGTGACTCGGGAACTAGACTGCCTTACTCACGTATCCTAGTGTGTTGTAGGTTTGGATGTATGTCAAGCTTTAGTTATCTTGTTTAAGTTTCTTAAGGTATTGTTCTTAGGTTTGTAAATGTTTTAGATATAATATAACACCGTTCGGGCCATCCCAATTCAAAAGTATATGAACCCTCACATGAAGCTCCCTACTATTGTATTATGTTATCAACAAAATAGTGTTCGGGCAATTATAATTCAGAAGTTAATACTCCTCACATGAAGCTCCCTACTATTGAGCTATATTGTTATTAGGTTAAGTTATAGTCATAACACCGTTCGGGCTATCATATCTCAGAAGTATATGCAATAATCATTCGAGGAGTCAGGCACTTTAATTCGTAAACCCAACAAACTCATCAAAACGAAATATCCACATAGTACTCCTCGCATAAAGCTCCCTACTATTTATTATGCTTCTAAATTTATTTAGGTTTTATATTTATATGATATTTTCACTTTATACCGTTATAGTTTATATATTTACATTTTCTACCCTAAACTTATAATACTTATATTATTTATACTTATAACTATCTATACTTGACACAACTAGTCCTTACACTTCTATAGTTTTAGAAAATGACATAACTAACCCTTAGACTCATAAGTTTTCTATATTTACCATTTAGCCCTTTAACTTTATAATATTTGCATAAACTGTCCTTTTTAGTTTATAACTTATTTTAGTTTCTATCATAAGGTTTAAATACTTTGCAAAACTAGTCCTTACACTTATAATTTCTAGAAAATGTCAAAAACAGTCCCTAGACTTTATATTTTCAGGAATTTATGATATATACACTTATGCATGTAAAGTTTTGCAAAAGTAGTCCTAAACGCATATAACTTATATTTTTATGTAACAACTAAGTTTTCTAGCTTATGTTTAACAAATATTAGCCTATCTAAGTTATCTAATTCATATTTTAGGTCATGTAAAGGGTGTATAGCATGTAAACATGTATTAAACTCATTTAAGGGTTTTAAAATGTAAACTAGCAAATGAAATGGTTCAAGGCTCATGCAAGGGTTCCTAGGGGATCTAAGGCATCCTAATACTATCCTAAGACTAAACTAATGCTAATAGAACTAAATGTAAAGCTTACTTGGTTAGTTTAGGGTTTAATGAAGGTTTAGGGTTTTCTAGGGGGTCTCTCGGCCGAAAACACAACTCGACACTATCCAAGCTCCTATGCTCAAATCCTAGGGACTTAATACTACTGAGTGTGTGTGAGGTAAAGAAGAGAAGAGGTATGAGGAAGAATGGAGGGAGGAGGGGTATTTATAGGGTGCGTAAAGGTGGTAAATGTGAAAATGGGAGTATACGTGTCGAGGAGGGGAGTGGTTGAGTAAGAAAGGTTAGAGGGGGGTTGTGGCAGGTCTAGTGGTGACAAGGAGGAGCTAGGAGGTAGCTAGGGGGCTGAGATAGGCCGGTTGTGGTGGTGAGAAGCCGAGGGAGGCGGTTTGGGCAAGGTGGTGACAAGGAGGTGATGCACCTCCTAGCTTGGTAGCTTAGAGGTACTTGTAAGCTGCTTGGGATGTTTAGTGACAGTTTAAGGTGATTAGTGTTGGATTAGAGGTGGATTAGTGGTGGTTTAGTGGTTATTAGTGATGGTTTAGTTAAGTAGGTGATGCACCTACTTGTGTGGGTGCTTGTAAGGTGTTTGGGTGCTAGCTTAACTAGGGAGATGTGTTAGGGTGCTTGGTTAAGGTATTTGAGGTGCTTATGTTTAGGTTTTATTAGTTTAAGTTTTGACCTAGTTTTACTTAGTGAGTGTTTAAGGTTTTACCTAAGGTTTGGTGCCTAGGTTAGGTTCCTAAGAGTGTTTAGTGACTATTCCTAAGTTCTAAAGGGTTTATACTAAGTGATGGTAACTTATGGGTAATATTTGGGAAAGTTTGACCTAGTTTTGTAATCTAAATGACTTATTTGTGTTTAGTGGGTGATTAGGGTTTATCCTAGGGTTTTGTGCCTATATTCGTTTCCTATGAGTGTCTAATAACTAATCCTAAGTCCTAAGAGACTTATACTAAGTGGTGGTGATCTATGGGGAAATTTTGGGATAGTCTAGACCTAATTCTAGGAAGTTATGACTTAGTTATGGTTTTGTGCTTAAGGGACTTGTACCTAAGTTCTAAAGGGTTGTACTAGTGCCTAATGGTCCTAAGGTATCCTAATGTTCCTAAGGTTACTCATACTTAAGCCTTGGACACTTTCATACTAGTTAAGTTAAGCATATAGGTTCAAATAAGTACATAGACCTAAGTAGGGTTTAATTAAGGTTTATTAGGGTTTTGTGATATATTTAGTGTGTTAGATTAGTAGATTACTTATTATGGTGTTGTGGTGATCTTATGCTTGACATTCTAGGGGTTTATAGGATGTGAGTGTTGAGTTATTTGGCTTGTGTGGGTACGTGAGCAGGTCTAGTGAGTCATGCAAGTAATAAATGCACATAAAAAGCAAAAATTTACCTGTGAAATACCTACTATAGGTATTTGTAATGGGAATGATAATAATGAGGTTTTGTGGGTTGTTACATTCTTAACCCCTTAGAAGAAATATCGTCCCGAGATTTAGAAAATCGTAGGAGTAGGGGAAAGAATAAGTCGAGAAAGATAAGAGGAAGAAGAGAGTTTATAGAGAAGGATTATTCTGATACCGAAGAGGAATGGTATAAAAAGAAAGGAAAGGGTGCACATGCGAAGTAGGAAATGCTTGCACAGTTGCCAGATACTTAGGCTTATTCATTTATATCTCATTACTTACAAATAAAGGCATCCCAATATTTGTAAACAAGAGCATATAAATTCATAACCCATTTGATTTATAACTTTCTCATTAAAATGAAGGAGTGCCCTAGTTCATTTTAGTAGGATAGTCATTATAAATCATCCTTAAGTAGTATCGATGGAAAAATGAAGAGTGTTTACCACACTTAAGGAAATGCGGTACAGGAATATTTTAGAGACAAGTTTCCAACCATGATGAAGACTAGTTCTAGTCATGGTGTAGACAAGTTCTAAATACGGTTGAGGTAAGTTCTAGTCACGATAGAGACAAGTTCTAGTAATGATAGAGACAAGTTCTAGTCATGATAGACAAGTTCTAGTCATGATAGAGACATGTTCTAGTCATGATAGAGACAAGTTCTATAGTCTTCCTATTCAGCAACTTGCCACATGGTAAATTCCCATGTTATGACTAGAATGACGGGCGTTGAAGATCTCATTTTTGCAACTTTTGCAAGGTGAGATTTAATATCATAGTCGAACATAATGAGGGTATTTGAGATATTAGGACGCTTTGGACCTATTACAACCGCCTTACCTGAAACGCTTTCATCCTTGGTCCTATTAAATGAAAGGTCCTAAAAAGTACCATTTTATGACGCTTATGGGGTCCTAAAAAGCCACTTTTCTTGTAGTGGGCGGAAAAATGAAGAGTGTTTACCACACTTAAGGAAATGCGGTACGAGAATATTTTAGAGACAAGTTTCCAACCATGATGAAGACTAGTTCTAGTCATGGTCTAGACAAGTTCTAACTACGGTAGAGCTAAGTTCTAGTCACGATAGAGACAAGTTCTAGTCATGATAGAGACAAGTTCTAGTCATGATAGAGACAAGTTCTACAGTCTTCCTGTTCAGCAACTTGCCACAAGGTAAATTCCCATGTTATGACTAGAATGACGGGCGTTGAAGATCTCATTTTTGCAACTTTTGCAAGGTGAGATTTAATATCATAGTCGAACATAATGAGGATTACAAGTTCGATATAGATATTCTTACAAGCTCTAACTAATAGAATCTTGTGATATGACGTGAAATACAAGTTCTACTTTTAGAAAGTTGTAGGATGAGGTAGAGAGAGAATATAGAGAGGAGAAAATAGAGTGTAAAATGACGGAGGGGTAAAAAGGAAGGAAATGGAATGAGGGATTTTAGTAGGAAAGAGTGAGGAAGATGAAAGGAGGAAAAGGAAGAAATAGGAGGGTATGAAAGATAATGCAAGGGTGGAAGGGTAGGTTTAGGTGAAGTGGAAAAGTATAGGGGTATAAGATTAAATGGTAGAGTAGGGAAAATGGAAGAGTAGGATTTTAATAGGGGAGTAGGGAGAAAAGGCGGGAAAATGGGATTTTGCATGGAAAAGTGAGAAAAAGGCGGGAGAAGGAGATTTAAATGGGATTTAAACGGTAGAACGAGAGAAAACGGAAGAATAAGATTAAACGGAAGAGTAAGAGTATATGATACGTGAAAGATAGTATCCTAATAGAGTTTTAGTTTAACTAGATGCCTTTCCAAAGTTTGTTTTCCCTATAAGGTTCTTCTAGTCTTTCCTAACTAATCCTAATTTCTAAGGGTGAGGTGTTTGGTTCATTTGAAGTAGAGGGTTCTAAAGAGGGTGTAGGTTTAGAGGTTTTCTTTCCTAATGGTTTACTAGGTGTATCCTTATTCTTAGGTGTAGTTTCGGGTTTTCTCTTTGGTTTTAAGTTGTCTATTACTACCATTTGGGTGGGTTGTAACAAATTCTTCCTTTAAGTAAAATGCTTAAAGTTAGAAATGAAAAGATAGGCTCGGAGGGGTGTACTAGGGGTTTCGTGTACTATAAATGAGTACAATGCTAAGGTGTGGGAAAATTAATTGACTTTACTAGTCAAGTAATATGAATTAAATGGTCAAGTAATTATGATACGGGTTTAATACAAGGGTGATCCTAATGCCTCTTATCATGTAGTAAATCCTACTACACGAATGTAGTCTCACTAGTGGTCTCGGGATGCATCACTAACGCAAGTTATAGAATCTAAATGCTACCGGTACACTTATAAGCATTAATGATAAATGCTTTTTCTATCAAATCTAAAGGCGAACCTCACATATTTGGGTGGAAAATTTTTCTGAATGGTACGGTTTTGTGCTAGTCATATAACTCCTATCCATTTGTCACACCCCCAAAATACCTGAATGGCAGCGAAATAGAATACCTGGGTGTAACGTCCATAGCATCACATACAAGGTTATATTGAACGACCTAAAGTGTTGTTTTGAAAATACATCGTTTGATTTATTTAAAACATTCAAAGTTACAAAACATAGGTCCCAAAAGCTTGAAAAGTTTGCGGAAATAAGTCTAGTACAATAAAACGATTTTATATAAGTGCATGAAAATCCATAATGAGACGCGTCATCCTGGCTACTCAATGAAATGACTCCATGCATGCCATGAAGGATATGTCTTAGTTACCTGAAAATACATTGCTAAAACGGTCAACAATAATGTTGGTTAGAAATCATAGGTTTATAAGTTAAATCGTATGTACATTAGCCACAAGTATAAAGTGAGGTGACAAGATGTCAATATAATGCTACATTGGCTCTTAAGCTCATGACCCCGAAGCTAGACATAAATTGAATTGGCCTCAACCGAGTGTTTACCAAGCACTCAAATATGATTCAAATGAAATGCGTCTATTTTCTGTTGGAGCTACCAAACACGGACGGGGGAGTCACCCCAAATAGATCTATTCACTCACTCTCGCTTACGGATAATTAACGGACCATGATAATAAAGGGGACTTAACATGGTAATAAGGCAACTTAAGCAATGTATGGAATTTGATACTTTGGCATGTACAAAAATAAATGGTGCAATGTATTCTCCCCCGAGAGTTTTGAAATGAAATAAGTAATTGAAAACGGGGCTATGAAAACTCACCTGAAGTGATGGTACAATGATGTGAAATGATCGGCACAACAAGGCGTGAATATTAGCCGCAACCTAATATGAATGATAATGATTGTTGGGATATAAAATATCAAAGTACTTCTGGATGTCAAAGTACTGCTGCATGAAGAACAAAGTCAAAGTACTGCTAAAGGAAAAAGTCAAAGTACTGCTATTATTGAAGAATGTTTAAAGTACTTTGAAGGAAACAAGGACTGATGTGCAATATTAGATAAGGATTAATGTGAAACAGTGAATGAATATTCTAGAATTAGTTAGGGATATTGACTTGTCGTTCAAGGATTATATGTTGTAAACCGACTTAAGGTTATCTATTTAAAGAGCCTTAAGAGGTATTAGTCGATACAAGTTTTAGAGAAGTTCTCATAAGTTTTAGAGTCGATCAAAGTTGATAATAGTTAGGGATTGTTAGTGAATCTGTGTAACAATGCAGGTTCAAAGTTTGGTTAATATAAAAGTTCTTCTTAAGCTTTGTGTTAGTAGATTCCGTATACTTTACAAGGTAAAACAGTGTTTCAACATTAATAGTGTTGAGTTTACTCAATATTGTTAAACCCTTACAAGCTACAAAGTAGTTTGGTCAGAGTATATCGATCCAACAAGTGGTATCAGAGCTTGTGTTGGAAACTCTGATTAAGAAGACAAACCTTTAAACCTTTAAACCGATTTCACTACAAACCCTTCAAGATGTCGACTGAAGCTGCACCTGCTCCCTCAATCACTGCTGTTAGAATCCCTATTGTTAAGAAGGGAGAATACAACCTATAGGCCATGAAGATGAGGCAGTACATTGCCATCATAGACCATGCACTAAGGGATGTGATTGTCAATGGTAACATGAAAATTGAAGAACCAGTAGAGGTACCTGGACAACCAACACCACCTAAAATTACTGTACCTGCTGCTACTAAAAGAAATCAAGACAAAGCTCTCAACATACTTCTTTCTGCTATTCCTGATGGTCACTTATTAAAGTTTCATGATGCCAAGGATGCCAAACAACTATGGGCTGCAATAAAGAAGAAGTTTGGAGGTAATGATGCTTCCAAAGATGCATAGGAATTTGCTGAAGCAACAATTTGAAACTTTCACTGTTGGAGAAAGAGAAGGTCTTGATTCTGCTTATGAAAGATTCCAACATCTCCTGAGTATGCTTGAACTATATGATGCTGAGGCATCAGTTGAAGATGCTAATTTAAAGTTCCTGAGAAGTTTGCCATCAGCATGGCATGTAGTGGCTACTATGATCAGAGGACAACCAGGGCTGGATACTATGGACTTTGATGATCTCTACAACAATCTGAAGGTGTATGAGCATGAGATGAATGGTACTACAGGATCAAGCACACATCAGCAACCTCAAAACATTGCTTTTGTCTCTTCTGAAAAAAGAAGCAGTACTTCTAACAAAGGTACTGCTTATCCTGTTCAAAGTACTGTGACTGAAACACAGGTTCCATGTACAACAATGGTCACCACCAATTCATCACAATCACTTACCCCCACCTCAGATGAAGTTCTATGTTCATTCTTTGCTCAACAAGCATCTTTACCTGTCACCTATCAAGAAGATGTATTGCAAATAGATGATGATGCTTTGGAAGAAATTGATATCAGATGGCAAGTTGCCATGCTCACTGCAAGGATCAAGAAGTATGTGAATAAGACAGGAAAAGGCATCAATTTCAGAGCTAAACAGGGAATAACATTTGATAAGTCCAAGATTGAGTGCTTCAACTGTCTAAGGACTGGTCACTTTGCAAGGGAATGCAAATTTGCAAAGTTTCAAGCAAACAAGATGATTGAACCACCCAAGCCTGAGAGAAAAGAGATTCCAATTATTGAACCAAAACCAAAAGCTTTGGTTGCTCAAGAGAATCTGTCAGAGATTGATTGGTCAAATGAGTTTGATGATGAACCTGTAACCTATTCAATGGTTGCATTGGAAGACTAGAGCACAACATTTGATGAAGAGCCTGGATATGCTGCTTTGGTGTCAAGAGATGGTCTAGGAAGCTTTGATTGGAGCATGGAGTTTGAAGAAGCACCTGTTCAGCTTGCTATGGTAGCTGCTTCACCAAGTTCATCCACTAAATCTGAGGTATGCTCTAAGTGTAATGATATGTATCAAAAGTTACTTTGTGAATATGTAGCTGAAAGAGATAAATTTCAAAAAGCTAGGGCTGAGATAACTGGTTATCAATTGACTTTAGAGTCAATGGAGGCCAAAATCATTACACATGAAAACAATGAAGTAGCATGGCTTGAAACATATAAACAACAGGATTACCTAGTTAAGTTAAGTGAATGGAAACTAGGTTGTAAGGTGTCTGAACTAGAGAAAGTGACTGCTGAAAGGGATAAGTTGTTAGAAAAACTTGCTGTATGGAATGAGGCAGGTCTGTCACATATACAATTTGTTGAAAAGCAAAGAACATCAAATATTAAGACAGGCCTAGGTTATGATAATGATAACAATGAAGGCAAGGAATTAAATCTTACAGTAGATACCTCCACTAGTGATGAAGAGTTCATAAGTCTAGATGAAAACACTTCTAGTGATGAGGAATCCCCTAGCCCAACACCTCCTGAATTTAAGAAAGAAAAGGGATATAATGCAGTTCCTCACCCCCAGGTAGCTTTCAACCACCTAGGAAAGATGTTGACTGTTATGGTGTAGACAATCTAGAGTTTAGGAAAAAGCTTAAAAGTAAATCTAACCCTGAAACTTTAGAAAAGTCTGTTGAAGCACCTAAGGTTGAAGAGACCAAGTTTTCAAAACAAGCAGTACCTTCAAACACTTTTTGAAGTACTGTTGATCACTCAGCAGTACCTCAAAGAAAATTCTTTCAAAATACTGCTAATTTTAGAAACTCTTATGGAAGGGGATTTGGGGATATTGGTCCAAAGGTCTGTTATGTTTGTTATAGTCCTCATCAATTGATTAAAGACTGTGATTATCATTCAGAATACCTAAGTAAATATCCAAAGACCAGAACTGCACAACCAAGTCATAGGGAGAATAAGCCAAGGGACAACAAACCAGTTTGGAATTATACAAATAGGGTTAACCATAGTAATTTCTCAAAAGACTATAGGTACCCTCATCAGAAAAGGTCATACTCCAAACCCTCAGTACCTTCACAAAGTACTGATAGAAAGTTCCCTAACCAAGATGTCTCTAGCAAACACTCATATGTAAGACCTACGAGGTACAATCATTACAACCCTAAAAGGCCTTACAACACAAGAAAAGATGCTAGAACACAGAACCCAACTCCTAAAGTTACAACTAAGTGGGTTAAGAAAGAAAGTACTGCTGGGGTAGAACCAGTACTTTCAGAGGTTAAGGGTGAAAAAGGGAAAATTGATCATGAAAAATCAACTATTTTGGAAACAAAAACCTTAATTCTTGATCATGCTTTCAAAGACAGTGGTGATTACATACTCAAAAATTTTGAGTATGTCACTCCACAAGGGGAACACAAGTCAGTAATGGCTTGGGTTCCTAAAATTAACTAACCTTTTTCATGTGAATGCAGGGCAACCCAGAGGAGGAGCTTAAAGATCATCTTATTGTAGATAGTGGTTGCTCTGGCAGTATGACAGGAGAAAAGGAGCTCTTATCAGATTTCAAAGCTTATTTTGGAGGAAAAGTTGCATTTGGGAATGATCCTGATGGAGGAAGAATTACTGGAAAAGGAACTATCAAGGCAGGAAACATTGATTTTAAAGATGTTAGATATGTGAAGGAGCTCAAATTCAATCTTTTGTCAGTCTCTCAGATTTGTGATAAGAAGTACCCTGTGTTATTCTTTGACACAGAATGTCTTATACTTTCTCCTGATTTTAAGTTAGAAGATAGAAACTTGGTGTTGCTGAGAGCACCAAGAACTAATGATGTGTACAACATAGACTTAAAGAATGTAAACTCTGCTGAAAGAGCAACATGTTTGATTGCAAGAGCAACGATGGAAGAAGCACATCAATGGCATAGAAGATTGGGGCATGTTAATTTTAAGAACATCAATAAGCTGGTCAGAGGTAATTTAGTTAGAGGTTTACCTTCTAAAACATTCAAGAATGATCACTCATGTCTTGCTTGTAAGAAGGGTAAACAACACAAGGCTTCTTGTAAGAAGATTGATGAGAAAACCATTAGAGAGCCTTTGGAATTGCTACACATGGATCTATTTGGACCTGTTTCAGTTGTTAGTCTGAACAAGAAGAAGTACTGCTTGGTTGTAACAGATGACTGTAGCAGATTTAGTTGGGTCTTTTTCTTATGCTTTAAAGATGAAACTTTTGATGCTATTCATGATCTTATAATAGCACTTGAAAATCAGTTAAGACTCAAGGTTAGAGGCGTTAGATGTGATAATGGGAATGAGTTCAAGAATCAGCTAATGGATGAATTTTGTGCCAAGAAAGGAATTAAAAGAGAGTTCAGTATTGCAAGAACTCCTCAGCAAAATGGAGTTGCAGAAAGAAAGAATAGAACTCTTATAGAAGCAGAAAGAAAGAATAGAACTCTTATGGAGTTGCAGAAAGAAAGAACGGACTCTCAATTACCTGTTCCATTTTGGGCTAAGGCTGTAAGTGCTGCTTGTTATGTGTTGAATAGAGTATCAGTGACTAAACCTCAAATGAAGACAACTTATGAGTTACTCATGGGAAAGAAGCCAAGCATCAAGTTTATGAAACCTTTTGGATGTCCCCTAACCATCCAAAATTGTAACCTCTCGTAAATTTCCCGTACGATTAGTAAATGCATACAAATAAATAAAACGATGTTACGATAAATTAACACCATTTTACGGGTAACAAATTTTTTTTTTTTATGATATGGCTTGATATTGAACCACTATGATAACTGTGATTGACCGTTTACCCAGGAACGATGCTTACACACAACCTAGGTTGCCTATAATTATTGCGAACGATAAATAATTATATAACACGTTATTATTTAATAATACGTTTCGTCTAAATAACGTATACTATTTATATATTTCCCGAACCTACGAAACTTCCCGAGAACGCTCACTAATATTTTTGAACTTCGACACGATAATCGAGACACCCCAGGTGGGCCCCCAACACCCAATGGGCCACGAATCCAATTACATAACCAAACGGACTCTTTTTGTTTCTTTCTCTTTTGCTTGGGCCGACACCACCACTAGCCCAGTTACAAGCCCAAAAGCATTTTTTTAGTTTTCTTTGTTTTCTTTTCCAGCCGCGACACACCCAAAAACGCACCCATTTTCTTGCAAATTCGACACACAACCTCAACATATTCTTGCTTGTCTCAATTCACCTAGTGCCCAAGAGTCATGATTTATAAATATTACACTCCCTCCCGTTCGTTTATCACCCTAGAAATGACCAAAGCAAACCACAAAACGTCCCATGCAAAGATAACTACAAAACGTGGCATATCATTCCTTTCTCACCACCCATGCTCCCCAATGGCAAGTAAACTAACAATGTACATGTAAGAAGAGTCAGGAATGAATAGCATACATATCTCACAAGATCTAAGCTTGTAACATCACGATTGGACAAGGGAGGAGGCGCTACTATTCGCCCTCACATGTTACACCAAAACTTGCGAACATATCTTGTTTTTACTGCCCATATAAGAGTTCCATGCAACCCTAAACCACCACATACACTCATACGTACCACTACCACTAAAAATATCAACGAGAAGGAGCTATGGAGGGACATATGGATTGCTAGGAGAACCACGATTAGAAGAGAACCTAGGAAGCAAGGATTGGAACTACTTGAACCTTGGAAGGACGAGAAGTGAACCACAACACGTTGAACCATATACACGAACCATACGTCTAGTTTTACTCCACCTTTTCAGGTGAGGTGAGACTCCAAATCTTTATTTTCATTATTTTCATATACGTATTATGTATTTTGCACAAACACTTCGTCCAAATAAAATAAGCAACAAAAACGTAACATGCACATATTATATGTCGTATTGTATGTTTACTAAGTCCTTAACGAGTATCTATAATAATATGGAACTAATAATAACGTAGACACCCTAAAAATCACACGTTACTATGTTGTATTGAACATGCACGAAACATACTATAACACTTAGTTTATTTTCAACATTTATAAGTTATACGTAATGAGTTTTGGCTTACAATTTGACCTCGCCATGTCTAATTTCAATATACGACTACCTATTATTTTTGTACAATCTGATTACCTACGTGATATAGAAACGAGAATGAAAGATAAGTCGACTTAATAACTTAGCTTGACCATCTAACGAGACCCAAAGTAAAACGCCATGGAGACCATTTTCAGAAACTTAAAACTCTACGTGGGCTTATAAGCCCAAAAAGCTCTTTTTAGCTTATTGTGATAAGCTATGAGAATAAGCTGTTTTGAAATGATGTTATAACTTAAAATCATGGATTTTGACTAACCTAGTGTTCCCCCTAACCTCTTGGATCATTAAACCTTAACGGGCCCTTATTTTGGCTCGTTAAGCCCAATAAACAAAATAAGCTAATAATAAGCTTATAAGCTGCAAAAATAAGTTTTTCTAAATGTTTTGAGCTTAATGAAATAATAAAATTGTTAAGTTTTGAATTTGGTAAAGTTGGGACTATTTTTGCAAATGTACGAAGAATAGGGACTAAAATTGCCAAATTGGTAAACTTGAGTGAAAAGTATAAAAACTATTTTCTAAGGGGTATAAACTGTAAATATTGAAACTTAAGGATAATAATGTAAATATAAATAACTTTCGGACTAGCGGCGTAAATATTTTCCGTTAAGGGTAAAAAGTGTAAAATTGAGAAAACATTAAGGATCGAATGAAAATATTTACTTTTAAAATAAAAATTCTATATTTATAATATATATATATATATATATATATATATATATATATATATATATATATATATATATATATATATATATATATATATATAATTGATTATATATTAAAACGATAAATAATTAAACGTAACTTATTATATATATATATATAATACGAATAAAACTTATATAACGATAAACTATATTTAGACGAATAAAATGATACGTAACCATTATTCATTTTTATACGACGTAACACATCACATATGCACTTTATCGATTTCTTATAATTAATAATAAACGTTCGCAATAAAACAAGACTTAAGAACTGAAACGTGCCATATCTTTTAGGTTGTGTGTGAAGCCGTTGCCTTGCATCGTTGAGATTACAATTGTTCTACTATCCTACTAAGGTGAGTTCATAGCCCACATTTAACTAATTTCTATGGGGGGGATACATGCTTAAAAACCGAACACAAGTCTTTTCCTGATCTTATTATTGCTTAAGTAGCTATTGCCAAAAGTCCCTCGATCATGAACCTTAATCACTTGAAAAGTGAACGTAAATAATTGTGAATAGATCTATTAGGGATTGACAATCCCCATTTGGTTGCTAGAGGAAAGTCACCAAATGCACATTATTTGAATATAATAGGTTACTGGCAAATACCTATCTTGGGGGCTATATATTTCACATCATTATTATGAAAATATTGATGTCTGTTGAATCGTTGAGTGTCATGAGCTTAATGCAATAATGAATGTGATTTTCTAACTTGTTTATTTGTATCGATATTACAATAAACATCTATCTCTTGTGTTCAAACTCTTAAATATAAACCTATGAATTTCACTCAACTTTTGTTGACTTTTAGCATGTTTATCTCAGGTAACTAAATGGAATGGATGGCAACGACACGAAGTGGGCAAATAAAGAAATGTTTATTTCTCTTTAAATAAAACTTGTTGTTGAATAACGAATTCTCTTGGGATTATGAATATTTGGTATTTTAAATAAAACTTAAAACGATCACTTGAATCGTTTTCTATAATTGTGACGAAAGATCTACAATATAATACCCCAAAAGTCTTCCGCTGACATTTTAAGTCTTCCGCTGTATTGATCGATTTTGGGGGTGTTATAGATTGGCATCAGAGCTACGGTTATAGTGAACCAAGTGTTTTTGGAACATTGGACTATAACTACACTTTAAACGGGACAAAATTTTCATAAAATACCATCCTACGCCCTTCGTGCCTACGCATCCCAGTAATTGGTAAAAAGTATTATTTACCTTTATAGCATTTTTAATTTGGTTATAATTATGCTTACATTTACTAATCGGGAAATTTATTACAGTGTCATGTCTTCAAACACCCACCCTATCAGCTTGTCCTCAAACTCAGGAACTGAAGATGTTACTTCAGCCTATGCTACCTCACCTATGCCTATGTCTCCTGCTACCGACAGATACATGCAAAGCCAGCAATTTCTGCCAGCATCTGACACAGAGGCTTTTCCTCTGGCAACATCTGGTCCGATTCGCCGATCTAGGCAAATTAGACAACTTCAGCCGTATGAAGCAAGTACTGCTGTACCAGCACCAGCTCTTGTCATACCACCTGAATCAGTTGTGCCATCACCACCTGCACCACCAGTAATACCACCAGTACCAACTATCTTCTACAGCCAAACTACTACTGTACCACTAACACCATCACCTATAGTATCACCTCCACTAGCATCACCACCAGTACCTTACCAAAGTGTCCCTCTACCACCTCACCGAAAGATTTACCCAATCCGCCCAACCGCCTCAGAATCTAGTATTCACCGTAGTCGCCGAAGGACCCACAAGCGGGCAGATGCTCGTAAATGGTCTTTCTTATTGCCCATTATGCGATATTGGAGATCTCAAGAAGGAACACCAACAACAAGGGAACTTGGCGAAAGTTCTTACTCTACCTCCCGAATACTGCCAGTCACTGGGGAACCCATACACCATACCATACCATTGTTAGCTGCAAGAATGGTTCGCCACGAAGACCGACTTGATTCCATCGCTAGTATACTCAACAGGATTCCACAGGAACTTCTAGAAACCTTTGAAGATGACATGAACAGTCTCATAATTGGTCATCTTGCAGTAGAGGATAAAGTCGAAAAGTTGGATTCTCTATTTTGGGAATCAATGGAATTCATAGGAGCTCTTTGTGGGGCTAACACTTCAACCGAAATAGCATTGGGAACTTTAGACCGAGAAATTGAGAGAATCAACACTGAAAACCTACGCCTTAGGCAAGCCCTGCTAGAAGCTCGAGAAAGGGAAAGAGCTCGAGATCAAACCATGGAAACCATGTCCACTGCCATTCAAGAACTCCAAAACCGCCTAGACAAGGCCTTAGGAAAACCATGAGACCACCACCTTGTTAAGAAAAATCAATGTCCTACAAATAAGAATATCTTGTCGTGTTTTGTAAACATTTGCACAAGTACAAATAAGTGTTGTAACACCGTGACATTGATTTATGGAAGTTTATTTTATCTTTATTTACGTTGCATTATATCGTAATTTATTGGTTCATACAGGTCAAACTTATTCGTTATGTGTGTTATCCCAACATACAAAAACTTACGATGATTGAATCATTGTAACTACGACCTATATTTAACTATTCATTACTCGATATGTATTTTCAACGTGATAAAATTATTATAAATGTTCTAATAATATACCTTCTTTTATAGCAATATGGCTAGGACTAGGAGAACAACCACGAACGCCGCACCAGCAAACCCCGAAGTTATGACCCCGGCTGCAATCCAGCAAGCAATCGCTGATGGCGTTAATGCCGTTTTAGCTGAACAAAACCGTAATAGAGACGGAAATGCACCGGCACCCCGCTACTGCACCTACAAAGACTTCATAGCATGTCAACCGACGTATTTCAAAGGAATTGAAGGAGTGTCGGAATTAGCTCAATGGTTTGAGAGAAGTGAAACTGTTTTCCAAAGAAGTGGATGCTCGGAAAACAACAAAGTGAGCTTCGCAACGGGAACGCTAATGCAAGACGCTCTATCCTGGTGGAACTCTACCGTTCAAACACTAGGAGCAGAAGCAGCACATCAGCTTACTTGGATTGAGTTCAAGGCTAAAATACTAAAGAAGTATTGTCCCCGTTCCGAACTACGAAAACTCGAAGATGAGTTCCATGCCTTAATAGTAAAAGGAGTTGATTTGAGAAGTTACAACCGGAGATTCCAAGAACTTAAGATACTATGCCCTACCATGGTACCTGATTATGAGAAGACATTAGAGAAATATGTCGAAGGACTCCCTAGGAGTATTGAAGGAAATGTCACCTCAGCAAATCCGCCAACCTTGGAAGCAGCAATGGAACTTGCTCAGAAACTTCTTGATCGAGAAGTGAAATACAATGAACTAAAAAGGAAATTGGACGATAAAAGGACCACTCACCATCATAACAACAACCAGCAGAGCTACAACAGTCATCACCGCAACAACAACCAACGCAACAATAATCGGAACCACCAGCCCTATCACAATAATCGAAGCACTCAGCAGCAGAATCAAAGACAAGAAAAACCCCGAGTTTACACCGCTACGGAAGGTGTAGGGTACAACGGACAGAAACCCCTGTGCCAGCGATGCAAACTTCATCATGAGGGTCGTTGTACCGTCCGATGTGACAAATGTCATAAAATCGGTCATCAAACCAGGAGCTGTAAGATTCCTGCTACGGGAAGCAACGCGTTAGCTATACCACCCACTTGTTTCGGATGCGGAGAAGTAGGACACATCCGGAGAAACTGCCCAAAAGGAAACGAACCAGCCAACGCCCAAGCTAGAGTATACCTACTCGGAGATGGAAACGGACCCGATGTAGTCACCGGTACGTTTCTACTAAACCATCATAATGCTAGAATATTGTTTGATTCGGGCGCCGATAAGAGTTTTATATCGGATACGTTTGCCCCTTTACTTAACGTTACCCCCTCTAAGCTAAACACCACCTACGAAGTCGAAATGGCTGACGGGAATTTAATAGACACCAATACTATCATGAGAGATTGCACCCTAACCTTATCCGAAAAACCTTTTGCCATTGACCTTATGCCGGTTCAACTTGGTAGCTTCGACGCTATCGTCGGCATGGATTGGCTATCCCACCATCGTGCTAGGATTCACTGTGACGAAAAGGCCGTCCATATACCACTCAAGGATGAAACACTCATTGTCCAGGGCGACAAAAGCAAACCTCGATATGGAATTATCTCATGTATGCGAGTAATAAAATACATGAAGGAAGGATGTCAAGTATTCATGGCTCAAGTTACGGAAAGTAAGTCATCCGAAAGGCAGTTTGATGACGTTCCTATCGTTAGGGATTTCCCTGAGGTATTCCCTGAAGAATTACCTGGTATTCCACCCGTACGTCAAGTAGAATTTCAGATTGAACTAGTGCCTGGAGCGGCACCAGTAGCTAAAGCACCTTATAGGCTAGCGCCATCTGAAATGGAAGAATTGTCAGAACAACTAAAGGAATTATCGGATAAAGGATTTATTCGACCAAGCTCATCACCTTGGGGAGCTCCAATTTTGTTCGTTAAGAAGAAGGATGGATCCTTTCGAATGTGCATCGATTACCGGGAGTTGAATAAACTTACGGTAAAGAATCGATACCCATTACCTCGAATTGATGATCTGTTCGACCAATTGCAAGGATCAAGTATGTACTCAAAAATTGATCTAAGATCAGGATACCATCAGCTAAGAGTTCAAGAAGAAGATATTCCGAAAACTGCATTCAGAACGCGCTATGGTCACTATGAATTTCAAGTAATGCCGTTCGGTCTGACCAATGCACCAGCAGTTTTCATGGATTTAATGAATCGAGTATGCAAACCTTACTTGGATAAGTTTGTAATAGTATTCATCGACGATATTTTGATCTACTCTCACGACGAAGAAGAACATGCGGGACATTTACGAATCATTTTAGAACTGCTCAAGAAGGAAGAATTGTACGCTAAGTTCTCTAAATGCGACTTTTGGATTCACGCCGTACAGTTTTTAGGACACATCATCGATAGTCAAGGTATTCACGTAGACCCTGCAAAGATTGAGGCTGTTAAAGGTTGGTCATCTCCTACAAACCCCACGGAGATTCGTCAATTTTTAGGTCTCGCAGGTTACTACCGGAGATTTATAGAAGGATTCTCCAAGATTGCAAAGCCGTTGACTAAGTTGACCCAAAAGAATGAGAAGTACATCTGGGAAGAAAAGGAAGAAGCAGCCTTCCAGTTGTTAAAACAAAAGCTTTGTGAAGCTCTAATATTAGCCCTCCCAGAAGGAAACGAGGACTTTATAGTATATTGCGACGCATCTTATCATGGACTAGGAGCAGTTTTGATGCAAAGAAGCAAAGTGATAGCTTATGCATCCCGCCAACTAAAGAAACATGAGGAAAACTACACGACTCATGACCTGGAGTTAGGAGCTGTAGTGTTTGCACTCAAGTTGTGGAGACACTACTTATATGGCACCAAATGCACCGTATACACCGACCACAAGAGTCTTCAACACATTTTGGATCAGAAGGATTTGAATATGATGCAACGTCGCTGGCTAGAGTTGCTCAGCGATTATGATTGTGAGATCCGTTACCACCTAGGAAAGGCTAATGTAGTAGCAGATGCGTTAAGCCGAAAGGAACGATTGAAACCCCTTCGAGTTAGATCACTAGGGATGACTATTCACTCACCCCTTCCATCCCAAATCCTTACCGCGCAGAGCGAAGCACTTAAAGAAGAAAACCGACCCAAAGAAAAGATTTACGGTATGCTCCGAGCATGCGTTATCGATTTTGGAAAAGGTTGGGATAAACACTTACCATTAGCAGAGTTTTCATACAACAATAGTTACCACGCCAGTATAAAAGCAGCACCATTCGAAGCACTGTATGGTAGGAAGTGCAGATCGCCCGTCTGTTGGGCAGAAGTCGGAGAAAGACAACTTATAGGACCAGACCTTGTTAGGGAAACAACCGAGAAAATCATTAAGATTAAGCAACGCTTACAAGCAGCCCGAGACCGACAGAAAAGCTACGCAGACCTAAAAAGGAAACCCATGGAATTTCAAATAGGAGACAGAGTCTTATTGAAAGTATCTCCCTGGAAGGGAATGGTACGATTTGGAAAGCATGGAAAGTTGAACCCCAGATACATCGGTCCATTCAAAATCCTGGAAAGGATAGGACCCGTGGCTTATAGACTAGAACTACCCGAAGAACTTAGTCTGATTCACGACATCTTTCATGTGTCAAACCTTAAGAAGTGTTTATCCGATGAATCTCTCGTGATTCCATTGAAGGAAATTCGACTAGATGATAACCTTATCTTTACTGAGGAACCTATTGAAATCATGGATAGAGAAGTCAAACAACTAAAACAAAACCGTATCCCTATTGTCAAAGTTCGTTGGGACTCCAAGCGAGGACCGGAATACACCTAGGAGCGCGAGGATCAGATTCGCTCCAAGTACCCACATCTCTTCACCTAAGACACCCTCGACAACTATCTTAGACTACAATTCCGGGACGGAATTCCCTGTGAGAAGTAGGTAATGTAACCTCTCGTAAATTTCCCGTACGATTAGTAAATGCATACAAATAAATAAAACGATGTTACGATAAATTAACACCATTTTACGGGTAACAAATTTTTTTTTATGATATGGCTTGATATTGAACCACTATGATAACTGTGATTGACCGTTTACCCAGGAACGATGCTTACACACAACCTAGGTTGCCTATAATTATTGCGAACGATAAATAATTATATAACGCGTTATTATTTAATAATACGTTTCGTCTAAATAACGTATACTATTTATATATTTCCCGAACCTACGAAACTTCCCGAGAACGCTCACTAATATTTTTGAACTTCGACACGATAATCGAGACACCCCAGGTGGGCCCCCAACACCCAATGGGCCACGAATCCAATTACATAACCAAACGGACTCTTTTTGTTTCTTTCTCTTTTGCTTGGGCCGACACCACCACTAGCCCAGTTACAAGCCCAGAAGCATTTTTTTAGTTTTCTTTGTTTTCTTTTCCAGCCGCGACACACCCAAAAACGCACCCATTTTCTTGCAAATTCGACACACAACCTCAACATATTCTTGCTTGTCTCAATTCACCTAGTGCCCAAGAGTCATGATTTATAAATATTACACTCCCTCCCGTTCGTTTATCACCCTAGAAATGACCAAAGCAAACCACAAAACGTCCCATGCAAAGATAACTACAAAACGTGGCATATCATTCCTTTCTCACCACCCATGCTCCCCAATGGCAAGTAAACTAACAATGTACATGTAAGAAGAGTCAGGAATGAATAGCATACATATCTCACAAGATCTAAGCTTGTAACATCACGATTGGACAAGGGAGGAGGCGCTACTATTCGCCCTCACATGTTACACCAAAACTTGCGAACATATCTTGTTTTTACTGCCCATATAAGAGTTCCATGCAACCCTAAACCACCACATACACTCATACGTACCACTACCACTAAAAATATCAACGAGAAGGAGCTATGGAGGGACATATGGATTGCTAGGAGAACCACGATTAGAAGAGAACCTAGGAAGCAAGGATTGGAACTACTTGAACCTTGGAAGGACGAGAAGTGAACCACAACACGTTGAACCATATACACGAACCATACGTCTAGTTTTACTCCACCTTTTCAGGTGAGGTGAGACTCCAAATCTTTATTTTCATTATTTTCATATACGTATTATGTATTTTGCACAAACACTTCGTCCAAATAAAATAAGCAACAAAAACGTAACATGCACATATTATATGTCGTATTGTATGTTTACTAAGTCCTTAACGAGTATCTATAATAATATGGAACTAATAATAACGTAGACACCCTAAAAATCACACGTTACTATGTTGTATTGAACATGCACGAAACATACTATAACACTTAGTTTATTTTCAACATTTATAAGTTATACGTAATGAGTTTTGGCTTACAATTTGACCTCGCCATGTCTAATTTCAATATACGACTACCTATTATTTTTGTACAATCTGATTACCTACGTGATACAGAAACGAGAATGAAAGATAAGTCGACTTAATAACTTAGCTTGACCATCTAACGAGACCCAAAGTAAAACGCCATGGAGACCATTTTCAGAAACTTAAAACTCTACGTGGGCTTATAAGCCCAAAAAGCTCTTTTTAGCTTATTGTGATAAGCTATGAGAATAAGCTGTTTTGAAATGATGTTATAACTTAAAATCATGGATTTCGACTAACCTAGTGTTCCCCCTAACCTCTTGGATCATTAAACCTTAACGGGCCCTTATTTTGGCTCGTTAAGCCCAATAAACAAAATAAGCTAATAATAAGCTTATAAGCTGCAAAAATAAGTTTTTCTAAATGTTTTGAGCTTAATGAAATAATAAAATTGTTAAGTTTCGAATTTGGTAAAGTTGGGACTATTTTTGCAAATGTACGAAGAATAGGGACTAAAATTGCCAAATTGGTAAACTTGAGTGAAAAGTATAAAAACTATTTTCTAAGGGGTATAAACTGTAAATATTGAAACTTAAGGATAATAAATGTATATATTTGATATTTGGACTAAAAATGTAAATATAAATAACTTTCGGACTAACGGCGTAAATATTTTCCGTTAAGGATAAAAAGTGTAAAATTGAGAAAACATTAAGGATCGAATGAAAATATTTACTTTTAATATAAAAATTCTATATTTATTATATATATATATATATATATATATATATATATATATATATATATATATATATATATATATATATATATATATATATATAATTGATTATATATTAAAATGATAAATAATTAAACGTAACTTATTATATATATATATATATATATATATATATATATATATATATATATATATATATATAAAATACGAATAAAACTTATATAACGATAAATTATATTTAGACGAATAAAACGATACGTAACCATTATTCATTTTTATACGACGTAACACATCACGTATGCACTTTATCGATTTCTTATAATTAATAATAAACGTTCGCAATAAAACGAGACTTAAGAACTGAAACGTGCCATATCTTTTAGGTTGTGTGTGAAGCCGTTGCCTTGCATCGTTGAGATTACAATTGTTCTACTATCCTACTAAGGTGAGTTCATAGCCCACATTTAACTAATTTCTGTGGGGGGGATACATGCTTAAAAACCGAACACAAGTCTTTTCCTGATCTTATTATTGCTTAAGTAGCTATTGCCAAAAGTCCCTCGATCATGAACCTTAATCACTTGAAAAGTGAACGTAAATAATTGTGAATAGATCTATTAGGGATTGACAATCCCCATTTGGTTGCTAGAGGAAAGTCACCAAATGCACATTATTTGAATATAATAGGTTACTGGCAAATACCTATCTTGGGGGCTATATATTTCACATCATTATTATGAAAATATTGATGTCTGTTGAATCGTTGAGTGTCATGAGCTTAATGCAATAATGAATGTGATTTTCTAACTTGTTTATTTGTATCGATATTACAATAAACATCTATCTCTTGTGTTCAAACTCTTAAATATAAACCTATGAATTTCACTCAACTTTTGTTGACTTTTAGCATGTTTATCTCAGGTAACTAAATGGAATGGATGGCAACGGCACGAAGTGGGCAAATAAAGAAATGTTTATTTCTCTTTAAATAAAACTTGTTGTTGAATAACGAATTCTCTTAGGATTATGAATATTTGGTATTTTAAATAAAACTTAAAACGATCACTTGAATCGTTTTCTATAATTGTGACGAAAGATCCACAATATAATACCCCAAAAGTCTTCCGCTGTATTGATCGATTTTGGGGGTGTTATATAAATACTGCTGATAATTTGGGCAAATTTGATGGGAAGTCAGATGAAGGATATTTATTGGGATACTGTACTAATAGCAAAGGATTCAGAGTGTACAACAGGGCTACCAAAAGGGTTCAAGAATGTCTTCATGTTGATTTTCTGGAAGAACAAGAAAATTCTAAAGGAAAAGGTCCTGATTGGATGTTTGATCTTGATTTAATGTCTTCATCAATGAATTATGTACCTGTAAGAGAAGAAAATCAAGTTTCTCCAATAGAAGAAGAAGCACAGTACATTGTTCATGATGTTAATTTAAGATCTGAAGATGAGCCAAATGATGATGCCAATGATGAGAAGAAGAGTACTTCTGAGCCTCAAGGTACTGCTAAACCTAACAGTACTGTTGATCCTCAAAGTACTGTTCCACCACAAATCCCAGTATCTGCAGAAGATCAAGCCATTCAAGATGAACTTTCTAGGATGCTTTTTCAAGAAACAATGGCTAAGTCATATGAAGATGAACAAAGAAGAGCTTATGAAGCAGAAAAGAAGAAGGCAAAAGAAACAGCTAGTACTTTACCCCAAAGTACTGCTAATCCATTTGAAAGTACTTTTCAACCTTTAGATACTTCAAATTGTATAAATACTGATGCTGTTAATGATTCCAATATGCCTGACTTAGAAGATACTGATGATCCAAACAAGATTATTCTAGAAGACACTGATGATGAATTGGATCAAGAAGGCATTTTCTCAGATTCTAATGAAGATCCTGATATAACTAATTTGGAAGATAATCTTGAAGTTTCACCAACTCCTACTCTTAGAATTCAAAAAACTCATCCTGTTACCAACATAATTGGACCCTCAGCTTCAGGGGTGCTCACAAGAACTAAGGCTAAGAATATGTCTCAACAACATACTTTTTTGCTTAGTTTTATCTACAAGCAAAACAGGGTGAATTACAAGGATCAAAAGTTGTGTTTATTTGCTTGTTTTCTATCTCAGGAGGAGCCCAAGAACATCAAACAAGCATTAGCCAAGGAGAGTTGGGTGGAAGCTATGCGAGAAGAACTCCTACAGTTTAAACTTCAAGAAGTTTGGGTATTATGTGATTTACTTGATGAAAAGAAACTTATTGGAACTAGATGGGTCTTCAAGGTAAAAAGAGATGAATGAGGGAATGTTATCAAGAACAAGGCAAGGTTAGTGGCTCAAGGATATAGACAGGAAGAAGGAGTAGACTATGATGAAGTTTTTGCTCCTGTGGCAAGGCTTGAAGCCATCAGGCTATTTTTGGCTTTTGCATCCTATATGGGATTCCCTGTATATCAAATGGATGTTAAAAGTGCTTTTCTATATGGTAAAATCACAAAAGAAGTTTATGTCAAATAGCCCCCTGGTTTTGAAGACCCTGCACATTCAAACAAAGTCTACAAGGTAATCAAGGCTCTGTATGGTCTCCATCAAGCTCCAAGAGCATGGTATGAAAGACTTTCCAATTTTCTACTACAACATGGTTATAGAAGAGGAGCTATTGACAAGACTTTGTTTATCAAGAGAGATAAGAAGGATATTATGCTTGTCCAAGTGTATGTAGATGATATTATTTTTGGTGCTACTAAGCAATCTATGGTGAAGGAATTTGAAGATCTTATGCAGAAAGAGTTTCAGATGAGTTCAATGGGAGAATTAACATTCTTCTTAGGACTTCAAGTGCAACAGTCAATCAGTGGAATATATATTAGTCAAGATAAGTATGTTGCAGATATTCTTAAGAGATTCAATTTCACAACTATTAGGCCTACATCTACACCAGTGGATACTAACAAACCTTTGGGAAAAGATGAGAAGGAAAAGATGTTGATGTCACACTATACAGGTCTATGATTGGATGTCTCATGTATTTAACTGCATCAAGTCCTGATATAACCTTTGTTGTAAGTTTATGTGCAAGACATCAAGTTCATCCAAAGGTATCTCACTTAAATGCTGTCAAGAGGATTTTCAGGTATCTTAGGCAACAACCTAAGCTAGGCTTATGGTATCTTAGAGATTCACCTTTCCATCTCCAAGCTTTCTCAGACAGTGACTATGCTGGAGATAACTATGACAGAACTACAGGATGCCAGTACCTTGGAAGCAAATTAGTGTCATGGCAATGTAAGAAGCAAACAATTGCAACAACTTCTTCCACTGAAGCAGAGTATGTAGCTGCTGCAAGTTGTTGTGCACAAGTACTTTGGTTGCAGAATCAGCTTTTGGATTATGGATTCAATTTCAAGAATACTCCTATCAACATTGATAATGAGAGTACTATATGTATTGTCAAGAATCCAGTATATCATTCCAAGACCAAGCACATTCAGATTAGACATCACTTTATAAGAGATTGCTATGAACAAAGGCTTATCAATGTGGTTAAAGTTCATACTAATGATAATGTAGCAGATCTACTCACAAAGGGCTTTGATGTTTCAAGATTTACCTTTCTGGTTGTGCGTATTGGTATGATTAATATGTAAGCTATTTTTGAGGGGAGGCATTAGTAGTTATTAGTTAGTCATTATTTGAGGGGAGGCTACATGTATCATTCACAAGAAACAAGTTTATTCATCATTCAACACTGGAATTACAAAGGATTCATACATCACCATTGTTGTTAACAAGATACAGACTCAGACAGAGAAAAGACAAGATAAACCAAACACACAACTACAACAGACTACCACCAAGCTCCACATCCCTACTCCATAGGCCTTTTTCCCTTGCCCTCATAGTTATGCTTTCCTTTTTGAGCAGTTTTTCTCTTGTCATCAAAAGAAGCCTGCTTTCTTGGGTAAGCCAAGCCAAGAACCTGTTTGGGAGGTCTCTCTTTCCTTGGAGAAGGCCACTTCATGTTTTGAATTGCTGATTCCAGGGCTTGAGTCAAAGCTTGTGGAAGCTCATTAGCCAAAGATGAACCAGGGATAGCTTTCTTTTTGGACTTTTTGTTGGTAGTACTACCTGCATCAGTTATGGTAGAGTTGGCAGCACTTATTGATGAAGAAGAGTCTTGGAGTCCCATCCATTGTACATGAGGAGGAAAATAACTTAACCATCCTGGATCTTCAAACTCAGAATCAGAGTAGTAACTTATCTCTGAATCTGTGGTGCCATCTGAGTCTGAAGAGATGTTCACAATTGGAATGTGACTCATTGTGCTTACTAGTATCTGTGTTATAAGAGAGATATGGAGTTGTTGTTGGTGAAGTTGCTTTTATAAAGCAAAGTAAAGGCAAAAGGGCATTTAATGAAGTATATTAATGTTCACTTACCATGGTAGCTTTGGGATTTAATATGGGGAGATAGTCATTAATCATGGTTGACTTTCAAAGATATTTTGGTTAAATGGTTAACATTCAAGATTTTTTGTGGAAAAGTACTTTGGTCTACATACTGTGTGAGATTATAACGGAAGGTACTGCTCCATATTCTATGGAACGTACTGCTTGGTGTTATTAAAAGGTTCGCTGACGTGTCAGATACTGTTCCAACGGTCAGATTTGCGGCTAACAAACTTTCGAAAGATATGGGGATATTTACTTCCAAAAATAACAGTAAAATCATTAATTAACCGTGATTTTTTGTAATCTTATCCTTATATAAAAACCTCATATCTTTTCTTTTTATTCACCTTATTCACCTTTCTTGTTATATAAACTCATACCTACTTTGTATCGATCATCACTTTTCTCACTCTAACCCTAATCACCATGACAAATCGACGCACCAACACCAAACACAACATGATAGCAAACCTTGAGAAAACCCAAGATAACCTTGATTTTCATGGTATTATTGATTTTCTCACTGGAACCAACATCTGTTACTCAATCCTAGTCAACCTAGAGATTATTGGACCTTGGATTCAAGCTTTTTGGGATACAGCAAGGTCACAAGTTGAAGATGGAGAGGATATCATTACTGCTACACTTGCTGGGAGAGCTATTCGTGTCACAGAAGCTTCAATCAAGAAGCTCTGTTATTTGATGATGAAGGAGGTTCTGTTTTGTTTAGAAAACAAGAGATTTGGAACACACTCAGAGACATTGGGTATGAAGGTCCTTTGACTAAGCTTACTTTTCAGAAGGCTATGGTTAGTCCTTATTGGAAATTTCTTATTCATGTTTTGCTTCACTGTTTGAGTCCCAAAAGTATTGCTTGGGATCAGTTTAGCCATTCCATAGCTTCTGCTTTTGTTGGTCTTATTACCAATCAACCCTTCAATTTCTCATACATGATCCTTGAAGGTGTGCTTACTCATATTAAGGCAGGCAAACCCTTTCTTATGTATCCTAGATTTGTTCAATTGCTTTTAGAGAATCCATTAGATGGGATACCTAAACCTCAAGATTATGTACCTACCATTAGGATGCCACCTAAAGTGTTCACTTTTATGTCTCATAAGGGAGTTAATTTTTTGGGTAGAAATACACCTCTTAATTCTTATATGTTAGAGGTTTCTCAAGCTGTTAGGGATGAAGAAAACAATAGTGGGTCTGCACATTCTAATGATGATGATCAACCTGATTCTGCAGAGCATCCTGCTTCAGAGCATGCTGCTTCAGTACATACTCCTACAGTACCTATTGTTTCCCCTCAGCATGTTGTTTCAAGTTACAGGACTCCCTCAGCACAAGCTTCTTTGGATACATCTGTTTCAGCTCAAGGTACTTCTCCACAAAGTACTTCTTCTAAAGGTACTGCTTCAGAGGACTCAAAGGTACCTACTCCCAATGATTATACTTCCACAGGTAGGCTTCAAACACCTGGAGGAGATGAGGGAATTGAAGGTGCTGAGAGTACTTCTGATTTGGCTAAGGATTTGGAAAAAATGAAACATACTGTTAAGGCTCAAGCTGAAGAAATCAAGAAGCTATGAAAGAAGTTCAGAAGGTTGAAGAAATTTGTTTGGCCTCTTGTTCAAAATTTTAGGCTTTATGTGAAAGAAAAGAAGCAGTCTCAGAAGTCAATGTCAAAATCTTCAAATAAGTCTTCTAAATCCAAGAGGAAGCATAGGAGGTCATCTTTTACCAAATTAGGGAGGAATCAAGATGAGAATTTGGATAAAGATGATGATGAAGTTAAAAATTCAGAAGATGCTCATTTGTGGCAATATCCAGAAAGTCCAAAGACTCTTATACCAGAAAGCTATGTTGAAGAAGATGAGAATATTGCACAAGAGAAAGAGAATGAGCAAAAAGATGCTGAGCAAGAAGATGATGAGCAGGATGTAAATGCACAGAACATTCAAAGTGTTGCTGTTCAAAGTACTGTTGCAGAAAACATAAGTCTACAAGGTACTGCTGAGCAAAGTACTGTGTCCAGAAATATTGATGAAAGTGAAGTCACTGCAGCTGGACCTTCTACAATGAATTATGCAGATGAAGCTGGTACTTCCACTTTTATACAGCAAGAAGAAGTAAGAGTACACACTGCAAGTGATGATGAAACAATTGCTCAAGTTATGATGAATTTGAGGAGACCTACTGGAGGAATAAATATTTTTGAGCCTGTACAAAAAGATGTTGAAAGTACTTCTGAATCAGAAGAGTTGGATCCTAAAGATAAAGGGAAAGGGATCAAGGTTCAGAAAGATACTAAGAAGAAAAAGAAGAAATTTTCTATTGCTCAGATTAGAGAGTTAGAGATTGCAGGAGATTTACAGCTTGCTAGAAAGCAACAAGCTGAATATGATGCTGAGTATTTGGAAGAAGTTAGTAGGCCAATTACAAAGAAGCCAATGACCAAAGCTCAGGAAAGGAACTGGATGATAAGTTTCTTGAGAAAGAAGGGATACAAGAATTTACATTTGAAAAGGTATCCAGAAGTGAAAGCTCTGTGGGATAAAATACAAGAAGATATCAGAAAAGAAGTAGAAAATTTTGTGCCCATGGAAGTTGATAGAAAGAAGAAATTAGAAGATATCAGAAAGGAAGAAGCTGAGCAAAGGAGATTGAAAAGAAAGAAATTTGTTCAAGATGATCAACTATCAAAAAGGCTGAAGATGATTCATGAAGACACAGTTGATGAACTTAGAAATTATTTCAGAATTGTAGATTTTGAGAATAAGAAGATTGATGATTCTGGAAAGAAGTCCAAGATAATCTCATTTTCTGTGGTTGAATCAAAAGAAGGGAATTATTTTATGATCCACAGAGAAGATGAAAGCTTCACAACATTCAATTTGTTATGGGATGTGTTGCACAGTATTACAAGGGCAGATTTATATGACTTATATATGCAAGTGCGGACATACTATGCAGAGATTGAAACTTCAGGAGTGGGATTAATTTTGCTTGGCGACTTAATTACCATCTAGGAAACTGAAGAAACAAGTATTGATCCTCTGTGGAATGATCAAGAGAATTGGGAAATAACAAGATGGAGATTCTTTGAGTCATCAGGAGTTCATACACTAGAGATGGAAGATGGTACCATGATTCATATGTTGGCTGAGAGGAGATATCCATTGATTAAAGAAATTATGCTCAGAATGCTGGATCATGGAATGGAACTTGAAGATGAATCTGAAGTAGCTTTGGATGTTATCAAGCTATTTATCAGATGGGCCAAGTCTGAAGACTAATATTGCATAATACTGGTATGATTTGTTTTGTAAAAATAAGTATTTTTCAAAGTACTGCAAAAACAAACAATACTTTAGCAAAGTACTGCTTCCTGATATAAACCAGTATAAGTCTTTTAAAATAAAAATAAAATGTTTTGATGATTAAAAGAAAAGAAAAGGAAAAAGGATTTGAAAAGCAACACATGGTGTTAGTATTTGTACTGCACAACAAATGGTAATCAACTCACCATGTTTAACAGACAAGAAAGAGTTTGACTCATCATGAGGGTACGACTCTGATGTGATAATCAAATCCGTTTATGGTTGATAGTTTACCAAAAACTATATGGTTATCAACTCACCATACTCCAAGTGATCAAGAGTTGGCTAGTCCAAAGCAAACGGCTATTGGTAAAGATAAATCAAATCCGTTGATAGCTGATGATTTGCTAAAAATCATAATTTTCAATGATTCACCTCTCACAGGAGTTAACACACCTGGAAGTGATGAGAATAGTATGAAACTTTTAAGATTTGATGATCTTTGTACCAAAATGTTGCTGAGTTGCTGAGAAGATATAGTGAAAGACAAGATGCTGATGAAGAGTACTTTGACACATGACAAATAGAAGATAAAGAAATAAAGAAACAATCTTTCTGAATGATTAAAGATTTGAAGATTAAAGACAACAAAGAAATTTGAAATCAAGCAAGTGGAGTTCAAGTTAGGGGATGATTGTTGGGATATAAAATATCAAAGTACTTCTGGATGTCAAAGCACTGCTGCATGAAGAATAAAGTCAAAGTACTGCTAAAGAAAAAAGTCAAAGTATCGCTATTATTGAAGAATGTTTAAAGTACTTCGAAGGAAACAAGGACTGATGTGCAATATTAGATAAGGATTAATGTGTAACATTGAATGAATATTCTAGAATTAGTTAGGGATAATGACTTGTCGTTCAAGGATTATATGTTGTAAACCGACTTAAGGTTATCTATATAAAGAGCCTTAAGAGGTATTAGTCGATACAAGTTTTAGAGAAGTTCTCATAAGTTTTAGAGTCGATCAAAGTTGATAATAGTTAGGGATTGTTAGTGAATCTGTGTAACAAAGCAGGTTCAAAGTTTGGTTAATATAAAAGTTCTTCTTAAGCTTTGTGTTAGTAGATTCTGCATACTTTACAAGGTAAAACAGTGTTTCAATATTAATAGTGTTGAGTTTACTCAATATTGTTAAACCCTTACAAGCTACAAAGTAGTTTGGTCAGAGTATATCGATCCAACAATGATCTACTTAGATTATGAAGTGTTGTTGTGAATGTACATGCACAGGATGCCTATATCACACGTAACTTGGAAATAATAGTTATTGTTGAAGTAAAATGTTTTCCATAACTTGAGAAAAATAAGTTTAACTAGACTTACAAAAACTAGTCGTAATATGTTGTACATAAAATGTCATTATTTAACTCATCGCTTTGAAAACCTTGAAATGACATTTAATAGTCGTGTAGATATACTTTTGGTCATACGTGCTTCAATGGGTAAGGAATACGGCTCTTCAATGTTGTTACTAGAAAATATAGTTTTTAGTACGTTAGAATATTATTTCTAATAGTGGCTGTCAAAAATAATAGAGTTTGTCGGTTTTGAAACGTGTATATCTTTGTCGTTATAAGCTCATTTTCTTTGTTCTTTATATCCATGGTTTCGTATTAACATATACTAACACATTTTTGATAGTTCGGCTCCTCTAAGTTACGTCTAATGCCTCGTTTTGTCCGTCGAAAGTCGTCCAACAGCAAGTATAATTTTCAGAAAATAGTTCTCGTCGTTAAACTTGTAAAAATCATAACTCCTTCGTTATAAGCTTGTTTTTATCCGTTCTTTCGCCCATGGCTTTGTTTTTGAAAGTATTTTCTAAATCTTTGGTCCAAAATTACCCACAATCCATTGATTTTCCCACGTTTTTAAAATAATGACAGTAGGTTTACATATAGTTTCAAAAATCATTTCTAGGGTTCCTAAACATCATCCACCAAGTTAATCTTCCAAGGGTTTACATATTAATCTATTCTTACCATACACCTTCTTAGGGTGTCATGGGTTCCTAAACATCATCCACCAAGTTAATCTACCAAGGGTTTACATATTATCCATTTCTAGGACTTAAAAGATATAAAAGTTTAAATAGAGTGGTATAAACTAGCATATGCGTGTAGATCTTGTATAAAAATCATATGAACATTATAAGAACTTGGTAAAATTATAAAAATGTGTTTTGTATACTTACTTGAAAGTTTAGGGAGTTTTTGAAGATGAAAACCTAATAACACCTTGAGTTTCTATTTCAAAACCCAAAAAGGAGTACTAAATATACTTGATTTTATCTTGAACTTGAAAAATCAATGGATCTTGCTTGTTGTTGGTTCTTGGCCGAGCACAAAGAAGAGAGAAAAGAGAGAAATATTTTCTTGCTTGAATCTTGTAAAATGAGTAAAAATATCTAAGTATATGTTATATATTATTGTAATAGACAAAAAGTACCTTATTAATTAGAGTTAGTCAAATTTTCAAAGGTTGGTATGGGGGGGGGGGGGTGGCAAAGGATGGAGGGTGGAAGAAAACATGGATTTTGTAAGAAAGTTAGTAGATATTATGTATGATAACGTGTATATTTAATAGTTTTAGGGAATACCGGGTACCGAGTTTGCTAGAAATAAAATTTAACGGTACCAATTAAAATATAACGATGTTGTAAAAATTATAAAATTACATTCCTGATAAGAATCGGGTGTTAAAATAATTGTCGTGTTGAAATATCGTAATCCGACGAAATTATTAACGTATATCGTAAAATATAGCAACGGTCTCAAAACACAGGGTAAATTAATAATATAATTTTTATATCATTATTATAAGTATGAAAATATATTAGGATCATAGTCAGGAGTGTCGGACGTGTTAGTCACATTATTGATCGCGTGTTAACGTTCATTTAAAAATAAACATACGTAAAACGTCAAATATACCAAAAATATTAATTTAAATATCCTGCTAGTGGAATAATATGCAAATACTATTGTGATGATATGCAGACTATTTCTAGTCCATATGAAGTGTCCCTACTGATGATTCTTGAATTCACAGCTAAACCAATCCGGTAACGCGAATTTAAATACCCGTAAACTAAATTTACGATGAAATGAGTGATGCACATGAATTGTGTTTTCCCTCCGGAAATGAATAGTGTCATGTGAATAGTGAGTTGAACGCTTCTCGGAATCTCAAACTGATTCCAAAAATGATGAATAGTGATCGGTGAATAGTAAATGATGAATAGTAACTAGTGAATAGTAAATTGTTGAGGTTTGAAAAATGACCTGAAATTGAAAATTGTGACACCATGAGACGCTTGTTAAGGCTAAAGCTTCACTCCTAAATGTTGTAAAAAATTTTAAATTTGGCGTTAAAATTACACTAACAAGTATTTCTCTTAGTTTTATTACACACCTACCATTAAACAAACAAACTCAAGTGCAATTGTATCCTATAAGGTATCATCATTTACCCTCCCCTTACACTTAGGATAAACATTGTCCCCAATGTTCAATTAAAGGATGTAAAAGTAAAATAGGTAAAAGAATAAAAACAAATACTCCCCTGATTTGTTCGGTGTGGATAGTGTGTCAACGAGGTTAGATCTTCCTCCAAGAAAATGAACATTCAAAGCTTCCCTTCCAGAAATATAAATCATCTTCTTGTCATATATAACCTGTTAAACCTGAGAAAACAATCAAGGCAACCTCGCATAAAATCCGCGGCAATCTATATATATAAGGATATAATACTTGTGGAATGAATGTTTGCAGATTTCCTGGAGTTTATAAAACTAAAGAATTAACAAAAACTTTTAAGACTCCGTTAGAAAAACTAAACTCGCAAAATTTCCAGAATTTTACACGTGACGTCGTCAGGTGTTAAACCCTGACGCCATCAGAAGTGACCTGCAGAAATCTTTATGTTAAGTTTCCAGAAAATTTCTGGAAAAACTTATGTCCTATTTCCTGGAAAATCCTGCAAAACATCATTATGACTCGATACAAGCATTTGACTCTAACAATTACTAATATACATGTTCATTTAATATTGTGGCGAATCATGATCATTTTCGTTCTTATAAACAAATTTGGGGTTTCCCCTTACACTTAGCTTTTGCAAAATATCTTTATATGAAGTTAAGACTAAGTTAAACAACAAAATAAAGCATTTTCACAATTTACTTTCAAAATATGATCTACCAACAATAAAAATAAAACATGCATACGGAAGCAAATAACATCAAACAAATAAAAATCAAACTAATAAAAACACACAAAACATGGGTTGCCTCCCAAGAAGCGCTTTTCTTTATTTACGAGTCTTGTAGCTAGACTCAAGGCCATGGGCTATTACGTGACCTCGTCATTGGTTTCATTCTCTAGGTCATCTCCAATCTTAGTTTTGTATTCCGGACCTAGTTGCAAACATTCCGTGTAGAAACCGAGTAATCTACTCATGACATAATCTACTCCTCTACATCTATCCTCATCATTCCTATAGTAAACCGCTTGCTTGTGTTCCTTTTCAAGGTTTGATAGAAGACGATATTGTTCAATCTTATAGGGCATTTGGTAAGCAATCTCATCGTTCTCATCCTTGAATCTAACTATCCCTAGGGACGGGTCATAATTCATCTTAGAGGCTTCAACAAACGGTCTTCCGAATACTACTTGACTTAAGCAACCATCTATTACCGGACTAATATCCTCTACAATCATAAAGTCGGTAATATAAGTGAAGTTTCCTACAAAAACATGTAATCCTTTCACTCTTCCTACAAAGTTGCTCATCCAATTCGTGTTAGGCATCATCCTATATCCAAGTTGCTTCTTCATTACCCAGTTATAATAGGTCCTAGTCATAATGTTTATAGGAGACCTAAGATCGATATAAGCTTTCCACACATGCATATGCCCAATGTTGCATGGTATGTTGATGTTAGAGGGATCTCCTGCTTTGATAAGTGGTGAACCAAGGATGTATGGTGTCTCGAGGTCATCGAATAGATCCTTATGATATTCCCGTTCTTCCTTGATGGGTAACTTATCAAAATATTCCTCTACGTTTTCTACTTTCTCTAACTTTTCTTCCTTAATATCCTCAACTTCCTTAACCTCATCCTTAGTCCCGGTTTCTACTCCAACTTCATCCTTGTCACTTTCTTCTATATTCTTATCTATTGGCTTAATGGTAACAACATTGACAAAGTGGACGTGTTTGAATGATGAGGGGTCCTTAGTTTGGATTCCGCTACTAATGTCTCTAGTATCCTTCCTAGGTGTAGTTAGCACTTGGTTGTTGAGGGCTTTTAACAAGTTGTCAATCTTATTGGTCATCTCCGTTTGTTGTTGGTTGAATTCGGTTTCAAACTTAGCCATGCGAGCTTCTTGAGATGCCATAAACTTGGATATCAATCCTTCAAGATTATTGGTACTACCATAGTTATTGGAAGGATTTTTGTTGAAATTACGGTTATAGGGTGGACCGTTTGATTGTTAACGATTAGGCGGATTGGAAGAATTGTTTTGTGGCATGTTTTGGCTTTGTTTCCACCTAAGGTTCGGGTAATTTTTCCAAGAAGGGTTGTAGGAATCACTGTAAGGGTTTAGCTCGGGTTGTAAAGTATGCCACTTGTCTCCCGCTTTGTCGGTACGCGAGGATGCGTAATTCGCAAAAGCTTGTCCGGGGAGTTCCACGCAATCACGAGTGTCATGGGGACCACTACAAAATTCGCATGAAGAAGTGATTTTGTTCACTTGGCTTGAAGGCTTAGGAGCTTCGTAAGATTTCAAGAGAAACTTGACTTGGTCCTCAAGTTCCATGATCCTACGGTCGGGAGTGCTAGGATTGTTCGAAGGCAAAGATATTGCCTAGACCATTTTGTTCAAATCACGGGGATCATTCCAACTTTCGTTGTCATAGAGAGCAAGATCTTCTATGAGTTCCCATGATTCTTCCGCACTTAGAACACGTAGCTTGCCACCGGCCGATTGGTCAATGGTTCGCCTTGTGGAGAGATCGATATGGTCATAGAAGATTTGGACTTGGAGCCAAAGATCTATGCCATGATGAGGGACTTTTTGGAGTAAGTCCTTGAAACGAGTCCATGCTTTATAGAAAGTTTCTCCTTGACGTTGTTGGAACATCAAGATATCATTTCTAAGCATCGTAGTTCTCCCCGGTGAGAAAAATTGAGCAAGAAAACGAGAAGTGAGATTATCCTAAGAGGTGATGGATCCCACGGGTAAACGTTTAAGCCATTGACTAGCTTGATCATGTAGAGAGAATTGGAATAGACGTAATCAGGTCGACTCTCTAGTTGCAACATCAAGGTCTATGGAATCTACGATTTTAAGGAAATCCTTGAGATGTTGATTTGGATCTTCGGAATGAAGTTCATGGAATGCACATCCGCTTTGAACAAACCGGATGGTGTCAGATCGAAAGGGGGACACATTGGCTCCTTGAGTGAGCTCAATGGTGTTTCGATAGCCTTGGTGGCTAGGACGGGAATACTCTCCTAAAGTTCGGGGTCTAGGAGGTTGGTTTGCTGGTGGTGGGTTTTGTGGGTGGTTTTGTTGTGGTGGGTTGATGGGTTCAAAGATGCTACCACCTTCCATGATGTCGGATAGTAAAGGGGACTAACAAAGAAACGAAGAAATGAGATAGACTAAAGAAAACCCAAAAATAAAAATAAAACCTTACTAGAAAGGAATCTAGCAAGTAGACCTAATAAAAAGAAATCCTAACCTAGATAATAACAATTCCCCGGGCTGCGGCCTCGCAACAGGTTTTACCTCTCAAGGGATCTTGAGAAGCTTACAACCCCCACCACGCAGTGTACCTGATCGTTGTAGTATAGTATAGTGACAAGTACCAGGGGATTGATCGTTCAACTAAGGAATAGTGTCGCTAGGATTAGAAAGCCTACTAAACTAGGTCTAGAGGCGAGGGATGATTCTTTTTGTATTTTTATATTTTATGGAAAGCAAGTAAAATCTCAGGTTTTGAAGGAGTGGGCGGAATTAGTTGCTAGCCAAATAACCTAATTAACTAAAGATGCAATCAAAATAAAATAAGAGAAATGAAAATGAAACTATTATACTAATGTGGTGGAAACAATAATGAGGAAAGTTGTGTTTACTTAGATTTCATTACTCCCTAGATATCTTTTACAGGTTGATTAGCTTGTTACAATTGCATGGATGACGGGTTATATTCCTTAATAATAGTCGTAGGGCCGTGTACAATATTCCCTAACTCTATAAGATCCTACTTCACTCCTATCTCGAGCCGTTAGAAGCTCCTAACATGGGATCAATAGAATTCTCTTACGCATTAAATACAACCAAAAATCGTAGTACACCTCCAATCATATTTCTTAAGACGTTCAAGCAAGTTACCAATGGAAGTCTGCCAGATTTCTTAAGCCTAACATCGAATACAATCATCCGTAACAATTATAAACAAACAATCAACCCATAATCAACATCTAGGTTTCACTACATCTAAGCAAACACAATGAAAATCTAGCCTAGCATGTTAAAGAGAAGACAAGCGTAAGATATAATCACACAACACATAAACATATTGAATGATTTGAATAAGTACTTATCTTCAATTGAACATAGAAGAATTAAGGGGTTGAAACCCTTGAAAAAGCTGTAAAATTCGTCTAGGGTTTTATTCCTTCAAAGTTGCACACAAAGTTTCACACTAATGAATGAAAATTAGAAAACTATATATAGATTTTACACCTTGACGGCGTCACGTTATAGCTTGTGATGCCGTCAACTCGCCGCCATGATGAAAATCCTATTGCCTAGATCCCCTTCTGACGCCGTCATATAGAGAAACACTCTGGGCCATCACGTGTAATTGGACCCTGACGGCCTTGGTGACGCCGTCAGGCCAATAAGCTTAGAAACTTTATGGGCCGTCACACTATAAGTTCCACATCCACCTCTTTTGTTACTCTTGACGCCGTCACGTGTAAAAGCTTGACGTCATCAGATACTGTTCCAGCAAGGAATTTTGAGACTTTGCCATTTTCTTCACTTTTATGCTCCAAAAATGTCCAAAATGCTTCCTTTTCCAGATTTCTCCACAAAAGTACCTAAAATGACAAAAGGAACAATTTAGGGCAATAATTGATCAAATAATCATGAATTCGGGCTTAAATAACCCCTTAAAAGTGGTACACTTTTCGCCTCATCAGAATAAAAGTTCCCTGGGTTCAGTTGTTACACCCATCTGGAAAAATGTAGTGTGTTTGTGATAATAGTGATGCATGCACTGTTATCATGAGTAGGGTATGTTGCACTAAGCTCATGAACCACACGTTAACAATCTGGGTCATGGGGGCTACAGACCCAACCATGAGGGGATGGGAAGGATAACTTGCCAAAGTTAAACCTTCAGTGGGTTCAAATATAGTACTTATTGGTACCACCCTGTAAGGTGTTAATAACAATGGGAGTTGTCAAACTCCAATAGATCTATCAACTATATTCGCGTTCGCGTGGGTAAAATATCTCAAACGATTAGATTCATGAATTTTGGTTATGTAGTGGTGGCAGTTAGTTTACTCATGCAACAACCAAAGAAAAGACTTGTATTCGGTTTTTAAGAAAAGAAAGTAGCATTTTTCCCCCTCACAGGGTTTGTTAAGCATTTAGAGTGAAAGTTTTAAAAAGATGTGAGGCTATGAAAAACTCACCTGGGCTTAGAGAAATCTAAGTAATTCAAATAGTGACTCGGGAACTAGATTGCCTTACTCACTCGTGTGTTGTAGGTTTGGATGTATGTCAAGCTTTAGTTATCTTGTTTAAGTTTCTTAAGTTATTATTCTTAGGTTTGTTAATGTTTTAGATATAATATAACACCGTTCGGGACATCACAATTCAAAAGTATATGAATCCTCACATGAAGCTCCCTACTATTGTATTATGTTATCAACATAATACCTTTCGGGCCATTATAATTCAGAAGTTAATACTCCTCACACAAAGCTCCCTACTATTGAGCTATATTGTTATTAGGTTAAGTTATAGTCATAACACCGTTCGGGCTATCATATATTAGAAGTATATGCAATAATCGTTCGAGGAGTCAGGGCACTTTAATTCATAAACACAACAAACTCATTAAAACAAAATATCCACACAGTACTCCTCGCATAAAGCTCCCTACTATTGTATTATGCTTCTAAATTTATTTAGGTTTTATATTTATATGATATTTTCACTTTATACCGTTATAGTTTATATATTTACATTTTCTACCATAAACTTATAATACTTATATTATTTATACTTATAACTATCTATACTTGACACAACTAGTCCCTAGACTTCTATAGTTTTAGAAAATGACATAACTAACCCTTAGACTCATAAGTTTTCTCTATTTACCATTTAGACCTTTAACTTTATTATATTTGCATAACTAGTCTTTTTTAGTTTATAACTTATTTTAGTTTCTATCATAAGGTTTTAATACTTTGCAAAACTAGTCCTTACACTTATAACTTCTAGGAAATGTCAAAAATAGTCCCTAGACTTTATAGTTCCAAGAATTTATGATATATACCCTTATGCATGTGAAGTTTTGCAAAACTAGTCCTAAACGCATATAACTTATATTTTTATGTAACAACTAAGTTTTCTAGCTTATGGTTAACTAATATTAGCCTATCTAAGTTATCTAATTCAGATTTTAGGACATGTAAAGGGTGTATAGCATGTAAAAATGTATTAAACTCATTTAAGGGTTTTAAAATGTAAACTAGTAAATGAAATGGTTCAAGACTCATGCAAGGGTTCCTAGGGGATCTAAGGCACCCTAATACTATCCTAAGACTAAAATAAGGCTAATAGAACTAAACGTAAAGCTTACTTGGTTAGTTTAGGGTTTAACGAGGGTTTAGGGTTTTCTAGGGGGTCTCTCAGCCAAAAACACAACTCGACACTATCCAAGCTCCTTTGCTCAACTCCTAGGGAGTTAATACTACTGAGTGTGTGTGAGGTAAAGATGAGAAGAGGTGTGAGGAAGAATGGAAGGAGGAGGGGGTATTTATAGGGTGCGTAGAGGTAGTAAGGGTGAAAACAGGAGTATAGGTGTCGAGGAGGGGATGGGTTGAGTAAGCAAGGCTAGAAGGGGGTTTTGGCAGGTCTAGTGGTAACAAGGAGGAGCTAGGAGGTAGCTAGGGGGATGAGATAGGTCGGTTGTGGTGGTGAGAAGCCGAGGGAGGCGGTTTGGGTAAGGTTTTGAGAAGGAGGTGATGCACCTCCTAGCTTGGTAGCTTAGAGGTGCTTGTAAGCTACTTGGGATCTTTAGTGATGGTTTAAGGTGATTAGTGGATGTTTAATGGTGATTAGTGGTGGTTTAGTTAAGTAGGTGAAAAGTAGGTGATGCACCTACTTTTGTGGGTGGTTGTAAGGTGTCAGGGTGCTAGATTAACTAGAGAGAGGTGTTAGGGTGCTTGGTTAAGGTATTTGAGGTGCTTATGTTTAGGTTTTATTAGTTTAGTTTAAGTTTTGACCTAGTTTTACTTAGTGAGTGTTTAAGGTTTTACCTAAGGTTTAGTGCCTAGGTTAGGTTCCTAGGAGTGTTTAGTGACTAATCCTAAGTCCTAAAGGGTTTATACTAAGTAATGGTAACTTATGGGAAAGTTTGATCTAGTTTTGTAACCTTAATGAGGTATTCATGTTTAGTGGGTGATTAGGGTTTATCCTCGGGTTTTGTGCCTAGATTAGTTGTAAAACCCTAAATTCCGTAATACTAATTTTGTGTATAATTTTAAATTTTCCAAATAACGATACAAATAATTAAACATGAATATAATTTTACGAATTAACCATGAACCCATTAAATAATAACGAAACATCATATTAGAAATCTTTGAACATTTTTGGACTCCAAAATAATTTTATGACATAATTAAAATACGAGGGAATTATTTACGCTTCTTAGACATTTGTTTTGGGCCGTTTTCTTTTGTTAAGCCAACTACACTACTACACAAAATCTCATAGAAACCGGTCAAAATAGCCCATCAAGAGTGGTTTTGGGACCACTCTCTGAAGGGGGGTATCTCCATGATCAAAACACATAGAAACTGGTTGCATAACCTGTCTCTGTTAGAAGCATCGAAACCGGTTTTCTCCTAAGAATGGGTCTCCATATTAGAGTAAACACACATGTTTTAATTGGACATTGGCACCGGTTCTCTCACAACCTGTCTTTATAGAACCATCAAACATGTGTTTATATAGAGTAAAAAGATATGTTTTTATATCAAAACCTGTCTTTTTGTAAATCTTTTTTATAAAAAAAATAAATTGGAAATTTTCCAATTTTTTAAAATCCCATAATCTACAATTTCACTCACCATAATAAAGAAATATAAATGCAACAAATATATATATATATATATATATATATATATATATATATATATATATATAGTGATTTAAATGCACCAAAAATGTCGAAATCAATAAACTAAATTAAGATAATACTTCAATTCAACAAAACATAAATCCTAGACAAAATCCACCACTAGAATTCAACAAACTATAAAGAAAAACATTAGAATTCAAAATAACTAGCCATAGGATCAATCACACCACAATGTTAACAATGCGCCAATGATGGCGTTCAACTCTTTGTTCTCTAATGGACGCTCGTCACTCCAAGGTACCTATACGTAAATTAATGAAATAAAAACATCAGAAATTTAAAAAACAAATAAGATGGTTTTCAGTGCAAGAAACAAATTGCAAAGTTATTTAACAAGCACTTACTATGTTCGGGAAATTATCGTTTTGATACTTTAGCACAAAGTCATGCATCCATTTCATCACATAAAATCCACACTCCCAATCATACAGCTGACAATTTATAGGAGGAAATTCCTACTGCAGACTACCAACGACACTGAAAAGAAAATGACCAATAGTGTGTAAGTTAAAATTTATAGAAACAAATGTTAATTCTAAAACAATTAAGCTAATTCTTACGACTCCACAAGTCCAACGAACCTATAAGTTTCCTCATTCTTGCATGAACGCTTAGAAGAATTCAAAATAAATGTCATTCCATGTTTGGGGCAAATTATCAAGAGCACAAAGTCACGGCTGCATTTTGTGTACACGTCTTAGTAAAAAAATAATAACCATATGAACAATATTGCAATGATAATTAAGATGGTAACATATGGTACCTTTGTAGATACGTTGCAATATGAAAGTCATAACCCTCCAATGCTGGATTTAAGTAATCTAGGGGGTAGCTCACTCTTCAAACAGGCATGCATTTGTTGTAATCAATATAGGGTTCAAGAAACCAACCCTTAAGGTGATACATTGACCTAATTTAAACATATAAAATACACTAACATAAATTTTTGTGAAAACAAACAATACTTTTAGCTACATATTCAGAACAAAAATGCACTTACATCTCAAAAAAGGTATGGATGCCACACTCGAGTTGTTGATTAGTCAAGATTTCAATTGCATTAACTAATAGAAAAGTTGGTGGTCATTATCACTAATGCATACAAACAGTTTGAAACAAGCAAACACTAAACTATTGAGTAAACTTAAACTGTATTGTAATTTCTTTGCATACTTATCCAGGTTTGTAACAATAAAAACCCGCTTAAAATGTATAATACCATCTTGAAAATTTAGGTAATCAGTTTAACATAAGTTTCATCTTCTTTTCATACAAGTTTCATCTTCTTTTCATACTTGTCCATGTTTTTCATACTTATGCAAGAAGTATTGATAATTCTTTTGCGAAAAAAAATGTGTTTACCTTCGTGCAATCTAACTTTACAATGCTTGTGGTCGAGCTAACATTGGACCTCCTGTGGCCCGAGCTCGGGCCACCATCTTGCCTTGGTGAAAACCCCTCATTGTGTTCAGCTTGCATATCCTTCCTCACTTCCTTTATGCAAGCTACCTTTACGATGTTTGTGCTCGAGCAAACATTGTTCCTCCCTTGGCCCGAGCTTAGAATGTCTAGCCTTGGTAAAAATGCCTCACTACGTTCAGCTTGCATTTCCTTCCTCACTTCTGCCTTCAGTTCCAGCCTCATTTCCTCCCAAAACTCACTTGACTTAAGTTCTTTCATTTGTTGCCTCACTTGATTCTTTATCTCTTTAATATCTTGTCATTGTTGATAGGTCCTCCTTTTTCTAATATATCCTTCAATGCCTTTTGTATATCCAACATCACACCCGACCCCCTAGTGCGTCCCCAGTGCTCCGATCCCAACACCAATATTAGGGGATCTACTCCTGCTTTAGATTCTTCAGACCCTTGGGACAACTTTCTGATTGCTTGTATCTATTAAATATCAGTAAAAAAAACTAATTCATAGACATCTAGCAAGAAAAAATCATAATATTATAAAAAGGAAATGATTAGATTACCAAGTTCTTTGAAACATTAATTAACTCAGGAGGCAATGTCTTGATCCCGTTCTTGTCGCGGGGAGCCCGAGCCAAACAATAATTACTCCCACGAATGTCTGGTATTAAGTGGAGTTCTGTTGCCTATTTCGGGTCATTACTTTCCTCTTGCCACTGTTTTTCAAAACCACGGTACCCTTTTGATACTAACCAGTGCCGATTTATATGTTGTTTTCCTCGTTCACTTGCTTGCGCACGCAGTTTCTACACACAGGAGAAACAAATTAATTAGAAACATTTCAAAACAATAGTATAAAAGTAAACCAGAATACAATAGTAATACAAACTAAAGTAAAATGCACATTTTTTAGATGTATTTTCTTTGAGACAGAATTCTTCCCATACATGAGGCTCTATGAATATCTATTCCCCTAATGGAGATATCCCCTTAAGCATGTATTTAACCCGTATTTTGGTCTTGAATGCCTTCCACATGATACAAGCGTACGCTTTTTAACATCATCATTTTCAAGTCTGAAATGTGCCTGCTTGATGTAGAGATAAAGCTTATTAGATGTTAACAAATTTATTAAATTAGAAGAAACCACAATTAACGATAGCATATACTATACCTTGATATCATACCACAAAAAGTTTTTATCTTCCTTTGTTACATGCTTCCAAGTCTTTTTCAGAATAGAAATTAACCTCCTGGTGCGAGTTCCCATATATTTTCCATATAAATTTTGCCACTTGCCTACGGCTTGACCAAATTCTTTGAATTCAACAGATTCACCATCTGATGGATCTTGGATTCTACTGATTCCTCTACTCCTTCTTGGTATGGGAGGGTCCTAAAATTCATGTATACATTTAACCAATTAGCCACCGTCATATTCAGACTACCTTAGACTTGCTTTATATATACATGAACTTTCATATTAAGACAGCAGTAGAAAATTGATGGCAGCTGTCATAATATGCGAAACATATTTGTGATGTAGATTGAACCACATAACTGCATGGCTAAACTTTTCCATCTGTTTATCCATTCTAATAGCATCTTACTGGATTTTGATAATATATGGGGATATATCTCTATGGGCCACTTCAAGCAGGTGTATTTTTAAGTAGTTTAATATGAAAATTTGAAAAAAGTAATGCTAAACAATAATTGATCTTGACATTGTAAATGATTGTGCAGGTAACTAAGGATGTTGAAATTGGGTCATAAACATTGCCTCACAAGGTGAACACCATTGACTTTGAAAACAGTGAAGGCAATCTTGGGATAGCTAATGCACTTTTAGACCATTTAGGCACGAAGTTGCCTATTTCACGTTGGCTTGTACATTCATTTTGCTTGTAATAATTGAACCTAATTCTTATGAATTAGCCTAAGCAATCAGTTACATGGCAAAATTGTTAAAAATTGCAGCGTGACTTGACCGTGACTTAACTGATTCTACTTTTGGGCTTATGAGCATGTTTTTGACTTATGATTCACAAGCCCATTTTTTGGTGGATTTTAAGATTTATGAGCTTATGTAAGTTTATCATGTAATAATAAGCTTACATAATCCCAAAAGCTTCAAGATAAGCCAAAAAGAAAATTAGCTTATGAGATACAAGCCGAAACGAAATTAGCCAAAAAGAAAATTAGCTTATCAATGCTCTTTACTGAAACCATAACATTTTAATTCAGAATAAGATGAAATACTCTTTACTTGTTAAAGAGCATAAGTTTAATTTAAGTTTTTCTATTCAGGCAATACAACAAACACTTGGGCTGTAGACACATAACACATATTTGACAATTGAAAAACACTAATTAACATAACTGAACCTAAACAAAAATACAAATCGAATATAAACTATTGATTAAGAGAAAAAAAAGATATACCATTTTTGATGCTTAGGGTTCGTGATTTAGATACGAGGAAGAAGTCTGGTGTTGGCAGGAGAGGTGTTTGGTGGTCAGATGGTGGTGATGTTTAGGTTTCTTGATTCAGATACGAGGAAGAAGACGCCTTTAATTCATATTTTTTGGCGGGATTTTAGAGAGATCCTGGAGGAGAATGAAGAAAAAGGAGGAAGTATCTTTTTTATTGCTGAATGATTGGAAAATCCGGTTTAATGTTATGTATTTGAGTTTAAAAAGGTTTGACTTTTTTTCCCCAAAAAATTTCAACTATATATAAAACAAACTATGTATATACAAACTTAAGAAAGCTTTATAAGTCTTTGTTTTTATTATTTTTTGCATTTTTTTTCCTGCAATAATAAATCAAAATGAAAGCATTATAATTAGTTGATATATATAATAAAGTATCATTTACGAGATTTTCATATTAAATATCTGATAATTGTTTTATTACCCGTAGGCGCACATAGTTTTTTTAAACCTCATGTCCTTCTTGATGGTCAGATCTCAAGTAAAGTTTATCATCAAGAACATCATCCGTAGATTGTATACCGATAGAAAAAGGAGGTAGCTCATCAAATTGATTGTATGCGTCCTCGTCCACAACATTATCAACGCCAACTATATGTCTTGTACTCTTCAGGACAATGTACCATCTATTGTCTTTTAAGTCCTTAACAAAGAATACTTGGGTGGCTTGTTTTGCAAAAATGAATGGATCGGTTAAATGGTTGTTTGTTAAAAGATTGACACACGTGAAACCGTTTGTATCAACTTTAACACCTCTTATGTTATTGATCCATTTACACTTCAATAGCGGTATAACGAACAAATTGTAATCCAATTACTAAATTTCTTTAATGACACCATAATACGACTTTTTTGCGACTGACATCCAATACGGATCTATTATTGTTGTAATCCAATTCCCAAATTTCTTTAATAGCGGTATAATGAAAAAATTGTAGTCCAATTCCATCCAAAGCTGACCTCGATGGCTATTATTTTGTTATAAGTATGACACATGCTCTTTTATATATGGTTCAATGCACGTCATGTTTTGCAAGACCGTAAAATGTGTTTGTTCTAAATCGTTGTTGTTTGGCGTGACATCTTTTTGCCCAGTTGTCCCCGTCCCATTGAGTCTACCTTCGTGTTGAGGTTGCGGAAGGCCAATATCTGGGATATCATCCATATAGTTTGTACAGAACTGAACCACTTCTTCGGAAGCATACCCTTCTACAATACTACCCTCTGGTCGATATCGGCTCGGGCTCGACTAAGTTATAGAACATGTTAGAGGAAATTAACTTAAAGGCTCGTTAATCAAACTATGCTCGAGGTTGTTTTTTCTTTTAAGCTCGTTTACACATGGTTATATGTAGAGAAAATATATATACACATTATTTTTAGGGCTTGTTTAGTCTTGCGAGCCTAATCAATCTGTATATATAAAGCTTGGGCTCGAGCTCGATTATTAAATGATCAAAAACTTAGGCTCAAGCTCGTTTATGCTCAACTCACTCAAGCTTTTACCGATCCGATTCCGACCTTTTCACGAGCTGTCGTTTCCACCCTACTTGATTCATGTTCTCCTAGGTTTTAGGGTTGGTCAAATTCCCATTTTTCTCTTTCCCTCATAAATTTATCATTTTTCCCTCTAAAAAGGCAAAAAACTTTGAATCATTATACGAATACATTACTCTCATTTTCCCCTCAATTTTGCCTCTAAAACATATCTCATTCCCTTCTATCTATGTTCTTGACAAACAGATTCAACCGAGAATCCAAGTCCAAAGGCTGAGGCTGAAAGCTACCGTCACACTCCTCAACTTCACGTCTGCCGTCGACTACTCTCACATGGTTTAATTATTCTATCACCCCAATTAACTACTATTTTGATTGTGAATAGGTTCTTTATTACTCCCTCCGTCCCATTTTAATTGTCCGCGGGCCCGAATTTGACTGTAAATATTTTTGTTTGTATTATATAACACTTGATGAAATTTATATCATTGAAAAGTTTAACGAACTTTTCAATGATATAAATTTCATCAAGTGTTATATAATACAAACAAAAATATTTACGGTCAAATTCGGGCCCGCGGACAATTAAAATGGGACGGAGGGAGTATAAAGTTAGATCTGATTGAAATGAAGTCAGTTTATGAAATAAAACTTGTTAATTTTTTAGACCTAATTGAGATGAAGATATTTGTGTAATTATATCTCTGGTTATGAAAGTGAAACATGAAACTTGTAGACTGATTATGGTTCAGTTTTTTCAAGTATGGATCTTTGGTATATGAAAGGTTGAGGGACTGGTTTTTAGGAGTGCAACTGGGTTTATATCATTGATAAAGGTATCATGGTATTTTGGATTAAGTATTGATTTAGGTTTGTTTGATTCTAATGGTGCTTGATTGTGTAATTGTTATTCAATAATTGTATTAAGTCGGTGAGGAAAAAAGCTTTAGTGAGTTATATTTGTGTTTTAGGATTGTAGATTCTACAGCTATTTGTATTCAACATAAGTTTGAGTAGAGGCTTTTTAAAATTGATCACTGTCATGTAGAATCTAAAAGATGTAAATTTGTAGCGTTGCCTTGTTGGTGTTGTGTGATAATTTTTATTGAGAAGGTGTTATGTCTAGTGTATTCCTTGTTGGTCACCCATGGTTAACTATGTCTAGTATTATCCTTGTTTTCATGCCCATTTGCCTATAGTGACTCTATGAATGTGTGTTTCTCATCTATAATTATCAGGTTTTGAGTCCAACATTAGAAATATATAATGAACATATCAAAAACTCAAGGCTTGATACATGGGAAGATGGTTGGTGCTCCGCCCAACTTAGGAAGGGGCCTTAATAGGCCTTTTGTTCTACTATGTGGTTATATGATGATAATATTGTCGTCACTGGTACAAACTTTTTTATAATTTACTCAATTTCAGCAGCATCCTCAGAATTTTCTAGCACTAGCACACAAATATATTGGTGGCAACTTATGCAAACTAACCACCTTCACCAGTAGGTAAGCCTCGCCAGTATTTTCACGCTTCTGGGTAAATTGCATTCAAAATGGGGCAACTATATAAGTTTGCTTGATCCAAAACAGTGTCACTTGATTCAGGGTAAACTTGAATTCCACTTAATTAAGGGCCTACGACAGACAACACCTAAACATCTTAAGACATTTGTTATATTTTATATATGTGTGAATCTAATATCATGTATACATAAGAGTTAATATGCTTTGAGGTAGAAGAATATTTGCCCGATTGTCAATCTTGTAATCAACACTTCATTCTAAAACAATTGAATACCCAAACTTACACTAGATCATAGCTTCATTGGCTTTGCATACCATTAGGGGCAAGGCCGGTTGTGAGCAAGGGCAAGCTGGGCCATTGCCCAGGGCCCTATATTTTCAAGGGGCACCAAATTTTTCTAAAAGTCCAATACATATATACATATAAGAGGCCTTTTCACATCCCACAATTGTGGCCTTGCATTCTTAATTTGAGGCCCTTTAACTGTTTATTGTCTTTTTTTTCTGAGAATGTATTACTTACTATTTGATAGAAGTTGATTAAAATAACCCGTTATTTTACTTATCAACAAATTCGTTTTGGTTCAGGCATCGAGTATCGAACGTGGGTTGATTTGAAATATGTCATTTGTTTATGTTCTTTTAAGTTGACTCATATTCAGTTATGCTAAATTCTGTTTTGAAAAAAAAATTAATTAATATGAGATAATCAACAACTTGGTTCACAAAATGCTAAAAGCATAACACTTTTTAAACTATTGTACCCACCATTTGTCAATCTAATAACAATTGTTGCTCATTGTGGCATGCAATGTTGTGTGAGATGTTTCAAATACATGGTTTTTGTGTATAGTTCAGCACCTGTTGGCAGCTGTGATTCAACTTGAACGTATGAACATAGACTTATTTTGGATACTACGTTCATCCAACTAGCAAGCACTTATTTCGTTTCCCCATTTGAATATTATAAGTAGTTACTGTACAAAATATGATTACACAATTATATATTTAGTAATAAATGAATGATTGTGAATAACGCATGTAGAAGGATTTGTGCATTTCCCCGACACTTTTAGCAATTTCGACCCGCTTCCTGTTTTTGTGTTAATTGGATTTTTTACTTTTACTCATTTGACAATTTTACCCACTAGAGATAAATGTAAACCAATTCAAATTATTTACTCATTGATCGGCAAAGTTGCCACCTGTTATGAGTCACATTCTACTACAAATGTCTTTATTTTATTTTGTTTTGTTTGCTTTCTTTGTATCTCAGACTTACAAGTGAATTTCCACATATATACTTTGTGTTATCAAGGTTGTGGTTTCAGTTTTCAAAAATAGTGATGTGTCCTCAAAGTGTTCAACTTAGGTTTATATGGCTCAATGTACACTGAAGGTTTTTGGTTTTGACATTTTTTGGTTAGTAATCATAGAGCAGTCACTAATAACTTTTTGTACCTTGATATTAGTATACTTTTACTAGCTATATGATTGTATAACTAGTCAATCCTAGGCTATAAGTTGGAATATGTAGTGGACACGGACACCGTCTTAAGATGCTAATAAAAGTCCTTAATAGAGTGAATGAGAATCATTCTTTCTATCTCTAAAAAGACAGCCTCAAGCAATGGGTGATTTTAAATTATATCCCATTGATTTAAAAATTCGAAACCATACTAAAATTGTATTATACCTTCTTTGATCAGGTTTTAAGAAGCTTTGTGTTTGGTTAATAATGCAACAGTCACTTGGTAGCAGGGTACTTAGTCAGTATAAATTCATGCAGGTGTACATAATTAGGGGAGATGGCACACTACGGGGAGCAGTGAAATATTTAATGACATTCAGCGTGAAAGTTATATGTTGTTGCTGCAATTCCAAATACAGTGTATAATGACGTGGGAATTATCGATAGATCATTTGGGTTTCAAACATCTGTGGAGAAGGCACAACAAGCAATCAGTGCAACTCACATTGAAGCAGAGAGTGCACTAAATGGCATATGCCTTGTTAAACTCATGGGTCGAAGCGCAGGGCACATTGCTCTAAGTGCAACCCTAAGTAGCCATGGTGTTGATTGTTATTTGATTCCCAAAAACGAGTTTTAACTTGAGGGCATAGATGGTCTCCTTGAATACTTGGTGATTGTTTAAAGTAAAATGGGCATGCTGTTGTGGTTGTTACAGAAGGGCTGGACAAGATATTTGAATTGAAGAGTTGGTTAGATAGGGATCATAAAGGTGAATTGAAGAAAGGACTGGGCAAGATATCTGAATTGAAGAGTTGTTACAAAATGGGCATGATGTTGTGGTTGTTACAGAACTAGATGAATCAGGGAATCCTGTGTTTTTAGATGTCCGAATATGGTTGAAATCTGAATTGAGGAGTTCGTTAGATAGGGATCATAAAGGTGAGCTGTTTATGGTCAAGTATATAGACCCCACGTACATGATTCATGCCGTAACAGCCAACACTACAAATAACCTGTATTGTACACTCTTAGCACATTCTGCTATTCATGGTATTATGGCTGGTTATATGGGTTTTGTAGCTGGGCCGATCAACAAAAGATGAACAACATTAACTCAATTATAAGAAGTTTAGTAATCCACATCCCCCTCGGTAACTGGATTTTTTCATTATTTGAATGTTTAGATTACATACTCCGTTTTATCTTGAATGCTTTGAATGGTTCTATTTAGATTGTAAATAGGAATGCTACTTTTCTGATGTGAATAAAATTCATAATTGATATGTTTAATAATCAATTATCCATTTGATTTATTGGTTTCTTCTAACATGACAACCTAAAAAGCATGTTTGGAACATGGTTAATACTTAATAGAGAAAATTACACCATTCGTCCCTATGGTTTACCCAAAATAACACCGCAAGTCCCTTGGTTTTCATTTTTGCGTCACGAGTCCTTATAATGAAGTTTATTAACACCATTAGTCCCTATCCTTAACGATCGTTAGCTTTCTCCGTTAACTCCCACATGTGCGTTACATGTGTCGTCCATTTCTAACGATCGTTAACTTTTTTTTCACGTTTTCGTCTGTTTCGCACGTTTTCGTTCCTTTTTTCACGTTTTCGTTCGTTTTTTCACGTTTTCGTCCGTTTTGGACGTTTTCGTCCATTTTTTGACGTTTTCGTCCGTTTTTACATGTTTTCGTCTGTTTTTGCACCTTTTCGTTCATTAGAAAAAAAAAATTAGAAAAAAACTTTAGAAAAGAAATTCAAAAAAAAAAAGTTCAAAAAAATATTTTCGCTAAAAAGGTTTCCAAAAAAATTTCAAAAACTTTTTTTTCAATTTTTTTTCTAAATTTTTTTTTCGAAAATAATTTTAGAAAAAAAAATTTTCAAAAAAAATATTTTTGAAAAAAATTTAATATTTTCTATAATATTTTCAAAATTTTGAAAAAAAAAAGTTATAGAAATAGATTTTCAATTATTATTATTTTTTTCTAAAATATTTTTTTCAAATTTTTTGAGAAAAAAAAATTTAGAATTTTTTTTAGCGAAAATATTAAATTTTTTTCAAAAATATTTTTTTGGAAAATTTTTTTTCTAAAATTATTTTCGAAAAAAAAAATTTAGAAAAGAAATTGAAAAAAAAAAGTTTTTGAAATTTTTTTGGAAACCTTTTTTAGCGAAAATATTTTTTTGAATTTTTTTTTCAAAAATTTTTTTTGAATTTTTTTTCTAAATTTTTTTTTTCTAATTTTTTTTTTTCTAATGAACGAAAAGGTGCAAAAACAGATGAAAACATGTAAAAACGGACGAAAACGTCAAAAAACGGACGAAAACGTTCAAAACGGACGAAAACGTGAAAAAACGAACGAAAACGTGAAAAAATGAACGAAAACGTGCGAAACAGACGAAAACGTGAAAAAAAGTTAACGGTCGTTAGAAATGGACGACACATGTAACGCACATGTGGGAGTTAACGGAGAAAGCTAACGATCGTTAAGGATAGGGACTAATGGTGTTAATAAACTTCATTATAAGGACTCGTGACGCAAAAATGAAAACCAAGGGACTTGCGGTGTTATTTTGGGTAAACCATAGGGACGAATGGTGTAATTTTCTCTACTTAATACCATTGCTGAGTTTTCTAAACGCCTACACAGCTAAACGAGTATCAGTGTAGACTAAGGAAAGGCTTACCGTAAACACTTATCAACAAGTCATTCACCTTATGCTGAAGTCATTGCTACCCTTCCTGTCTTTAAACCTTTCCCTGGTTCGATATATACGGAATATATAACCTAGTATGGGCAGATATATTAAGCGGCATTCAAGCCCATCCCCACTACTAATCTTAAGTAATTATAATATTATATGGTTACAATCCTTGTACTTTTAATCATATCTAAAGTCTAACAACGTAACAAGTTATAGAAAAGGTAAAATGATACGAAAGCATCAAAATAGAGAATACTCACACTGGTTGTTTCATTCAAAAACGGTGTCTATAACATAAATACATAGAGACATGTTGTTACACACACACCAGTGTCTATGATTATGTAAAAAGACCGGTTTTTACCCAGAAACCCAGTTTTTATGCATTTTGTATTATAAGAACTGGTTTTTCCAAGAAAACCAATCCCACTTCCTTCCATTCCCACTAGTTTTTGATCATAGGAATAGGGTTTTATATAACCGGTCTCTATTTGGGGGTGTTTATAGCCTTTTGTGTAGTAGTGCTAAAACCCAACTTAGCTCAACCTATGACCCATGAAACTTAGCCCATGACTTTTCCTTGGCCTTTGGCCCAACTTTGATCCAACACCACAACAATAAAGATCCGGTGCATATTTTTTTTTCTGTCACAACTTATACGCTTTACAAAAACATAAAAAAACCTAACCCTAAAATCAATGAGTAGCAGCATTCAATAATTCTGGTGGGTTTCTTTGCTGTTCGAGACCAAGAAGCAAGGAAGAAGAAGGTGAAAGTTGGTTTGATCGTGTAGTCTTGGGTGTTTTTGTGTTAGTGATTCGTGGGTCTTTGTCCTTATTCCTATGCCTTGTTAAATTCTGGTTCAAGGTAACGTCATCACTCCTCTTGTTCTTTCAGCCATTCGACACCTTTATGATATGTATAATCTGATGTAATAACATGTAATATGAACTATTATGATCATGCTATTAAGACATGTGATGGCCCCGTTAAAACTGAATACAAATAACATAAGAAAGCCTTGCTAATGTGCTTATTGATCCATTGTTTTCTTTTTCTGTTTTGACCTAATCGACCAAGCCCTAAACATGGTCATTAAAATCAGTATTGAAACATTAATATACTCTTTAATACAAGCCCTAAAACCTGGATAAAAAAATCCTAGAATTAATTAAGGGTCGATTAGGGTTAAAAGGGTTAGGGTTGTGTTATTTCTGTCTCTATTACATGCTGTCCAGAAATTGAGTCTGGTTGCGAGGGTCATAAGTTAATGGTAAAAATGTGTTTTTGGGCGATTCTTGAGTCTAAACATGAGTATTTTCTGTCTACTTTCCGAATATATAAATTTCATGGTGATTGGAGGTTTGGAGGTGAGCTTTTTGATTTTTATAAGATTAAGTGTTAAAGCTGAGTAAATCGGGTCTGAAACTCAGTAGCTGTTTTTGATTTTTCATTTTCAAACCATAATGAGTTAGGAGCTCTCCTTTGACAGGAGTAATACTTGGGTTATGTGGGACTTCCTGGAATTTTTGTAAATTTTTCTGAAGAGTATGAATGGGCTAAACAAAGGAAAACTTTCTGGGTATTTGTGCAGTTATTTTTCTGGGTAGGTCTGGAAAGTTGAATTTTTAAATGGTACTTACACTTATTAATAAAATCTGCAAACCTTTGAGTAACTACTTAACTTATTTGGGAAACTCAGGAAAAATTGGGAGAGTCTCTGGAGTTCATTTGCTATGTCTTAAAATTCGTGAGAAACTGACCTAGATTTTTAAAATAAGCCTAAAATAAGTTATGAGTATAACTATAAGTATAAATCATTAAAGACCATTTGTAACTTATGAAATAAACATATAAGTATTAAGTGATCCCTATTTTGTGTAGATAATTTGAAGAGGCGCGACGTTATTTCCTTGTGTTCATTCATTCGTTTGCTTTCCTTTCATACACGTTAAGGTACAGATATTCTGACCTTTTCAGTAAAGGTTTCTCATGACTCTCTCCTTTTCTTTTGATCTGACGTTCTGTTTAGGGTTCCCGATGCCATTGCTATGAAACCCCATTTTATTTTCTGAACCTTTTTTGTGATGAACCTTTGTTATCTGAACCTTCTAATTTGGACTTTTTGATTTGACCTTCTGATTTGGACTTTATGATATGGACCTCTGATATGTATTTCTGATCTGATTATTTTGATGACCTATGATCTGTGTCATTTATGACATTCTGTTTGACCTATTCTAGTTTCACACCCGAGCCAAATTTGTTTCACTAGGCATGGGGGTTCCATGTCCGTGTCAGTGATGCACCTCTGACATGACTCTAGGGCAGTAGAGTGATGTTCTGCCACGTCCCCTTATCTGTTATCTGTTATGAGCTCAATTATCTGTTTATTATGGCCAATATTATTTCTGTGGGGGCGTATGGATGCATCCTAGATTTGTTTCTGTTATCTGTTATCTGTTATCTGTATGTGGTGATTGATGCTGCGTGCATGCACGTCCTTCACAACTCTGGTAGGTCTCCCCTACATATGCTGCCTTATGTGTGATTATGACTACGACTATGATTATTTTGAAGGCATTATTATGAAGGCTTTATATCTGTTTCTGGGCTCGTGGTTGATGACTAACCCTTACCTTATCTCTTATTACTATTTCATACTTGCCTTTGATTACACTCTGTTATTTCCTTTATACCTTATTCAGTATCCAGTTCTGTTTCATATTACTTTGTTGTTATATCTGTTCACTGGGCTTTTTAAGCTCCGCCGCATTTCTTTTCCTGCGGCAGGTTTTAGTGGGAATCCGGGTTATGAGTGAAGAATACTTTTGGACTTAGAAGACTACACATCGATAGCCGTTTGGATTAGAGATGACTAGAAGTGATTACATTTTCAGACTTATTATTTATTTATGTTCTTAGTTGTAACCTTGTACTTCAGATTTTACCCTTTTAACCTTTGAGATTCTTTCGTATTACTTATGTTGTATTCTTGTGTTTTGCTTTGATATGTCACCATAACGTAATACTTCTACCCTTATCAGGTTGGGGTGTTACAATTATGGTATCAGAGCCTAGGCTGCGACTTGTAGTACATTAAACCTTGACCTGTGAAGTTTGGACCATTAAGCTTCCACTGTAGGCGCCCATAAGACAACCTTTGAGAATTTGCTTTAAGATCTCCCTATAGGAACCTAAGTTATTATCTGTGAGGAATGTGTAGACTAGGACATCTATGTAAGTAGCATTGCTTCCGCATCACTCTGGTTCGTGCCTTTGCTCTTAGTTAAGTTTGTTTCAAAGGTTAGAAAGTTATGCTCAACCTAAGCTTTGTAAACCAAGTAAGTTTAGCAGTACCTCAGGGACTTCATGGACACCTTTCACCATTTAAGTTTCACTCTCTGATTTTGATCTCCCTTTCCGATTTGTTTGAGAAACAGTTTGATACCTTTCCGACCATTCCGAAGGTTATTCAACCATAATGTGTTTGACACATTCTGTGAATTCAGTACTTATGCTGGACATAAAATGTATCATCTGATACTACTTGACTCTACATAATCCATTTCTACTCCTATGAGAACTCTGGTAATTATTAACCACAAATATAGGAAGATTTGTTCCCTCCCAACGAATGATGAAGCTTACTGGCTAATCAGTTCCTTCGGAAGGATATGATGTTAATATTATCTTAGTATGGATTTTATAACTGAGCATGATGATGCTAACAACTGATATCCCATACCTCACACTATTGACAATTATACGAAGTTCGTATTACTTAAGATACCCACTCTACCGATCACTTGTGCTAAGGAGCCAAACAAGATTTCCAACACCTTGAACAGTTTGCTTATCTATCTCAACACTTTTGACAAACAATGTACTTGACTCAGATATATGAACTATCCGTCTGGTTTGACGACCGTATTCATTCTACAAATCCGTTTACTTTTGATATGATTGATTTTGAGGTCTTTTGGATATGGAATGACTGGCTCCTCATAAAGCTACCATAGACTACCGTATCCGATATGTGACCTTTAGCAATCTACTTCACCCTACTTTTATTATGATGGCTCTCAACCACTGTGCCATAGAAGTTGAGAGATTGAAGGATCTGATGGAATATGATTTTGTTCACCCTAGTGTTTCTCTTAGGATGCCTCTGTTAGTTTATGAAGATTATTTTGAAGGCATTATTATGAAGGCTTTATATCTGTTACTGGGCTCGTGGTTGATGACTAACCCTTACCTTATCTCTTATTACTATTTCATACTTGCCTTTGATTACACTCTGTTATTTCCTTTATACCTTATTCAGTATCCAGTTCTGTTTCATATTACTTTGTTGTTATATCTGTTCACTGGACTTTTTAAGCTCAACCGCATTTCTTTTCCTGCGATAGGTTTTAGTGGGAATCTGGGTTATGAGTGAAGAATACTTTTGGACTTAGAAGACTACACATCGATAGCCGTTTGGATTAGAGATGACTAGAAGTGATTACATTTTCAGACTTATTATTTATTTATGTTCTTAGTTGTAACCTTGTACTTCAGATTTTACCTTTTTAACCTTTGAGATTCTTTCGTATTACTTATGTTGTATGCTTGTGTTTTGCTTTGATATGTCACCATAACGTAATACTTCTACCCTTATCAGGTTGGGGTGTTACATTAGTGTCCTATGAGTGTCTAATAACTAATCCTAAGTCCTAAGAGACTTATAATAAGTGGTGGTGATCTATGGGGAAATTTTGGTATAGTCTAGACCTAATTCTAGGAAGTTATGACTTAGTAATGGTTTTGTGCTTAAGAGACTTGTACCTAAGTTCTAAAGGGTTGTATATAACAACCCACAAACACACATTACTATCATTCCCATTACAAATACGTATAGTAGGTATTTCACAAGTAAATTTTTACTTTTTATATGCATCATTACTTGCATGACTCACTAGACCTGCCCACGTATCGACACAAGCCAAATAACTCAACACTCACATCCTATAAACCCCAGGTATGTCAAGCATAAAATCATAACAACACCATAATAAGTAATTCACCAATGTAAAACACTAAACATAACACAAAACCCTAATAAACACTAACTAAAACTTAAGTAGGATTATGTGCTTATTTGAACCTATATGCTTAGTTTAACTAGTATGAATGTGTCCAAGGCTTAAGTATGAGTTTCCTTAGGAATATTAGGATATATTAGAACCATTAGACTATAGAATAAACCCTTTAGAACTTAGATACAAACCCCATAAGCTCAAAACCATAACTAGGTCATAATTAACTAGAATTAGGTCTAAACCATCCCAAAACTTTCCCATAGGTCACTACCACTTAGTATAAGCCTCTTAGAACTTAGGAATAGTTATTAGACACTCATAGGACACTAGTCTAGGCACTAAACCATAGGATAACCCTAGTCTCTCACTAGACACACTTAGGTTATTTAGGTTACAAAACTAGGCCAAACCTTCCAAAACCTTTCCCATAAGTTACCCTCACTTAGAATAAACCATTTAGGACTTAGGATTAGTCACTAGACACTCTTAGGAAATTAACTTAGGCACTAAACCTTAGTAAAAACCTTAAACACTTAATAAGTAGAACTAGGTCTAAACTTAACTAAAACAAGTAAAACCTAAACATAAGCACCTTAAGCACCTCAACCTAGCACCCTAACACCTTAGTCATATCCAAGCACACATCCTAACACCTCTGAGCACCCACACAAGTAGTTGCGTTACCTACTTGTCTAATCCACCACTAAACCTCCACTAAACCACCACTAATCTACCCCTAATCACCCTAAACCATCCCTAACCACCCTAAGCAGCTTACAAGCACCTCTAAGCTAGTACACAAGTAGGTGCATTACCTACTTGTCACCACCTTTCTCTAACCGCCTCTCTCGGCCTTCTTACCAGCACAATCGTCCTAGCTCCGCCCCCTAGCTACCTCCTAGCTTCTCCTCATCACCACTAGACTTACCACAACCCCCCTTCAGCCTTGCTTACTCCTCCCTCCCCCTGCTCGACTACCCGCTCCTCCCCTCTATTCTTCTTCACACCTCTCCTTTTTTTCTCTACTTTACATTTCTATAGTTTGAAACCCTTAGAAGCCCTAGGAAACGAGTAGCTAAGCTTTGGTTGTGTTGTGTTGTGTTGTGGTTTAAAGTCGAGCGAGCCCTAGAAAACCCTAAACCCATGTAAACCCTCCCCCAGCCAAGTAAGTCTTACATTTTAGTCTATTTAGCTTTAGTTTAGTCTTAGGATAGATTTAGGATGCCTTAGATACACTAGGAACCCTTGCATGAGCCTTTAACCATTTCATTTACTAGTTTACGTTTTAAAACCCTAAATCGAGTCGTATACTTGCATGCATGCTATAAGTAACTTCTTTAAGTCATACAATAGTTATAAATAACCTAGATAAGTGTTGGGAATTCTGTTGGATAAGAATTCTGCTGAAGGATACTACTGACGGTTACTGCTGAAGTGCTAGTTTCTGCCGAAGTAGTATTTCTGCTGAAGACTAGATTCCGCATATTTGGTTTCTGCGGATATAGATATTACATATAGTTTGTTTTTTAGTTAGGATATGCATGAGTTTTATTAGGAAGTGATAATGCATATCGTTTTAAGTTTATAGTAGATACGTTTCTTGGAAAACGGTTTAGGGTTCCTTATCTATAAAAGGAACACATTATTATGTATTAGTTACACGTTCGAAAAACAAGTTTTTAATATTATTCAAAGATCCATAGAGGATCAAATCATTCTTAGTATTTTGTGTTTATACTTGTGTTTGTTTCCGCTTTAGAATACAAGTTATAGAGACTTTCTATTAGTATGTTTGTGATTACATAAGCATTACTAACGATCCATGAGTGTTCAAAGATCTATCAAGGTCTACGGTTCAACAAGTGGTATCAGAGCCTCGGGAGAGTCTCTGTGATACTAAGAATGTCTTTCTTACACCCTCACAACCAAAAACAACCAAAACAATCAAAATAACCAATGGCTGGATCAGATGATGAATCAAATGTTACTCAGAACCAAAACACCACATCCTTCCAACAACTAACTCTCACAAACAGTAATGCCAAATTCCCATACATTAAGAATGCAGAGGAGTATGAATTGTGGGCTATGAAAATGCAAAATTGGATCACCAATATTGACTGGAATCTTTGGGAAGTTGTTCATAAGGGTAACAGTTTGAAGAAACACGTCAAAGATGCTGATGGGGTTGTTACCATTCTTGGTCACAAAACTGCTGAAGAGATACTAGCTGTTCAGAGAGAGAATAAAGTTAGAACTATTCTCCTTCAGGCTATACAAGATGACCACATGGATGACTTTCACTTCATGGAAGATGCTAAGGATACCTTGATGGCAATCAAGGCTAGGTTTGGTGGGAATGAGGAGTCAAGGAGGATGAAGAAATCCATACTGAAATAGTAGTTCCAAGAATTTCAAATATCTGAGGAAGAAGGCATCCACAAGGGTTATGATAGGTTCCATAGGATTTTGAGTCAATTAAATCAGTTGAAGGCTAGACCAGACAATGAAGATTGCAATGCTAAGTTCCTAAGATCTTTGCCACCATCTTGGTTGCAAGTAAGCATTGCATTGAAAACTAAAGGTCGATTGGATATGCTCTCTTTTGATGATCTCTACAACAGACTTAAATCTCTTGAGCCTGATGTTAGAAGTCACATTCGTACATCCACTCAGTCAGCCTTTGTTAGCACCTCATCCAATCAGGTGACTCATACCTCAAGCCCATACTCCTCAGCATCATCTTCCCACATCACCACTAAATCAAATTCTCAACCACAATCTAGTATTATAATGGAAGATGTACTTCACTCTTTTGTTGCTGATTATGAAAATCAGCAGCAGCTAGCTTTTGAGGATTTTGAATAGTTGGATCCACTGGATATGGAAGAGATGAACTTGAAGTGGCAGTTGGCAATGATTTCACTGAACATCAAGAGGTTTGAGAATAAGTCTGGGAGAAAGTTTGGTTTCAAGGGAAGAGATTCTGCTAGATTTGGCAGAAGAAAGGTCAAATGCTATACTTGTGGTCAGATGGGTCACTTCTCAAGAGAATGCAAGGATAGGAAGACTGGTGATGAGGTTAGATATACTACCTATCAGCAGAGTCAAGTGGAAGCTGAAACCTCCAAAGCTGGATCTTCCAAAGCTTTGGTCACTCTGGATGACCATGTCAACTGGACGGTTCCTGAGCCTGATGAAGCTTCTGGTTTTGAGCAAATTTCTATGCTGGCAAGCTGCACTACAGAGGATAAGCATGATCACGTTACCTTGATGGGCATCTCTCAGGTACATAACTGTGTTTTTAGTTGTAGTGAAAGATATAATGAACTTAAGGAAGCTTATGATAAATTGAAACCTAAATATAATGAATGTTATGTACAAATTGAGGCTTATAAACAGGCTTTAAAAACTTTAGAAAGACAAAAAATTTGGTTTCAAATGAATCAGCTTGCTTATGATGAAAAGATAAGGGTGTTAGAAAGTGAATTAGAATCTACTAAGATTGATTTAAGGCGTACTGAGAAAGAAAAGGCTGATGTAGTTTCAGAAAACCAAGTACTGAAAGAGAAACTAGATGAGGAAATAGCTAGACATAAAACATGGTTAATATCAGGTGACAAGTTAGCTAGCTTAATCTATGGTAGTTAATCTGTAAACTCTGGAATAGGTTTAGGTTTTAAGAAGTATGTTGGTATAGAAGCTAGGAATGATCAGGGTAAATCTACATCAGCAGGATTAGCTAATTATGTAAAAGAAGGAGATTTACATGCTGTACCTGGACCTATTAGAGGAGAACATATGCCCATTGACCTTTCCATCTCTATAGACTTTGATGGATCACACCATCTATATGGCAAAAAGTCAAGTGACTTGCCAGACCCTGATTCTAAATCTACTGACTTTGTCTCTTGTTCTGATAGTGACAAGTCCTCTGACCAAGGGTCTACTACATATACTAGTTGTGATTCAAGTGAAAAGTCAGATTCCCAAGACCTCACCCAAGACTCCCCATAAGCCTGTTAGAGTTACCGCTTGTGGAAAACTAGAAAGGGGGGGGGGGGGTTGAATAGTTTTACGTCTTTTTCGTTTTATTTGTTTTATAAAAGTTTGCTTCTAAAGAATAGACGTAGATTTCAAAACTCTTTAATGCAAAAATATAGATACTAGTTTATTTACGATTTTCGTATAAACACTACTTATATATATAATGTTGGGAAAGAATTTACAATTTCATATATCATATATTAGCATATATATATATATATATATATATATATATATATATATATATATATATATATATATATATATATATATATATATATCTGTGTGTGTGTGTGTGTGTTTTAATAAGAGTTTATGTACTTGGTTTGTTTTTATAAAATTAATGTTATGAATGAATCTTAGTTTGATCTTTATGTGAAATCAATATATTCACAACACAAGCAATTATAGTTATGTATGAAATGCTGACAAGTAAACAATCAAAGAGTGAGAGATGGAAAGATCAAACCGAGAGACAAAGGATTTATAGTGGTTCGGCTACAAGGACACCTTCCTTGCCCTACTCCACTCCTCGAGTCACCTACTTGAGAGTTTTCTTCACTAGATCAAAAACCTCCCTTATGGCGGAGAAAACCTTACACACCAAATTACACACCACAACTTCGTCACAACTCAATCACAACTTTTATACAACTTTTTCACACCAATCTACTTCACACCAATTCTTCTTCACACCTTTCTACTTCACTCCTATCTTCTTCACACCTTACTACTTCCTAACTCTTCTTCTTCACGCCACTTGTTTCTTCACACCTTCACTACTTAGTTCTATCCACTACTCCAAGATATATACTTCTTCACAACTTCTAGGTTTCAAGGTCTTCTCAACTTCAAGGCTTCAACTTCTTTGTCTTCACAACTAATCTCTACTACCATATACTACCACTTCTTATTTCTTCTACCACTAATCCTATGCAACTCTACTTCTTCACTTCTAGTATCACTTCACACCTTCAATAAATCTAGATCCTATATCTAAATCTAGCTAACCAATGTATACACTATATTCACCAAAGAATGAATGATATACAAGATGAAATGATCAAACAACTTAGAGAGCAAGATGATACTAAGTTGTAATACTTCTAGTCTTGATAAAGAGAAGTACTCTTCTCTTTGCACTTGAATGGATGAGGCTTTGGATCACTTGGAAACAAAGGCTTATGAATTATATGATCAAAGGATTTTTAAGATGGAAATGGAGGTTTGAATCAGAAAGTTTTTAGTGCAAAAAGGTGGGGAAAAATTCCATATTTAAGGTGGTATTTATAGGCAAAAATTTCTGACAACTGGAGCGTGCCGATCCCCTTAAATCATGGCCGGTCCCCTTAAAATTAAGGGGACCGACCCTTATAATTAAGGAGGCCACCCAGCTGTAACGGCCAGAAATTCTGTCTTTTATTGGGGAAAGTTTATTTGGTGAAAAACTAACTGATTTTGGTTAAAAATTTGAATTCATATATTTAGTATGATTAAAACAGTTTTCTTTATTACCAAAAGTGTTTTTCAAAAATATATAATAAGTTTATATATTAAAAATAAACTTTGTAATAATAAATTAAATACCCCTTTGATCTTATAATGCATTAGACACTTTGTTTATTCATACCTTAAGTGATTAGATGGTAAAAGTGATTATTTACTACTAAATACTTGTTTACGTCATGATCTTTGGTTTGATGGGTTTTCGTTTTGTGATTATCAAAACATAGAGATATCGAAAGATATGAATAACGTTTTTAGTCATTTATTTATATCAACACTGCTAATTCCAAGACAGTTTCCTCTGAAGACTTGTCATTTAATTCTTTGCGAAACAATGTTTTTAATTCTGTCAAAAACAATTCTATTAATGTTTGTGGTTTGAATGCTTTTGCATGTAATGGAACATCTTTCACCTTGAATAAATCTTCTAAAAAGAAGAAATGTTTTGTGTGTGGAAGTAAATTTCATTTGATTAAGGATTGTAATTTTCATGAGCAAAGAATGGGTGTATGTGCTAGTCAAAAGACCCCTAGACCAATGTAGAAAAATGTTAATGACATACCATCTTTTGTTCCACAAGCAACTCATAAAACCAGTAAACACAATTCTGCTGATAAACCTTCTCCTTGGAGAAGATCTGTTGCTAGACCACATTTGATACCAACTAGTTCTTATTTTCAATATGGTTATTGGCCTAGATATTTTGACTCAATGTGTGTGGATAGAGGATGTTGGGATACTGCTGTGAAGCCCTCAGCAGGTTGTTCTTGGACTAAAAAGGGACATAATTTTCAAAGAATGCCCAAGAACAATGGTGGATCTTATGTATCTCCATGGCCTAATTCTTATGATCCACAAGGCAGGCTCAAGTCAGCAATGACTTGAGTCTCCAATGTGTACTAACATTTTGTATATATTTTTGTTGTTATTGTTGTAGGATCATCCTCTGAAAAGTAAAGAATTAGGTATAGTTAGGGCTGTAAACGAACCGGACGAACACGAACGGAGCCCTGTTTATGTTCGTTCATTTAATTTTAATTGGACAAATAAACGGACACGGACGTTTAAACGGACGAATTTTCTTGTTCATGTTCGTTTATTAAGATAATGAATTGTTCATGTTCGTTTCTGTTCGTTCATTAAGACACTAAACAAACGCTAAACGAACATAAACGATCGAACATAAATGAAAATAGATAAACAAACATAAACTTTATTGAATTCTTCACAATATATTTTTTTATAAGTGTTGCTTTGTATAAGTAAACTAATTTTTAAAATTATAAAATTAAAAGATATGATATATGAACATTAAATAGATAAATAAACATAAACGAACACCTAATCGGATGTTCACGAACATAAATAAACGAACGAGACTTTTGTTCATGTTCATTCATTTAACTAAATGAATGTAAAATATTGTTCATGTTCGTTCATTTAATAAACGAACGAACACAAACGAACTTTTTACTGAACGGTTCATGAAATGTTCACTGAACGTTCAGTTCGTTTACAGCCCTAGGTATAGTAGATAGTGGTTGTTCTAGGAGCATGTCAGGTAACAAGGATAAGATGCATGATTTTGTACCTATAGAAGAAGGAGGCAATGTGACTTTTGGTGGAGGAGATGGTAGAATCACTGGGAAAGGCACCATTAGAACACCTTTGTTAGATTTTGAGAATGTATACTATGTGAAGGAACTGTAACATTTCAACTTGTTCTCAGTATCACAAATATGTGACACCAAGAATAAAGTCTTCTTCTCTGAGGATGAATGTCTTGTGCTATCTAAAGACTTCAAACATCCAGAAAATACAACCATTCTGCTAAGAGTTCCTAGAAACAACAATTTGTACACATTCAACTTGAATGATATCCAACCTGAAGGTGATCTAACATGTTTGGTGGCTAAAGCAACCCTGGATGAGTCTACAAGATGGCATAGAAGAATGGCTCGTGTGAATTTCAAGACCATCAACAAGCTTTCTAAACTTGATCTTGTTCATGGCCTTCCTTCAAAAGTCTTCACCAATGAACACAATTGTATTTCCTGTAACAAAGGAAAGCAACACAGAGCTTCTTACAAAGCCATTATAGCTGTGAGCACCATTTCAGAACCTCTTCAGTTGCTGTACATGGATCTATTTGGTCCAACTCAAATCAGAAGTATTGATCATAAGTACTTCTGCCTGGTAATCATTGATGATTATAGCAGGTTTTGATGGGTATTCTTTTTGAAAACTAAAGATGAAACATCTCCAATTTTAAAAGAATTTATTACCCTTGTTGAAAACCAGCTAAACAAAAAGGTTAAAGGCATTAGGTGTGATAATGGGACAGAGTTCAAAAATGTTGTATTAATAGAACTTTGTCAGTCTAAAGGGATAAAAAGGGACTATAGCACTCCCCGAACCCCACAACAAAATGGGGTTGCAGAAAGAATGAATAGGACCTTAATAGAGGCAGCAAGATCCATGCTTACAGACTCTAAATTACCCATTATGTTCTGGACTGAAGCAGTAAGTACTGCTTGTTATGTTTTGAACAGGGTATCCATCACTAGACCTCATTTCAAGACACCTTATGAACTTCTCACTGGGAAAGTTCCTGATATTCATTACCTCAAACCTTTTGGTTGTCAAGTAACCATTTTGAACACTAGTGATTCCCTAGGAAAATTTGATGGGAAAGTTGATGAGGGGTATATTGTGGGTTATTCAGCTCACAGTAAGGCTTATCGGGTTTACAATTTAAATGCTAAAAAGATTTTGGAGACTCTTGACCTGAGATTCTTAGAAGATAAGCCTAATGTTCAAGGACAAGGTCATGTTTGGTATTTTGACCTGGATTACTTAACTGATCACTTGGGCTATACTATATTTGTTAATAACCAATTTGCAGGTACACAAGGGCCTCTCACTAACAATGCAGGTTTCCTGGATGATGACTCAGATAGTGAATCTGAGCAAGATGAACAAACTATTGTTGTACCTTCTTTTCCTCCTAACTCATTTGCAGGTGATAATTCTAAAGAAACTTCTGATGATAATGAAGATGAGTCTCACTATGCAGAGGATCTTGTTAGACTCAAGAAGCAAGAGTATGCAACCACTCAAGAAGCTAAGAGGCTTGGTATGGAGTTTGTAAGAGAGACTGTGGCACTACTTAGACAATTAGCACAAGCAGTCAGTAGAAACCAGGATTCTGCTGATAGTTCTACTGATGGTTCTCCTGTTTCTTCTGACATTATCAAATCTGTTGATAGTCCTGCTGCACAATCTCCAATCTCCACTGATGTATCCACAGACTTTGGAAAACCATATACAAGATTTCCAAGTCCTTCTGATCTTGGTCATCACCAACCCAAAGCTGGTATCTTCACCTCCTCTTCATCTGACAGTGAATTTGGACCCACAGTGAACAATATTGACACCACAATTGCTGTCAACCCCACTGCAACAAAAAGGACCAACATTGCTCATCCTCAATCAAAGATTATTGGAGATCCAAAAGCACCTGTTAGAACTAGAAGTACTGTGAAAAGTACTAAGTATGGTGAAGTTGCTTTTATTTCCTATGTCTCAAATCAACAAAGGGACAATCATACAGACTTTAAACATTGTCTGTTTGCTTGCTTTCTTTCTCAACTGGAGCCTACTAGTGTTTCTCAAGCTCTTGCAGATTTAAGTTGGCTTAAAGCAATGCAAGAAGAGATGCTAAAATTTAAAAATAAGCAGGTTTGGATACTAGTACCACTACCTGATGGGAAAATTGCAATTGGGACAAAATGGATCTTGAAGATCAAAAGAGATACAAGGGGTATTGTGGTGAAAAACAAAGCCAGATTAGTGGCTCAGGGGTTCAGGCAAGAGGAAGGAATTGACTGTGATGAAGTTTTTGCACCAGTTGCTAAAGTTGAGGCATTAGAATCCTCTTAGCCTATGCATCTTATATGGGTTTCATGGTGTATCAGATGGATGTGAAAGGTGCTTTTCTGTATGGTGAAATTGAAGAGGAGGTCTATGTAACTCAACCCAAAGGTTTTGATGACCCAGATCATCCAAATCATGTCTACAAAGTTGTAAAAGCTCTCTATGGACTAAATCAGGCACTAAGAGCTTGGTGTGCTAGGCTTTCTGCATTTCTGCTGAAGCATGGTTATAGAAGAGGTGCCATAGACAAAATACTCTTTCTAAAGAAGAACTCCAAAGATATCATTCTTGTGCAAGTGTATGTGGATGATATCATCTTTGGCTCCACTAAAGAAGAATGGTGCAGGAAGTTTGAGGAATTAACGAAGGGAGAGTTTCAGATGAGTGCTATGGGGGAGCTTACTTTCTTTTGGGGTTTACAAGTTCAGCAGAAACTTGATGGTATCTTTATCAGCCATGATAAATATGTGAAAGAAATGTTGAAGAAGTTTTATATGGAAAATGACAGAACTGCCATTACTCCTTATGAAGCTCCAAAACCAAAGAACAATTTTGAACCAGATCTTGCTGTGAATGTTCATTTATACAGATCCATGATTGGTTCTTTGATGTATTTGACAGCTTCCAGGCCTGACATTACATTTGCTGTGAGTGCTTGTTCTAGACACCAGGTCACTCCACTTACTTCCCACTTGAATGCAGTCAAAAAGATTTTCAAGTGCCTCAAAGGCCAACCTAATTTAGGTCTTTGGTACCCAAGAGAGTCTCCTTTTAGGTTGGAAGCCTATAGTGATAGTGATTATGCTGGTGCAAATATGGATAGGAGATCTACAACTGGAGGTTGCCAATTTCTTGGAAGAAGATTGATTTCTTGGCAATGAAAGAAATAGACTATTGTTGCTACCTCAACTACTGAAGCAGAGTATGTTGTTACCGCCAATTGTTGTGGACAAGTTCTATGGATTCAGAATCAATGCTGGATTATGGGTTTAATTTCATGAATACCACAATTTTCATTGATAATCAAAGTACCATATGCATAGTTAAAAATCTAGTTTTTCATAATAGAACCAAGCATATTGAAATTAGGCACCACTTTATAAGAGATGCATATGAAAAACATTTGATTAAAGTGGTTAAGATTCACACAGATGATAATGTGGCAGATTTGTTGACTAAAGCTTTTGATGGACCTAGGTTTCAATACTTAGTTGTCCATATTGGGATGCTTAACCCTTAACTACAAAGTTTGAGGGGAGGCATATGCCTCAGGGGAGGATTGTAGTTGTAAAATTGTATATAAAATTGTATATTATTGTTTATGTTTGCTAACACTAACCAACTAATGTTCTTGTAAGTTTTTGTTTGGTTTGTTTGTTACTCTGTGTCTGTTTTGCAGAATGGCCTTATGAGTTGTTACTCATCTTAAGTTGAAGTTCACCAAGATTGTTTCAAGGGGAAAGTGGTCATGTAAGCTTAAAGCTATTTCTACTGAAGAGTAATATATGCTGAGACTCATTGCTTCTACTGAAGTAAAGTTCAAGAGTTGACAATTGAGAAAAGTTGTTCATTCATTAAAAAAAAAAAAACAATTTACAGCTTACAATCAACTTCAAAATGAAATACAAGACCATTCCTATACAATGTCTACCAAACTTATTCTAGCTCCTATCATCTATTACAAAAGGCTGGTAGATATGTATGACCAGTACGATGAAGAAGCTGAAGGTGAAAATGGAAAGGAGGGAATGATGATGATGATGACGAAGATGCTCAAGAACCTAGTTTTATATCTTTGGTCCCTGGCAACATCACACCATCTTCTACTCCACCTTACTTTTTCCTTTATCCATCACCTCTGCCTTCTTGCCCTTTCCCCTGCGTCCATGGTATGAAGCACCAGATCCTGGAGCAGGAAGACCAATCACTACTTCCCGTGATTTTGGAAGTGAATGGTTAGACATCCTTGGCCTTGGTTGGGATCTCTCTAGTGTGAAAGGAGGGATAAAAGATAGATCTTCATCTTCATCCTCAGAAGATTCCTCATCAGAGGTACAGAGAAAAGGAGAGACATATTTTCTTCCAGCAGGAATGGGGGCATGGCTTGATTCACCCCTCTCTAGAGCATTCCACCTTCTCTCTCGTTCCCTTTCAGTATTTGAATCATCCAAATCCGAAGGAACGTTTGCAGGGTCCTCTGATGGTGATGGACTTGGAGGATTTGCATCATGTTTCCTCTTCTTGGCCTGTTCTTTGGTCAAACCTTGTGGGATGGTTGGTAATCTTAATGGAGGTGGAGATGTTAGTGATTCTGAATAATCAGATGAATCGGAAGAGATGTTGATTATACTTGGATTGGATGACATGGTTATTACTTGATTGATGGTTTTGGCGGATAATTGGGATTTTATTGAGAAATTAGGGTTGTGATGATAATTGGGGGTAATTGATATCTGTAGCGTGTGATTTAGGGATTATTTATAGGCGAAGTCAAGGCTTGATGGTAATTAATGCTAGTTGGGTGGCACAGTAAAACTCAAGATATTTACTGAAGATATTTTTACTCTTGAGTTGATTCTACTGATTGACTTTTCATCAGCAGATTGACCATAGTTTCTGCTGAAGGGTTAATTTTGAATTTGGATGGAGCTAGTTTACACGTCAGAAATGGTCAACAATTTGTTCCGATATTCTTGACCATGATTGGGTAAATTTCATTTATAACCTATTTCGCATACCTTCACCCAAAACTAACTTATTCCCTCATTAATCAATTTAAACCCATCACTCATTTGCATAATTCATAACCGTTTCTCACAATTTCTTCGAATGGCATCACTTCAATTTAAGCAAGATCATAACAAGGTTGCCTTTCTGAGTAAGACAAAAGACCATGAACTGTATGATCCTATGGTGGAGTTTTTGCAACGTTCCAAAACTAACTTATTCTCTAAATGTGATATATGAATCATTGGTGAAACAATTTTGGGCATCTGCTATAAAGAGGTCTGACACAGAGATTGTAGGCACTATTGATGGAACTGAGTATGTGGTGACTGAATCATTGATTAGGACAAAGCTTCACTTGGATGATGAGAATGGTGTCTATCACTCCAACACTGAAGTGATACTTGCTGGGTTACGGGAAGCTGGTTATCAAAGCACTGACACAAGTAAGTGGCTAAAGAATCAGTTTTGTCCCAAGTGGAGGTTCTTAGTGCACACATTGCTCCAATGTATCAGCAACAAGTCTAGTGGATGGGATCAATTCTCTACCCAATTGGGTTATGGTATTGTCTGTCTTTCAAAGGGTTTAACTTATAATTTTTCTAAGTTTATTTTTGATAATATGCTAGAAAATATTGGGAAGAAAAAGCATAAGTTTTTAATCTACCCTAGGTTTCTTCAAATGATTTTAGACAAAGTCCATATCCCCATAAAGGGTCTTAGTACTAAACTGTTTGCTTCCATGAAAACAAATTATGATGGGGAACATCACCCTCTGTTAGCTGCTATGTTGCCAATTGGTAATGATGATGCTGGTGAGGGTGATGCTACTGGTGATATACCCTCTCAAAATGCTGCTGATGATGGTAATCCATCATCTTTTGGTGTTGCTGCTGATGGTAATCCATCAGTGGTAAATGATGGAGAGCCCTCTACAACTGCTGAAGCATTAAATGTTTCTTCTGACCTGCCTCCACCTTCCCCTCTACCTCTGTCACCTAGTTCTTTTCCATCACTTTCTCATATTGCTCCTGATGAGCTTGTTCCTGAGGTTGAGGAGACAATTCAGTCACTTGGTACCCAAGTACCTACACCTTTTGAACCTGAGATTACTAGACTTACCACACCTAGTCCTGTTAGAGAGCAAATTGATGAAGGCTCTCCCACTGTTGTACATATGTCCGTTTCTCCTGCTAGGTTCAATGAAGCTCCCATTACCACTGAGCAATCTGCTGATGGAGCTGAGGACCCTATTACTCTCACCTTTATATATGATTTGCTTTGCAGATATGTTAAAAAGGTTGATGATCTACAAAAAGAGCTTGCAAACACCAAATCCTCACTTGGTGGTGAGATTGAGTTGTTGAAAAAGCGGGTTCAGGAGTTAGAAACTCAACTTGGGCAGCAAAAGAAAAGAAAGGTTGTAACAATTCGCATTTTCAGATTAATTACTATTCCCAAAAAAATTTCACTATTCACTTTTTACTATTCACTTTTCACTATTCATCTCAGAAATTTTTATTTCATATTCTCGTAAGTTAAACTATTTTAACGATAATCCGAGAGTTTGACGCTCGTCGGATCATTTCTGCAAAAATCACAAAGCCGTGTCCGAGATTTACTTTTAGGTTTAAACGTCCTTCCAGCATCCCGATATATCCATAAAACATTATAAACAATAGAAATATGATTTTCTTTCATTTTATGACAATTCCAAAAGTTTTGGAATTTTATGTTTTTCAGTTCAGCGTTTTACGCGAATTACGCGTTTTAGACCCGTGTTTCCAGTTTTTAGCAGGGTTTTCGCACCCGATAGAACCTACCACTCATTTTATATTTTATTATGGACTATATTGACATGTTTAACAATACTTTCAAGTTTCATAATTTTACGATACCCGGTTTTACGTTTTAAGGCTTAATCATTTACGGTTAGCATTTTACGGAGTCAAAATGCACAAACTAAGCAAGATAGCACCAAGACTCATCATCTAGTCACCCTTATCCACCTTGAACCGCCATTTAGGGGGGGGGGGGGAGTCACCATTTTGTGGCTTGATCTTGACCATTGATCTCTAGGATGTTTACAAGTGTCTAAACTAACCATGGTTAAATTCTAACCCAATATATGGTTAACTATTTTTCCTACCCTATAAATACCAAGCTAAAAACACATAGAAAACTTGCACCACACCTTCTTATAACCTTCAAGTCCTAAAACCTAAGGCACTTTTCTTATATTTTGTAAGAAAGTTAACTAGTTTTTGAAAGAAAACTAGTGTTTGATCTTCAATCTTGGAAATTTTCTAAGAAAAGTTGTTATAACTTTAAAGTCTCCAAAAAGACGTCGTTATAATCTTCAAATAGCTTTGGACTTCAAGAAGGCGTCGTTATAATCTTCAAATAACCTCGGTTTATCATAGATTGCAAAGGGTGAAGCTTAAGTCTATCAAAGTCCGTACCTTACTAGTTACTTACCTTTCTTTTAGAAAGCCTCAAGTTGTAAGCAAACCCTAACATACTTTCTTGCTTAATTATCATTTACATGGTCTTTGTGTTCCTTTCATGCTATATATGTTCTTGTTATTGTGTTCATGATGTTTAAAAATGGATAAAACAAGTATTGATATACATATGTTAACTTATGACAAGTAAACAAGCAAACTAGTGATTTTTTTGGAGAACCACGACCAAAATAGTATAACTTTGATATTTGACACTTACTTAATGTTAAAGAGGACTTAACAAGGAAAACATAGCAATTTGAATCACCCAAAACGAGTACCCGAGTCAAAAGTTATGGCCATAAGAAGTTAGCGAAACCAAAACGGCAAAACTGCCTAAATAGCATTTTGATCAAATTTTGATTTTGAAAGTCACCCTTCTGTTCCGATTCATCAAAAAGTTAAAACACGAAAGTTGTCCGGAACGATGTTTTCGTTCAAGAACAAAGAAGCTCGAGCCCTGAAAACGCTTTCCGAGTGATAATTTTCTTCAAAATCTTAACAGCCCATTTTAGACCAAAGTCACTATATTATAGTTATGAGTTACTAAGACCAAGAGGTCTAATGACCTAAAGCCAAGACCACAACCATGGCTAAAGCCAAGGTTGAGTCTCAAGACCATGGGAAAATGACCAAGGTCACGGCGAAGCCATGACTAAATGACCATATAAGCTTACTTAGGCGTAAACATGAAACAAGAAATTAGGCGATAACTTGAACAAGCAATTTGGATCTACTTCACTTAAAAAGGAACCATGAGATATTACAAAGAGAAAATGGTCATACAAGACTTATGAAACTACCCCTAATAACAATCTTCATGTACTAATAAACTTTTCTAAGTTTATTCAAATATTGGACATGTAACTTTTCGGATTAAAACTTATACACTTGTTATCAAACACTGCAATAGTAGGGAGCCTCATGTGAGGAGTTCATTAAGTAAGCCATCGAGATGAGTTGTGGATTTACGAGTTAAAGTGTCCTGGCTCCTCGAACGTTTACTCCATGACTTCTGAATTATGTCGGCCCGAACGGTAGTAAGAGATATACAACTTATACATGTTTCATAAACCATTTATATTCAACGACTTACGCTATATACTAAGTACTACATCATGAACATTATGCAAGACATATATAAGCAATTTTTCGTATTCTTAGACGTTACTCCAAACCTAAGTCGCAACGTTCTATTATAGGCTGCTCTTAGAGACTTTCACGATTCGACTACCACTTTGATTTCACATCACTTAAGCTTAAGGTGAGTCATAGCCCCTACTCTTTTCATACTTGTCTTAACTCTTTGGGGGAGACACATGCTCAACTACTTGTTTACTTGTACAAATACTCAAAACGTTTATACTTGACTGTGTTATACTTGATTGCTTACATACATGACTGCGTTATACTTAATTGCGTTATTCTATTTATTGACTAGTATTTGTCTTTGGGAAGTGGCTCCCAGTTATCTTTGGGAAGTGGCTCCCAGTTGTCTTTGGGAATTGACTCCCAGTTGTCTTTGGGAATTGGCTCCCAAAGTGAGGTCTTCGGAGATGAAGTATAGACTCACTTCTAATTGCTTAAATTGTCTTGATGAACTTATACATGTCTTATTCATACTATATATGTTAGCAGTGGGTTGTGAACACACAGGTTGCAAGTCTCTTATGGCGGGACTTGCAACTGAGTGGATTCACGATGCCTTTACTGTGCGAACATTCTCTTAAGGCTTTTCAATTATTTTAAGACAAACTCTATGAACTCACCAACCATTGTGTTGACACTTTAGCATGTTTGTCTCAGGTCTGTAAGATGATAAGCTGTTGCATGGAGCATAGAGTCGCTTGGCATGTTTTGAAGACTTATGCTTTTATCTTTACCATTCGATATGTCTTAAAACTCTTATGTATTGTATTATGGAACTCAAGTTTGTAACTTGGAATTTATTAATCGAATGGTAACTTTTCAAAACGTCTCTTTTAGAGTTCGTTTTCTATACCTTGTACTTTGTATTACGAAGTAGCACCCCTATGACACAGTCTTCCGCTGCGGTATTTTGGGGGTGTTACAAAGGTTGTGTTTGTTGCTGATGATTTACTTGAGAATAGGCAATTGGATTCACTTGGGATCTTGGCTAAAGTTGCTCAACAAATTCACGTTTCTTCTCCCAATGCTGTTGACACTTCAAAGCAAAAGAAGACTATTCAATTTAGCAGAAGAAAGGGAAGACAATATTTGGCAAAGAAGTCTACTGAATCTTCTAAGGTGTCAAATGTTGATGAGGTTCCAATGACAGATGCTGATGATACTCTTCAGGATAGTGAACCATTAATTGATGTTGTTGCTGAGAAGGTCACTATTGAGACACATACATCAGTGGATACTTTCTTTGTTGCTGGTAAAAAGTATGTGGGATCATCAAGCATTGATCCATCTGTTTCAGCACATACATATCAAGAAGACTCTGATGCAACTCCCTACACAAGAGGATCTGCTGATACTCATATTGAGTCATGTGTTCCAGATTTACCTGCTGATCCTCTGGAGGAGTTAGTCATTTCTCAAGATACTTCTGCTGTCATTACTAGAGTGTGTGATGATGATCTTGTCTCAGAGGAAGAAAGACTTGAGCAAGCAAGAATTTGGAAGGAATGGGAAGATAAAAAGAAAAGTACAGATTTGGCAAAGGAATTACAAGCTAAATATGATTCAGAGTTCCAATCTGCTACAAACAAATATGTTTCTACTCTGCCTCTTGCAAGACAAAGGGAATTGGATGCTATAGTTCCAAATTTTGATGAAGCAGATTGGATGCATATTGGAAGGCAAGTGATTTCTACTCCTGGTTTAGCTAGAGATATTCTTGGAAATAATGTCAGTGAAGTTGATTATGTTCCTGGAATAGTTGAGCTCATGAAACAGAGGAGGAAAGCTGAAGCTGAAAGAATTGCCAAAGCAAAGAGGGATAAACCAATAACTCAAGCACAACAAAGGGATTTTATGAGAAACTTTGTGAAGAATCAAAGCAGTGCACTATATAATCATACTTAGACTTGGAAACAAGTTTGGTCTTTCTCAGATGAACAATTGGTTTATCATTATAATAGAATCAAGACCAGATTACAAAAGGATGGAATGAGTACTCCTAAGCTTGTTCCTACTCTACTTACTACTAATGCAGAACCACATTCTAAGAGACTAAAGATGGATGAAGTTGATTCTGCTGATGTACCTGCTACATCTGTATCTCATTCTATTGATATGGATGTTCCTGCTGTTGCTCATGCACCTTTACCTACTGTGTCTACTTCTGCTGATCCAACAACTATTGTTGCTCCATCTGTTATTGACAAGGGTAAAGCAAAAGATGTAGCAGAAGATCTTCCTTCTAAAAAGAGAACAAGAAGACAAATGGAGGAGAGATTGGGTGCAGAGGCTGCAAAGAGATTGCATGATGATCAACAAGCTGAAATGGCACGATTTCATGAGATCAAAGTGAGAGAAGTAGAGCTTGCAGCTGCTAGAGGTAAACAAGTTAGAATGGAGATGGATGCACAAGCTGAATCTATTGATGTTCCATTAGTTCCTCCATCAGTGGAAACACATGAGTCAGAGGATGTATCTACTGAGGATGTATCTGCTGAAGAACCTTCTTCTCTACATTCTTCTATATACATTCCTGGTAGAAGGGCTAAAAGAATGGCAAGAATGAAGAGTTCACAATATCCTCAAGTGCATAGGGTAGTAGATGTTGATGTTGCTGATTCTTCTTTTATTAAAGAGGGATCCCCTGATGATTGGCCAGAGGGTTTTAAGGATGTTCTGGTTAGATGGGAATTGTCCAGTAATGGACAGATCAATACTATTTATAGGCTTGATAAAACATCTCTGTCCTTCACATTTCTACAAGAAATTTTGCATCTTGTGGATCATCAGGACTTAGTCACTCTCTATGACTTGGTTTCAAAGTATTATGCTACTCATGCTCCTGAAGGTGCAGGATTATATCTTTTGGAGGATCTTCAAGTGCTTATGGATTCTACTTCTCCAAATGGTTCTGGTTATTGAGTCTGGAAGAACAATCAGAGGTGGAAAGTACAAAGTTGGAAGTTTTATCCTATTCCTTATGTTCATGTCTTGGAGACTACATCTGGAATAAGGGTGATAATGTTCATTGAAAAGAATTATCCTCTGACTGTGTCTCTTATGGAGAAAATGCTTCTACAAAAGTTAGAAATTCTTCCTGATCCAGTTGGGAATGCTAGATTATTTGCTGAATCTTTGATTCGTTTGTTCTTAACCAGGATCATGATTGCTAGAGCTCCTTGATGGTATTTTGTTGTATATTTGTTTATTTTCATTATTCTTAGTAAAAAAAAAAAAAAAAAAAAAAAAAAAAAAAAAAAAACTAACTAACAGATTTGTATAGTCTCTTATATGTTGTATGCAGGTTTTGGTGTTGGTTATTTCCACACCTTATCTGGTTATCAACTTACCTGATGTTGACTATTCCATCAAAAAGTTGGCTAGTCCAAAGGGTACAGCTTTGGTAAAGACATGTCAAATCTGTTGATAGTTGTAATAGTTTGCTAAAAACTATTGGGTACTCAAATCACCCATGCTTAACAGTTGAGAGTTGAATGGTTGTCAATTGACCATGGATTTTTCCTTATGGATTCCCAATAATTGACTAGCCCACAAGTGTATGGCTTGTGGTAAAGGCAGTGGAAAACCATATTTGGTATTCAATTTCCAAGGTGATTTACTCACTAAAATAATTGACTAGTCCTGAGCAAACGGATACAGGTAAAGAAAACTCAAATCCTTTTATAGCAGATGATTTGTTAAAAATCATATGGTCATCAGTGTAGCATAGTTTTCGAACTTAAACATTTGGCTACTCCAGTAGTGATGGCTATTGGTAAAGAGACATCAAATCCATTATTTTCAATGATTCACCTTTCACAGGAGTTAAGACACCTGGATGTGATGAGAATAGTATGAAACTAATCTGTTTTGATGTACACTTTGTCATTTGTTGCTGCAAAGACCTGAAGGTTTCATGTTTGCCGTTCATAGAGATATGGCTATGTTGATTCTTTGCTGCTGATGTTCGATTTCAATCCTCTTGGTTTGTCATTTTAAAGATCTATCAAGAATCTTGAACTTAACCATGTCAAATTCAAGATTAGGGGAGGATTGTTGGGAATTCTGCTAGATAAGAATTCTGCTGAAGGATACTACTGACGGTTACTGCTAAAGTGCTGGTTTCTGCCGAAGTAGTATTTCTGCTAAAGACTAGATTCCGCGTATTTGGTTTCTGCGGATATAGATATTACATATAGTTAGTTATTTAGTTAGGATATGCATGAGTTTTATTAGGAAGTGATAATGCATATCTTTTTAACTTTATAGTAGATACGTTTCTTGGAAAACGGTTTAGGGTTCCTTATCAATAAAAGGAACACATTATTATGTATTAGTTACACGTTCGAAAAACAACTTTTTAATATTATTCAAAGATCCATAGAGGATCAAAGCATTCTTAGTATTCTGTGTTTATACTTGTGTTTGTTTCCGCTTTAGAATACAAGTTATAGAGACTTTCTATTAGTGTGTTTGTGATTACATAAGCATTACTAATGATCCACGAGTGCTCAAAGATCTATCAAGGTCTACGGTTCAGCAATAAGTTAAAATAAGTAAAACATAAGCTAGAAAACTTTGTTGCTAGATAAAATATAAGTTACATGCATATTAGGACTAGTTTTGCAAAACTTTACATGCATAAGGGAATATATCATAAATTCCTAAAATTATAAAGTCTAGGGACTATTTTTGACATTTCCTAGAAGTTATAAGTGTAAGGACTAGTTTTTGCATAATATTAAAACCCTAGGATAGATATTAAAATAAGTATAAAATAAAAAGGACTAAAAATGTAAATATAATAAAGTTAAAGATCTAAATAGTAAATATAGAAAACTTAAGAGTCTAAGGTTAGTTACTTAAAATATAGAAGTCTAGGGACTAGTTGTGTCAAGTATAGATAGTTATTAGTATAAGTAATATAAGTAATATAAATTTAAGGTAGAAAACATAAATATAAATACTATAAGGGTAAAAAGTGAAAATATCATATAAGTATAAAATCTAAATAAAGTTAGAAGCATAACACAATACTAGGGAGCTTCATGCGAGGAGTACTATGTGGATATTTCGTTTTGATGAGTTTGTTGGGTTTACGAATTAAAGTGCCCTGACTCCTCGAACGATTATTGCATATACTTCTGAGATATGATGGCCCGAACGGTGATATGATTATAACTAAACCCTAATAACAACATAACTCAATAATAGGGAGCTTTGTGTGAGGAGTATTAACTTCTGAATTATGATGGGCCAAATGGTACTATGTTGATAACATAATACAATAGTAGGGAGCTTCATGTGAGGAGTCATATACTTTTGAATTACAATGGCCTGAATGGTGTTATGTTATATATAAAACGTTAACAAACCTAAAAACAATAACTTGAGAAAAATAAAACATGATAACTAAAGCTTGACATACATCCAAAATCAACAACACACTAGGATACGTAAGTAAGGCGGTCTAGTTTCCGAGTCCCTATTTGCATCACTTAGATTACTCTAAACCCAGGTGAGTTCATAGCTTATACTTTTTAAAATGCTTTCATTCTAAATGCTTTATAAACCCTGTGAGGGGGATAAATGCTAAATGCTTTACATAAAACCGAATACAAGTCTTTTTCTTTGGTTGTTGCATGAGTAAACTAACTGCGACCACTACATAAACAAAATTCATGAATCTAATCGTTTGGGATATTTTACCCACGTGAACTCGAATATAGTTGATAGATCTATTGGAGTTTGACAACTCCCGTTGGTATTAACACCCCACTAGGTGGTACCAATAAGTACTATATTTGAATCCACTCAAGGAATAACTTTGGAAAGTTATCCTTTTATCCCCTCATGTTAGGTCTGTAGCCCACATGACCCGGATCGTTAAAGTGTGATTCATGAGCTTAGTGCAACATACTACACTCCTGATAATTGTGCATGCATCACAATTATCACAAAACCTACATTTTCCCAGATGGGTGTAACAACTGAACCCAGGGAACTTGTATTCACTAACCCCTAAACCTATGATTGTTACTTAACACTTAGTGTTGGCTTTTTAAGCATGTATTCTTGGTATATTACTTCTATGGATCCATGGCAGAAGGAGGTACTGAACTCGGAGGACTTTTCATGGTTATCATTCAAACACAACCTAACTCTTAGATTTTTGGGACCTCATCAAAAATAAAAGTATATCTTTTATAATTAAAACTCTGATAATTATGAAAAATAACTAAATTTCCAAAATGTCTCTTTTCGAGTCGTTTTTTTACTGTATCTGTGATTCTATGAAGTAATACCCCAAACACTTTATCCGCTGCGATCAGTGAAAAATAGGGGTGTTACAGATTGGCATCAGAGCTTCAGTTGTAGAGAACAAGGTCAAAACCTAAACTACAACTATTTTTCCTAAACCCGAGAAAGTCCTCAGTACCTCTGCCATCCTCCATAACCATACGTGCTAAGATAAGTATAATAATTGCCTGCTTAACTGCTAAATGATTTACAGTATTTTCTTTATTATATAGTTATGTCTACTCCCCACTACTCTACCCCTGTCTCATCTAGTCTACATCCGGAGAATGATCTTTCCTCTCTGAATGTACTAGATTATTCCCCTAAACCCTATAACTTAGAAGATTCTAGGAATAGTTTACATAAACCTTCACCCTTAGGATATACCCCTTCTTTAGATAACCCTCATTTAAAACACATAAGAGATTTCTATGCTAAGACATCACCCCTACCTCCCCTAAACCCTATTATACATCCACTTTTTCCTACCTCTAGAACAGAACCCCATGGTTTCTTTCTTCTGAGAGAACCATATATACCTAAACACCCTATCCCTACCTATACCCCTAGATATGACCTTAGGCAACTCTATACCTTAAACCCTACACCTTACTTAATAAACCCTCCCATTCCATCTTGGAAAGATGAAATTGGAGAAAAACCCTCTAGGTGAACTCTAGAAGATGAGGAAAACCAATTAGAGGAGATTTTAAATAACTTAGATGAAAATTTTCTTGATCTCCTTGAGAAGATAGAAAAAGGTCAGAATAATAATAACTTAGATAATCAACCTGACTATAGTAGTTTAAGAAAGACTTCACAAGAAAACTGTTTTAAAATAGCTAAAATACAGAAAAACCAAATGAAACATCACCATAAAGTAGCCTTTGCCCGCTTTAGGATTTGCACTTTAGAAAAGATAATAGATAATGATGAGGAAAACTTAGAAAACACCAACTCATGGAATTAGGAAATTAGGAAACTTTAGAAAACCCTAAGTAAATAAATAACCCTAGGAGATATGCATTAGAATAGTTAGTGCCTATAGGATAAGTAGAATAGAAAATAAATAAAACAAGTTCAGATTTATAAACTACCTGGTACCCCTCAATTAGGATAGATTAGATAACTAGACTTAGGAATGCCTTTCACCTTAGGACACCCTTAACCCAATAGTAAACCCTTAAGAAAATTAGGTATAACCCATAAAACATAACAAGTTGGATACTTGTTATAACCTACCCTTAACCCATACCCTTAGGATCTTAGGAAACCTACCCCGATGTCTTAGGTATATAGAATCTCTAATCTATTTTAAATTTCCCTTACCCTAACCTTTTCAAAACACTTTTTCCCTTACCAATGGTGAGAATCCTCATTCTTCACCATAGAGATCTGAATTCTTTCTCCTCTGATCTCTAAACCTTCACTTCTTTCCTTAGCATTCTTAAGCTATCTTCGTTCTAGTTAGAGATTCTACCCCTAACTATCCCATATGCAAATATATGATCCTCATATATAAGCATATTCTTACCCTTTATTCCCTTAGATTACTATGATTCCCAAGCTAGTTTTCCCCAATCCCCTTTAGTAAACCCCAAAACCTTAAATAGTTCCACTGCTAGCTTCACCTTACCACTGCTCGTAGTAAACGTTACCACTGCTGCACTTAATTCATTTCCACTGCTACTTTCATTTTTATACTGACCTTTTATACTGCTCATCAGCGATTTGAATTCTGATAAGGCAGCATGTGCGAGGTCTATTTGGTGTCATCACTTTAATGACTTGCTGAATGGTGATTTGAAGAGTGTAGTGCTGCTAGTTTTTCAGTTTACTGATGCTACATCTGATGTTGACACTTCTGGTCATACTTATGTTGAATGCTCGAATGCTAAGGATAAAGGGAATAGGGGTTGTGTGGTGTTACTCAGCCTTGTTTTGCTAAGAGGGTTGTACGAAACCCTAGTGTTTCCTACTTTGAACATTGTTATGGCTAATCCGAACTGAATATGTGATGTTAATATATCTTTTGTTTAGGGTTTATACTGAAGATGGTATTTATGCTCGTTATTGCTACATCATGCGAATTTGATTTGTGTTGATGATATGGGTAACGAGAGAAAGAGATAAGGTCACTGACTTTGTTCTATTCGATTTAGTATAATATGATGGCTGTGATTGTGGGTCAGGATGGATCTTGTTTAAATTATCATCATGGGTCGGTGATATTGCTAAGAGTTTTTGTATTGCATGAATGATTCTTTAATTGTTTACTATCACTAAAAGTGATTTGCAATATTGGGATGATGACATCAGTAGACGTAAATATGTTGCTGCTTTGGTGAAAGTGGTTGCAATGCATGGTACGACACACACATGAAGAGTTTCGATTATGGTTTCGGTTCTTAACAGATTATAAAGGCTCGTTCTTATTTGTTCTAATTGGTTACGAAGAAATGTTTTTATCACCTATTTGACGATGAAGTGGAATTATTTTGATTTATGTTCTTATCATATCTCAGATGGCCTGCAACATTTGAAGGTAACTTGTTCGTGCGTTCAAGTGACTACGAATTGACAAACACTTGAAGGAGTTACGTTATTGTGCTCAGTGTTTATTGTCAAAAGATTGCGATCTCCTTATACGTTAAGTATACGTTCGAAGTCAGTTTTAGTACAAGACATAAGACACAAGTTTGGGTTGTTTTACTTCAGCATCAAGTTGGTAATACTTAGTTTTCTTCATCAGTAATCATTACATAGAGCCTACGTTCAAGAAATGGTTAACATATGGGTTTCGGGGGAAGCTTATTGTTAAAATGATTAACCATTTATTTGCTACATCGAGGTGAAGGTTTTTACAACTGCTAGTTGTTATTACTACTGCTAGTTTTGATTTCTATTGTTTCAAGTCCAATTTTAGATGCGGAAAACTTAATCGTGGGTGATTTGAGACATTAGAAAGGTGGATTGGTCGAGTAATATTGATTCGTGGTTGTGAAGATCAAGGTTGTTACATTTGTCCCCTATTTGATGATGACAAAAAGGGGAACAAGAATATTTTGAAGATTGTAGCTTGAAGATCCTTGATGATATAGCATGGTTTAAGGGGAAGGTTCGTTTATCTTTCATATATATTAGCTTCAGGGGAAGTTCGTGATTACTTGGTTTTGTCATATCAGCTAGGGGGAGATTGTTGGGATTTATACTTGAGTTGATATTGACAAAATATGAAAGATGAAGGACTAAAGAAGATAAAGTGGAGAATGCAAAAGACAAGGGACTTGCTTTACAAAGAAGATATTTCAATATAGTCCTTCGTAGTATTTTGTAACCCTAGTTCGCTATTATATAAAGAGAATACAGGGAATAGGTTATATGTACGTACAAAAGATGTAAACCAGGAAAGGTGTGTGTGTGTAAACCTAGGCGTGGTCTTTGTGTTAGATGCCTAGAGTTTGTTTTAGCCCCAAGCTCATTAGTTTGATCCTGTTGATATAAGCATCTTACCATTGATCAGGTAAGATTGGGGCTTGTAGTAGTCATTATATTAAGATGATGATGAAATCTTGTTAGGCAATAACAAAGATTGTTCTTATTAGTCCGCTGTGCATTCTATTGTTCTTTGTTATTATTATTCCTAGATAAAGAACTAATAAGTCTAGAGCTTAAATGATCTTAACACTTGAGGTTAGAAATAACATTAGGATAACCCTAGAAAACATAAACTTAGGAATACAAAACCTTAGATTATTAGGATAAGAAACCCTTGAAGAAAAACTAGGAAATTTTAGGAATTATTAGGCTAGAAACCAAAACCCCTACCCCAATAGATATAGGATAAGATTTAGTAGGAAGACATTAGGATCAGAATATAGATTAGGAAAAACCTTGGATTAGATAACCCTCACCCTAAGCCTTTAGCCCCTAGTTTAGGATAGACACATTAGCAAACTTCTACCCTATAGGAATAAGTAGATTTAGGTCATAGATTACCCATACCTAGCCCTTTTGATACCCATACCTATACACTTGAGGATTTTAGATTATACCTTAGGATTTGACAATTTTTAGAATACCTATTAGGAAATTTCACTTAGGAGATACTATGGATAGTGCCCTAGCTGGTTTCAAATTCCTAGGAATAGTAATACTCAAAATAATAGTAATAATGGTAATAATAGACAACCTAAAACAAAAGAGAAAACCTGAAACTACCCCTAAGAATAAAGATATACCTAGTCAACCCTTAGGAAAGAAAACACTTAAACCTAATACCTCTTTAGAACTCTCTACCTCAATGGAACCAAACACCTCACCTTTAGAAATTAGGATTAGTTAGGAAAAACTAGAAGAACCTTAGGGGGAAAACAAAACTCTCGGAAGAAATCTAGTAAATCTAAAACTCCGTTACGATATTCTCCTTCAGGTATCCTATACTCTTACTCTTCCGTTTAATCTCATCTTTTCATTTCTCTTTTTCTACCGTTTAAATCTTCTCCTCCCACTTCTTCCTACTCTTCATTTAAAATCCCATTTTCTCTACCTCTATACTTTTTCCCCACTCCACAAATAAAACCATACTTTTTCATTTTCCCCACTCCTATACTTTTTCCACTCCAAACTCCTTTTCCCTTTTCCATTTTCCCCTACTTTGCCATTTCATCCTTCTTCCTTTCTCACTCCACTCCACTCCAATAAATCCTTCACACCATTCCCTTCATTTTTATTTCTCTGTCGTTTTTCACTCTATTTTCTTCTCTCTATATTCTCTCCCTACCTCATCCTGCAATGTTCTATTTACTAGAACTTGTATTTCTCGTCATACCACAAGTTTCTATTAGTTAGAACTTGTAAGAATATCTACATCGAACTTTAATCCTCATTATGTTCGACTATGATATTAAATCTCGCTTTGCAAGAAATTGTAAAAAAATGAGATCTTCTACATCCGTCATTCTAGTCTTAACATGGGAACCTACCATGTGACAAGTTGCTAAACCGGAGAACTTTAGAACTTGTCTCTATCATGACCAGAACTTGTCTCTATCATGACTAGAACTTGTCTCTACCTTGACTAGAATATTCCTCTACCGTATCTAGAATTTGTCTCCACCATGATGAGAACTAGTTTTCATCTCGGTTGAAACGTGTCTCTAAAATATTCCCTTACCATATATCCTTAAATATGGTAAAAATCTCTTCATTTTCCGCCGATACTACTTAAGGATGATTTAGCATGACTATCCTCTTAAAATGAATTAGGATGTTCCGACATTTTAATGAGAAAGTTATAAATCAAATAGGTTTAGAATTTTTACGCTCTTGTTTAAAATTATTGGGACGCCTTTATTTGCAAATAATGAGATATAAAAACCTAAGTATCTGGTATTTGTACAAGCAATTCCTACTCCGCTTGTGCAAAATCTTCCTTCTTTTCACATCATTTTCCTCGGTATCAGAAAATAATCCTCTTCTTCCTCTATTTTCTCGATTTATTCTCTCCCCCATACCTATAATCGTCTAAATCTCGGGACGAGATTTTCTCTAAGGGGGTAAGACTATAACAACCCACAAACACCCATTACTATCATTCCCATTACAAATACCTATAATAGGTATTTCACAGGTAAATTTTTACTTTTTATATGCACTATTACTTGCATGAATCACTAGACCTGCCCACGTATCTACACAAGCCAAATAACTCAACACTCACATCCTATAAACCCCAGGTATGTCAAGCATAAAATCATAACAACACCATAATAAGTAATTCACCAATCTAAAACACTAAACATAACACAAAACCCTAATAAACACTAACTAAAACTTAAGTAGGATTATGTGCTTATTTGAACCTATATGCTTAGTTTAACTAGTATGAATGTATCCAAAGCTTAAGTATGAGTTTCCTTAGGAATATTAGGATATCTTAGAACCATTAGGCTATAGAATAAACCCTTTTGAACTTAGATACAAACCCTAATAGCCCAAAACCATAACTAGGTCATAATTAACTAGAATTAGGTCTAAACCATCCCAAAACTTCCCCATAGGTCACTACCACTTAGTATAAGCCTCTTAGAACTTAGGAATAGTTATTAGACACTCATAGGACACTAGTCTAGGCACTGAATCATAGGATAAACCCTAGTGTCTCACTCAACACACTTAGGTCATTTAGGTTACAAAACTAGGTCAAACCCTCCCAAACCTTTCCCATAAGTTACCCTCACTTAGAATAAACCATTTAGGACTTAGGATTAGTCATTAGACACTCTTAGGAACTTAACTTAGGCACTAAAACTTAGGAAGAACCTTAAACACTTAATAAGTAGAACTAGGTCTAAACTTAACTAAAACAAGTAAAACCTAAAAATAAGCACCTCAAGCACCTCAAGCACCTCAAGCACCTCAACCTAGCACCCTAACACCTTAGTCATACCCAAGCACACACCCTAACACCTCTAAGTACCCACACAAGTAGGTGCTAAACCTCCACTAAACCACCACTAATCCACCCCTAATTACCCTAAACCATCCCTAACTACCCAAACCAGCTTACAAGCACCTCTAAGCTAGCACATAAGTAGGTGCATCACCTACTTGTCACCACCTTTCCCTAATCGCCTCTCTTGGCCTTCTTACCACCACAAGCGTCCTAGCTCCGCCCCCTAGCTTCTCCTCGTCACCACTAGACTTGTCACAACCACCCTCTAGCCTTGCTTACTCCTCCCTCCCCCTGCTCGACACCTATGACCCGTTTTCACCCCAAACCGCATCTACGCGGGTATAAATACCCCCTCCTCCCCTCCATTTTTCTTCATACCTCTCCTACTCTTCTCTACTTCACATTTCTGTAGTTTAAGACCCTTAGAAGCCCTAGGAAATGAGTATCTAAGCTTTGGTTGTGTTGTGTGGTGGTTTAAAGTCGAGCGAGCATTATAAACTAAACCGATGCAAACCCTCTCCTAGCCAAGTAAGTCTTACATTTTAGTCTATTTAGCTTTAGTTTAGTCTTAGGATAGGTTTAGGATGCCTTAGATACCCTAGGAACCCTTGCATGAGCCTTGAACCATTTCATTTACTAGTTTACGTTTTAAAACCCTAGATCAAGTCGTATACTGTCATGCATGCTATAAGTCACTTCTTTAAGTCATACACTAGTTATAAATAACCTAGATAAGTTAAAATAAGTAAAACATAAGCTATAAAACTTAGTTGCTAGATAAAATATAAGTTACATGCATATTAGGACTAGTTTTGCGAAACTTTACATGCATATGGGTATATATCATAAATTCCTGAAATTATAAAGTCTAGGGACTATTTTTTACATTTCCTAGAATTTATAAGTCTAAGGACTAGTTTTGCATAATATTAAAACCCTAGGATAGATATTAAAATAAGTATAAACTAAAAAGGACTAAAACTTAAATATTATAAAGTTAAAGGTCTAAATAGTAAATATAGAAAACTTAAGAGTCTAAGGTTAGTTACTTAATATATAGAAGTCTAGGGACTAGTTGTGTCAAGTATAGATAGTTATTAGTATAAGTAATATAAATTTAGGGTAGAAAAGATAAATATAAATACTATAAGGGTAAAAAGTGAAAATATCATATAAGTATAAAACCTGAATAAAGTTAGAAGCATAACACAATACTAGGGAGCATCATGCGAGGAGTACGATGTGGATATTTTGTTTTGACGAGTTTGTTGGGAGTCATATACTTCTGAATTACAATGGCCTAAACGGTGTTATGTTATATATAAAACATTAACAAACCTAAAAACAATAACTTGAGAAACATAAAACATGATAACTAAAGCTTGACATACATCCAAAACCAACAACACGCTAGGATACGTGAGTAAGGCGGTCTAGTTTCCGAGTCCCTATTTGCATCACTTAGATTACTCTAAACACAGGTGAGTTCATAGCCTCATACTTTTTAAAATGCTTTCACTCTAAATGATTTATAAACCCTGTGAGGGGGATACATGTTAAATGCTTTACTTAAAACCGAATACAAGTCTTTTTCTTTGGTTGTTGCACGAGTAAACTAACTGCCACCACTACATAAACAAAATTCATGAATCTAATCGTTTGGGATATTTTACCCACGCAAACACGAACATAGTTGATACATCTATTGGAGTTTGACAACTCCCGTTGGAATTAACACCCCACTAGGTGGTACCAATAAGTACTATATTTGAATCCACTCAAGGAATAACTTTGGCAAGTTATCCTTCTATCCCCTCATGTTGGGTCTGCAGCCCACATGACCCGGATTGTTAAGGTGTGATTCATGAGCTTGGTGCAACATACTACACTCCTGATAATTGTGCATGCATCACAATTATCACAAAACCTACATTTTCCCAGATGGGTGTAACAACTGAACCCAGGGAACTCGTATTCACTAACCCCTAAACCTATGATTCTCACTCAACACCTAGTGTTGACTTTTTAAGCATGTATTCTAGGTATATTACTTCTATGGATCCATGGCAGAAGGAGGTATTGAACTCGGAGGACTTTTCATGGTTATCATTCAAACACAACCTAACTCTTAGATTTTTGGGACCTCATCAAAAATAAAAGTATATCTTTTATAATTAAAGCTCTGATAATTATGAATGATAACTAAATTTCCAAAACGTCTCTTTTCGAGTCATTTTCTATTACTGTATTTGTGATTCTATGAAGTAATACCCCAAACAGTTTATCCGCTGCGATCAGTGAAAAATGGGGGTGTTACATTGTACTAATGCCTAATGGTCCTAAGGTATCCTAATGTTCCTAAGGTAACTCATACTTAAGCCTTGGACACTTTCATACTAGTTAAGTTAAGCATATAGGTTCAAATAAGCACATAGACCTAATTAGGGTTTAATTAAGGTTTATTAGGGTTTTGTGATATATTTAGTATGTTAGATTAGTAGATTACTTATTATGGTGTTGTGGTGATCTTATGCTTGACATACTAGGGGTTTATAGGATGTGAGTGTTGAGTTATTTGGCTTGTGTGGGTACGTGAGCAGGTTTAGTGAGTCATGCAAGTAATAAATGCATATAAAAAGCAAAAATGTACATGTGAAATACCTACTATAGGTATTATTAATGGGAATGATAGTAATGAGGTTTTGTGGGTTGTTACACTATGGCACTAGTGTTGTCACAGAAGATGGGCACCATCTTATACTGAATGCCATAGTCACTGAGTTGACGCTTCATCCAAAGTACATTTGCACAACACCCTGCAGCAGCCACATATTCAGCTTCAGCTAAAGACATGGCCACTGATTGTTGTTTCTTTGTACTCTAGTAAACAAGCTTTCCTCCAAGGAATTGACAGGATCATGAGGTACTTTTTCTATCCATATTGTAGCCTGCATTATCAGAGTCAATGTACCCTTTGAGATCAAACCCTTAACATTTTAGATAGTACAAACCAAGGTTTGGAGTACCCTTCAAGTATCTAATGATTCTTTTGACAGCAATGAGATGAGATTCTTTTGGGGTAGGCTGATATCTTGCACACAGGCATACAACAAACTGTATATCAGGCCTTGAGGCAGGAGGGTACATCAGTGACCCTATCATCCCTCTATACAGGGTTTGGTTCACTGACTTACCAGTGAGGTCAGGGCCAAGATTGTTTAGAGGAAACATAGGAGTCTTTACTAAGGAGCAATCAATGAGCTCATACTTCTTCAGTAGGTTCCTAGTGTATTTTCTTGACAAATGGATATGCCTTTGTCAGTCTGCTTGATTTGTAGCCCAAGAAAGTAAGTGAGTTCACCCATCATGCTCATTTCAAACTTAGTGGTCATCAGTTTTTCAAACTGGTTACAAAGTTTGTAATTTGTTGAGCCAAAGATGATGTCATCAACATATACTAGGACTAGGATCACATCTCCTTTTGTTTTATAGAAGAACAGGGTGTTGTCTATCTTTCCTCTAATAAACTTGTTTTGGATTAGGAAGGCTGAAAGGGTTTCATACCAAGCCCTGGGTGCTTGTTTCAGTCCATAAAGGGCTTTGTTAAGCTTGCAGACATGGTTGGGAAATTCACTACTTTCAAACCCAGGAGGTTGTTGCACAGAAACATCTTCCTTAAGGTTACCATTTAGGAATGCACTTTTTAGATCCATTTGGTAGACTTTAAAGTTCCTGTACATTGCATATGCTAGGAAGATCCTGATGGCTTCCATTCTAGCAAAAGGTGCAAAGGTCTCCTTATAATCAATACCTTCATGCTGATTATATCCTTTTGCAATAAGTCTTACCTTGTTTTTGATGACTATTCTACATTCATCTGTCTTGTTTTTGAAGACCTATTTCATTCCTATGACATAAACACCCTAGGGGCATTCAATAAGAGTTATGACTTTATTTTTGTCAAATTGTTCCAACTCGTCTCTCATGGCCAGAACCTAACTTTCATGTTTCAAGGCTTCTTTGACATTCTTAGGCTCAATGTCTGAGAGAAAGTCAACATAGAGACATACATTGGCAGAGGCTGTCTTGAGTTTAGCGGCCATGCTTTTGGTAAGCATGCCTTCAGTAGGCTCACCAATGATATTTACAAGTTCAATTGTTTTGGACTTTGTCCAGCAATCTTGAGGCTAGGATAGGAGTTAGACCTTGTAGAAGCTTGATTGGGTGGAGGAGTGGGTTCAATCACTGGATCCTGAGGTACCTCAAGATTTTGATTTTCAGTGACCTCTATGTGAACAATTTGACTTGTGGGTTCCTGACCTATAGGTTAGTGGGTGTTGTCTCATTGGAGACTTGTTGAGTTTCAATAAATTCACTGGTGATTGGTTGAGGTAGGTTGTGGGGAATGATGTAGTATGAGATATCTGGATCAGCTTGGTATTGAGTAGAGGGATTACTCTCAGGGTGATACTCATCAGGAGGATATCTTAATGAGTCATCAATACCAATTTCATCAACTGAGGAGTTGGAGAACCTGATAGATTCAGTGCTCTCATCAACAATTATGTGATAGGTTTCCTCAGTTTGTTGTCTCCTTGTGTTGAACACCCTGAAGGCTTTAGAGACAAGAGAGTATCCCAAGAAGTATCCATCATCAGTTTTGCCATCAAATTTACCTAAATGATCCTTGTGGTTATGAATAAACACAGGACACCTAAATACATGAAAATAGCTAATGTTAGGAATCATCGCTTTGAATATCTCATAAGGGGTCTTATTGTGTCTTTTCACAATAATGGACCTATTTTGAGTATAGCAAGCTGTTTTGACTACCTCAGTCTAAAAGTGTTTAGAAAGGACTGAGCCATTGAACATTGTTCTTTGATGAGGCGAAAAATGAACCACTTTTAGGGGGTCATTCAAGCCCGGAATTGAATTTATTTGATCAAATATTGCCCGAAATCGTTCCTTTTGTGATTTTAGGTACTTTGGGAGTGAAATCTGGAAAAGGAAGCAATTCGGACGTTTTTGGAGCATAAAAGTGAAGAAAACGCCAAAGACTTAATTTTCCAAGCTGGGAACAGTAAGTGACGGCGTCAAGAGTAACAATTTGACGGCGTCAAGAGTAATTTTCATGACGGCCCAGTACAGAAATGAAGGCGTCACAAGGAAGAGCGTCAAGAGTAAAATACTTGACGTCCTGGAAAAAGTTAATACATGACGGCGTCAGATGTAGATTAAGGCAGTCCGAGAATTCTTTTGGCAGCGAGATGACGGCGTCACCTAATTGGTCTTGATGCCGTCAGCCTCAGTTTTCTATATATAGTTTTCTAATTTTCATTCATTAGAAAGGAACAAGTTTGGAGAAACCCTAAGGCCGAACCATATACGATTTTTACAGGTTTTTCAAGGGTTTTCAGCCCTTGAACCCTTACATGTGTAATTGAGATAAGTGTTCTTCTAATTCAATCAATATGTCTATGTGTTGGTTGTCTAGATCTTGTGCTTGTCTTGATTCCACCATGCTAGGCTAGATTTATCTTGTGTTTGCTTAGATCTAATGAAACCTAGATGTTGATTATGTGTTGATTACTTGTTTATGGTTGTATTGGATGAATGATTTCGATGTTAGGCTTAAGAAAACTGGCAGATCTCCAAATGGTAACATGCTTGAACGTCTTAGGAAACATGAACCGATGTGCACTAGGTTTTATTGGTTGTATTTAATGAATGAGTAAATTCTAATGATCCCATGTTAGGAGCTTCTTAGCCGGCTCGACATAGGAGTGAAGTAGGCACTCATAGGATTGGGGAGTTAAGTGCGCCACCCCATGAATGGTATTAAGGAATACAATCCGTCATCCACGCAACTATAACAAGTAATTAACGTGTAAAAGATATCTAGGGAGTAGTGAAATCTAAGTAAACACATTTCTCCACTTATTGCTCACAACCTTAGTTTAAATTAGTGTTATTTTCATTTCTAGTATTTTATTTTGATTGCATCTTTAGTATTAGGTTAGTTGACTAGCAACTAATTCCACCTAAATCCTTCAAACCCGAGATTTTTTACCTGCTTTCTAAAAAAGATAAAAAAAATACAAAAATAATCTTCCGTCATCTTTAGAACTAGTATTTAGGTTTTCTACTCCTAGCGACACTATTCCTAGCTGAACGATCAATCCCCCGGTACTTGTCACTATACTATACTACAACGATCAGGTACACTGCCTGGTGGGAGTTGTAAGCTTCTCAAGATCCCTTGAGAGGTAAAGCCTGGTGCGATTCCCACGTATCAAGTTTTTGGCACCGCTGCAGGGGAAATAGTTATTGTCTAGGTTAGAATTTCTTTTTTATTAGGTCTACTTGCTAGATTCCTTTCTAGTAAGATTTTATTTTTATTTTTAGGTTTCTTTAGTCTATCTTATTTCTTTGTGTTTTTGTTCGTAACTTTTCACCACCCGACATCATGGACGATGGGAACATCTTTGAACCCGTCATCCCACCACAACAAAACCCACCACTAGAACCTCTTAAGCCCCGAACCTTAGGAGAGTATTCCCAACCTAGCCACCATGGCTACCGAAACACCATTGAGCTCACCGGAGCCAATGTGACCCCCTTGCGATCCGACACCATCCGGTTGGTGCAAAGCGGATGTGCATTCCATGGACTTTGTTCTGAAGATCCAAACCAACATCTTAAGGACTTCCTTAAAATCGTATACTCCATAGACCTAGATGTTGAAACTAGAGAGACAACCCGATTACGCCTATTCCAATTCTCTCTACGGGATCAAGCTAGTCAATGGCTTGAGCGTTTGCCCGCGGGATCCATCACCACATGGGATGATCTCACCACTCGTTTCCTTGCTCAATTTTTCCCACCGGGGAGAACTACTAAGCTTAGAAATGACATCTTGATGTTCCAACAACGTCAAAATGAATCTCTTTATGGAGCATGGACTCGTTTCAAGGACTTACTCCAAAAAGTCCCTCATCATGGCATAGATCTTTGGCTCCAAGTCCAAATCTTTTATGACCATATCGATCTCTCCACGAGGAGAGCCATTGACCAATCGGCCGGTGGTAAGCTACGTGATCTAAGTGCGAAACAATCATGGGAACTCATAGAAGATCTTGCTCTCTATGACAACAAAAGTTGGAATGATCCTCGTGATTTGAACAAAACGGTCAAGGCAATATCTTTGCCTTCGAACAACTCTAGCACTCCCAACCGTAGGATCATGGAACTTGAGGACCAAGTCAAGTTTCTCATGAAATCCTACGAAGCTCCTAAGCCTTCAAGCCAAGTGAAGAAAATCACTTCTTCATGCGAATTATGTAGTGGTCCCCATGACACTCGTGATTGTGTGGAACTCCCCGGAACAGCTTTTTGCAGACTACGCATCCACGCGTACCGACGAAGTGGGAGATAAGTAGTACACTTTCAAGCCCGAGCCAAACCCTTACGGTGATTCATACAACCCCTCTTGGAAAAATCACCCAAACCTTAGGTGGAAACAAAATCAAGCCAATTCTTCCAATCCGCCTAATTGTTACCAACCAAACGGTCCACCTTCGAACCGTACTTTCAACGACAATCCTTCTAACAACTATGGTAGTACCAACAATCTTGAAGGGTTGATGTCAAAATTCATGGCATCTCAAGAAGCTCGCATACCTAGGTTTGAAACCGAATTCAACCAACAAAAAACGGAGATGACCAACAAGATAGACAACTTGTTGAAAGCCCTCAACAACCAAGCATTAGCCACACCTAGGAAGGACACTAGGGACACCAACAACGGAATACAAATTAAGGACCCCTCATCATCCAAACATGTCCACTTTGTCAATGTTGTCACCATTAAGCCAAAAGATAAGGAGATAGAAGAAAGTGACAAGGATGAAGTTGGAGTAGAAACCGAGACTAGGGATGAAAATAAGGAAGTTGAGGTTAATAAGGAAAAGGGGTTAGAGGAAGTAGAAACTATAGAGACGTACTTTGATAAGTTGCCCACCAAGGAAGAACGGGAATACCATAAGGATTTATTCGATAGTCCCGAGAGACCATATATCCTTGATACACCCCTTATCAAAATGGGAGACCCCTCTAACATTAACATACCATGCAATATCGGGCACATGCATATATGGAAAGCTTACATTGATCCTAGATCTCCTGTTAACATCATGACTAGGACTTATTACAATTGGGTGATGAAGAAACAACTTGATTTTAGGATGATGCCCAATAAGAATCTAATAAGTAATTTTGCAGGAAGAGTGAAGGGATTGCATGTGATTATAGGCAATCTCACTTATGAGATCGATTTTATGATAGTTGAAGACACTCGTCCAATGATAGATGCTTGCCTAAGCTAAATAATATTTGGAAAACCATTTGTTGGGGCCACTAGGATGAGTTATGATCCGACTTTAGGGATAGTTAGATTCAAGGAAGAGAATGATGAGGTTGCCTACCAAATGCCTTACAAAATTGAGCAGTACCGCCTTCTCTCTAATTTTGAAAAAGAACACAAGCAAGCGGCTTATTATAGGAATGATGAGGATAGACGTAGAGGAGTAGAGTATGTGAAAAATAGGATACTTGGTTTCTACAAAGAATGCTTGCAACTAGGTCCGGAGTACAAAACTGGTTTAGAAGACAACCTAGAGAGTGGAAACAATGATGAGGTCATGTAGTAACCAATGACCTTGAGTCTAGCTACAAGACTTGTAAATAAAGAAAAGCGCTTCTTGGGAGGCAACCCATGTTTTGTGTGATTTTATTTTGTTTGTTTGTTATTTGCTTCCGTATGCATGCTTTATTTTTATTGATGGTAGATCATGTTTCTAAACTAAATAGTGGAAATACTTTACTGTGTTGTTTTGGCCTAGTCTTAACTCCACCGAAAAGTATTTTTTCAAAAGATAAGTGTAAAGGGAAACCCCAAATATGTTTTTAAGAAACAAACCGATCATGATTCTCCACAATATTAAATGGACATGTATATTCGTATTTGTTAGAGTCAAATGCTTGTATTGAGTCATAATGAAGTTTTGCAGGATTTTCTAGGAAGTAGGACCAAGTTTTTCCAGAAATTTTCCGGAAACTTAACATAAGAATTTCTGCAGATCACTTCTGACGGCGTCACGAGTTTACTCTTGACGGCGTCAAGTGCAAAAAAACCTGGAAATTTTACCAGTTTTGTTTTTCCAACGGAGTTTTAAAGTTTTTGTTGAATTATTAAGTTTTATAATCTCCAGGAAATCTGCAAACTTCATTCGACAAGCATTATATCTTATTTTGTTTTCTAGGATTTAGTAACTTATATAGATTGCCGCCGATTTTATGCGAGGTTGCTTTGTTTGTTTTCTCAGGATTTACAGGTTATGTATGACAAGAAGATGATTTATATTCTGGAAGGGAAGCTTTGATTGTTCATTTTCTTGGAGGAAGATCTAACCTGGCCACCTTATTATCCATACCGAGCGAATCAGGGGAGTATTTGATTTCATTTGTTTTACTTATTTAACTTTTACATTCTTTACTTGAACATTGGGGACAATGTTCATCTTAAGTGTAAGGGGAGGGTAAAATGATGATACCTTACAGATACACTTTCGCTTGAGTTTGTTTGTTTAATGGTAGATGTGTAATAAAACTATGAGAAATACTTGTTAGTGCAATTTTAGCGCCAAATTTAAAATTTTTTACAACATTTAGGAGTGAAACTTTAGCCATAGCAAGCGTCTCATGGATAGGAGATTGTATGACTAGCACAAAACCGTATATTTAGAAAAATTTTTCACCCAAATATGTGAGGTTCGCCTTTAGATTTGATAGGAAAAGCATTTACTATTAGTGCTTATGAGTGTACCGGTAGCATTTAGATTCTAGAACTTGCGTTAGTGATGCATCCCGAGACCGCTAGTGAGACTACATTCGTGTAGCAGGATTTACTACATGATAAGAGGCATTAGGATCACCCTTGTGTTAAACCCGTATCATAATTACTTGACCATTTAAGTCATATTACTTGGCTAGTTAAGTCAACTAACTTTTCCCACACCTTAGCGTTGTACTCATTTTTAGTACACGAAACCCCTAGTACACCCCTCCGAGCCTATCTTTTCGTTTCTAACTTTAAGCATTTTACTTAAAGGAAGAATTTGTTACACCCCACTTAAATGTACACCCAAATCGCCTTAGCCTTCCGTGTATGCACTCATTTTTAGTGCATTATTGTTATTTGTTAAACCCTAAGTTAACTATCTAATTGATTACATGGTTGCTAAGTCGAGTCATATCCTTGTACATATTGTTTTGGGACGATTGGGACTCATGGGTAAGTACTTATTTTATGGAGTAATTGGGAAGAACATCATTTATTACCCCCGTATGTACGTTAATCTTAAAAGTGCTCCAAGTGTTTTGATTTTCTTAATTCGAGTCATTAGATTAGTTTATTGTAAAGTATGTAAAGATTCAAGTGTAAGGGGAATGTCCATCCCCTATGATGTATTATTTTGGATGGTAGGGTAAGAGTGTATGCAAAAAAAAAAAGAAAAAAAGAAAAAAAGAAAAAGAGAAAAACATACGGACTACCATCCCGTTTCATTCTATGTTTATTTTATGTTTTTGTTATTTTTCATATATTAGCTTAAGTCGAGTCTAGTCTTGGCTTAGCAACGCCACATTGTACATGTAATTAACCAAGATTGTTAACTCGCCACCAGTAAAGACTGCCTTTATCCAACAAAACCGTGTATTTCATATCCTTATACCTAACGTTACAACCCTTTAAAAGACCTCTTTGATAGTTTATCCTAGGTGCTTACGCCATGTGGTGGAGGTTTGATCCTTTCCCAAGCCTATGGTAATCTATTTTGCTTTGACAGGTAGTGAGAGATATCTTCCGTTTCCATATTGTAATTTATACTTTATTACACCCGAGAGATGTGAGTATCTAAACACTATTTGTGAGGTGCTAGTATATGACCTCCGTGCTTGTCTTTGGTCTTTAGTGGAATGATTATTTGTTATAGTTACTTTTATATTAGTATTAAATGACCCCTAACTTGTATTTTGAGTAGAATAAAAGCGCATTTGCTTGAGGACAAGCAAATCTCAAGTGTAAGGGTATATGATGAGGCGAAAAATGAACCACTTTTAGGGGGTTATTTAAGCCCGAAATTGAATTTATTTGATTAAATATTGCCCTTAATCGTTCCTTTTGTGATTTTAGGTACTTTGGGAGTGAAATCTGGAAAAGGAAGCAATTCGGACGTTTTTGGAGCATAAAAGTGAAGAAAATGCCAATGACTTAATTTTCCAAGCTAGGAACAGTAAGTGACGACGTCAAGAGTAACAATTTGACGGCGTCAAGAGTAATTTTCATGATGGCCCAGTACAGAAATGAAGGCGTCACAAGGAAGAGCATCAAGAGTAAGATACGTGACGGCCTGGAAAAAGTTAATACATGACGGCGTCAGATGTAGATCAAGGCAGTCCGAGAATTCTTTTGGCAGCGAGATGACGGCGTCACATATTTGGTCTTGACGCCGTCAGCCTCAGTTTTCTATATATAGTTTTCTAATTTTCATTCATTAGAAAGGAACAAGTTTGGAGAAACCCTAAGGTTGAACCATATACGATTTTTACAGGTTTTTCAAGGGTTTTCAGCCCTTGAACCCTTACATGTGTAATTGAGATAAGTGTTCTTCTAATTCAATCAATATGTATATGTGTTGGTTGTCTATATCTTGTGCTTGTCTTGATTCCACCATGCTAGGCTAGATTTATCTTGTGTTTGCTTAGATCTAATGAAACCTAGATGTTGATTATGTGTTGATTACTTGTTTATGGTTGTATTGGATGAATGATTTCGATGTTAGGCTTAAGAAAACTGGCAGATCTCCAAATGGTAACATGCTTGAACGTCTTAGGAAACATGAACCGATGTGCACTAGGTTTTATTGGTTGTATTTAATGCATGAGTAAATTCTAATGATCCCATGTTAGGAGCTTCTTAGCCGGCTCGACATAGGAGTGAAGTAGGCACTCATAGGATTGGGGAGTTAAGTGCGCCACCCCATGAATGGTATTAAGGAATACAATCTGTCATCCACGCAACTATAATAAGTAATTAACGTGTAAAAGATATCTAGGGAGTAGTGAAATCTAAGTAAACACATTTCTCCACTTATTGCTCACAACCTTAGTTTAATTTAGTGTTATTTTTATTTCTAGTATTTTATTTTGATTGCATCTTTAGTATTGGGTTAGTTGACTAGCAACTAATTCCACCTAAATCCTTCAAACCCGAGATTTTTTACCTGCTTTCTAAAAAAGATAAAAAAAAATACAAAAATAATCTTCCGTCATCTTTAGAACTAGTATTTAGGTTTTCTACTCCTAGCGACACTATTCCTAGCTGAACGATCAATCCCCCGGTACTTGTCACTATACTATACTACAACGATCAGGTACACTGCCTGGTGGGGGTTGTAAGCTTCTCAAGATCCCTTGAGAGGTAAAGCCTTGTGCGATTCCCACGTATCATTCTTACTGCCTCAATGAGTGTTTTGTTCTTTCTTTCAGCTACTCTATTTTGTTCAGGAGTATAGGGAGAAGAGAAGTTTTGAGAAATGCCTTTCTCATCACAAAAAACAATCAAGGTCCTGGTTTTTGAACTCGGTACCACTGTCAGTTCTAATTTGTTTAACTTTGACATCATTTTGATTTTCGATGTTCCTGACAAACGACATGATAGTATCAGCTGACTGACTCTTTTTTTGTCAGGAAGTAAACCCATGCGTAAAGAAGTAGGCAAACTCATAGAGGCAGGCATACTCAGAAAGGTAGAAAATCCATCATGGGTTACTAACCAAATTACAACCCAGCAAAGAGACGAAGGATGGAAAATACGCGTAGATTTCAAGGACATTAACAAGGCTTGCCAAAAAGAAAGCTACCCTCCAACAGGAAAATTGCAACAATCATCTGGGTCTCATTGGAAATATTTTCTCAGCGCAAATAAAGGATGTCATCAAATACAGATGGCAGAAGAAGACGAAGAAAAAACAGCCTTTCATGTGGGGCAAGACATTTACTGTTACAAAAGGATGCCCTTCGGTTTAAAGAACGATGAGGCTACGTACCATCGGTTGATAGGAAGGGCTTTCGAGAAACAAATAGGGAGGAATCTGAGAATTTGTGGTGGATACCTGATCACACAAAGCAAGACAAAGGAGGACCTACTCTATGATGTCGAAGAAATGTTTGTGCAGTTGAGAAAAATCAACTTAAAACTAAATCCAAGGATGTGCTCCTTTGGCATTAAAAAAAAAACGAGCAACCGAACAAAAATCCACTCACAAAACGGAGGATCCAGGCTATTTTATCTGGAGAAAAATTTATCTCGAAAGTACAAGCTCAGAGATCCTCAAAATAGGGTTATAGCCTGGAAGTTAGGATGGAAGCACTCATAGGATTCTTATCAAAAGGTGTCAGCAGGTCTCATCACTTTTCAAGGATCATAACGGGGGCACCAGAGAAATATCCTACTGATGGAGCATAGAAGCTGAAACAGCTTTCAAAAAGTGGAAAGAATGCATGGAAATCTTGCCAACGGTTACAGCCCCAGCCAAAGGTGAGATGTTCTTCCTACATCTCGCAACACCCTTCGATGGCATTAGTGCAATACTCTTGGCAGAAAGAAGAAAATTACAGATACTAATATACTTCGCTAGCAGGGTCTTACAAGGAGCTAAATGGAGCTATACAGAATCAAAAAAATTTACCCTGGCTCTGGTTCATGCTGTAAGACGTCTTCGAAGGTATTTCAAGGACCACCCCATTAGGGTACTTGCCGATAAACCAATCGAATGGGAGCTCCTAAAGCCTGATAGACCACGAAGAATAGCCAATGGGGCCATGGAATTGGAAGAATATGATATAGAGTACGAGATGCATAACTTTGCCGAAGGTCAGGCCTACATATCTCCTGAATTTGACCAACCTAGTATGTCATCCAACAAAGGAGCCTTCAGGGTCGAAGGAGAAAGAAAGCCACACTTGGGTGATTCGCAGACATACATAACTTTGCCTAACCCAAGAGAAAACAAGCATCTCCTCGAGCCTAGTTTTAAATCTGAAGTTGAGTACAAGACTCAACAGGATGATTTTTGACAGTCATAAAGTAACAACCTTTTGTTATCGAAGACTCAAAATTCATAGCAAAAAGGAATTTGGTAATCCACTACCATCAGTTTAGATTTCAAGCATAATAAACGAAGGATCCTGCTTGACGAAGGATACATGTCGCAGGCTAAAGGATAAGACAATCAGTTCTACAAGCTAGCAACTTTCCTCTAAGACACAGACGGAATACCATACCCTTCGTAAGTTTTAAATGCAAGATTTGAAGTTAGATTATTTTTAATTCATGTATCGATTTCTTCTCACTTTGGGAAAGAAGCATTAATGGTAGGTGTCTTATTTTTCATTTCTTAAAATGATGTAATTCTCCCTACCCAATTAATGATACGGCATATTTCCCTTGAATCTCTTGTTTTGTTTCCTACAACAAATATTTGAACAATCAAGTAATTAAAGTTCTAATGTTCGAAGGATGTATCAAGAAACTCTTGTCTTGAATGTTAATAACATCCCACGTAATTCACATTAACTTTCCTAAGAGTCTTAGGGTATTCAAAGCCCTTTGCACTAAAAGGATGAAGATGGAGTAGTTCGCGACCCTCCGTTAGTAGTCAAATTATACGACTGCCAAAAACTCTTGGTTCAAATTACAAACGACAGGGGTGCTTACTATGACCCTAACATATATTATAACGTTTATTAGTAACGTTAAAAGAAGAAACAAATAGTAGCAAAAGTGGGATATACTTCCCTCATTCATCATAAACTATGCTAACATATGTAGCATATAAAGTACCTGTCACCAACATGATAGTAAATATTGTCTTGGCCGAAGCCTCATCAATAGCAAAAGCATAAAGATTGTTCAAATGTAGGACATAGCCTACGAGGGACAAATTGTTCATGTTTTAAGGGTACATACCACCCTTGAGGCCAAATAACTACAGACATTGCAGCCTTCATTCTTCCTGATGAGACTTAGGACTTTCCTGGAGAACAAGAGGTGAGAGCTTCTTAGGACTTGCCTTGCTAGGGGACGAAGGCCCCTCGACATCGGCCTTCTCATCTGGGGATGGAGGTTGCACAGCGGAATCCTTGTCAACTGGAGAGGGGGGCTTCTCAGGAGCTATCTTCATAGATGGAGGCTTGACAGGAGTAACTTTCTTGCTTGAGGAAGGAGGCTGAGCCCTTCAAGGCTTCTTTGCAAGAAGTGCATCAATTGGAGCTGCTAGATCTTTGGTTGCTTCATGGAGGAAGGGTACTCCGTTGTCGCTAGGGCATTGCTGGCAGCATCATACTCCCTCTCATGAGTAGAGCGGTAGTAAGGTACTTTCGAGAGGTCTACTGGCTTGCCAGTCGCAGCAATCTCCTCAAGCGTGGTGCATTTCCCATGATATATCGTTGTGTTAACCAAACCTGCTATCATTTTCCCAACCTCATCACTATGATACAACTCCATAGCAATGTACGGAACAACCTTCGACACAACAGCAGCTCTGTCCTTCTTAAGTGCCTTGTGTTGGGGCTTTAAGCCATCCAATTGTTCTCGAAGCTTGATTTCTGTTTCTTGAAGCTTTACCCTTTCAGATTCCAACCCTCACACTTAGACTCTAGTACAGCAATATGCTCCCTGTATCCACCAGACTTTACCTCCTCCAATCGAAGCCTCTTACACTCAGATTGAGCTTCCTTGAGTTTCTTTTCAAGACCATGTATGTCAGCTCGAAGGTCCTGCACCAAAGGATTCTTCTCAAACTCCTCCATGGCTTCATCACACTTTGCTTTAAGCTCGGCAGACTCCCGATCCCTTTTCTTCTCTTTAGCAAGGATTTCATCCATCTTCTCACGAGTACCTTTCACGGTTCAGATCAAATCTCTTGTGCGACCATTAAGAAGATTATCCAAAACTGTTTGCCTTGTGTAGCTTTTGTCATGCAGATCACATAGCTCCTCTATGGACATGTTGTCCAGGATTCCTCTTCTGCTCGCAGGGGTAACCTTCTTAACTAATTGATGGCACGCTAGATCATTGGGAAGCTCCTTGGTATTGAGCAAGCCTACATATACATTATTTACCAAGTACATAAGGTATTTAAAAAAAGGAGAAAAGAGAGCTTCCACTAACCATGTATATCTTCATCAAGAGCTTCGGACGAGGATTGAATCGCCTTACCTTTCGGACCCTTCTGCCTTGTTGTCCTTGAGGTAGGAGGAGGTAACACCAACTTTCTCTTAGGGGTTGCTTTGATTGCTTTTGCTTTCGTTCCTTTCCTGCTCCTTACTCTATCAGCCATGCCGGAGGACCCTGTAATCATGAGTGGCTCCTCATCAGAGGGTGGATCATCAGACTCTGCAATATTCTCAACCAATTGTGTTGTCTCCTTTATCTCCAATTGCTTTGTAGGTTTGGTGGAGGCTATGGGCTCGATGGCCAGAGCATCAAGATCATTATTGTTTACAAACACATAGGATGAACCAACCCCATAACTAGCTTCATTGGGATCCTTGGACAGAAAGCTTGTTTCCTTTGCTCCACTAGACACGACAAAGTGTCGGAAGGCCATTCCTGTAAAAAGGAAAGAAACAATAAATATCAGCAGATATGTTGTTTAACTTATTTAAATAGCAATGTACATACTTTGTCCATCACATATTATTTCAGGCTTCAACGGAGACCCCTCCCACTGATCAACAATTCCAGCCATGTAAAGTATTGGCTAGGGAAAGGTTTGTACATCCACGGGTTGGCGAGCCAGACGCTGGTAAAGTGGAGTCCTACGAACAGGGTAGGGAAGAGGATCATTGAAGCATTTGTCGTCAAATCTGTTGGCTTTATCTAGCAAAGCAGGATAGTCTGAAGGAACAATGGTATCTTGCACATAGAAGAAATCACCTTTCCAATCCCTAATGTTAGAAAATGGTTTTGTGACTAGGTATGGTACATCATGCTCAGGCCTTTTCTCTAATGTTAACCAATTTCCACCCAGGTAAAGGTTCATGAAGCCTCTAAGCACCAATAGCGACGGCTCATAACCATAAGCTTTGCATATAACTATGTATGTGGTCAGCTTTACAAACCCAAATGGGTTAAACCTAGAGATGTGGACCTGGTAATACTGACAGAACTCTAAAATCAAAGGATGTATGGGTATCCTTAGATTTGACGGAATGAAGGCATGGGTATACAGTCCTACATAGCCTTTTAGGGCATCAAAAATAGCCTGGTTCCTGTTAGAAATCATGATTTTATATTCTTTGGGAATGGGGTACTTCTCAAGAAACTCATGTAAATCATCTTCAAAAAGGGTGCATTTCTGTTCCTTGATGATAAATTTGGCATTTGATGTGTGGGAATTGCACCCTCAGAAAAGGTTTTTGTAACACCCCCAGTTTTGAAAACATGCTGCGGAAATTAGATTGGGTGTTACTTCATAGCACACAGTTTATTAGTAGAAAATGATTGTCATTTTAGTCATTTTAAAGATCTATCATTCGAATATAAATATCAGAGTTTTAAAAGAGGTCCTCGTTTGTCCCAAGGTTTATTAAATCAGTTTTCGAATGATAGGAAAATTTATAGCCTTTATAAGTATCCGTGCTCCTCCGTTCCATCCTTGCTCATTATGGACCTGAGATAAACACATGCTAAAAGTGTCAACACAAAGGTTGGTGAGTTCATAGAGTTTATAGTTGCGAATATCGATTTCCAAAATCAGAGAGTTTATGATTCCACAATAGTTATGATAATAGTTGATTATCAAATTAAATTGTGAGTAAATCCATAATGTTCATAGCTTAAATCGTTGATTTATCAAAATCAGAAAATGAGTGATTTCCTTAATAATTCAAAAAAAGTCTGTTGGTTTGCCCTTCATCGGGTCAACACCAAAATAGTAGTTCGTTTGTCCTATCTGGGACAACACCAAAATATGAGTTTGTTTGACCTAACCGGGTCAACACCAAAATAGTAGTTCGCTTGCCAATTATTAGTAGTTTTCTTGCAATATAGTGAGCACAATCTCATAGTTTAATAAATTAGTGGGCTACAGCATTGTACACCCCAAACATCAGTCATTGTAGTACTGTATCATGACTACAGTACTACCGTTCTATTGCTCTAAGCTCATGACACTCAACGATTAACAGGCATCAAAATTATCCATAATAATGATGTAAAACAGTGGCCCTCAGGATAGGTATTTACTAGTAACCTATGAAATCAAATAGCGTGCATTTGGTGGCTTTTCTCTAGTGACCAAATGGGGATTGTCAATCCCTAATAGATCTATCCACAACTACTTACGCTCACCCTTTGGGTGATTAAGGTGCATGAACGAGGGACTTTTGGTAATAGGTACTTAGGCAATAGAAATCAAGTATAGCATAGCGTTGAACAGTCACTTGTAATCATGTCTATAGCAGATATAAAAATGTGTAAACCAGTAAAGTTTATATCAAATACAGTCATGTATTTAGTTAATGAATACTTGTAAAAGTAAAAACAGTAGTTAAGTATGTATCTCCCCCAAAAACATTTATAAACCATTATAAAATAAGTAAGAGTAGGGGCTATGACTCACCTGAGGATTATGATAGGCATAGATAACGTAATGTCAGAGGTAGAATGGAAATGACTTAAAGATAAGCTGAATGATATGGAAGTCCGAGATAAGTTCGACTTATCGAGAATCGTGATTTGAATAGTGTTTGATGAAAAAATGACTTTTGTGGCAGAGGTGGCTTGCGTGGCAAAACGCTTAATAGTTCAAGACCAAGTTATATACTATATAACTTGTCTTTATGTATAAGTATCGTTTATTATTTATATTTCCTTGTTATGAATAGTAATATGTGTAATTTATCAAAAGTTAGTTGATGAAAACTAGTAGTAAATGTAGGTTATCTATAGTTAGATTAATCGATGAGTTTTGTAGAAGTAAACATTTCCTGACGTGCATTCAAGTTATCGATAATAACGTTAAATCAATACGTTATATATATATATATATATATATATATATATATATATATATATATATATATATATATATATATATATATATATATAGTCTCAAAATGTTGATTTCGATATATGTTACTTCGATAACATCGTAAAATATTACTTTGTCAATCCATATTTATTAGATTATTGGATTTCGAGGTGTGAGAAATATATGTACCATTCGTACATTTATCGATGTCCTGGGTAAATATTATATTTGGAAAAATGTAATATTTATAGTTTAAGCGGATGTGGTCGTCAAATAAAAATATGTGTTAGACAAATTTATCAAGACGAAGATATATGTTTTATCAAACTTATAAAAGTTTTAAGGTGTCAAATTTAGAGGGGTTAAAGTGGTAAAGATTTGGATAAGTTATAAACTCATAAAGTTTTAAGAAAATTATCAAGTGATCCAAAGTGAGGGGTTGTAAATGTAACTTTCAATATAATTTATATACTTATTAAAAGTTTTTAAGAAAATCAATAAGTGATGCAAAGTCGAGGGGCTAAAACTGTCAAAAGGTTAAAGTTTCAAAAACAAGGAAAATAGTAAAAACTGTATTAGATGGGTTTCGAACCAAGGACCTTTTGTTCAGCAACCCAGCGCCCCAACCAGTTGTGCCAAAGGTGCACTTGCGTTATTCTTTTTAGTCCAAGTTTATTTAATGGTTTAGCGACTGATTTAATATTGTTCTATTTACTTTAGAATGTTGCATGTATATATCGTGTATATGTAATGTTTTGTATCTTCCTTGCTTCACACTGATCTTTGTCATTTTCTTTAGATAAAAATCCAAAATACATCCCTGAGGTATGTCAAATGATATTTTACATCTTTTTTTTTTCGTCTCAAATATCCTCCCTCCGTTAGTAACTTTGGAACAAAACCATCCCTCCGTTAGAAATATCAGTTAATGAGGACTAACGATGCAAATTATTTTTCGTTATCTCCTAACAAGAGTTAAAATATTTGCATCGTTAGTCCTCATTGAGTTAAAATATTGCATAGTTAGTCCTCATTGACTATAGAGTTAAAATATTTGCATCGTTAGTCCTTATTAAGTTAAAATATTTGCATTGTTAGTCCTCATTGAGTTAAAATATTTTCATCGTTAGTCCTCATTGACTATAGAGTTAAAATATTTGCATCGTTAGTCCTCATTGATTTATAATATTTGCATCGTTACCATCGCCACAACCCACCACCGCCACCACCACCCACCAACACCCACCACCACCCACCACCACCACCGACCAACACCCACCACCACCACCGCCACCCACCACCACCACCGCCACCCACCACCACCACCCACCACCACCACCGCCACCCACCACCCACTACTACCACCGCCACAACCACCGCTACCCACCACTACACACCACCACCACCGCCACCCACTACCCACCTCCACCACCGCCACCCACCACCACCCACCACCACCACCCCCACCCCCACCACCACCCGCCACCACCACAGACCAACACCCACCACCACCACCACCGCCGCCACCCACCACCTCCCACCACCACCACCCACCACCACCGCCGCTACCCACCACCGCCACCCACCACCACCCACCACTATCACCGCCACCACCACCGCCCACCACTACACACCACCACTACCCACCACCCACCACCACCACCGCCACCAACCACCGCCACCCACCAGCACCCACCACAACCACCGCCACCACCACCCCCACCCACCACCCACCACCACCACCACTGCCACCACCACCACCTCCCACCACCACCACCCCCACCTCCACCGCCACCCACCACCACCGTCGCCACCCACCACCACCCACCACCACCCCCACCACCCACCACCGCCGCCACCCACCACCGCCACCCACCACCAAAATACATCCCTGAGGTATGTCAAATGATATTTTACATCCTTTTTTTTTTTCGTCTCAAATATCCTCCCTCCGTTAGTAACTTTGGAACAAAACCATCCCTCCGTTAGAAATATCAGTTAATGAGGACTAACGATGCAAATTATTTTCCGTTATCTCCTAACAAGAGTTAAAATATTTGCATCGTTAGTCCTCATTGAGTTAAAATATTGCATAGTTAGTCCTCATTGACTATAGAGTTAAAATATTTGCATCGTTAGTCCTTATTAAGTTAAAATATTTGCATTGTTAGTCCTCATTGAGTTAAAATATTTTCATCGTTAGTCCTCATTGACTATAGAGTTAAAATATTTGCATCGTTAGTCCTCATTGATTTATAATATTTGCATCGTTACCATCGCCACAACCCACCACCGCCACCACCACCCACCAACACCCACCACCACCACCACCACCTTTGTGGTGGGTGGTGGTGGGTGGCGGCGGCTGTGGTGGTGGGTGGTGGTGGGTGGCGGTAGGGGTGGTGGGTGGTGGTGGTGGTGGTAGGTGGCGGCGGCGGTGGTGGGCGGTGGTGGGTGGCGGCAGCGGTGGTGGGTGGTAGGTGGTGGTGGTGGGTGGCGGCGGCGGTGGTGGGTGGCGGTGGGGGTGGTGGGTGGTGGTGGTGGTGGTAGGTGGCGGTGGTGGTGGTGGGTGGTGGTGGTGGGTGGCGGCGGCGGTGGTGGGTGGTGGTGGTGGGTGGTGGTAGGTGGCGGTGGTGGTGGTGTGCGGTGGTGGGTGGCGGCGGCGGTGGTGGGTGGTGGTGGTGGGTGGTAGGTGGCGGTGGTGGTGGTGTGTAGTGGTGGGTAGCGGTGAGGACTAACGATGAAAATATTTTAACTCAATGAAGACTAACAATGCAAATATTTTAACTCAATAAGGACTAACGATGCAAATATTTTAACTCAATAGTCAATGAGGACTAACTATGCAATATTTTAACTCAATGAGGACTAACGATGCAAATATTTTAACACTTGTTAGGAGATAACGGAAAATAATTTGCATCGTTAGTCGTCATTAACTGATATTTCTAACGGAGGGATCGTTTTGTTCCAAAGTTACTAACGGAGGGATGATATTTGAGACGAAAAAAGAAAAATGATGTAAACATATCATTTGATATACCTCCGGGATGTATTTTGGACTTTTCTCTTTTCTTTAATAGGTAAACTATCAAGTTTGGCTCAACGCTTACAAGGACGAGACCAATTAAGCTAAAATGAGTCTCGACTCATTTGAGTTTATTCGACTTAAGGTTCCAAATGTGACCAAAAGTTCAACCAATTTTTATAGGCGAGTATTATGTGTTCGAAATGTTTTACGGTTTATTTTAAAGTCCGATTAGATAAGAAGCTTATAAGTTTTGTGAATGAGTTATACTATTTGATAAATAAGTTATACGAGCTACTAATTCTATTGCAATTCGAGTAGTGCAAGACTGTGCTAGCCAACAACAGTCAACTTTAAGTTTCTTCTATGATTTAAGTTGTTTAGGATTTTGCAAGTTAACGTGTCAAATAAACTTTAACTCATCACACCTGTTATCATGATACATTAAGTTATTTAGGCTCGTTACTTACAGAAAGAGTAGAAACATGTTTCAAACTTATGAGCTTGTCATTTGTGTCTTTAGAATGGGTTATGAAAACTTGTTTATCAGTAGTTATATATATATATATATATATATATATATATATAGGGGGTCATACATGTAAGAAATCTAAATTTTGTGAGAACGCGAGAACTAATCCTAGCCACTCATTTTATCCTCCTTAAACTTTGATCTAATGGCTATTATTAGCTAACTATTTTTTTTGAAAAATTTCAAAAAAATTTCGAAAAAATTTCAAAAAAATTTCAGAAAAATTTCAAAAAATTTTAGAAAATTTTTATGAAAAATTTTCAAAAAATTTTCGAAAATTTTTCTGAAAAATTTTCAAAAATTTTTTTGAAAAATTTTTGAAAATTTTTTTGAAAAATTTTCGAAATTTATTTTTTCACATGTGACGAAATTTTTTTTTCATATGTGACGGAATTTTTTTTCACATGTGACGAAAAAAAAATTTACACGCGACGAATTTTTTTTTTCACATGTAAAGATTTTTTTTTCACACGTGACAAAAAAAATTTCGTGAAAATTTCTAAATTTTTTTTCACATGTGATGAAAATTTTTTTATACACGTGACGGAAATTTTTTTTTCACATGTGACGAATTTTTTTTTCACACGTGACCAAAAAATTTCGTGAAAATTTCAAAAAATTTTTTCACATGTGACGAATTTTTTTTTCACATGTGACAAATAAAATTTCAGAAAAAAAAAATTCGGAAAAAAAAATTTCGAAAAAAATTTTTTCGGGAAAAAGATTCGGAAATTTTTTTTTTTGGAAAAAAAATTTCGAAAAAAAATTTTATCGTAAAAAAATTTACGAAAAAAAAAATTTCATAAAAAATTTTTTTCGAATTTTTTTTTAAAATTTTCGAAATTTTTTTTTAAATTTTTTTAAATTCTTTAAGAAATTTTCAAAAAGTTGATTAACTAATATTAGCAATTAGATTAAAGTTAAAGGAGGATAAAATGAGTGGCTATAATTGCTTCTCGCGTTCTCACAAAATTAAGGTTTCTCATTTGAACGCTTCACTATATATATATATATATATATATATATATATATATATATATATATATATATATATATATATATATATATATATATATATATATATATATATATATGTTAACTATTGTTGTATATTTGCAATCTTTTTGTTTGTTAAGTCTTTAACTACACAAGACTTCTCATGATACACTAAGTTGTTTGGGTTTCATTTTATACGCGGCATGTGTAAAACAAAACAAGTTTAAAGGTTTGCCACACAAGCTTAATCACCAACTAAGCCATATTGTATGCATGTATGTGGTAATAGTGAATGCAGTAAAAAATGAAGGAAGGACTTAGAACACCAACTGAGGTGGTGGAAAATGAAGACGAATGAGAAACAAGCGAGAACAAAGACAACTTCATAGTTTCCAATGACTCGTACAAGGGCTAGAGATGTTTTAGAATTTGAAAACTAAGCCGCGACTTGCTCACTTCACCCTCTTCTTTTCACGTCAACAGTAAAAGTAATGAGTTGTTTGTGTGAGTTAACTGCCAAAGCATGGTTTCTTCTACTTCTCGACAATAACCACAAGAGTAATTCTTTATGTTTAAGTTTGGTTTAGTGATAGTTGAGATGTGGTAAGGTGATAGTGTACAGCTTGGTTATGGTTTAACCATGAACCAATATCAGTTCCATGTTTCCACCACATTGCTTTCTCTTTCACCATGGCTTGACAGAAAATGATAAGTATGTATGATTGTGAGTTGTAGCGAGGTTGTCGATCAGCATGTAACCTTATATACTGGAACGTGAATAGTCAAAGAGTGTTTGCATGTTTCTGGATTGGGCCATATTGGAGGTGGAGTGAGAGTTGCACATGGTTTCTTTAGGTTATACTTGAGGTAGTAACAAGTGAGGGAGGGTGAAGGTGTGAGCTAGCTTTCATATACCTGCCGCCTCTATCCATGACTAATCGAGTTTAAATAACAATCATGAGTAAGGAAATGTGTAAGGCATTGTGTCTGAATATTCCTGACATTCCTAAGCGATTAGAGAGCTGTGGAGGTGAGTTTGAAAGCATGTGATAAGTTATACAATTTTTACCCAAGGTGAGTTGAGGATTTTACTTTGGGCAGTTACAAGAGGGTAAACGAGCATGATATGTAACGAGATTTGCCATTCTTGATTTTATGCAAGGTGATCAATTAGTAAGTACAAAGTTATATATTGGTCGTGTGTCGAATTTAAGAAGTATGAGGGTGGTTTTTGGTGCCTTGGTCTCGACTGGAACAGAAAGAAAAGAAAAGATATAAGGGTCGTTCGGACTGGGTTTGTGGCTTGATGAGCTGCTCATGTGGAATAAGCCCAAAACAAGTAAAAGAAAAATAGATAAAGTCCGTTTTGGTGTAGTTTGGAGTGGGTTGAGGTTCATTAATATAAGTGAGTATACATGGAAATTTTGTAGGCTCGGGATTTATATAAAACGTATTTGGTTACTTATCAAAATGTACATTTATTAAATACAAAAGCTTTAATTTACTTGTGATATATAGACTTTTAAATATAGTGTGAGTACCGTTAAAAATGTTGTGATTGTCAAGTATATATAAAAAAATATTTGTCATGGGTAAAAATGTTTATTTTTATGTTATAATAATGTATTAATCGTAGGAAAATTTTACAGGATGTTATATTACCTACCCGTTTAACTGAATCCTGTCCCAGGATTCCAGTCTAAGGTAGCTGTAAAGGTGAGTGGAAAGGGAGAACAAATAGTCATTCCTAATGATCTAATTCCTGAGCGGTTTTAATTGTTCTTTCCAGCTTAACGTATCTACTACTACATTAGCTTTTTCCTTGATAATGACGGATCTTAATATGATTTTTAAAAAAAACTTGGGGAACTCTGGTCCAAATTATAAATCTTATGTGGCAATACTAAATGTAGTTTTTAAGGTGTAAACAGTATTTTACCACAGTGGTGCACAGTACCCAATTCTTTTTCCCTTTAAATCTCCCACTAGTATACCCCTTTTTACCCAAATAATCTTTTTCTCATTTTATCATTTTCTGTCGACATGCCGCACTTCATCACCATTCTTGCGATCTCGTATGTCATCGTTGCTGCTATTTATCTGGTGTATATTCCAAAAGAAGATCGTGCTATGTTGGCCGGAATCTTAATATTTCTTGTACCACTCGTGGTTCTATCAATCATCATTGATAAGTTCTGGAAGTGAAGAATAGTGTCGTAGTGTAGTGGTAGGAATGTTGAAATAAAGGTTCGTTGTGTTTCCATGTAACTTCTAGTGTATGAATAAAATTTTCTTCGTTTTTTGATGCCGTGGTTTATGTTGATTTTTTTGCTTGTTTTTACTGCTTATGGATCGTTAGATTTGTATTTAGAAGGTCATTATGTGTCAAAAATATTGGTTGGTTTGATTGTAGTTAAGTTTACAAAGGTGGGTTTTAATGAATTACAACCGATATTATATATGGAAGTTTGTTTTTCTTCGAATACTTAGACAAATATGATTTTTGGTATAGTTGACTAGTTTGGAAGAGGTATAAATCGGGTTAAGCTTTGATGATAATTTGACCATCAAATGATCGATTAATTGGAAAAGATTCATCACACTTGATTCTTGGGTACACGATAAATTGAGACGACAAAAATATTGATAGGGTGCTAAGAAAATGTCATGGAAAATGATTCGAAATAACGGGCATGAGTTGTTTAGAAGTAATGTTTAAGTTCTGGGCTTTGAGAAATATCGGGCTCAAGTTAGTAATTAGTCCAATGACGCGTTGGGTTATGGTGATTTTGTGGCCCAAAGGTGTGTTGGCATATGGAAGCAGTGGGTTAAGGCCCAAATTAAGAGAGTGTATTCGATTTAGTTTTTGCGAGTATGTTTCAACGACATACGTTTTATTATTCTTAGATATTTGAGGTTACGAATTGGTCAGAGATCGTTGAAATTTTATATAATGTTTGAGAGTTTGTAAAGGTTATTGATAAGTTCATAATTTCTTAGAGGCTGAGGGGTCAAATCGTGTGAGAGTTTATTATTTATACGTGGCGCGTTTATGATTTAAGTTATGGTGTTACGTGTTTAACGTGATCTGTTCTTGCCACATGTGTTGAAAAGCGAAAGCAAAGATAGAATTTTACCATGTATCCCAAAAATTTGTTGCTAGTTTTAATAGACACAGACTTTGAAAGTTTTACCGTTTGAATACCAACAGTTATATTAAATAAAATGATTGAAAAATATTTTGCAATTCTTTATAAATAGCTTTGGTACGTGTTGGGTTATCCACACACACACATACACACAAAACAATCAATGGTTTGTAAGCTACCACATACCACTGAACAATTTCAACAATATATCAAAGCGGAAGCCGAGAATAGTGATGTGGATCGCCAAAATGCTATCGTGAAGTTCATCCTGAAGTTTGAGGTCGCGAAACAACTGAAACAACGGCTTAGGGAACGCTACGTAGAGTGCACAGACATATCAGATGATAGAAAATATGTGATCGACACGTTCTTGCATGACGAATATCGTAAGGATGCTGCGGTTATTGAATCGCTATGGGCTTGTGTTCATCAGATAGAGAATCAGATTTCCAACAAGATCCGTTGGAGTTTTGAAAAGAATGTTGAAGCTGCTAGGGTTGAACAACAACAACAACAAAATCCACCACCACCACCACAACAACAGCAACATCAACCACTACTACAACAAGGTGCATCAAGTTCCTCTGCACCAAGAGTGGTTGTGCAACAACAACAGTTGCCTCATCTGGATCAATTCCAGCCAAGTTTTGAGGAAAATGTGGTAGTCGATGATGGTGGTTGGACTTCTGACATGGAGTGGGAGCTAAGTAGGTTGGAGGCTCAAATAGAACAAGAGAGGTTGGCGAGCTTCGACCCTTATGATGATTGTTATGATTCCAACGATTCTCAAACTTGGGATCACCCAGACTACCACTGAAGCGTGATGTTTTAATTCAGCATCGTTTGTAATGTTTTTATGTATTTCTGTCAACTCTATTTTTAATAATCTGTTGTTTGAATGTTTAAATCAAAATTCCTTGTAAGCACAATGAGGATGAGAATTTATTTATTCTGTTACGTTTAGATATTCTTCATGATTTACACTTTCAAAAATCTGTGCGGGTAACCTACCCGTTAAACAAAAGAGTTTTGTTGATATAGATTTTTACAAAGAGAAGAGTGTAAAGAAAATTCTTGAATTATCAGCTCTTTTGGATAGAAATTAGTTTGGGGAATAATGAATGCACGTGGCTAGAATAGTGATTTAGGGTTACTTTCCTATATATATGCCCTAATTTTCCTCTTTATCGTTCATTCTTTCTTCAAGAAAAATTTTTAAAATGTCTTACATCTGTATTGTTCTCGTAATTGTGTATATTGTTGTAACTCTCTTCCCAAAAGAAGATCATGAGTCCTTGGATTAGATTATAGCGCTTCTCATGCTAATCGTGGTTTTCGCCGTTAGTGTGGATGAAATATGAGGGTAAAAGATATTGTTTATAATAGGAGTGTTGTTTTAAACTAGTTTCATCATGCATTATGCATTAACGTTTCATTGTGGTTTTGTCATACAGGTTATTCGATGTGTTACATCCAGTCGTGGTTCTTGCACTCATAGGAGTAGTGGCAGTTTTCATTAGCTTGATGGATAGATCGTTTAGTGATGTTAAGGTTTACTTAATGATTTTTGTAACGTTAGCATTACCGATGCTAGTTATATCGTTGTGTATTAATATTCGTGGTTTCTAATGAGATTTAGTGGTTCTTGGTTTCATATGCCTGTTATTTCAAAAATAATTAAACCTATTTATCTATATTTCGTTATTTACATAGAGAAGCGTCCCAAACCATGTAATTAAGGAAATATAGACTTATGGTTCAATAATTTACAATTTCTTGATTTGAGTAAAAGGGCGTTCCAATCCATTCAAATAAAGACGTTGTAACTCATTTTAAGATTCTGACTTAACATCCATACTAATCGACAAAGTAATTCATGCGTGGATTTTCTGAGAGTACGAAAAGAGTATGTCATACGCATCTAATGATGAGAGTGAGATAATTAAGGAGGATTGGTATAGTACTCAGAACAGTTGGTAAGCATATATATCAATATACTAGAGTGTTGGTGTAGCATAACTATCTAGAAGTCACATAATCGTCTGGCGGATGGAAAGCACGGAGAGCGTAAGGCTATAAAATATTTTGTTTGTTAAAATGGTTATAGTTCGGATCTAACTTAGACCCGTTTCGCTATAACCAAGGCTCTGGTACCACTTTGTAACACCCCCACTTTTGAAAACATGCAGCGGAAATTAGATTGGGTGTTACATCATAGCGCACAGTTTATTAGTAAAAAATGGTTGTCATTTTAGTCATTTTAAAAATCTATCATTCGAATATAAATATCAGAGTTTTAAAAGAGGTCCTCGTTTGTCCCAAGGTTTATTAAATCAGTTTTCGAATGATAGGAAAATTTATAGCCTTTATAAGTATCCGTGCCATCCTTGCTCATTAAGGACCTGAGATAAACACATGCTAAAAGTGTTAACACAAAGGTTGGTGAGTTCATAGAGTTTATAGTTGCGAATATCGATTTCCAAAATCAAAGAGTTTATGATTCCAAAGTAGTTATGATAATAGTTGATTATCAAATTAAAGTGTGAGTAAATCCATAATGTTCATAGCTTAAATCGTTGATTTATCAAAATCAAAAAATGAGTGATTTCCTTAATAATTCAAAAATAGTCCATTGGTTTGCCTTTCATCGGGTCAACACCAAAATAGTAGTTCGTTTGTCCTATCTAGGACAACACCAAAATATGAGTTTGTTTGACCTAACCGGGTCAACACCAAAACAGTAGTTCGTTTGCCAATTATTAGTAGTTTTCCTGCTATACAGTGAACACAATCTCATAGTTTAATAAAACATTAGGCTATAGCATTGTACACCCCAAACATCAGTCATTGTAGTACTGTATCATGACTACAGTACTACCATTCTATTGCTCTAAGCTCATTACACTCAACGATTAACAGGCGTCAAAATTATCCATAATTAAAACAGTGGCCCTCAGGATAGGTATTTACCAGTAACCTATGAAATCATATAGCGGCATTTGGTGGCTTTCCTCTAGCGACCAAATGGGGATTGTCAATCCCTAACAGATCTATCCACAACTACTTACGCTCACCCTTTGGGTGATTAAGGTGCATGAACGAGGGACTTTTGGTAATAGGTACTTAGGCAATAGAAATCAAGTATAGCATATTGTCGAACAGTCACTTGTAATCATGTTTATAGCAGGTATTTCCTTATGAGATATAAAAATGTGTAAACCAGGAAAGTTTATATGAAATGCAGTCATGTATTTAGTTAATGAATACTTGTAAAAGTAAAAACAATAGTTAAGCATGTATCTCCCCAAAAAACGTTTATAAACCATTATAAAATAAGTAAGAGTAGGGGCTATGACTCACCTGGGGATTATGATAGGCATAGATAAACTAATGTCAGAGGTAGAATGGAAATGACTTCAAAGATAACCTGAATGTTATGGATGTCCGAGATAAGTTCGACTTATCGAGAATTGTGATTTGAATAGTCTTTGATGACAAAATGACTTTTGTGGCAGAGGTGGCTTACGTGGCAAAACGCTTAATAGTTCAAGAGCAAGTTATATACTATATAACTTGTCTTTATGTATAAGTATCATTTATTATTTATATTTCCTTGTTATGAATAGTTATATGTGTAATTTATCAAAAGTTAGTTGATGAAAACTAGTAGTAAATGTAGGTTATCTCTAGTTAGATTAATCGATGAGTTTTGTAGAAGTAAACATTTCCTGACGTGCATTCAAGTTATCGATATATATATATATAGTCTCAAAATGTTGATTTCAATATATGTTACTTCGATAACATCGTAAAATATTACTTTTTCAATTCATATTTATTAGATTATTGGGTTTCGAGGTGTGAAAAATATAAGTACCATTTTTATATTTATCGATGTCCTGGGTAAATATTATATTTAGAAAAATGTAATATTTATAGTTTAAGCGGATGTGGTCGTCAAATAAAAATATGTGTTAGACAAATTTAGCAAGACGAAAGTGGTAAAGATATATGTTTTATCAAACTTATAAAAGTTTTAAGGTGTCAAATTTAGAGGGGTTAAAGTGGTAAAGATTTGGATAAGTTATAAACTCATAAAGTTTTAAGAAAATTATCAAGTGATCCAAAGTGAGGGGTTGTAAATGTAACTTTCAATATAATTTATATACTTATTAAAAGTTTTTAACAAAATCAATAAGTGATGCAAAGTCGAGGGGCTAAAACTGTCAAAAGGTTAAAGTTTCAAAAATAAGGAAAATAGTAAAAACTGTATTAGATGGGTTTCGAACCAAGGACCTTTAGTTTAGCAACCCAGCGCCCCAACCAGTTGAGCCAAAGGTTCACTTGCGTTATTCTTTTCAGTCCAAGTTTATTTAATGGTTTAGCGACTGATTTAATATTGTTCTATTTACTTCAGAATGTTGCATGTATATATCATGTATATGTTATGTTTTGTATCTTCCTTGCTTCCAACTGGTCTTTGTCATTTTCTTTAATAGGTAAGCTATCAAGTTTGGATCAACGCTTAAAAGGACGAGACCAATTAAGCTCAAATGAGTCTCGACTCATTTGAGTTTATTCGACTTAAGGTTCCAAATGTGACCAAAAGTTCAACCAATTTATATAGGCGAGTATTATGTGTTCAAAATGTTTTACGGTTTATTTTAAAGTCCGATTAGATAAGAAGCTTATAAGTTTTGTGAATGAGTTATACTATTTGATAAATAAGTTATACGAGCTACTAATTCTATAGCAATTCGAGTAGTGCAAGACTATGCTAGATAACAGTCAACTTTAAGTTTCTTCTATGTTTTAAGTTGTTTAGGATTTTGCAAGTTAACGTGTCAAGTACACTTTAACTCATCACACCTGTTATCATGATACATTAAGTTATGTAGGCTCGTTAATTACAGAAAGAGTAGAAACATGGTTCAAACTTATGAGCTTGTCATTTGTGTCTTTAGAATGGGTTTTGAAAACTTGTTTATCAGTAGTTATATATATATATATATATATATATATATATATATATATATATATATATATATATATATATATATATATATATATATGTTAACTGTTATTGTATATTAGCAATCATTTTGTTTGTTAAGTCTTTAACTACACAAGTCTTCTCATGATACACTAAGTTGTTTGGGTTTCATTTTATACGCGGCATGTGTGAAACAAAACAAGTTTAAAGGTTTGCCACACAAGCTTAATCACCAACTAAGCCATATTGTATGCATGTATGTGGTAACAGTGAATGTAGTAAAAAATGAAGGAAGGACTTACAACACCGACTGAGGTGGTGGAAAACGAAGACGAATGAGAAACAAGCGAGAACAAAGACAAGTTCATAGTTTCCAATGACTCGTACAAGGGCTAGAGATGTTTTAGAATTTGAAAACTAAGCCGCGACATGCTCACTTCACCCTCTTCTTTTCACGTCAACAGTAAAAGTAGTGAGTTGTTTGTGTGAGTTAACTGCCAAAACATGGTTTCTTCTACTTCTCGATAGTAACCACAAGAGTAATTTTTTATGTTTAAGTTTGGTTTAGTGATAGTTGAGATGTGGTAAGGTGATAGTGTACAGCTTGGTTATGGTTTAACCATGAACCAATATCAGTTCCATGTTTCCACCACATTGCTTTCTCTTTCACCATGGCTTGACAGAAAATTATAAGTATGTATGATTGTGAGTTGTAGCGAGGTTGTCGATCAGCATGTAACCTTATATACTGGAACGTGAATAGTCAAAGAGTGTTTGCATGTTTCTGGATTGGGCCATATTGGAGGTGGAGTGAGAGTTGCACATGGTTTCTTTAGGTTATACTTGAGGTAGTAACAAGTGAGGGAGGGTGAAGGTGTGAGCTAGCTTTCATATACCTGCCGCCTCTATCCATGACTAATCGAGTTTAAATAACAATCATGAGTAAGGGAATGTGTAAGGCATTGTGTTTGAATATTCCTGACATTCCTAAGCGATTGGAGAGCTATGGAGGGGAGCTTGAAAGCATGTGATAAGTTATACAACTTTTACCCAAGGTGAGTTGAGGAGTTTACTTTGGGCAGTTACAAGGGGGTAAACGAGCATGATATGTAATGAGATTTGCCATTCTTGCTTTTATGCCAGGTGATCAATTAGTAAGTACAAAGTTATATATTGATTGTGTGTCGAATTAAAGAAGTATGAGGGTGGTTTTGGGTGCCTTGGTCTCGACTGGAACAGAAAGAAAAGAAAAGATATAAGGGTCATTTGGACTGGGTTTGTGGCCTGATGAGCTGCTCGTGTGGAATAAGCCCAAAACAAGTAAAAGAAAAATAGATAAAGTCCGTTTTGGTGTAGTTTGGAGTGGGTTGAGGTTCATTGATATAAGTGAGTATACATGGAAATTTTGTAGGCTCGGGATTTATATAAAACGTATTTGGTTACTTATCTAAACGTACATTTATTAAATACAAAAGCTTTAATTTACTTGTGATATATAGACTTTTAAATATAGTGTGAGTACCGTTAAAAATGTTGTGATTATCAAATATATATATAAAAAAATTTTCATGGGTAAAAATGGTTATTTTTATGTTATAATAATGTATTAATCGTAGAAAAATTTTATGGGATGTTATAGTTTTACCTCTCGAGGGATCTCGAGAAGCTTACAACCCCCACCAGGCAGTGTACCTGATTGTTGTAGTATAGTACAGTGACAAGTACCGGGGGATTGATTGTTCAACTCAGCAATAGTGTCGCTAGGATTAGAAAGTCTCCTAAACTAGGTCTAGAGATGAAGGATGATTCTTTTTGTATTTCTTTATTTTATAAAAGCAAGTAAAATCTCGGGTTTTAGAAGTGTGGGCGGAATTAGTTGCTAGCAAACTAACCCAATTTATCTAAGATGCTATCAAAATAAAATAACATAAATGAAAATTAAACTAATTACACTATTGTAGTGTAAACAATGATGAGGAAAGTTGTGTTTACTTAGGTTTCATTACTCCCTAGATATCTTTTACAGGTTAATAGCTTGTTACAATTGCATGGATGACGGGTCATATTCCTTAATACTAGTCGTAGGGCCGTGTACAATATTCCCTAACTCTATAGGATCCTACTTCACGCCTATGTCGAGCCGTTAGAAGCTCCTAACATGGGATCATTAGAATTCTCCTACGCATTAAATACAACTAAAAATCGTAGTATACCTCCGATCATGTTTCTTAAGATGTTCAAGCAAGTTACCAATGGAAGTCTGCCAGTTTTCTTAAGCCTAACATAGAATACAATCATCCGTAACAACTATAAACAAACAATCAACCCATAATTAACATCTAGGTTTCACTACATCTAAGCAAACACAAAAGAAATCTAGCCTAGCATGTTAAATAGAAGACAAGCGTAAGATATAATCAAAAAACACATATACATATTGATTGATTTGAAAGAGTACTTATCTCTAATTGAACATGAAAGATCCAAAGGGTTGAAACCCTTGAAAAAGCTGGAAAATTTAACCTAGGGTTTTTCCCTCAAAGTTGCACACTAATGAATGAAATTTGGAAAACTATATATAGATTTTACAGGGTGACGGCGTCATGTATTGGATCGTGACACCATCAACTCGCTGCCATAATAGAAATCGTATTGCCTAGATCTGATTTTGACACCGTCATGTATAAAAATCTTCTGGGCCGTCAATGTACAAATGGACCCTGACGGCCTTGGTGGCGCCGTCAGGTCCTATGCTTGAAAATACTCTGGACCGTCACGTGTATTTTCTACTTCCACCTCTTTTGTAACTCTTGACGCCGTCATGTAGAGAGTTGTGATGCCATCAAGTACTGTTCCCAGCAAGGAAAATTGAGACTTTGCCGTTTTCTTCACTTTTATGCTCCAAAAACGTCCAAAATGCTTTCTTTTCTAGATTTCTCTCCAAAAGTACCTAAAATGACAAAAGGAACGATTTATGGCAATATTTGATCAAATAATCACGAATCCGGGCTTAAACGACCCCTTAAAAGTGGTTCACTTTTCGCCTCATCAAATACCCTTACACTTGAGATTTGCTTGTCCTCAAGAAAATGAGCTTTTATTCTAATCAAAATACAAGTTAGGGGTCATTTAACACTAATATAAAAGTGATTACAACAAATAATCGTTCCACTAAAGACCAAAGACAAGCACGGAGGTCATACACTCGCACCTCACAAATAGTGTTTAGATACTCACATCTCTCGGGTGTAATAAAGTATATATCACAATAAGGAAATGGAAAACATCTCTCACTACCTGTCATAACAAAATAGATTACCATAGGCTTGGGAAAGGATCAAACCTCCACCACTTGGCATAAGCACCAAGGATAAACTATCAAAGAGGTCTTTTAAAGGGTTATAACGTTAGGTGTAGGGATATGGAATACACGGTTTTGTTGGATAAAGGCAATATTTACTGGTGGCGAGTTAATCATCTTGCTTAATTACATGTACAATATGGCGTTGCTAAGCAAAGACTAGACTCGACTTAAGCTAATAAATAAAAAATAACAAAAACATAAAATAAACATAGAATGAAACGGGATGATAGTCCATATGTTTTTTTCTCTTTTCTTTTTCAATTTTTTTTCGATTTTTTTTTTTTCGATTTTTTTTTCTTTTTTTGCATGCATTCTTATCCTACCATTCAAAATTATACATCATAGGGAATGTACATTCCCCTTACACTTGAATTTTTACATACTTTACAATGAACTAATCTAATGACTCGGATCAAGATAATCAAAACACTTGGAGTACTTTTTAAGATTAATGCACATATGGCGGTAATATATGATGTTCTTCCCCATTACTCCATAACATAAGTACTTTACCCATGAGTCCCAATTGTCCCAAAACAATATGTACAAGATATGACTCGACTTAGCAACCATGTAATCAATTAGATAATTAACTAAGGGTTTAAACATGTAACAATAATGCACTAAAGATGAGTGCATACACGGAAGGCTAAGGCGATTTGGTTGCACATTTCGGTGGGTTGTAACAAATTCTTCCTTTAAGTAAAATGCTTAAAGTTAGAAACGAAAAGATAGTCTCGGAGGGGTGTACTAGGGGTTTCGTGCACTAAAAATGAGTACAACGCTAATGTTATGACCAAGAAACACCTTCAGGAGGTCGGGGATGCTCGAAATAAAGAGTAAAACATGGTATATTATTAGCTTCAAGAAAGGGGAAGGTGTGTGTGTTTTCTAGAGAGAGAAAGAAGGAAACCACACACACCTTGAAATACAATGAGACATCCAACCCTCCTAGTTGAGACTAGGAGGGGTATTTATACTAGAATACAAGCCTAATTTAGCACTATTGTCTAAACTAGTCCTTGTACATAGAAGGAGATGCTATTCCCGAATATAACATTACTTTTAAGGCTAACAATCTCTCCCCAAAGTCATGTTATATGGGAATAGCTTACAACTTTCCCTACAAGTAAGATTAAGTACAAAACATAAGCGCAGCAGCTCCGAGAGTGGTCTTCAAACTTCATTGATTCATTCAGCTTCCTGAATCTTCTCGGCTGCAATCTCTTTACTTGCAGAAGAACAATGTGAGCAAATCTAATTAGGGATTAAATCTGGCTTGACACTCTCCCCTAATTAGTGCTCTCCCCCAAACTGACAACCTTTCTGATGAATGCCCTGAAACTGAAGAAGTCTTTTGATCCTTAAATGCAAACCGTCTTTAGTCTTCAAACACGCAGCGGAAAATGTAGAACAAACTGTAGACTCGACCTTCTTCAAGATTGTCCATTCGGGGGAACTGAATATCAACATCTTCATCTCACCAAATGCATTCCAGTTATCTTGCGTAAAGCAAATCAGTCCATAACGTACACATGAAATGATAACACCAAAGTAACAAGTTGAAACACCGATCATCTTGAATTTGTTGCCCGAAATTAGTGAAGGTGGATAAGGTAGAAGTACGTAGAAAAAGTTGAGAGGATAAGGATATAGAATCAACCAATCTATGACACAAATCATTTCATAAATCATTAAGCCCGATCACGTGAACTTGTTGTGCGTCCTCGATGTACACATTTCTTTCCCCTGATGATTGCGATCTCATCGGAATCAGCATAACATTGTGTACATGAAGTATTAACAGAAAGCACTTTATCATTAATCACATAAGCCCGTGAGAAGATGTCGATAAACCCAATCTACTAACAATACCATTTGAAATTGTCTTACTCTTTATCAACCTCTGAATCAACAACGACTCTTGTAGTAACCCCATATGAAGATAACCCGATATGACGAACTTGAGAATGAAGTAAAATCCCTCAGACTTGTGACTTAAGCTTGTACTATCCTTGTGACTAAGAACGGTGTACCATATACCCCTAAAGAAGTATAATAAGCACAATCCATCTTGACATATCCTCAACTACATGAGACACTGAGCACTACAACGTAACTCCTTAAAGTGATAGCTACTTTGTGAGTATAGAGAGAAAGAATCACAAAAGTAACTAGATATCCAAGTCTTCGTCACTAATAATATATGCCAAAACAAGTCATCTTCACGGAAGTGAAGAAAGAAAGAAGATGAAATAAGTACACGCGCCCGTAAAACGTTACTTCAAACTCGAATAAATAATAACGAATTATCCCCATATTCACAAATATCCGATACTAGCCGTTGTTATTTGATTGTGATTCTTGATCAGGATCATTTAAGCAAAACGTGGTGTATTTTTGGTGAGTGATAAACGATAAGGTTTTAGGGTATTAAGACATTAGGTTATTGATGAGGTTAGGGTTTTGTTTTATGTAATAATCTTTTGATATTTCCTTACTCAAGAACCCATCTCGTTACTCGATATCCTAAGTCAATTTTCGGTAGAATTTCGTTTAGATTAGTCCAAAAGAAATCCTTACTCGATAAACGATAAGGTTGGACCAGCCTAACTCGGCAAACATATGAAGCATACGTGAAACATGACCAAACTCGGTATGAACCCAAACTCGGTATCAACCCAAATTCAACCCTAACTCGAAAAACATCAACCTAAACTCGGTATCAACCCAAACTCGGTATCAAACCCAAACTCGGTAACTATTTCCCAACTCAACAAAAACAGATCCAAACTCGCTAATCAGTTCTCAAACTCGATAGCCTCTGAAACTCAGGATCCTAACTCGATAAACAAACATGCTAACTCGATAAGAAATGGATCCTAACTCGATAAAAAACATGCAAACTCAATAAAAAATGGATCCAAACTCGATAGAAAAATTTCCTAACTCGAAAATTTTTCTAACTCGACAAAAATTGCGATGAATAGTACCAGATCCGATTTTTTACCCAAAAACACCACGATTCGCCCCCGGTTAGCTCTGATGCCACTTGTTATGACCAAGAAACACCTTCAGGAGGTCAGGGATGCTTGAAATAAAGAGTAAACATGGTATATTATTAGCTTCAAGAAAGGGGAAGGTGTGTGTGTTTTCTAGAGAGAGAAAGAAGGAAACCACACACACCTTGAAATACAATGAGACATCCAACCCTCCTAGTTGAGACTAGGAGGGGTATTTATACTAGAATACAAGCCTAACTTAGCACTATTGTCTAAACTAGTCCTTGTACATAGAAGGAGATGCTATTCCCGAATATAATATTACTTTTAAGGCTAACAGCTAAGGTGTGGGGAAAATTAACTGACTTTACTAGCCAAGTAATATGACTTAAATGGTCAAGTAATTATGACACGGGTTTAACATAAGGGTGATCCTAATGCCTCTTATCATGTAGTAAATCCTACTACACGAATGTAGTCTCACTAGCTATCTCGGGATGCATCACTAACGCAAGTTTTAGAATCTAAATGCTACCAGTACACTCATAAGCACTAATAATGAGTGCTTTTCCTATCAAATATAAAGGCGAACCTTACATATTTGGGTGGAAAATTTTTCTGAATGGTACGGTTTTCTGCTAGTCATACAACTCCTATCCATGAGACGCTTACTAAGGATAAAGTTTCACTCCTAAATGTTGTAAAAAATTTTAAATTTGGCGCTAAAATTACACTAACAAGTATTTCTCTTAGTTTTATTACACACCTACCATCAAACAAAAAAACTCAAGTGCAATTGTATCCTATAAGGTATCATCATTTACCCTCCCCTTACAATTAGGATCAACATTGTCGCCAATGTTCAATTAAAGGATGTAAAAGTAAAACAGGTAAAAGAATGAAAACAAATACTCCCCTGATTCGTTCGGTGTGGATAGTGTGGCAACAAGGTTAGATCTTCCTCCAAGAAAATGAACATTCAAAGCTTCCCTTCCAGAAAAATAAATCATCTTCTTGTCATATATAACCTGTTGAACCTGAGAAAACAAACAAGGCAACCTCGCGTAAAATCAGCGGCAATCTATATATACTAACAAATCCTAGAAAACAATTTAAAATATAATGCTTTTGGAATGAATGTTTGCAGATTTCCTGGGGTTTATAAAACTAAAGAATTAACAAAAACTTTAAGACTCCGTTAGAAAAACAAAACTCGCAAAATTTCCAGAATTTTACACATGACGCCGTCAGGATTTAACTCCAGACGCCATCAGAAGTGACCTGCAGAAATCTTTACATTAAGTTTCCAGAAAATTTCTAGAAAAACTTATGTCCTACTTCCTGGAAAATCCTGCAAAACATCATTATGACTCGATACAAGCATTTAACTCTAACAAATACTAATATACATGTTCATTTAATATTGTGGAGAATCATGATCAATTTCGTTCTTATAAACAAATTTGGGGTCTCCCCTTACACTTAGCTTTTGCAAAATACCTTTATATGAAGTTAAGACGAAGTTAAATGACAAAATAAAACATTTTCACAATTTAGTTTGAAACATGATCTACCAACAATAAAAATAAAGCATGCATACGGAAGCAAATAACAATCAAACAAATAAAAATTACATAAAACATGGGTTGCCTCCCAAGAAGCGCTTTTCTTTATTTACGAGTCTTGTAGCTAGACTCAAGGTCATGGGTTATTACGTGACCTCGTCGTTGGTCTCATTCTCTAGGTCATCTCCAATCTTAGTTTTGTATTCCGGACCCGATTATAAATGTTCTTTGTAGAGACCAACCACCTTTTTCTCAATTGCTCCAATAATCCTATTGGCAAATTCCCTATCAACTTTATATTTTGGTCCTAGAGTCAAGCAATCCTTATAGAAAAGGCTCTTCTTCTCCCATACATAGTCCATGTCCTTCTTCTTATCCTCTTCATTGATTTCCTCGAAGGCACCAATGTTATCCATATCAAATCGAGGCACAAAACGAAATTCTTTCATTCTATTAGGCATCCTGTATGTGATCCTACCAGTTTCACTAGCAAATTAGATCGTCCCTTCTATCTCATCATATTCTGACTTGGATTCTTCAACAAATGGCTTACCAAACACAACATGGGATAAGCGACAATCAATAACACAAGCGAGGTCCTCAACAATCATAAAGTCAACAATATAAGTAAAGTTCCCAACAAAGACATGTAGACCTTTAATTCTCCCGACAAAGTTACAAACTCCACCGAGGTATTTAGGATCTCTTCTAGGTCCAAGTCTTGTTTTCACTATATCATTATAGACACTTGATGACATAATGTTGATTGGGGATTGGAAATCAATGTAAGCATTGTCAATGTGCTTATACCCAATCATACATGGTATCTTAGCATTCTTAGGATCGCCTCTCTTTATCTTAGGGTCAATTCTAGTAAAAGGAGGTACACAGTCTCCTCCTTAGTGGGATATAGGTTGAAATAGTCATCCGGTTTCGGATCTATCTCCCCTTCCTCAAGTTCCTCAACAACATCCTCAAAATCATTGGATCCTAGGTCCTTATTAGAATACAAGGCGGTCGCTAGGTCACTAAATGCATGATCGAGCTCAACATTAATCAACCTATTAAGCTCCCTAAGTTCCCTAATCTCATTCTCAATCTGCTCACGCAACAAAGCCACTTCACTAGGGGAAAGGGGTGGATTCGCGTTTTCCATATTGGCCAAGGGAATAGTCAATGAATTTAATTTACTAACAAAGGCACAAAGAAAAAGATAGACTAAAGAAAACCTAAAAATAAAAATAAAATCTTACTATAAAGGAATCTAGCAAATAGACCTAATAAAAAGAAATCCTAACCTAGACAATAACTATTCCCCAGGCTGCGGCGCCAAAAACTTGAAGCGAGGGAATTGCACCCTCACAAAAGGTTTTAACTCTCGAGGGATCTTGAGAAGCTTACAACCCCCACCAGGCAGTGTACCTGATCGTTGTAGTATAGTATAGTGACAAGTACCGGGGGATTGATCGTTCAACTCAGGAATAGTGTCGCTAGGATTAGAAAGTCTCCTAAACTAGGTCTAGAGATAAGGGATGATTCTTTTTGTATTTTTATATTTTATAAAAACAAGTAAAATCTCGGGTTTTGGAAGAGTGGGCGGAATTAGTTGCTAGCCAATTAACCTAATTTATCTAAGATGCAATCAAAATAAAATAACAGAAAAGAAAATTAAACTAATTATACTATTGTGGTGTAAACAATGATGACGAAAGTTGTGTTTACTTAGGTTTCATTACTCCCTAGATATCTTTTACAGGTTAATAACTTGTTACAATTGCATGGATGACGGGTCATATTCCTTAATACTAGTCGTATGGCCGTGTACAACCAAAAATCGTGGGATCATTAGAATTCTCCTACGCACTAAATACAACATAGGATCCTACTTCACTCCTATGTCGAGCCGTTAGAAGCTCCTAACATGGGATCATTAGAATTCTCCTATGCACTAAGTACAACCAAAAATCGTAGTACACCTCCGATCATATTTCTTAAGACGTTCAAGCAAGTTACCAATGGAAGTCTGCTAGTTTTCTTAAGCCTAACATCGAATACAATCATCCGTAACAACTATAAACAAACAATCAACCCATAATTAACATCTAGGTTTCATTACATCTAAGCAAACACAAAAGAAATCTAGCCTAGCATGTTAAATAGAATACAAGCGTAAGATATAATCAAACAACACATAGACATATTGATTGATTTGAAATAGTACTTATCTCTAATTGAACATGAAAGATCCAAAGGGTTGAAACACTTGAAAAAGCTGGAAAATTCGACCTAGGGTTCTTTGTCACAACTCACCATTTCAGGTCATTTCCCAAACTTTGGAAAACACTATTCATCAAAACACTATTCATCGTTTTACTATTCATTATATTTGGTGTCAGTTTGACATTCCGAGAAGCATTCAGAAATTTTACTATTCATTGAACACTATTCATTGCCGGAAAAGTTTTCACAATTCACTTGCATTACTCATTTCATCGTAAATTTAGTTTACGGGTATTAAAATTCGCGTAACCGTATTGGTTTAGGTGCGAATTCATTTCATTATCAGTAAGGACACTGCATACGGACTAGAGACAGTCTGCATATCATCATAACAGCATTTTCATGTTATACCACTCTTAGGATTTTCAAATTTATATAATTGATATATTTAACGTTTTACGTATAATTATTTATAAATAAACGTTAACACCCGGTTTGTAAACACGACGAATATATCTAAATATTCCACAATGGCCTCCATCCGTGGTAGTTATTACCAACAGTAAGCGGATGCATTTCATTTTGACATTTTGGGAGTGTTCTGGTAAAACATTCGAGAGGGGCATATAACTTCATCAGTCATAGCTTCGGGGTCATGAGCTTAAGGTCTATTGTACTATTTTACGTGACTTTTGTCATGCACTTATACTTGTGGTGGCCATACAACATTACATTTTATAAACCTATGGAATTCACCAACATTCGTGTTGACGTTTTAGCAATGTATTTCAAGTTATTAAGGTAGCTCATGTGACATGCATTTGGACCTTCATGGAGTCGCGGTGTCGACGCGTCTCACTCTTATTTCATGCACTTATGTAAACGTTTGATCTAGTATGACTTGTTTTTCATAAAATTGCAACACCTTTTGGGGACCTCATATTGTAAACTCTGGATTATTTCAATGATCAAACAAAGTATTTTCCAAACAACAGTTTAGGTCGTTCAATGTAACTGTAACTGTGATGCTATGACAGACACCCCCAGGTATTCTATTCCGCTGCAAGTCAGGTAAATTGGGGGTGTAATAGATTGGCATCAAAGCTAAGGTTATAGCGAACTAGGATGTATCTTGGACCCTAGACTATAACCGCATCATCATAGCATCTCATCATTTCATCATAAGTGCATAATCATGATACATGTTGTTTCATGCATACCCTGTGCAAGTTATTTATACTCATATTTGTATATATATATCATTTTATTGACCTGGTTCACAAGTGACATGTCTTAAGATACTCACCCTGACATCCTTTTATCGGATTCCGACATTGAAGATGCCTTGTCATCTTCCACTACCATTATACCACCAGTTGCACTTATACCACCATTAGCACTATTGATTTGCCATAGGAACAGGGTTTTTCTATCATTCAGCCCATACATAGAATGCCTTTTGGTAGAGTATTTAGACTTAATCTTAATGGACTTATTAGGATGTTTATTGCAAGGAAGATAGTATGTTTCTTTCCATCACTAGTAGAGCACTCACTACTCAGGTACTACCACCACCATCAGTTACTTATTACACTATTGGTCGTCCCATAGTGCGTACTTCAGTTTTACCTTTTGGATGTCGCGAGGTAGCGCGAAAGAGGGTAGTATTCCATTCACTAGTACCACCATTGTCATTTTCCTTTTCCATTCCCACTTGCCATGAACTAGATAACACCTAGTAGATAATACCAATATCACGGACTCAACAGAAACATCCGCAGATTCTTCAGGAATGGTTCAGAACCTACATTATCTAAGATTTGATCGATGCACAACTTCAGTCACCACTTCAGGAATATCTCGACCTTATGATGCCACAAACCTGATTTCACACAGAGGGACACCAGGAAGTCCCTAGACCAGACTTATATCCTCGCTAGCTTTTACTATTATCCTAGCCACAGAAGGTGTGGGACATAGTCTAAAGAACTTGTTGTCTTTTGATTGTTGTACAAACAAATATATCAAGTGTGACTCTACTATGTAAGAAATGGTTGTGCTGTTTGTGATATCGGTTCATGTAGACCGAAATTTTCATGTATTATATTCATGTGTTGTGAATATGATGACTTTGATTAACTATATATTCTCATGGTCTCTTATGATTTGATGAAGAGAGATTTAAGCAAACCACTCCAAGCATGACGCAAGCTGCTGTTGGACAAGTCATTGCCAAGAACATAGCCACCGCCCTCACTAAGGAACTTACTCACATGGAATTTATGGGGTACAATCCTCCCTCCTTTAGCGGAACTAGAGACACAAAGGAATTTCTCAAATGGTTCGAAGAAATAGAAACAATATTTCAATGTGGCGACCGTCGTAAGGAAAACAAGGTTAAGTTCGCCACATGCACTTTTCAGGATCATGCCCAGGAATGGTGAACCAAACATATTAAGATGGTGGGAGTTGATGCTGCCTACTCACACTCTTGGGAGAAACTAAGAAGGAGGATGGGTATAACATTTTGTGTAGGAAATGAATTACGAGCAAAGGAACAGGAAACACAAAACTTTACCATGGTAGGAAATGATGTTGACGAGTACACTACTCATTTTCATGAATTAACACGACTAGGTTCTACAATGGATAAACCAGAAAGCAAGAAACTTGAAAGGTACATCGGGGGACTCTCAAATGAAATTTGTATGTTGGTCATCGCATGGGAAACCGATACCATGTCTGAAGCTATCAAAATGGCGATCGAAGCAAAGGAACTCATAGTTCATGCCGAGACATCAGGAAACAATAGTGACAATAAAAGGAAGTGGAACAACAATCTAGGTTGTAATGCTGCTCAACAATCACCTAAGGGACAAGAAGTGAATAGAGCCTTTGCTGCAGAACCGCACACAAAGAGAAGGTATATTGGAAAGTTACCTTACTGCAACCTGTGTAATCAACATCACCAAGATCATTGCAGTAAAACGTGTGGAGTGTGCAAGAAGCGGGGTCCTTGGACTGAAGACTGTAGGAAACTTACAAATCAGAAGACCCCAGGGAGTTGCTTCAAATGTGGAAACTTAGGGCATTTCAAGAATGACTGCCCGAAGCTAAGGAACAAGGAAAATCAGGAACTTGGAATCAAGACTAAATTGCTCGAGGAATAGCGTGAGCTGTTGAAAGAGAACCGCCAGGATATTAGCAACATCAAGGATAACAACAATGCTTCAGCAGGAGGATTCTTGTTTCAATATATAAACCGTAGTTCGAGCCCTTTAGGGTTGTATCTTTCCTTTTGTACTTACCGTTGGTACGATGACATAACCTAGTTGTATTAAGCACTTTTCTATCCAATGTAGTACCGATCCTTTGTTACCTATGTGATAATCATAACCATCATTTACTCCATTTTCTATCCCAATTGCTCAAACTTCAATCGTTTCGCAACATTTTAGCATTGTCTTATCAGGGATTAGGCTGATTTCGTTTTTGATGAATTAGTAGACTATTACCATTCGACAAGATTCACCCACGTATCCAATACACCATTCAAGCTATTTTACTATCATATGGGGAAATTGTTTTACAGAAAAATTTCTGAAGTAAGCTATTTTATTACCATCCTATAAATTGATTTTTTTGTCATTACACCAAGTATTTACTATTATTACGCGAGGCAATTTTCATGTTACTTGAAAGAAAACATCAGGATACCATTTTAATAACAATGCGTTGAGCACCATCTAAAACTTTTGAGAAAAGTTATGATATTTTGACAAAATATAACATCGCATCATTAGTCCTCAATTGTACATAGCCTAATCACCTATGTAAAATTCAAGAAGGATTATGCCATGAAGGAAATAATTACCTTTTCAAAGGATTGTTAATAACAATCTTCATTTAAAAGTTTTGTAAACAAAGGAACTCTTTCATAAACATCCCTTTTGCCGAACTATCCTTGGATACTTACCCCACCTGTCACCCACTTAGCCATTAATTTGGATTTTCCCATTGACTTCCCTAAGAGAGACCTTCCATATCAATTACATGCAGGATTCCTCTATACAATAAAAGCAACGAAAGGATTATAGAACTACTAACCAGGACTAGAAGTATATAGTGAGAGAATTCATAACTCAACAACAAATTCTAAGATACTGCGAGACCATCCGAATCACCATCTATGACTTAGTTGTCAAATTCTATCGTTTAAGGGTACTAGCTAGACTGAGCTACAGGATTGAACTCAATATAAATGTCTGCAGGACAACACAATAGAAATAAACCAAGCTTCTAATTAAGACTGTAGAGCATTTCATTTAAACATAGCCTCATCCATACATAAACTTTCCTGCGGTAAGTTTTCACAAAGGACAATTGTTTGAATCAAGAATATCGATGTAGATTCCCCTAAGGCAATATGTCTCTAGAAATTTCAGATAACCTCACCTCCATACCAAGAAAGGGATCAAACCAGAACATATCTCCTCATCTACATGGGAAAACAGAATAGACATTCATCGACACAACGTCAAGTGATACGTTCGCCTTGCCAATTACAACGATAAACTATTTTAGGACTTAAGTTAGTCTAAATACCTATGCTTGTAGTTATGCCTGATAACCACCAATAGGCATTATCCAACCTCAGGAACTAAATGTTAGACATCTATGCATTTAAGCGAACATTTCCTATTCTACCGTTTTATCCTTGTTAGTGTTTTCACTTTTAAATAAAGTTGATGCGTTTACATAAATCATATACCTTGTGGAAAAATGATTTCTGAAATTCCTATTTTGAACAAGTACGATCCTTTTTGGTCAATCTTTAGCAACACTATTGTACAATGAGAAATATACATAGATATCAAACTTTGGTAAGCAGTTTTAATCACAACATGTTGAAAACATTTTTCTACTTCATAACTACTGAAATTTTGAATCATCAGGAAAAATATTACTTAGTAAATCATTTACTCAATTTTCTAAATTCGTTTATTCAGAAAAAGATTTCAACCAAAACTCACAATCACGAGACAAATTTCCAGAACCAATTTCCCTACAACATCGCTTATGCATTTAGGATTTCTGACTTGACAATAAAGAATATTTGGAATATGTGATGAAGGAATTAGGAATGACATCACAAATTAATCCCGAACTTCAATAGTGGAGACCAAACCCAATAGACAAAGAAGGACATATGTCTTATCATCCGTTGGAACAAAACACAAGGAATCAAATTGTTACCTATATTCTATCCCTTTCAGATAACGCCAAGTTTGAAGGACCGAACGTTGTGGAATTAGTCACAAAGGTTTATTGTACCCATTTCAGTTATTCCTGTTAAGGAAACCGATTCACCTTGGACTTCAGGTAATCATTTCAGGATTTCCTTCAGAAACCTATTTAGATGTAAACATCACCTATCATCCTCAGGCCGATGGTCAAAGCGAGAGAACAATTCAAACATAGGAAAGTATGCTCATAGCATGAGTGATTGACCCTAGAAATGGTTGGACTAATCATTTAACATAAATCAAATTCATCTACAACAATAGTTATCACACCAACAGCGAGAAACTGGCAGAAGTTAGATTGGTACATAACACACATCATTTGGATTGGGTATCCTGAACAACAAACCATCCAGATTCAAGTGGGAGAACAAACTAAGTTAAAAGCATTGCCTTTGATTGGCATGATACAAATTGGATAACAAGAGAGGTTGAACCTTTAGCATATTGGACCAGTTAAGATTCATTTTAGAATCGACCAACTAGCATACAAACTTGAGTTCTGGCAGAATTCAGCAGTATATATTACCAGTATCACATTTAAAACATTAAGAAGCGTAGACCATCTATTGATGGGCCAAACTCGGAAAAGCCCAACATACTAGTCTAGTAGGCATTCATGAAATAACCAGACATTTTCTACAAGTCAAGAATCAGTTACAAGTTCAATAAGTTGTAAACCATTAAAACTTCAAGTTGGTAGGCAGAGTTATGTTGAAAGTTCTACATAGGAAAGGCATGATATCATTCAGAAAACTTGGAAAGTTAAACCCGATATACACTGGACCATGTAATATTTCAGACAGAGTAGGCCTAGTGGCCGTCAGACTTGAGCCTTGTTAGAGAACAACAGGATTACACAACCATGTATTATCATTTTTCAGATTAGTCACTCATAATCCCATTTGGAAAGGAATCCAACCCAAAGTCAAACATAAACATTGTAGGAGAACAAGTAGAAATCATGGACAGTTAGATCAAATAGTTGAAGTAGAGTCGAATTCCTATTGTCAGAGTTCGCTGGAATTCTCGAATATCATCACCTTTTCACCAATACGTTTTCAGAGACCAACATAAACTGAACTTCGGGACGAAGTTCCCTTTTAGAGGGGAAGACTGTCACAACTCACCATTTCAGGTCATTTCCCAAACTTTGGAAAAATACTATTCATCAAAACACTATTCATCGTTTTACTATTCATCATATTTGGTGTCAGTTTGATATTCCGAGAAGCATTCAAAAATTTTACTATTCATTGAACACTATTCATTGCCGGAAAAGTTTTCACTATTCACTTGCATTACTCATTTCATCGTAAATTTAGTTTACGGGTATTAAAATTCGCGTAACCGTATTGGTTTAGGTGCGAATTCATTTCATTATCAGTAAGGAAACTGCATACGGACTAGAGACAGTCTGCATATCATCATAACAGCATTTTCATGTTATACCACTCTTAGGATTTTCAAATTTATATAATTGATATATTTAACGTTTTATGTATAATTATTTATAAATAAACGTTAACACCCGGTTTGTAAACACGACGAATATATCTAAATATTCCCACAATCGTCCCGACATATTTTTATATCCATTTTATCATCATAAAAGTTATAATATTCATTTATCCAGTATTTTGGAAATTTATTTTATTTATAACATAAGTTTATAAATATTACGACGGTTTTAGTGAAAACTAAACAATAATCACCCGAACACTCAGTAATTGTACCCAACATATTTTTAACATTTTTACAACTTTATTTTGTCCCGGTTAACTTTGTTAATATTTATTTCTATAAAACCCGATACCCGATTTTAACTAATAACACATATCAACACATATCCTACACTAACTTCCTAATTAAATCAAGACTACCCCAAACCCCCCCCCCCCCCTCCACATGAACCAGCCCCTAAAGTCCTCTCCTAGGCAAATTTGTACATTTTCTTAACCCTTGGCATTTATGTATACATATTATACTATATACTTGTTATACAAATATCTAAAAACCTCCTAAACATAAACATACATAAAATTTGGAATCAAAAAGCAAAAACCTCGCCTCTTCTCCATCCATACCCACGACTTCACCCAAAAACCATGATCAAGTGAAAATCTTTGAAAAGTTAAAGCATAAAAGTTGTTCCTTTTGTCATCCTAATCAAGAATCTTACAACAAAAACACAAGTAACACAAGATTTCTCATCATCTAATCACCCATTATTTCAAAGTGAGTTATCAACTTTATTTTCATGATTTCATCTAATTAACACTTGTATCTTATGGTTTTCATGCTTAATTTCATGTACAAGTTAGCTATACCACATTATTTTTGTTAACTTTTTGAACATACAAACCCTAGATTTTGATTTAGGTGTTCCTTTGTTAAATTAACATGATTAGTAGTGATTAGGAACCCATGGCACCCTAAGAAGGTGTATGGTAGGATTAGTATAGCTTTGTGGTGTTTGCAAGAGATTTGGTTGAAGTAGAAACTAGTTTTGAACATGAAAAATGGATTTGTAACAAGTATATATACCTACTGTCCCATTTTTGTAAATCCAGGAAAATCAGTAAACATAAAGTAAACTTTGGCAAAAATTTTAGAAAATACTTTCAAAAACGAATCCGTAGGCGAAAGAACGGATTAAAAAGAGTTTATAACGAAGAAGTTATGATTTTTGCAAGTTTATTGACGAAAAGTATATTTTCAGAAAATACATGCTGTTGGATGTTTTTCGTCGGACAAAAAGAGACTTTAAACGTAACCCGGAGGAGCCAAGCTTTCCAAAATATATTACTACATACTAAGACGTAACCGTGGATATAAAGAACAAGTAAAACGGACTTATAACGACAAAGATATTCACGTTTCAATATCGGCAAAACTTACATTATTTTTGACAGCTTTTGGAAAAATAATATTAACACTACGTAGTAACTCTAGATTTCTAGAAATAATATCAAGTACCCAAATTCATAACTAATGAAGTATTAGTGATTACAAGTATATTTTCATTACTACAAGGCGTTGTTTCAAGGATTTCAAACCGAGGATTTCAACACTAACATTGATACATATGATATATATATATATATATATATATATATATATATATATATATATATATATATATATATATATATATATATATACATTTCAACTAGTTTTATTTTTCTAGTTGCCTTATTTTTCTAAGTCTTGGAAAATGTATATTTTTGAAAACAACAAGTATTCTCCAAAGAGTAGAGTGGTATAGGAAACATGTGCATGGACATTCATAACATCATTTCATGATCTAAAGTAGATCGTTCATCATTCATATTAGGTTGCGGCTAGTGTGCGCGCCTTGTTTTCCAGCTCATTACATGTTTATGGTACCATCATATCAGGTGAGTTTTCATAGCCCCGTTTTCAATACAATATTTTGATTTCAAATCCCACAGGGGAATACATTGCATCAACCATTTTAGTACGAGCCCAAGTACCAAAACATATGTACATTGCTTAAGTTACCTTACCAACGTGTTAAAGTCCCCTATTTATTATCATGGCCCGTTAGTTTGCCGATTAAGCGAGAGTGAGTGGATAGATCTATCGAGGGTGACGCCTCCATCCGTGGTAGTTATTACCAACAGTAAGCGGATGCATTTCATTTTGACATTTTGGGAGTGTTCTGGTAAAACATTCGGGAGGGGCATATAATTTCATCAGTCATAGCTTCGGGGTCATGAGCTTAAGGTCTATTGTACTATTTTACGTGACTTTTGTCATGCACTTATACTTGTGGTGGCCGTACAACATTACATTTTATAAACCTATGGAATTCACCAACATTCGTGTTGACGTTTTAGCAATGTATTTCAGGTTATTAAGGTAGCTCATGTGACATGCATTTGGACCTTCATGGAGTCGCGGTGTCGACGCGTCTCACTCTTATTTCATGCATTTATGTAAACGTTTGATCTAGTATGACTTGTTTTTCATAAACTTGCAACACCTTTTGGGGACCTCATATTGTAAACTCTGGATTATTTCAATGATCAAACAAAGTATTTTCCAAACGACACTTTAGGTCGTTCAATGTAACTGTAACTGTGATGCTATGACAGACACCCCCAGGTATTCCATTCCGCTGCAAGTCAGGTAAATTGGGGGTGTGACATTTTTCCCTCAAAATTGCACACTAATGAATGAAATTTGGAAAACTGTATATAGATTTTACAGGGTGACGGCGTCATGTATTGGATCGTGACGCCGTCAACTCGCTACCATAATAGAAATTGTATTGCCTAGATCTGATTTTGACGCCGTCATGTATAAAAATCTTCTGGGCCGTCATGTACAAATGGACCCTGACGGCCTTGGTGACGCCGTCTGGTCCTATGCTTGAAAACACTCTGGACCGTCACATGTATTTTCCACTTCTACCTCTTTTGTAACTCTTGACGCCATCATGTAGAGAGTTGTGACGCCGTCAAGTACTGTTCCCAGCAAGGAAAATTGAGACTTTGCCGTTTTCTTCACTTGTATGCTCAAAAAACGTCCAAAATGCTTCTTTTTCCAGATTTCTCTCTAAAAGTACCTAAAATGACAAAAGGAACTATTTAGGGCAATATTTGATCAAATAATCACGAATCCGGGCTTAAATGACCCCTTAAAAGTGGTTCACTTTTTGCCTCATCAGCATTCATACTCATAATGATAAAAACGCTTGAGATGTTAAAGATAAGGAATGAAGAACTTTACCTTTTTGTTCGAAGGGGAACGAGAAGCACGGGGTCGTATGTGAATTGTTTGATTGAAGAGATTCGCTTTGAATATCACTGTGTTTGAATTTTTGGCGGAGAGGTAAAATGATTTTGGGTTTGGTGTGAAAACCTTTTATACCACTATTTACTTTGATCTGCATCGTACACGTGTTCACGAGATTTGCGTCTACCCGGATTTCAAAAGGGTATTTTACTTTTGAGAAGACGTTTACACATACCAATACTCGTGTTATTATGTCCCTATTTACAAGTTGTTTGGATATTAATTGCCGCATTTAATGCGCAATTAGTTGTGTAAAACCGTATTTTTTGCAATTTTTGGATACGTTGATGGTTTTGTGTATAGTTTTGATAATAGAGCCGTAAGCAATGTACCTTCATACATGTACATCATTTTCAATTGGGGGGGCTTGATAATGTACCCTCCGACCAGGTCGAAGGACTACTCTTCGACCCTACTCGTAACCTACATAATCGAAGGCTCCAGCTTGCCACCTAAACTCTTCAATGGCGTAAAACTAATCATTTGTGATCTAGCTACCAAACGGGAATTCGCCAAACGAAGGAGTAAGCCCTTCGAGGTATTCTTCAGTAAACATAGGACGAAACAAGGACAAGACCAAGTCTTACCCACGTTCTCTGTCTTATCCATGTTCCCTCTTCTTCCTTAACTCCCTCGTTAATTCAGGAAGAGTGGGGCATTAAGCCCTAGCGGTTAACCACAAAATCATGGGACGCCCCCATGATCTCCTAAAAACGTGCAAGAGCTCTCCAAGGCCATTTTGATCCCTATAAATAGTCTTGGATGGTCTAGAATTCTGGTATGCAGTCTCTATTATCCTACTTTACTACATTTTCACTAAACTTCTCATACCAAGTACTTATTCACATGCCGGAGGTGGTTTGTAGGGCCCAATCCCTGCACAATCACTTAACGTAGTGTCTTCGTATTTCTTATTTCAGGTTAAACATAATCTTGGCACAACCACAGCATCCCATATATCCTTTGATCACCATCGAAGGTATGGTCGTGCAATTTATTGTACAATCAACCACCAAATAGGAATAGTGAGGAAGATGATAAGGAAAATGTAGTTGATAACAAAAGTATTCCTAAGGAGGAGATGAAAGAAGTAGATAGTGATTACTTTGATAAGTTTCCAACGGTAGAAGAATTAGTATATCACAAGTACTTATTGCTTGATCTTCGCGCATCCTTTATAAGAAGACTTCCAATTATTGCACATGATAATCCTTCAAACATAAATATACCATGCAATATAAGAAAACTTATATAGACCTAAATTCTCCTATTAAAATCATGACTAGGACATACTATAATTGGATAATGAAAAAACCACTTTTACCTAGGCAAGATCCTGAGAATGCTGAAAAAAGAAGCAATTTTATTGGAAGGGTCCAAGGATTACATGTATTCATTTGGAATTTCATGTATTTAACGGATTTCTTGGTAGTGGAGGATATTAGTTCTGCAATAGATCCGTGTTTATCCTACGTAGTATTAGGAAAGCCATTCGTGGAGGTTTCTAAAATGACTTATGACCATAGTCACATGGATCGCCCAACTAGCAGTGATTTTTGATCTGGATAGACCGTATCGGATCGCGGTTCAGTTTGGCTATTTGGGGAAGACGAAAAATCAAGAGAGAGAGAGAGAGAGAGAGAGAGAGAGAGAGAGAGAGAGAGAGAGAGAGAGAGAGAAAATAAATGACTTTTGCATTTGTCGTGTAGTTTTCTTCCTCATTATTGTCACGTGGGTGATATCAGTGAGTGGTTTTTATTTATTTTCTTTTTAACCCCAATTAATTTTTTTTTCTCATTTTTCACTTATTACTTATAGAGTAAGTAATGTTTCAACCCATTGAGTAAGTTAGTCTTTTAATTTAGACTCTCTTAATCTCATAATAACTACTTATTTTGAAAATATGCAATCTTAAAAACTCTATTTAACAACACTTTTCGACAATCAAATATTATTCACTCACTAAATCTCCTTTAATTAATTAAAATACAAAGTGAATACTTCTTTAATATTAATATATCATTAAAGTTTAGTTATGAGTTATGACTTAGTGAATATATAAAAATATATGAAACTAAACAATATTGTTATTGGGTGCACCATACCAAAGTATTTGGTACGCCGAACCGAAATATATGGTACACCGAACCGAAGAGAACCGGAATGAGATTACCCCCAGTCGTACTGGATTTTGAGAAATAGCGAACCGCGATCCCGTACCGAAGTGATCCCCGTTCCATGTGACTATGCTTATGACCCATCCTTAGGGATAGTTAGGTTTACAGATGAAACCAACAAGATTGCCTACCAAATGCTATATAAGATTGAACAATTCCGACTACTGCCAAATCTTGAAAAGCAACTCAAGCAATCGGTCTACTATAAGAATGATGAGGATAAAAGAAGAGGTGTAGACTGTGATGGAAAAGATTCTTGGTTTTTACAAAGAATGTCTACAGTTAGGGGTGGAATATAAGACTAAGATTGAGGATGTTGAGGACGTGATGGAAGGTGGGGTCACGTAATGGGACATGACTTTGAGTATAGCTACAAAACTCGTAAATAAAAAAAAGCGCTTCTTGGGAGGCAACCCATGTTTATTGTTTGTTTGTTTTTATTTTGTTTGATTTCATATATATGCTTCATCATAATTGTTTATCCCTCATGTTTTAGATATTTCGTGAAAATGCTTTATTTTATTTTTGCCCTCGCATTAATCACATTTAAAGGTATTTTACACAAAGATAAGTGTAGGGAAGATCACATCGGTTTGCAAGAAAGAATTCGAACATGAAAGATAACAACTATTGATTAGCATATATATTTGTGTGTTTGTTAGAGTTAAATGCTTGTATCGAGTTGCAATGAATGTTCTATAGTTTTCCAGGTTTTATTAATCAAATTTTTTTTTCCGAAATTTTCCAGAAACAAAACGCAAAAATACTGTCAAGTCATACCTGACAGCGTCAGGGCCTACAACCTGACGACGTCAGGCACTATAGTAGCACAGTTTTTCAGGATTTTGTTTTTTTGTTGGAACGTAATTTTTGTAAATTTTCAAAATTTTAAATTGGGATAATACCAAAAATGCCCAAGTTGCCCAAATCATTTGATTTTTTGCCCTCCGTTCAAAAAGTTCTGAAAATACCCGTTGGTCCAAAAAATGGTGGCGTTGCCCAAAATTTCGGACACTAGGCGTCCCCTAGTTGGGTAAAAAGAGTTGCCCAGTTGCCTAATGGGTAGTTTCGGAACTTTCTGAACGGAGGGCAAAAAAGCAAATGACTTGGGCAACTTGAGCATTTTTTGAATTATCCCTTTTATATTTCTAGGAATCTGTAGACATTTATTTTGCAAGCATTATATCTTAATTGTTTTCTAGGAATTAGTTTTTCTATATATAGTGTTTACTACCGATTTTATGCGAGGTTTTGTGTTTCATTTTCTTAGTGAATTACATGTTATAGATGAAGTATGATGAGCGTTATTTGAAGTTCGTTTTTTTGGAGGAGGATTTAACCAGGTTTTCACATCGTCCATGCCGAGCAAATCAGGGGAGTATTAGTTTCTTTCACTATTTTATTTTTCCCGTTATCATAACTTTGATACTTTTCAAAAATATTGGGGACAATGTTCAATTTAAGTGTAGGGAGGATAAAATGGGATACCTTAGAAACTATAGCTTCGCTTGATATTTGTTTTGTCTTAGAGTAAATTTGTAATAAAAGTAAAAGAAATACTTGTTAGGGCAATTTTAGCACAAAATTTAAAATATTTTACAACATGTAAGAGTGAAACTTTAGTCTTAATAAGCATCTCATGGATAGGAATTATATAGCTAGCACAAAAACCCTTCCACTTAAAAACTTCCACCCCAAAAATGTGAGGTTCATCTTTAGATCTTTAGGAAAAAGCATTCACCTTTAATGCTTATGAGTGTACCGGTAGTATATGGATTTTAGAACTTGCATTTGTGATGCATCCCGATATCGCTAGTAAGACTACGTTCGTAGTAGTTAGAATTTACTAAATGATAAGAGGCGTTAGGATAACCCTTGTTTTAAACCGATTTTATAATTACTTGACCAATGAGCCAAGTTACTTCACCAATAAAGTCAAATAATTTTCCCACACCTTAGTAATGTACTCACTATTAGTACACGATACCTCTAGTACACCCCTCAGAGCCTATTTTTTTCACGATTCTCGTGATATTTCAGTGGATTCTGATATATAAATAAAGAGAATTGTTTATAATCTACCCACAAATGTACAACCAAATAGCCTTAGCCTTCCTTGTATGCACTCATCTTTAGTGTATTATTGTTACAACATTTGTGTTTAACCCTTTGTTAATTATCTAATAGATTACATAGTTGCTAAATCGAGTTATATCTTGCAAATATAGTTTGGGACGATTGGGACTCATGGGTAAAAGTACTAGTTTGTAATGGAGTAATGGGGAATTTTTACTCCCATATGTGCGTTAATGTTTAAGGTACTCCACATGTTTTGATTTTCTTGATTCAGGTCATTAGTTTATTTTTCTTCATGTAAAAGTTCAAGTGTATGGAGGATGCAAGATCCCTTTGATGTATTATTTTGGATGATTGGACAAGAGTGTATAAAAATATGATAAAAAAAGAAGAAAAGGACAAGAGAAAAAACATACGGACTGCCATCCCTTCCTTTATTTTTGTTTAGGTCAAAATAGTGTCTTGAAAAATACAAAAAGAGTTAGTAGTTAACTAGTTGAGTCGAGTCTTGGCTTAGTAACGCCTCTTTGTACATGTAATTAACTAAGATAATTGATTTGCCACCAGTAAATTTTCCTTTATCCAACAAAACCGCGTTTTTCCTTACCCTTACACCTATCGTCACAACCCTTTAAAAGACTTATTTGATAGTTTATCCTAGGTGCTTATACCAAAATGGTGGAGGTTTGATCAATTATCAAGCCTATGGTAATCTATGTACTATGACAGGTAGCAAGTGTTATATTTTCCCGTTTCCATATTTTATATAACTTTATACACCCGAAGATGTGAGAATCCAAACACTTTATGTGAGGTGTTAGTATATAGTTTACGTACTTGTTTTTTGACTAACATGAAACGATCATGTGTTGTAATAACTTTTATATTAATGTTAAATGACCTCTAACTTGTAAATCGATTATGTTAAAAGCAAATTTGCTTAAGAACAAGCAAATCTCAAGTGCAGGTATATTTGATAAGGATTTATTTGGTACCCTTTTAAAGTGTGATTTAAGCCCAAAATCGTATTTATATGATGAAATATTGTCTCAAATCATTTCTTTTTGCATTTTAAGTACTTGGGACGAGAAATCTGGAAATCAGCGCTTTTTGGGCATATTTGGACGAAAAAGTGAAGAAAACGACGAAGTCATGAAAAACCGTGAGAAAAGGAGCCCTGACGTCGTCACGGGCTACAACATGACGCCGTCACTTGTTAATTATGATGGATTTTTGGTTCAAATTTAACAAGTGATGCCCCAGTCAAATTTTGGAGATCCAAAACCTGACGGCGTTAAGTGTTAACTGAAAAAGAGAGTCACGTGTTAATTTAACAAGAGACTTTCCAGACACTTTACTAAAGGACGACGCCAAACTGAGGGTGATAGCGTCATGAGTTATTGAGTGATGCCATCAGAATGGCGACTTGCACAAGACGAAACCTTAATAACTGTGAGCTGACGGCGTCAGGACCCATAAGCTAATGCCGTCAGAGATGTATTCCTATATATATTTTCCTTTGTTTTTCATTATAAAGTATGAAATAAGAGAGACACCTTGGAATAGGGTTTAAGGGACGAAGTTTAGCAGCTTTGTAAGGGTTTTCAACCCTTGAACTTTATGTCTCAATAAAAATAAGTTATCCCTTTAATCATTTGTTATGTCTTTATATCGTTTGATTTCGTGTTTATCTTTTCTTTACTCTAATATGCTAGCTTAAATTACTTTGTGTTTGCTTTGATCTAGTGAAACCTAGTTATTGAATATTGATTTATCGTATATTGTTTAGTTGACTAGTTCGTGTTAGGCTAAGAAAACTGACCGACATATTATATTTGACTGGCTTGAACGTCTTAGAAATGCAACCGTAGAGTGCACTATTGGTTTTTCTCGTTGTATTTATTGCATGAATTACAACTTGTTGATCTTAAAAAAAATTAATAGACTTTAAGGTTTTTAGGGGAGACTAAGATTCATAGAGTTGGGGACTTCGGCACCTCTCCACGACTAATATTAAGGAATACAATGCTTCAACTAAAACAAGGACGTGGAAATTCGATAGATTAATAGGAGATAACTAGAGAATAATTGAAATTAGAAGTCACCAATTGTACTTTTTCTTATTTATTTTTATTTAATTCAGTTATAATTAGTTTTTGGTTTGTTGACTAGCAACTAATTCCGCCCACTATTCATAAAATTATAAAAATGCAAAAAGATTCATTCCTCACCTCTAGACCTATCTCGCCATACATCTTGACCTAACGACACTATTCCTCTAGAGAACGACCAATCACCCAGATTTACCTATACTACACTACAGCGATCAGGTACACTGCTTGGAGGATTGTAAAACTTCGTTTCGAGGTCTTACAAATCTCGCATCATCTATGAATTCACGAATGTTAAGTTGACATTTTAGCATGTATTTCTTAGGTGTTTGGTTTCACTAGCTTGTGTTGCATTGGAGCATCATTCATAGAGTCACATCTTGCAGTCATACCATCATGGAGATTTTTAGCATTGCCTTAACATTCTATGTGAACTTAAAAAACTTTTCATTTGTGATGTGTACTTGTTAAAACTTGTCTACTTAATCGAATGTGAAATTTTCAAACGACTCATGTAGAGGTCGTTTTTTATACCTGGTGACTTTGTGCTATGTAGTCACGCCCCCAGTTACCTTTTTGCTACGACATTTTTGGGGTGTGACAAAAAAAACAAACTAATGAAGTAGTAACGCTTACACTTGATCACAAAAGGCAAAGAAAGTCTTCAAAAACACCATCCGAGAAAGCTAAATAAAGAATTAGTTACGAGAAGGGTTCAAGAGACAGTGTCGCAACCACACTTTCCGCCGCAACCACACTTTCCGCCAGGAACTGTTACTAGACGAGTTGAAATGATGAAAAAATAATAATAATAATAATCAAAAAAAAAAAAAAGTTAAAGCCTTAAAGACAATGGCTGGAAAAAGGAAAAGTTGAGCAAGAAGAATGTGCTCATAATTAGAAAAGTGTCGAAAAGAGGAAACAAAGAAAGAAAGTCGCTGAGAATGAAAAAAATAATGTTACTTAGAAACAGACAAAGAAAGTTGATGCGAAACAATATATTATGTGCTTTTGTTCCTTTATTGTATTATCACTCGTGATATAAAAATTAATTTCAGTACCACATAATGATTAATCAATAAAATGTCATTGGTATTTATGTTTTGTATTATCGTTTTTGTTTTGTTCAGTTAATATATTATCACTTGTGGTAATCAATTCAAGATATTTGAAATCATTGATATCTATACTATTATATAATGCATTTATATCTATTTTATAATTAGAAAAACTTAAAATTTAGACTTTTACTTACTTATTATGAAATGATATCAACATTAATTGGTTAGAAGTAGGTTGGTTAGGAAGCAAGTTTGTTAAGAATTGATTGTTCAAACTAAAATTATTAGGTTTAACCAACTCTACTTATAAAACATAAGACAATTAAATGTGTAACCGAATAACTGAATAACCGAATAACGCAAAATATAGTTACAGGTACCCGCCGCCGCATTGTGCGGGTACCGTTCTAGTCAATTATAATATGTGTTATCATTTGTAGAGTATGAATCTAGTGAGAAAAATAAATGAAATAAGAAGAGTGAGAAGAAATTGTAGCCACATATTTCAAATAAAGAAAATGAATTAATAGGGAGATGCACCTATTTTTGTGGGTGTATCAAATATTTGTGGTTGTGGTTTTTTCTCATTCTTCTCATCTTAATTATATTTCTCATTTGATCCTAAATCATTATTTGTATTCGATTCTAGAATTTTGTATTACGTTTTTATTTTGTTGGTTGCACCATCGGCGGTTAAGCATGCGGCTTAACGTTTTTTTCACTAAGAGTTTCCTTATGTTGCGCTTCACCTTCGCCTTTCTCTTGAGCAACCTTAGCCTTCAACGCTTCACCTTCGCCTTTCTCTTCACATGTGTTGCATATCACATACTCCTTGGCATTTCTCTTGAACAACATCAGCCTTCGGCTTAGACTGTGGCTTAGAATAGACTGTTTTCATAGCATTTGGGATCCTAGCATCATTCAAGGGCCAACGATGTCAAGTCAATGAAAACTTAAAAATCTCAGTTGTATCCTAATACCATGTAGTATGACATATGACATGCTGGCATATCTGTGATTTTATTCAGTTATCACATGTTATAAACTGAATGTTTAATCTTTTGAAAAACTCAATGGCATATCTGTGATTTTATTCTGCTAGTATAATATATAACATAGGAATCTAATTATAACAATCACTTCAATTACAACTCTAAAATTCCAAACAAAATACTTAATCCTCAACCATCAAACATTTATTCTAATTCTTGAACATAATCTTTCAAGTAGAAATTAAATGGAAAATGATAAACATTGTTTGTATCTTAGAGATCTGTAGTTTAATTTGTTCAACTAGGACATGTACGTTTGTTTTGTGTGTCACCTCTCCGCAAAATAGAAGGGAAAGCCTCATTTTTGCAGACATTAAGCATCTTTTTTGTTATTTGGACATCTAACGAGTGGGTATTCGCGCGTTGCTGCGGAAATGTTTTGTTTAATATAAACTCTTAATGAAACGGTTGTAAAAAAATTATTTTTGTTATTAAGGACTAAATATGCAAAAGGTCGATAACCGCAAGTACTATTTTCGTAGAGTGTTTATGAAAATAGTATGATTTTTTTACGGCCTGAGATTGTCGGTATGTTGCAAAGTTAGTCTTTAGGGACTAATTTTGAAATTAAAAGTTAACCTGAGGGGCTTTTTCTGTATAATATTAACGGGCATTAAGTATTAACTTTGCAACAGATCTATAACCTCAGAGTCTAAAAGCGAAAATTGCGCGATGAATAGTGCAAAACAATGCTTTTACTATTCATCCTAATGATTTTTAGTGTATATATATATATAATATGGGAATATCTTAGCTACAATTTTTGTAGTCAATTGGCTACAAGCCTTAATAAAAATTATACTAGCAATAAATTAGGGACCTACAGAAAAGAATCAGGATCTACAAAAATAATCAAGGACCCACATTTAATAGCTTAAAATTGTAGTCAATTAGCTACAATAAATTATAGCTAATATATTTCATATATATATATATATATATATATATATATATATATATATATATATATATATATATATATATATATATATACAAGTGCCATTTAGATCATTTTTATTTTTAAATCGATGCATCGTCAAAATGATCATGAAAGACGCAACATGAAGTTAGCGTGATTAGTGGTTCTGCTCATAAGAATGCGAGCATATTTTCCATATTATATTTTTGGAAATGGTGGTTAGTAATTCCATGTATTTGGTATTTATTGAAACAAGTGTCGAACACTTGTAGCTCATGTTGGTAAGCGAAACGCTTTTGTTGAAGCGTTTATAAACGTTTTCAATTAATTACAAATCCAACAATTATGAGAGAAAAATTAATGGTTTATGGGGCATGTTATAAATGATAGAACATGAATTTGCATCTTGCCAAAAGCTATAATGATTCCTCCCCATTGAATGGTTTTTAGGTCACGAACTATATACCTCCCATCTAAGAGTCATGTAATTGTGCGGGTTATAGTGAATCCACCACAACGCACAATGTGGGATATTGAGAATGATAATTCATTCAGGGGAAGAGAATGAGTAGCAAGAATTTGGAATGAATTATAATAATCTAAATGTTGATCCTCACAACACTAATGAATATGAACTTGAGTTCAAAATATAATTCATTTTTCTGATCTAGAAAATGCCAGACATATTTGGTGACCTAAATAGAATAACTAGATCTTTTATACGCTGCTAATGCTCCAGCTTATTTTTGTGTCCCAACTGGACAACCAATGATTGGTAATGTTTCTATGGCACGCCTACAGCGTGATAGAAAAATCGATTCCAAATAAAAAGTCCTCGATATATAAAAATGGAGCAAGAAGTCAAGATTGGTCATATCGAGGCAGTAAAGACCCCATAATAGTCTCGTACTGAGACACTAGACAAAGAGGATTCTAAAAGAACCTCAAACTATGAGATCTCAATAAATATAATGTCTAGCAAAATGTGGAATCGAAAAGGAATTGAATCGACGTCGATAGTACTATTGTATCTAATGATGCGCAAGATAATGAATTTATAAATAAAATAGCGCTATAATAACAGTGAGGATCTTGAAACTAATCATGTGAGAATCGCAGTTGTAAAATGATATAGCCAGAATGTAAATACGCAAGTAACTAGTGAAAGATTAGAGTCTCTTGTGATGAGACATGTGAGACTTGAAGTCCATACACATGAAACATGAATGTATAAACTTATTGGATAAATATTTTTCTTTATAAGAAAGAGAAATCAATGCACTGAATTTACATTTTCGCAAAGACGTAAAAATAATAATGAGACATGATCTTATGTGGTGTATCCAATAAGTATTTTAATACTATATAAGTCTGGCAATATGTGAAATATTGATATGCGTATAAAAGAATATAGTAATTGCTCATTTGATGTTGAGATTCCTAAAAGGATATAAAATGCATGAAGCATGTCTCGTGCTTTAAAATGCTTTGAGCATATAAGAAAAATTCTTGAGACTACTATTTGATCAAACCAGATAAATTATTGTATGAGATCAAGGAATATGAGCATAATTATTACAATCGCCCATAGTCAATATTTGTTAAAAATGGGGCATGAAATGATTATGTTTTGCCCGTGGAATTTTATAAAGATATCTGGATTTGATGAAACTCCTTGAGAGATTATAAAGGCGATTGAATGCTCTGAAATTAAATTCAAAATAAAAGACAAAGTTTGTCTATTAAAATAACATGTAAAATGCAATTTATGACGCTCATAGCTATGAGGTCACATGATGTTGAAAAGTCTCATTTTGACTTATAATGATGATGATCACAAAATATATTTGAAATTATATGAAACATGGATGGTTCTCACTAGTGTCCATACATGATATAATAAATCATTTACTTTGAATTTGTTGGCATTGTATAATATATGAAGTACGATGATGTACTTGAATTAGATTTATGATGTATGTTAATCCTTCTAGATATGTGAACGACATGTGGAGAACACTTCTTCATGCTGTAAATAAATGTGTTTGTTCCGTGAAAGCACTTGCTACATTAGTATTGAAAAAGTTGGTTTATGATAATGGATTGCACCAACTAAATAATTCAAGTTATGTGATCATCAAGGGAAGTGAAATACGCGTTGCACTCTTTTTCCCTTGACCATGGTTTTTGTCCACAAATGTGTTTTTCTGGTAAGGTTTTTAATGAGGCAACATCTCTAAATGCATGAAATAATTATGTACACTTTTCTAGACAAGAATTTTGTCCCATCGGGTTTTATCTTGTAAGGTTATGATGAGACGTAATTTTTTTATGTATATATATATATATATATATATATATATATATATATATATATATATATATATATATAAATACATACATATATATACACATATATATATACATACATACATACATACATAGTGTCTAACCTCTGTCACGGTTAGGAGGGGCCCTCCATCACGGTTAGCAAGGGCCCTCCATCACGGTTCGGAAGGGCCTCCATCACTGTTTGGAGGGGCCTCCATCACTGTTTGAAGAGGCCCTCCATCACTATTCGAAGGGGCCATCCGTTACGGTTAGGAGGGGCCTTTCGTTACTCTTCGGAGGAGCCTGACCTGGTCTTACCCACGTCCCCTCTTTCTCCTTAGCCTTCCTGCTAAACCAGGAAGAGTGGGGCACTAAGCCCTAGCGGTTACCACAAATCATGGGACACCCCTATGATCTCCTAAAATCATGGGACGCCCCTATGATCTTCTAAAAACGTGCAAGAGCTCTCCAAAGCTATTTTTATCCCTATAAATAGTCTTGGACGGGCTAGAAATCTGGTATGCAATCCATCTCACCTTACTTTACTATACTTTACACTTAAACTCTCATACCAATTACTTATTCACACGCCGGAGGTGGTTCGCAGGGTCCAACCCCTGCGCAATCACTTAACATAGTGTCTTCTATTTCTTATTTTCATGTTATCTTGAGCTCAGCATCACCACCATCACCCCTAATTCCGTTAATCACCATTAACGGCCTGGTACGTGCATCTTTTTGTACAATCAGTGGCGCCATCTGTGGGACACGCAACAATAAGTCTCGTTTTACCGAGTCAAATAACCGTTTTCCGTAAATAACGGTCAAATTCAACCGCAATTGTAACACCCCCAATTTTAAAATATTTGCAGCGGAATAAAGATTGGGTGTTACTTCACAGCTCATAGTTTTTCAGTAGAAAATGATTTTTCTAAAACATCTATCATTCTAATTTTTATAAATATCAGAGTTTTAAAAATGAGGTCCCAGTGGTTTTCAAAATTTGTTAAATAGGTTTTCGAATGATAGTAAAATTTTATAGCCTTTGTAAGAATTTCGTGCTCTTCTGTCCCGTCCTTGCTCCTTTTAGATATGAGGGGCTTTTAGCAAAAAGGTACTTAAGCAATAACGAGATCAGGTAAAGGTTACCAAGAAAATACTTGTGTTCAGTTTGTAAAAACTAGCATGTATCCCCCTCGCAGGGTTTATAAAACATTTAAATATGTAAAGGCGAGGCTATGAACTCACCTTAGTGGTTTAGTGAATAAAAATATCGATACTCAGTTTGCAAAAATGGGAACGGCTCCACACACGACCTAGATAATATATGGCATGTTTTAGTGTTTGGTAGTCTTAATGTTTTAATCGCGAGTAGTTTTTTAAATGCATGATTTGTTAATTTAACGTTAGTAAGACTTTTGGTTTTTATGGTATATTGTTCATTTAGTTTAGTTATATATATAAATGTAACGTAAGGTTTAATAGTAATAATAACGATAGTTTGAAATAAAACATAACGTTTAATAATAATAGTAATAATAATAATAGTTTGAAAATAAACGTAACGTTTAATAATAATAATAGTAATAATAATAATAGTTTGAAAATAAACGTAACGTTTAATAATAATAATAGTAATAATAATAATAGTTTGAAAATAAACGTAACGTTTAATAATAATAATAGTAATAATAATAATAGTTTGAAAATAAACGTAACGTTTAATAATAATAATAGTAATAGTAATAATAGTTTAAAAATAAACGTAACGTCGCTACGTGAAATTGTAAAAATGGAAAGTAAAAATAAAAATATTAATTTTATATATATGGCCCTTGTATTTTCTAAAAATTTACGCTTTTTACCCTAACGGCGTTAGCGTTACGCCGTTAGTCCAGAATTAAATATATTTACATTTTACGTCCAAAACTTTATATTTCATACACCTTTCACCCTAGAGTTTATAAAAATCAGTTTTCACCCTTTAATTTACGAAATGACATTTTATACCAAAACTTTGAAAAGTTGACACTTTTAACCCGATTTTTGTAAAATTTGCAAATCTTGTCCAAAATTCACAATTTTCAAAACTTAATGTTTTCATTTCTTAAATAGTCTCAAAACAGCTTATTGAGCTTATTCTAACAACTTATTAGTTCGAAAAGCTTATTTGATAGCTTATGGGCTTTTTAACAAAAACTAAGGCCCGTTAGTGTTTTTAAATCCAATGGGCCTACGAGGGTTTTGGGCTTTGTTTTGGGTTAAGTTTAGGAGTATAAAAATGTTGTCAAACTGCTTATAGTCATAGCTTATTTGATCGGCTTATTTTGAAATGAGGCCCAGTCGATAATTATAAAATTTCAAAACTAGTTTCCAAGTCGATTTGCTTTGTGATTTTTATAGGTTCAAAACACGATTTTTATTACCAAGTTTCTATACGAAAATGATTGTTTGTCATAAGGTCTATTAATTTGTAAAATAAAATGGCATGCTCGTTAAGTAAATATTAAAGATATACGTGCGTTTTGGGCGTAGCATGGGACGAGTTTTTATAAGAAAAGACTTAGAAAATTTTAAGAGTTTTTCAATACTTGTTGTGGTACGTTAGAAACGTATTCTAAAATAGTTTGTACGTAGCATTTTAGTTTCAAAACTTTATATAACTTGATTGTTAAGGTGTAAAATATATAGACGAACGTAAAATATATATATGTTGTTTATTTAGTTTACGAGTAATAAGGTGCAAGTGAAAGTGATTTATACGTAAAAAAAATCAAAAATACGTTTTTAAGTAGAAATGGATAAAGTTTGTGTGAGACTTACTACACCAAAATGGTGGGGTAAAACGAGACGTAAAGTCGAGGGAAAGTGAATACGAGAGTGTAGTGTGTATGTCGACTCAACCAAGGTTCACAAACAATATTTTGTTTCTTCTAGACACCACACGAAGGACTTGTGCTATTGCCAAAGCGATTTGAAACAACAACTAGAACTAGGGACTTAGTTTTTGTAAGTTTTGGTTTGTATGAATGTAGTAAACGAATGCATGCATGCAAGGTACTATATATATGGGTTTTTGAGTGTTCTAGTGCCCATAATTTATGAGATGTGATGTTGGAGTGTGTATCAAAAGTCATGAGGGTAAGAAAATTTTACATGATTTCTTCTCCTTTGTTTCTAGCTATCGACATCTTATTTGTTCAAAAGGAACGTGTGGTTTCACAATATAAAAATGGATTGTACCTAGTGTGTTCTAGTATCTAAGATTTAATGAGATGGGGTCTTTATGTGTACTCAAAAGTCCTAGTGTGTAAGAGTAAACAAGTTACTCAATGTTTTTGGTTTCTTATGTGTCGACATGTTTACTTTCAAAGAAAACGTGAAAATTGAAAGTTTTAAAAAGTCATGGTACTTGCGAAAAAGTATTTTAAAAGATGGTAGTACTTGGCCTAGATGAATAAAATATGAACTTGAGTGTGCTTAAAATAAGGAAGTACTAGTTTGTTTTGAAACAAGCATGTCGACTACAATTTTATTTGTAAACCGATTTGTAAATCGGTGGAGACTTGTGAGATTTTGATAACTTTGAAATATTTAGACATTAGTTTGTGTTTAGAATGAGTTTAGGGCGTTATAGAAACAAACGTAGGTTAAAATGGTTGAGTTTTGGATTAGTTGAAATTTTATAAAATCGTTTTTGGGACAAATGCTTTGCCTAGTGAAAATGTAGCTAGACTCGACATGGGGAACTAAAAATCGACACTCTAATTGTTGGTTAGGGGAGGAACGATGGTGTGTAAAAATAAGTTTGTGTCATGTGTAGGATTTGAGAATACGAGGCTCATTTCTTACTTGTCCTAGTCGAATGGTGTGAAATCAAAAGAAAGAAAATGGGCTTAATTAGGATTGGGCCGTGAATAGTAACAGGCCAAAATTTTATGTTGGGCTTGGTGGGTAATTAGGGTTTGGTGTATTTTAAGATTAGTAAAATATTAATTGTGATTAGTGATAAGTTTAGTAAATATTTAGTGAAACGTTTACGTGAGTCCGAGAGTGAATAGTGTTTCGTGAATAGTATTTCATGAATAGTAAAACTGTTGAAAAACATCTCAATATCACTAACCGACTCCAAAAGCGATGAATAGTATTTGGTGAGTAGTAACCGATGAATAGTAAATTTGAAAAATGTCTTGAAAATGCCGGTTCGTAACAAATAAAAGAAAATTTTTAATATTCTCGCGATTTTGACTATAGTGGTACATGTGTGAGCATCGTTCCAAGCAAAATGAGATCACAAGTATCGTAGTGATTTCGAGTAACATAGTATATAAAAATAAAATAAAAATTTTGTTATTGGTAAAAACGTTATTAATTAACGTAATTGTGGAAAACTAGAAGGGGGGTTGAATAGTTTACCGATTAAAATCTTTTTAACTTGTTAAGTTAGCTTTGAAACTTTCCGTTTGATCAAAGATATATTTACAAACACAATATATAACATGCAAGTAAATGAAAGAAACGATCAAACCACAACACGAGTATTTATCGTGGTTCGGCTACAAGGTCTCTTTTTCCTTGCCCTACGTCCACGCCCCGAGTATCCAACTCGAGAGTTTCTTTCACTAGTCAACAAGCTCCTTTCACCGGCGGAGAAAACCTTACACGTCGCTTATACTTTTACCGACACAAAGCTAAATGTCGAGTTCTTTTACAAGGGCACAACCACTCCCGTTAGTTCTTTTACTAGGGTACAACAACTCCCAACACTCTTTGTATTTTGAGGACTAAAATACTAACCGATCACTACTGAAAATACACAATCAAATGAAGTGTAAACTATACAAGTCTACACAATGCTAAGCTAACAAGTCTTGCAATGTTGTGTTGAATACTTGTTACTTTTAGTAAGCTCGTGAATCTCTTTGCTACAAAAAGAAACTTCACATATGAAATGTTAAGAGGTTTGATGAAAGAATGAATGTGTGTGTAAAATGTAATCTCAAGTGATGAGCCAAATTTTAACTTGTGGCTCAATATTTATAGCCAAAACCTTCTACAGGTCTGGCGGATCAGGCGGACCCCTGAGAAGGGTTCCGCCCGTGTACCTCCAGGGTACCGCCAGGCTTGCAGTTGGTTTTTGCAATAACTCTTCAAACCAAACAAGGTCTTGTCTCATAACTCCTAGCAACCAAACAATGTCACATCTCATAATAACAAGTCAAATACAAAGCTTGCAAGCAACAACAAAGTTAATCAAACACATTTCTTTCTATAAATGCATAATGACAAAACTTGCCATAAATGTGATGTGACAATTTCTAATTTAAGAAATAAACTTGTGTTGTGTTTTATGAAATGTAAAATGTAGCAAAAGTCTAGTTTATGCAAGTCTTAAAAACTAAGATTATGTTTTGCTTAGAAACTAAAGTTTACATTTTGTCGTTAACAAAACTTAGCGAAGATCATAAATTATAAATAACGTTTTTAGGCGATATTTGTATTAACAGTAATGATATATTAGTCCTTGATTTACTTTTACTATTTATAGGGAAATTTACGGGAGTTCACAGCAATTCCCTACATCCTTGTTACCACATGGAAACACCACTAAAATCTCCACTTTTATCTCAGATTATGGTTTGTGTTAGGTTTCGAATTGGAGAAGAAGGGGCCTCCGTTTCAGTTCGTTTTATGAAGAAGGCCCAAATTCATAAGCCTTCATATGGGCCTCTGTTTTAGTTCGTTTTATGAAAAAGGCCCAAATTCAATAACCTTCATATGGGCCTCCTTCTGGGTTCATTTTACGAAGAAGGTCCAAATTCAATAACTTTCATAGGGGCCTTTTTCTGGGTTCAATTTACGAAGAAGGTTCAAATTCAATAATCTTCGTAGGGGCCTCCTTTTGGGTTCATTTTACGAAGAAGGTTCAAATTCAATAACCTTCGTAGGGGCCTCCTTCTGGTTTCAATTTAGGAAGAAGGTTCAAATTTAGTAACCTTCATAGGGGCCTCCTTCTGGGTTCATTTTACGGAGAAGGTTCAAATTCAATAACCTTCGTAGGGGTCTCCTTTTGGGTTCATTTTATGAAGAACGTTCAAATTAAATAACCTTCGTAGGGGCCTCCTTCTGGGTTCATTTTACGAAGAAAGTTCAAATTCAGTAACCTTCCAGGAGCCTTTGCTTGGGTTCATCTTACAGAGAAGGTTCAAATTCAATAACCTTCGTAAGAGCCTCTGTTTTAGGGTTCGTTTTATGAAGAAGGTTCAAATTTATCAACCTTCATATGGACCTCTGTTTGGGTTCATTTTACGAAGAAGGTTCAGCTTCACTAACCTTCTTTGGAGCCTCTGTTTGGGTTTCTATTATGAAGAAGGAGCCTCTGTTTGGGTTCATTTTAAGAGGAAGGGTCGAATCCAACAACCTCTGTGGTAATCTTCGTGACCTTTATTGTAGCCTCTGTTGTAGCCCTCACAGTAGCCTGCAACCTCTGTGGCAGCTTTTGTAGCAACCTGCAACCTCTGTTGCACCCCTCACAGCTGCCTAAAACCTCTATTAAAGCCTCTATCGTAGCCTCTGGCATAACCTCTGCTCGTGTTTATTCGAAGGAGAATGCTCGAAATCAATAGTCCTTTGTTCTGGTATTTGTGGCAGCTTACGTTAAAACCTTGGTGAAGGTTCATTTAAAGAATTGGAACACATAATGAGACATTCAAGTAGGGTTGGAGCCTTCCTTTGCACAAAACCTATCACAAGGTAGGCAACAAAAATCGTGCAACGATGGCAGAGGATACCCTTCATCAATCTGGTATGTTTTCTACGAACTAATATGATATATTGCCTCTATTTCACTACAAAGCATACTGTCTACATATGAAACTTTTGATGTTTATTAAGAACTCTATAAAACCATCTTTTAATAAATCTCTGCATATGACACAATGATTATTAGAGATCATACAACATTGGCAGAGGATACTTTATGTTCCTAGAACCTCTGTTAGAGCTTTAATTTTGCTTTTAGCATAAAATACAATCCGTGCTTATTAAATACATGATGTTCTTTAATGATCCTTAAGTAACTTTCTACCAAGCTTTACCATGTCGCCCGTGATGATAAGTCCATTGTAGATAAAGCCTCTTTTGACAAGGCATTTCACACAAGCTCTATTGAGATGACAGAGACTTACATTCGCGTACTAGATAGTAATAAACTTTCTCATGGTACTTATATACTATTATCATATACTTTGAAATGATGGAGCATCACACATGTTGACATAAGTCTCTGTCGATATAGCTAGGGAGCATCACATATGCTGACATAAGCCTCTGTCTACACAAGTACAGAGCGTAGCCTCTGATTCATAGGTGTCTCTGTTGACACGTTAGATAATTTATATGTGTCTATGTAGACACAATTACATAACCTCATTCCATCTGCATAGTGGTAAAACTTACTTCAATTCATGTATTACATTCTTCTCATTTGGGGAAAGAAGCTTTAATGGTAGGCGTCCTAGTTTTCATTTCTTAAAATGATGTAATCTTCCCTACCCAATTAATGATATAACGCATTTCCCTCGTATCTCTTGTTTTGTTCTATACAACAAAGATTTATTCAGCCAAGTACAAGTTTCAATGTTCGAAGGATGATTCAAGACACATAAGTCTTGTATAATAACAACATCCATTACAATTCACATTAACTTTCCTAAGAGTCTTAGGGTATTCTAAGCCCTTTGTACCAAAAGGACAAAGACGGAGTGGGTCGCAACCCTCTGTCAGCAGTTAAATTATACGATTGCTAAAAATCTTGGTTCAAAGTACACAAAATAAGGTTATGTATCTACTATAGCGTTAGGTTGTATATTAACGTTAATAAATAACGTTAGAGAAGAGAAGCATGATAACAAAAGCGGGACACCGTCCGTCATTAGTAGATATAAATTATGCTAGCATACGTAGCATAGGGCAGAAGCCCAAAAGACATAAACAAAAATTGTTCAAAGACGGCCGAAGCCCAGAGAGCATAAACATAAAAGGTAAGGGAAATCACTCCCCACCTAAGATAATTAAAATACTAAACAAGGGATATTATTTTAACATGCATAAAGGCCATATCCTAGCAAAAGAAAGTAAGTAAATTGTCCAAGGATTACTACTTTGCTTAAATGAAGCCGTAAGCTTTGTATACATACAAATATACAACCTTGAAGGTTTATATTACTTAAGTTGAAAGCAATATATTGAAAGTGTACGCATCACTTTCGACAGAAGAGCTTGATGATATACCCTCTGTTCAGTTTGAAAGGTCTCCCCTTCAAACTCACTTCGGATACTACATTCCGACACACTTGGCAAACCTCCTAAAATCTTCAATGGTGTAAAACTAATCACCTTTGATCTAGTTACCAATTGGGAATTCGCCAATCGAAGCCTTAAACCCTTCGGGGTATGGCCTCCGATAATATTATGACGGGATACTACTAAGACCAAGTCAAACCCACGTTCACAACCCTATCGAGGCTTTCCCGGCAAGATAGGGATCGTGGGACATTAACCAAGTGGTTACCTAAATTCATGGGACACACCCATGACTCTTGGATCAGGCGTAGGAACCTGAGAAAACCTAACACACACGTTCCTTATGTAACAAGGGGTTGGACGACTACTTAAGTCTAATCTCACGCCTCCTACGAAGTCGTAACATTAGACTGGGGGCTTAATGGGGTATCCACCACGATAGAGTTGGCTACTAAAAACAAGTATAGCTACTTTTATATTGGATTTGACAAAACAAAAGTAGTAGAAATTGTTACCAAGTCTTTTTTAACAAAGCAACGATAAGTCTAAAGCCATGCACTCTTCGCATGCATAACATTAGACTGGGGGGCTTGATGACGTACCCTCCGCTCTGCTAACGAGCGGTACCGTCACTCTGGTACTTAGCTTACCATTTGCACAAAGGGTAATGATGTACCCTCCTAAAGGATGAAGTCTATACCTTCGTCCTACACATAATGGTGGCATAAAGTCATTCATAATGGCTACCGCAATGGAATCCACCAACCTTCACCCAAAACACTCATAGTGTCTAAACTCTGTCACGGTTAGGAGGGGCCCTCCATCACGGTTAGCTGGGGCCCTCTATCACGGTTAGGAGGGGCTCTCCATCGCGGTTAGCAGGGGCCCTCCATCACGGTTAGGAGGGGCCCTCCATCACAGTTCGGAAGGGCCTCCATCATTGTTTGGAGGGGCCTCCATCACTGTTCGAAGGGGCCCTCCATCACCGTTCGAAGGGGTCCTCCGTCACGGTTAGGAGGGGCCATTCGTTACTCTTCGCATGAGCCTGACCTGGTCTTACCCACATCCCCTCTTTCTCCTTAGCTTTCCCGCTAAACCAGGAAGAGTGGGGCACTAAGCCCTAGTGGTTACCACAAATCATGGGACACCCCCATGATCTCCTAAAATCATGGGACGCCCCCATGATCTCCTAAAAACGTTCAAGAGCTCTCCAAAGCTATTTTCATCCCTATAAATAGTCTTGGATGGGCTGGAAATCTGGTATGCAATCCATCTCACCTTACTTAACTATACTTTACACTTAAACTCTCATACCAATTACTTATTCACACGTCGGAGGTGGTTCGCAGGGTCCAACCCCTGCGAAATCACTTAACGTAGTGTCTTCTATTTCTTATTTTCAAGTTATCTTGCGCTCGGCATCACCACCATCACCTCTAATTCCATTAATCACAATTAACGGCCTGGTATGTGCATCTTTTTGTACAATCAATGTCCATATATCATCTAATATTGTGAGTATATCTTTGTATATCAATAGAATATTGTATCTTGGAGAATACTCCAACTTATAATTATAAATATCCTCCCATTGTGAGATGAATAATAAAATTCTCTATTCCTCTATGTCTTTAGTGTTACTCTTGTTCATTACTTTTACAACAACAATGTTTATTTACCTTAGCGGGAATGAAAGTAGAGCGCCGAGAGCTAGGATCTAAATTAGCCAACAAAAGCATTTGTTAAGAGGCACTAGAATCAATAGACGTAGCTTGAGCACGAGATTTTAACCGCATATCCTCAGTAGTAAGCATAGAGCAAACCGCTTTAAGATTCGAAAAGGTCTCGCGATGAACAATAATAGTAGATATGTTATCATATTTTTCAGGCAAGCCTTCAAGAGCATAAGTCACCATATCATCGTTACTAATTGGAGAACTAAGGCCCATCAAGATAGTGGCTATAGATTCGATCTTACGAAAGTAAGTTTCAATACATAAATTACCAAGTTTCAAGGTACGTAACTTCGCAAAGGCAATGGAACGAGTACGTTTGTTGTCATGCAAGATTGAAGCAATAAGGTCCCATGCTTCCCTAGCCGTTTGAGGATCTTGAACAACAAGAGGGGATTGAAGGGTAGTAGATAATGTTATAAAAATCCAAAAAAGCACAATAGTATCAATCTTTAATCACTCCGCATCTTTAGGTAGCGAGGTACTTGTTATAGCCTTGGCAGCACCCAAAATATGGTCCAACAATCCATAACCGCGACATAGATTTTTAAGGAAGTACAACTAAAATGTGTAATTCATCTCATCAACATCAAGCTTAAAGGGAACAAGCTTGTTTAGGTTATTAATTATCATAAGTTTGTCAGATTGTAAGATCACATGTAGTAGGGGGATGTTTCCTGTCATGATGACGTTTTAAGGTTGAGTTGGGAATATTAAGGTTAAGTTTATATAATTATTGCTTGAACAGTAAAGTGGACTGGTTAGGGTTTTAGTTACACCACAAACAAATAAAGTTAACACAGGTTGATGGATGACCATAAAAACACATCAACAAAATAAAAATACCTTCGATGTAACAAATGAATTGTCGAATGGGTTAACAAGAAACACCAATGATCGACTGGCTATCACGTAATCCAACGATCGACTTCTTAGATTGGTCGCCTGGCTATCATAGAAACCAACGATCGACTATAGTTGAGTGATTAAGAAACGACAGGAAAATAGGGTTTATGGATCGGTAATGAGGACTAATACCATGTAAGTGTAAAGGATTTCGTATCTTATTAATTCATCACAATAATAAATATATAGTGTACAAACCCTAACAGATAATACTCGGGTCTTAGCCCATGCAAACTAGACTCGGGCTAATGCAAATATACGACTAAAAAATTTAACCTAACTAAATCATATCAAAATTATTTTCTTTCAAAAATCAGAATTCGACTATTATGAAAACCCAACCCATGTCATGATGATTAAATATCGCATTACATTGCTAAACGAATGTCACTTAAGTACAAAATTCATTTTAATACTCTAATTCGAACGTAAAAATGAAAAAAAATAAAATTATAGTGATACATAAAATAGTTATATTACTAAACTGAAACAATAACAAAAATATGGTGCAATTTGATAACACTAAACGATTACCCGTGCATAACAACAAGATTTTATAGCAGCAGATAGTTATAGTGATATTTTGAAAGAATATATAACCTCAACATTAACATTTTGATGATCATAGATTTCCATTTCCGTAAAATTAACTATAAATCAAGATAAGAGCAAAAAGAAGTGTATGGTGTTTTTATATTAGAGATTAGTGTGACTTTTTGGAAACTATCACTACTATTAATTAAATTTGTGCTAACTTGCTATTTTTAGTTAACAAAAAAAGAAGTATTCGTCAAAACAAGATTTGTTCATAATTTCAAGAATTGGTGAACACATAAAATAGTTGACCTTAAACATTTAAAGCAAATTTTTCTACAGAAAAGTGAAAAATGTTGTTTTTGACACATAATTTGGTTAAAGAAAAGACCTTTTTTTTTTTTTTTTTTTTTTATTTATTTATTTATTTATTTTTTAACTTAAAAGAAAAGACATTCAACAACAACTAATGGATCATGAGTTCGAAAAAGTTTTTCTCATTAAAACTCTGCCAGCAATCGTTAAATGATTGGTATCAGTTTAGGAATAATTTCTTTGACTTTATATTAGTCTGAATCTTTTTATAAGATCCTCCGCTACTTATAGCTTAAGAAGAAAAGAAAATTTAATAAAATTAGAAATTGGTATATTAGTTTTAGTAAAAAAAAAAAATGCACGGTCAGTGAATATATTACATCAAACTTTATTCAGTAAAGTTCTTCAATTATTTATGTGCCTTAATAATTGAATGAGAACTAAAATATGTAGTTGATTTTGGAGTGAGGATGCAAGCAAAGTGGGTCAAGAATACATGTTCTAGTTGAGGCATATCCATGTGCCCACATGAGACTTCTTCCTATTCACACAAACGCATACCCTTGGAAAAACTATTTCAAGTGAATTTTGTTAATCATTTGTTTTATTTGGCCGCATACAATGGAGGGTGATCCATCACTCTCACCCTCACCCTCACCTGTCTCGCACCACCCTTACTGTGGGAGGCACTCCTCACTTGCGACCAGCCAAAAAAAGAGAGTCATCATGTTTTTCAAGATATTGGCATGGACAATTTTTATTTATTGTATCAATATAAATCATTGCTAATGTAACAACATTTAAAAAAGTTACAAACATACATCTATCACATTATAATAAGATTATGCAATAACGCTAAACAAAAGTACGTTATTTATATTGATAATTAAGAAAAAATTATTTATATACTAGATTTAAGACCAATTTATTAACTAATAAACATATAAGAGTTTACGAAATGTTCATTTGAGTTATTCGAATTCATACTTTCAGACTTATCTTGAAAAGTTTTATCCATCATACAAGATGATTAACCTAAAGTTACATATTCGATCTTAATGTTTATGAGTATCAACTCATTGTTTTAAGTGTATCTACTATCTAGTTTTGTTGTACAATACTGCTTTTTAATTATCAATCTGGCCAATTTTCATATAATGATAAAGAAGGATAATATGTCGGTAATTACGTGTAAGAATATGAGACATGAACTGAAAGGTTCTTAACCAAAAGTGGAAATTTTTAGAATGCGCGCAACAATTGCCATTGATGATTGTAGGATCTGAGGCCAACTTTTCGATGTCGGCATTGCTTCATGCAGAATGACCAATCAACTCGTGTCATCCACTTAAACTTTACAAGATCTATTATATTATATGAGAATATATTAGCTACAATTTATTGTAGCTAATTGGCTACAATTTTAAGCTATTAAATGTGGGTTTTTGATTATTTTTGGAGGTCCTGATTTTTTTCTGTGGGTCCCTGATTCATTGCTAGTGTAATTTTTATTGAGGATTGTAGCCAATTGGTTACAAAAATTGTAGCTAAGATATCCCTATATATATATATATATATATATATATATATATATATATATATATATATATATATATATATATATATATCTTTTGGGTATTTTCCAAAATATAAAGAAATGAGTCCTTACTTTAATTTGATGGTGGCACGTGAAGTATTAACTTCTATTGAGAGCTATAAAAATAATGAAAAAAATCATTGAAAAAACTCATGGTTCTTTTATATATTTGCATCATCATTGACTCGGGATGGTCCAACCAGTCATGACTCACATATAATTTTGGCACATAAACTTATGTTATGGCTTGTCGAGGAAAATGCAAGGAAATATAATGCATCATTAAAATGAAATTTATTCCTCGTAACAAGTTTATATTTTCTTTTACGGAGCATTCATGTAAATTTCAAAATATATAAGGAAAATTCTTTCATCTATGGAGATAGTGTGTAATATATTTGACACACTTGTGTTATTCATACATAACATTTTCTTTTACTCCGTACTTATTTTTGCCACTTCTAGTGGCTGGTGTCATACTACCCGACCATAGCATTTACCATGATAAATGATCTTTATCCATTTATCGTTACATTATCACATTTACATGAGGGAATGAGGATCTCATATTGATCATTTTAAGGGAATGAACAAGAATAACAATAAAGACATAGAGGAATAGAAAATTCTATTATTCATCTCACAATGGGAGGATATTTATAATTACAAGTTGGAGTATTCTCCAAGATACAATATTCTGTTGATATACAAAGATATACTCACAATATTAGATTATACATGGTCATCCATTCTATATATATATTTATAAAAATTGTTTCAATTTTAATAAAGGTTCTTGTCATTTTGGTGAGTATTGCAAGTTTCTTCATAATGGGGTTCACGGTAATTCTTATTTTGGGTGTGTTCGTGTTATGGTTTTAATTCAACATAACGAGTTGGATATTATTGCAATGCTATGTTAAGTCGTTGGGTCAGTATGCTTGTTAGGAATTATTGAAAGATTCTGCTGATATATACCGCTGACAGGTTCCTGCTGATGAATTATGCTGAAGCTTTAGTGGTTTCTGCCATAGTTGTCAGGATCCCGATCCTGATCTTAGGATCTTACGATTTTACGATACTGCAAAGTAAAAACGATCCGGATCTTACATAGGATCTTTGCAAGCTTAAGATCTTATAGGATCCCAATCTTTACCATACGATCTTAAGATCTAATCCGATCCGATCTTACTTTTCTCGAATTACAAACTAAAAAACTATAAATTTATGGGTTGTTTTTTGGAGAATTCAAAAAATAACAAGTTAATCTTTTTAAACATTTCATAATCATAATTTAGGATAATATTTATATGAAACATTCACAATATTTTGTGTCTATAACGTATAATAATTTGTAGACTTGTATAATATTACAAAACCTATTAAGAAGTAATATTAGAATAGGATCTTATGATCCCGATCCGATCTTATGATCACGATCTTGCAAAGACGAAAACGATCCTGGGTAGGATCCCGATCTTGAAAACCTTGGTTTCTGCTGATAGACTGGTTCCTGCTGATGATGGTTTCTACGGATATAGTTAATCCGTAGCATTAGTATTAGTTTATTTTAAGACAAGATATAGAATATCTTTTATAGTTTTACTTTATACGTTTCTTGTAAGAAAAGTTTAGGGTTCCTTGTGGTATAAAAGGAACACACGATCATGTATTGGATATACATCTTTCAATCTATAGTGATTAATAAAAGATCCATAGAGGATCAAACCATTATTAGTTTATTGTGTTTTCATTACTTGTGTTTAATTCTGCATAGACATAAGTAAACAGAGATTCTCTATATAGTATTGCTTTTGTTTACATTAGCAGTCTATCGATCCATTGGCTCAGAGATCTATCAAGGAGTAGATCCTACAAGTGGTATCAAAGCCTTGTGAGAATCTCTGATAAAGAAGTTTAAGTTACATTTCTTTAGCAACCTAAAATCCTTCAACAATGGCCGGAGATGATGATTCTGAGGTCACTCAACCACAAGGATCAACATCAACAAACTCACAACCAATACAACAAGTAATCTCTACAACTGTATCTGCTGGTAATGGAAAATTTCCCTATCTTAAGAAAGATGAATACGAGATTTGGGCCATGAAGATGGAGAATTGGATCATCAATACTGACTTCAATCTCTGGAATGTTATTAAGAATGGAAATGGCATGAAGAGAGTAGGAAGAGATGATCTAGGCAAAGTTATGATTCTTCCTCCTGCTACTGCTGATGAACAACTAGCAGTCCAGAGAGAAACCAAGGCAAGAACTATCTTGCTTCAGGCTCTCCCAGATGATCACATGGGAGAATTTCACCATCTGGATGATGCTAGGGAGATCTGGAGGTCTATCAAGACTAGATTCGGAGGGAATGATGAATCTAGAAAGATGACGAAGTCAATGCTCAAGCAAGACTTCCAAGAATTCAAGATCTTAGAGGAAGAAGGAGGGCTATGACAGGTTTCAAAAGATCTTGAGTCAGTTGAACCAGTTACAAGCAAAACATGATAATGAAGATGTCAACGCCGATTTCTTGAGAGCTTTACCCCACTCTTGGTCACAGGTCTGCATTACTTTGAAGACCAGAGGTGATCTTGAGTATTTAACCTTTGATGATCTCTACAGCAAGCTCAGAACTCTGAAAATAGATATCAAGGGTCATTCTACATACACTCCTCCGTCAGCAACATCACCACATTCAACATTTGTTAGTACCACCACTGGTAATAACAAGATCTCATATGATGATAGTCCAACCTCTTCATCAGCACCATCTTCCTACACCACTAGATCATAGACTCTCTCTCCACTTCTAGTAATGTGTTGGAAGATGTGTTCCATTCCTTTGTTGCTGAATATGAACCCAAACAACAGTTAGCTTTTGAAGAACTAGAACAGATTGATAAACTTGAGTTGGAAGAGATGAATCTCAAGTGGCAAATGGCAATGCTTTCTGTTAAAATCAAGAGATTTGAAAAGAAAATCAGGGTTTTAGAAAGAGATTTAATGAATACTAAAAATGAGTTAAAATATTCTGAAAAAGAAAAGGCAAAAGTAGTTTTGGAAAAACAAGAATTGTAGGATAAGTTTGAAAAAGAAGTCGCAGGTCGTATGAAGTGGCAGATGAGATTTATAACCCTAATGAACTAAGTGTTTTTGACCCTGAACCACTTTTGCAATTTTAAACTCCTGTTAAATATGTTAAAGAAGGGGGAATGAATGTTGTTTCTCCACCCATAACAGGGACATTTAAACCACCCTCTCCCCATATAGACTTTGATGAATTACAGATGTCATATGGCAAAAAATCAAATGACTTGCCTGACACTGGCAGTGAAACTAATGATTTTGTCTCTTGCTCTTTCAATGATAAGACCTCAGAGACTAATGATTATGCCAGTTGTGGTTCAAGTGACAAGTCTGATGCACCCAAGACCTCACCCAAGTCCACACACAATTCTCCTGATTTCTCCACAAAAGTTGTTGCTGATGAGACAAATTTAAAGACAGCTTCTTTTGTTGATTTTTCTTTTCATTCAGTGAAAGACAATTCTTTTAGTCATGTTAAAAACAATTCTGTTTCTACTTTTGGTTTGAATAATTTTTTCTGTACTAAGACATCTCATGGTTTGAATAAAACTTCTAGAAAGAAGAAATGTTTTGTTTGTGGCAGTAAATTTCATCTTATTAAGGATTGTGACTTTCATGAATAGAGAATGGGTGTGTGTGCTGACCAAAAGAGACCTAGACCAAGATGGAATAATGTCAATACCAATCCCTTAAGTTGTTCCACAAGCAACACAAGCCACCAGAAGACCCAATCCTGCTGAGAAATCAGTTTCTACTAGTAGGCCAGTTTCTACTGGAAGGCCTGTTTTTGCTGGTTGGCCTTTTCCAGCTAGCTGGAAAAGACATGTTGCTAGACCATTTTCTAGATATAATAATACTTACTCTCAGAATGGTTTTTGGCCTGGTTTTTATGACTCAATGTACATGGGAGGGGCATACTGAGATACTGCTGTTAAGCCCTCAACAGGTTGTTCTTAGAGATATAATAGACCATCTGCAAACAGGGATCCAGGAACAATGGTGGATCTCATTCATCTACATGGCTTCACTCTAATGATCCACAAGGCAGGCTCAAGTCATTTGTGACTTGAGTCTCCCTATGGTGCTAAGTTGTTGTATATTTTATTATTGTAGGATCATCCTCTTAAGAGCAAAGATGTAGGTATAGTAGATAGTGGGTGTTCTAGAAGCATGTCTGGGAACCAAGACAGGTTGCATGACTTTGTGCCCATTCATGGAGGCACAATGACATTTGGAGGAGGAGTTAGAAGAATCACAGGGAAAGGAACCACTAGGACTTCCAAGCTGGACTTTGAAAATGTTTACTATGTGAAGGAGCTACAAAACTTCAATTTGTTCTCACTTTCTCAAATCTGTGACAAGAAGAATAATGTTCTATTCACTGAGGAGGACTGTGTTGTGCTTTCAAAAGACTTCAAGCTACCTGATGATAGTCAAGTTTTGCTAAAAGTTCCTAGGAATCGCAATCTCTATACATTTAACTTGAATGATGTCCAGCCTGAAGGTGATCTAGCATGCTTGGTAGCAAAAGCATCCTTGGATGAGTCTACTAAATGGCACAGAAGGATGGTACATGTGAACTTCAAAACCATCAACAAGCTAGTTAAACATGGATTGGTCCATGGACTTTCTTCCAAAGTCTTCACAAATGAGCACAACTGTGTTGCCTGCAATAAAGGGAAGCAACAGAAAGCATCATACAAAGCCATTCAAGCTGTGAGCACAATTTCAGAACCTCTCCAGCTACTACATATGGATCGTTTTGGTCCAATTTCCATCAGAAGTATTGACCATAAGTACTTCTGCCTGGTGATCACTGATGACTATAGTAGGTTTTGTTGGGTATTCTTTTTGGGCACTAAAGATCAAACTTTTCAAACTCTTAAAGAATTTATAGCCCTTATTGAAAACCAACTAAACAAAAAGGTTAAAGGGATAAGGTGTGATAATGGGACAGAGTTCAAAAATGCTAACCTAATTGAACTCTATGGGTCTAAGGGAACCAAAAGGGACTATATCAATGCCAGAACCCCACAACAAAATGGGGTTGCTGAAAGAAAGAATAGAACCCAGATAGAGGCAGCTAGATCTATGCTTGTTGACTCTAAACTAACCACTATGTTTTGGACTCAAGCAGTAAGTACTGCTTGCTATGTCCTAAATAGGGTATTGATTACTAGACCACAAAATAAGACACCCTATGAACTTTTGATTGGGAAGATTCCTACCATTAGTTATTTAGGCCTTTTGGATGTCATGTGACTATTTTAAATACCAGTGATCACCTAGGAAAGTTTGAAGGGAAGGCAGAGGAGGGGTATATTGTTGGATATTCAGCTCATAGTAAGGCTTACAGGGTATATAATTTGTCTGCTAAGAAGATAGAGGAAACTCTTAACCTGAGATTTCTAGAAGAGAAACCTATTGTTTAGGGTAAAGGTCATAATTGGTATTTTGACCTGGACTATTTAACAGATCATTTAGGTTATACTAGATTCAAATCTAACCAATCTGCAGGTACACAAGAGTCACCAACTAACAATGCAGATACACTAGATGATGACTCTGACTCTGACTCAGAGTGTGATGAACAAGCCATTGTTGTTCCCTCTTTTCCTACTAACATTGCAGGTTCTCATGACAAAGTTGCTTCTAGTGTGGATGATTCAAGTTATGCAGAAGAGCTTGCTAGGCTTCAAAAGCAAGAACATGCAGCAAATGAAGAAGCCGAGAGGCTTGGTTTTGAGTTTGCAAAAGATACTGAGGCACTCTTGAGACAAGCTACTCTTGACACCCGCAAGAACATGGATTCTGCTGGTCATGGTTTAGTTCCTGCTGATAGTTCTCATGTTGTTGCTGCTGATACCAATTCTGCTGATGGTATTTCTGTTAGAGTACGTGTTTCTACTGATCATTCCACCATTCCCACTGATCCATCCCCAAGCTTTGATGAACCATTTACAAGATTTCCTAGCCCCACGGACCTTGGCAATCATCAACAAAGTGCTGGCATTTTCCACCCTTCTTCATATGATGATGATTTTGCTCCAACTCTGACCAATCTTCAGTCAACTTTTGAAGTTAACCTAAATCCTACTAAGAGGTTAAACACCATTCATCCTCAATCCCAGATTCTTGGAGATCCCAATGCCATGGTTCAAACAAGGAGTACAATGAAAAAGACAAAGTTTGGTGAATGTGTTTTGGTTACTTACATCACTAGTCAGAAAAGGGACAATCATACAGATCAGAAACATTGTTTTTTTGCTTGTTTCTTATCTCAAGCTGAACCAACCGGCATTGCACAAGCACTAAGTGATCCTATTTGGGTAGAAGCAATGCAAGAAGAAATGCAATAGTTCAAGAATCAAGATGTTTGGGTAGTTGTGGATTTACCTGAAGGAAAGTTTGCTATTGGAACTAAATGGATTCTAAAGAAGAAAAGGGATGCTAGGGGTGTTGTGGATAGAAACAAGGAAAGATTGGTTGCTCAAGGTTTTAGAAAAGAAGAAAGCATTGATTATGATGAAGTCTTTGCACCTATAGCAAGGGTTAAGGCCATTAGACTATTTCTGGCCTTTGCTTCTTACATGGGATTTATGGTCTATCAAATGGATTTGAAAAGTGCCTTTCTCTATGGAAAAATTGATGAGGAAGTGTATGCCACTCAACCTAAAGGATTTGAAGACCTACAGAATCCAAAGAAAGTGTATAAGGTTGTGAAAGCACTCTATGGACTTCATCAAGCACCCAGATCCTGGTATGCAATATTGTCAAACTTTCTTTTGGAGCATGGTTATAGAAGAGGTGCAATTAATGAAACACTCTTCATAAAAAAGAATTCCATAGATATCATTCTTGTTCAAGTCTATGTGGATGATATCATCTTTGGTTCCACAACGGAAGCTTGGTGCAGAGAATTTGAGACCTTAATGAAGAGTGATTTTCAAATGAGTACTATAGAGGAGCATACCTTTTTCTTGGGGTTACAAGTGAAGCAAAAGCCTGAAGGGATATTTATCAGCCAGGATAAGTATGTAAAAGACATACTCAAAAAGTTTGACTTTGAGAATTTAAGGACTACCACTACACCTTATGAAGCTCTAAAGCCTAAGAATCAGAATGAACCAGATGAAGCTGTGAATGTTCACCTCTACAGATGAATGATTGGTTCACTTATGTACCTAATAGCTTCAAGGCCAGACTTCACATTTGCAGTCAGTGCTTGTTCTAGACATCAAGTCACTCTATTGATTTCCCATTTGAATGCTGTTAAGAAAATCTTTAAGTATCTTAAAGGCCAGCCTAAGTTAGGTCTTTGGTATCCAAGAGATTCTCCATTTGTGTTGGAAGCTTATAGTGAAAGTGATTATGCTGGTGCAAATCTAGATAGGAAGTCCACTACAGGAGGTAATCAATTCCTTGGTAGAAGGCTAATTTCTTGGCAATGCAAGAAACAAACCATTGTAGCTACCTCATCTACTGAAACAGAATATGTTGCTGTTGCTAATTGTTGTGGATAGGTACTTTGGATACAAAATCAGATGCTTGATTATGGGTTCAATTTTATGAACACAAAAATCTATATTGATAACCAAAGTACAATTTCAATAGTTAAAAATCCAGTATTTCATCAAAGAACTAAGCATATTGAAATTAAGCGCCATTTTATTAGAGATGCAAATGAGAAACACTTAATTCAGGTGCTTAAAATTCATACAGATGACAATGTCGCTTATTTGTTAACTAAAGCATTTGATGGACGTAGGTTTAATTACTTAGTTGTCCACATTGGGATGCTTAACCCCTGATTGCTTTGTTTGAGGGGAGACATAAGCATAAGGGGAGGCATATACCTCTGAGGAGGATTAATGTTGGAAATTGTGCACTTAGTTATGATTTAGTTCACTAACTTTGTTTTGCAGGTTTATTTTTGTATAAACTAACCATTATTTGTTTGAGTTTGTCTTTTGGTTTGTTTTGAGTTTTTGTTTTGTAGGCATTTGTTTATGCTAATGGACATCTTGGTTTCTGTTGATAACTATGGGACATATCAGTAAAATTGAAATACACAACAGAAGCATTAACATTTCATTAACCATGGAACATTACAAGGAAATTTTCAAAACAAACAAACAAGACTACAACTAACCAACCACCCAAAAGACACCTAACCAAACATCTACCCAACCAACCCCTCTGACTTGCATCTCAGAATCCTACAACCTTTTACAAGCAAGTCCTAGGACTTGCTTTGGTGGCTTTATTCGTCGCTTAGAGGACTGCAGAACTGGGATCCTACTCATTCCAGCTACAACTCTCTCCATCTCACTTGTGAGAAAAGCTGAGACTGGTGTTAGTGCTATTCGCATCATAGATATTGGTGTTGGCTGAGAAGGTCCTTCATCATCTTCCACAGAAGAAGATGGAGATGGTTTGACCTCAGAAGGTCCCACATCACTTGGTGGAAGGGATGGAAAGTATTGGCCAAGTGGTACTGTTGGGTTTTGAATTATGCTGCTGAGTTAAACTGCTGCTTGGTGAAACTGCTGCTAAGGTGAGAATGCTGCTAAGGATAAAGATTCTGCTGCTGACATTCAAAGTGCTGCTATTGAAGAATACTGCTAGTGGAATCTACTACTAAAGATATATGCATGTATACGTATTAGATAAGTATGGAATAGATTGAGTGTATATCATATGTATCTAGAATATTCTTATCTTGCATAGAAAGATATTGTAAACCTAGTAGGACTCCTTGGCCTATAAAAGGAGGATCCTAGGGTTAGTTTTGGGTACGTGTTGTTTTAGTTTTTTTTTACACTTCAAGGTTGTCAAACCCTAGCATTGTCGAGTGCTCGTATTAATAATATATTGAAGTGTTGATAGTGAATTGTTCTTCTTAAGTTAAGCTTTTATATTCCGCGTTTTAGCTTAAGTGTTAAACTCAAGTCAAATTATATATAAGATCGTTTGCTCAACTGGGATCAACAAGTGGTATCAGAGCTTGTGATCTAGAAGTTGTAATCAAGAAGAATCTGTTCCTTGCAAGTTTGCTGTTTCAAATCAATTGCTGAAGATGGGTGATGACACACATATGGTGACTGCTTCAAAGGTTCCCATGCTCAACCCTGGAGAATATGAGTTGTGGAAGATATGAATAAGACAGTACATTCGCATGATTGACTTTAACATGTGGAATGTGATCATCAATGGTGACTCTTTACCAAAGAAGGGTACTGATGGCAAAGAGATACCAATCAAGACTGCTGAAGATAACTCTATGAGGAAGATGGAGATCAAGGCACACAATATTCTCTTAATGGGAATACCTAATGAATTTCAATTGGACTCTGATGGCTGTGAGACTGCAAAAGACTTGATGGATGTAGTTGAATTTAGGTTTGGAGGGAATGATGCTACTAAGAAGTCAAGGAAAAACATGTTGAAGCATCAGTTTGAGAACTTTACTACTGAAAGTGGAGAAAAGATTAATGGCACATACAACAGGCTTAATCAACTTGTCAGTCATTTAAAGCTTGTTGGCTATGTGGTTCCACAAGAAGATGTAAACATCAAGTTCCTTAGAAGTCTTGCACCTGAATGGAGTATGCACACAGTTGTTTGGAGGAATAAGCCTGACTTTGAAACTATGAAGTTGGAAAGCCTCTACAACAACTTGAAGGTGTATGAACCAGAATTGACTTCTTCATCTACTTCATCTTCTGGTACACAAAATCTTGCCTTTGTATCTTCAAAGTCAAAAGGATCTAAAGAATCTCACTCTACTGCTTATGAGGTATCTACTGCTGATGGATCTGCTGCTAGTTCAAATGATATGAATTCCAACAGTGATATTGCTTTGTGTGCATTCTTGGCTGATCTAACTACAAGTATAAGGTCACAAGTTATCAATCAAGACTTGGATCATATTGATCCTGATGATCTTGAAGAAATTGATCTTAAATGGAAAATGGCCATGTTGACCTTAAGGGCAAGAAATTTTTTGAAGAGAATTGGAAGAGAAGTCAAGTACAGGGCTAAAGAAAATGTTGGTTTTGACAAGTCAAAGATAGAGTGCTATAACTGCAACAGGAAGGGTCACTTTGCCAGAGAATGTAGAGCTCCAAAGAAGAATGCTGAAGCTCCAAAGAAGACCACTGAAGAAACAAAAAATACCACTACTGCATTGGTATCTTGTGATGGATTGGGAGAGTATGATTGGAGTGATTTGGCTGATGATGAACCAAACTATTCTCTGGTGGCTCAAATCAAGCCTAAAGTGCATAACTTTGCACTTATGGCCTATGCATCATCATCTTCTGGATCTGACTCTGAGGTATCTAATGATTCTGATTTATCTGAGTGTTCTTTTAAGTCATGTGCTGACACTGTAGAAGAACTTAAGTCTAGGAATGAGAGTCTAATTAGAGAAGTTGAAAACCTAAAACTTGATAACTTAGGTTACAAAGTAGGTATTCAAAATGTTGAAAGAAGACTAGAGTATCTAAAAGAGTGTGAGCTAGAATATGTAGACAGAATTAACCAAGAAGATGTTGAGATTTTTAAGAAAAACAGTGAAATTGAGTTTCTTGAGAATAAATTAGAAGAAGCAGAAAGAGATAGAGATGTAGCTCTTGCTGATAAGGAAAAACATATAGCAAGAGTAAATAAATAGCAATATGCTTTTGATTTGGTTAATAAATCTATTGAGAGTACCATAATGAGGTAAGGAAGTGGAATAGGTTACAATGAGGTTGCTCCTCCTGTTTAGAGTGCCTATGCTCCACCAGGAAAAGAATTGTCCTTCTCTAGACATTGAAAAACATGTAGGTGAATCTAGTACAAGTGTCTTAGAAACACCTAAGGTAGAGGGTAGAAAATTTCTTGATGCTCCTAGTGTTGAAGACTGGTATTCAGATAGAGATGAGGAACATAAACAAGTTGCACTAGAACAATGTGTAGAAAAGGAAGAAATTCCTACCAAAGTTGAACCTAAAATTGAACAGGTGAAGTTTGTGAGTCCTGTGTTAGGTAAGGGCATCTTTAGGAAAATGGTAGAATATAATGAGATTCCTAAAGATAGATTGAATGGTTTCTATAATAAGCCTAGGGGAAATCAGAGAAACTTTAATAACCTATGTGGAAAACTAGAAGGGGGGTTGAATAGTTTTCCCTTCTTTTTCATTTTATAAAAACTTTGTTTCAAAATGATGATTCAAATTTATTCAATTGTTTGTTTGGAAAACTTCAATTAGAGTTTAGTATGAAAACAACATATAATCAATATGATCAATTATATATGTAAGCTTTTGGAAAAGCTTAGTTTTATGAATGAAGATTTGGCCGATCTTTATGTGAATACGTTTTCCTTTTAAAATCTTAAAACGTTTTGTATCAAATTATCTATCAAGTTAAACTTAATATGAGAAGTGTGAATAATAATCTATTTGACCATATCATGCAATTATACACACAATCACAATATTAACTACTATGTTCAACACTATCAATCATCACAACTATATAAGCAACAACTAAGACATGTAGGCAAGCATAGAAGTAAAGCGATAAATGCAAGAACAAATGATAAGAGATAAGATAAAGGAAATGCAAACCGGACACGATGATTTATAATGGTTCGGCTACAAGGAAACCTTCCTTGTTCCTACTCCACTCCCCGAGTCACCTACTCGAGAGTTTTCTTCACTACTCAACAAGCTCCCTTTTGGCGGAGAAAACCGTACACAACTTTTGCTTACACCATTTAACGACACTAAGCTAAATGTCGAGTTCTAATAGTAGCTAGAACCAATCTCACAACACAACTTCGATCAGTACACAACTTCTACACAACTTCATGACTTCACGACTTCATCACAACTTCTTCTAAACTTCTTCACGGCTTCACAACTTCTTCACGTCTTCACAACTTCACAACTTCATCACAACTTCTTCTAAACTCCACTACTTAATCACACACCTACATCTTCACAACTACATGTCTTCTCCACACTACTACTTCCTTCCACTACTTCTTACTCACTCATTAAATCACTACTAAGTAAGATCATCTTGATCTACTTATTACATATACATAACTCACAACTTCACATAAGCACTAACTAGATCCTAATACATCTTTGGCTTTATGATAGGGAGGATTCTTCTCTTGCACTTTGAGTGATGAGAAATTGGATCACTTGAAACAAAGATTAATAATCTTATGATCAAAGGGTTTTAGAAGGATGTTTAGAGAGAGTTGGATCTGAAAATTTTTGTGCAAAAGGTGAGAAAAATTCCAGGTTTGAGGTGGTATTTATAGGGAAAAATTTCTGACCAAATCTGACAGGGGAGCGTGGCCGGTCCCCTTAATTGTGTGCCGGTTCCCTTAAAATTAAGGGGACCACCCCTTATAATTAAGGGGGCCGCCCTACTGAAACGGCCATATTTTCTGTCTTTTAGTGGGGAAAGTTTATTTGGTGAAAAACTAACTAATTTTGGTTAAAAATTTGAATTTATATATTTGTTATGAATTAAACATTTTCCTTTAATTACCAAAATTGTTTTTCAAAAAATATATAACATGTTTATATCATTTTATAAACTTTGTAATGTTTAAATAAAATCCCTTTGATCATAAAATGTATTAGACATTTGTTTGTACATACCTTGAGTGATTGTTGAGGCAAACTCGAGACGTTGAGATGTCGAGGCTTGTTGACGTAAGAATGCAAAGATGAATTGTGATCACAAGTAACTTAAGCACTTTACGTTATATGTTGTAGTTTACATCTTTGTCATTATCAAACCATGAAGAGGATGTTTAGATTAAATATCGTAACATTCATGCCAACAATCTCCCCTTTTTGATGATGACAAACTATGTAAACTATAACTTATAGTAAAATGTATAAGTTACTTGTTTACACTTCTTCTCCCCCTTTTGTCGAAGCAAGAAGGTGGACTTCTAAGACGAGACTTCTACTATGCTTGAACTCTCGAGATAGAATGTAAAAGGCGAGCTTGCATCATCGTAAGTGAAGTCTTAATCCTATCAACCTTAATGCTCCCCCTTGGTGTATGCTCCCCCTTGGTGTATACTCCCCCTTGGTGTATGCTCAAAACTAGTTTTGGCTACCAAAGAATCGAGCGATGAAGTAATCCTTCAAAACAAAGTTAGTAGACAAGTGCAAATATATATAATGATGATGATAGGTATATGCGCTAAAAATATGACACATGTAATTATTGTTTTAAAAACAACAACCTAACTTCCGAAAAAAAAAATTACCATGACCAAAGCTTAAGACATGATAATGATTGGAACCTAATGCAAAGATTCTATCGACATATTTTGGCAAAAGATACCAAAATATATATTCTAAAAGGGAAAAAAAATGATAATGATGCCTTCTTTTAAAGACATAGAAAAATAAAGAAGGATGAGCGTGAATGAAAAGGGAAGGTAATGACAAGAGGTTGACAAATATGGTTTAGATTAATATAACATTTGACAAGGGTGGATGATTTGGAATCAAGGGATTTTTAGGTGTTTTGTTGGTTGACGACTGAAAATGGATATGTGAATGAGGTGGTGATGGCTTGACAACACTTGAAGCATGGATATCTTCTTTGTGTTCTTCACTTGCTAGGAAGTGGAAAAGATGCATTATATAAAGAAATTCGTTTGACTTTTAGGGGTGTAGATTTAGGAGCGGAAGAGGCTGATTGAGAGTTTGGATGTTGTTCAAGTGATGATGTTTGTTGAGATCTTGTAAGAAGATACTCAATCCAAGTGAAGTGCTCATTCAAGGCAATGGTTTGTTGTTGAAGGAAGATGCAACAAGGGCAATTGTTGACATGCTTCTCAACTTGGTTGATGTTGTGTGGTGATGATGGTGAGCTTGATTGGGTTGGATCCAAATTGCGTTGTGCAAGATGTAATGCTAAAAGAGCACTAAGCTCATGAGCCTCTTTTAGCTCCTCAACGAACTTCAAGTGTTTGGAGGAAGGTGATGATGGTGGAACATGATGGTTGTCTTGGGTGAAGGTTTGAACATGCAACATAGGAATGGCATGTGAGGTTGTAGGATGTGGTGGTGGTACTCTTGGTGGTGGAGACATGGTTGAGCTTTGGTAGTCATGAAAACATGAAATGGGTGGAAGAGGTTATCCAAGAGTGAGTGGTGTTTTTGTTGAATGAGCAACATGTGAAGTATTGATTGAGAGATTAGGATTGTTGTTTTGGGATTGAGCATGCTCATCATAAGAAGAAGCATGAATGAGGGAATGAGTGGGTGATAGGTTGTGAGATGAGTCATTATTGTGGGTTTGAGGTTTAGTAGTTGGTTGACTTGGAACAACATCACTTGAGTTATGACAAGAATCAAGTTTCCACCTCCAAACGGGTTTGACGGAGATCCTTGCGGTTCTTGAAATCTTAGGTTTTTGGTTGTTGGGAGATGACATGTTTGGGTGTAAGGTAGAGGAATATATGTGAGTGAGTGTGTTTTCCCTTCCCATTAAATTCGTGCTCATCCGGACATAGAGTCAAGCATGTAAAGGCATACAATCAAATCACATAGGAGCAAATAAACATCTAGAAACAACATATACGCGATATGCCAAAAATCTAGGAATGAAAGAATCTAATGAGATGCAAAGTTCATAAAAGTAAACTAGCGTTAGGTATATATAGGAAGAGCAATTTAATCAAGTTGGAGAATGAGTATGAGACTATTACTAGTGGTGCTCAATTCAGGCTAAACACGACCATTTTTATGGGTTACACATTCCCAACTTCTCACATAGAAGCAATTCAACCGTTAGGTTAAATTGAATTTCTAGTCAATAGATTCTCCAGTAGTCATTCTCTTTTTAGAAGAAATTGAGTTCCTAAATTTACCTATCGAAGATTACCAAACATGAAGTTTGCTTGATTCACTAATACTTGGCTTAATGTGACTCAAACATCATGTTTTAATGAAGATAAATCTAGATGATATATTTTATTCACGATCCTAATAGAGATGTGTTGAATGTTTATGTCACACCCCCAATTTACCTGACTTGCAGCGGAATGGAATACCTGGGGGTGTCTGTCATAGCACCACAGTTACAGTTACATTGAACGACCTAAAGTGTCGTTTGGAAAATACTGCATTTGATCATTGAAATAATTCAGAGTTTACAAACTGAGGTCCCCAAAATATGTTGCATGTTTACGAAAACAAGTCGCACTAGATCAAATGTTTACATAAGTGCATGAAATAATGATGAGACGCGTCGACTCCGCGACTCCATGAAAGTCCAAATGCATGTCTCATGAGCTACCTTAATAACCTGAAATACATTGCTAAAACGTCAACACGAATGTTGGTGAATTCCATAGGTTTGTAAAATGTACTGATGTACGGCCACCACAAGTAAAAATGCAAGATAAAAATCTCATGAAAATTGTACAATAGCCTTAAGCTCATGACACCGAAGCTATGACTGATGAAATTCTATGCCCCTCCCGAATGTTCTGCCGAAACATTCAAATGTAAAAGACATGACATGCATCCGCTTACTGTTGGTATCCACTACCACGGATGGAGGCGTCACCCTCAATAGATCTATCCACTCACTCTCGCTTAGTACTTGAAATTAACGGTTCATGATGTTACAGGGGACTTAGCACTTGGCAAGGTAACTTAAGCTATGTACATGTTTGAATACTTGGGCTCGTACTGAAATAATTGATGCAATGTATTCCCCCCGTGGGATTTGAAATCAATCAAAAATGTTGAATTGAAAACGGGGCTATGAAAACTCACCTTAACTGATGAAACTGTGATGAAATGAAATGAACACCAATGAACAATTTGCTGTCGTAACCCAATATGATGGTACCATGAACATGTACTGAGCTGAAAAACAAGGTGCGCATACTAGCCGCAACCTAATATGAATGATGTACGATCTACTTTAGATCATGAAATGATGTTATGAATGTCCATGCACATGTTTACTATACCACTCTACTCTTTGGAAAAACACTTGTATTGCCAAAAATATATAATCCAAGAATTTGGAAAATATTGCTATTAGAAAATATAAATGGCTAGTTATAATATATATACTTATATATATATAACGTAAGTTTCCATGTTAGCGTTGAAATACTCGGGTTGTAATCTTTGAAATGATGAAAATATACTCATAATAACTAATACTACGTTAGTTATAAAGCTCGGTACTTGACATTATGTTTAGCTTAAAAATGCACTTCGTAGTTTTTGCGCCAAATTATATTAAAAGCTGTCAATTATAAAAGGGTTTTAGCCGATATTCAAACGAGTATATCTTTGTCGTTACTTGTCCGTTTTACTTGTTCTTTATATCCACGGTTTCGTCTTAGTATGTAGTAATATATTTTGGAAAGCTCGGCTCCTCCGGGTTACGTCTAAAGTCTCTTTTTGTCCAATGAAAAACGTCCAACAGCAAACATTTTCTGAAAAATACTTTTCGTCTACAATCTTGCAAAAATCATAACTCCTTCGTTATAGACTCTTTTTAATCCGTTCTTTCGCCTACGGATTCATTTTTGAAAGTATTTTCTAAAAATTTTGCCAAAGTTTCCTTGGTGTTTACTGATTTTCCAGATTTTTACAAAACGGGACAGCATGTCTAAAATAGGTTCCAAATCAAGTTTCCAAGGTTAAAAACCAATTTCTACCATCACCAAACCTCTTGTAATCACCACATGACTAATCTAATCTTACCATACACCTTCTTAGGGTGCCATGGACTCCTAACCAAGTTATTAGAGCTAGGGGATTCATAACAAATAAGTTAGGGTTTGTATGTTTGTTTTTAGCCAAAATAAAGTGTGGTATAGCTACTTGTACATGGTTTTTAGCATGATACTTATGTAATACATGTAAAAATAGGATGATCCATGAAAAAAATAAAGATGAAAACTTACTTGACAAAATGAGATGATTATTGGATGATTATGCTTGATGTTCTTGTGTTTTTGTTGCTTGATTCTTGATTAGACTTGTAAAATGAACAACTTTTGTGTTTTACTTTATGGAAAATCATGGATGGATCATGGTGTTTGTTTTTGGTCGTGGGTTTGAGAAGAGAGCAAGAGAAAGATGAACTTTTGATCTTGGTGAAAAGTGAGATTATGATTATGTGAAAATTAGTAAAGTTAGGTTTTTATGTTTATTAGTTAAATAACTTAGGAAAGTTAATGCAATGGGTTAAAAATGGGGCACATGGCCGGTTTTATCAAAGGGTAGGAGGGGGGTTAGGGTACTTGGTAGTTATTTAGAAATACTTGTATGAAATTGCACTAGTTTGTGGTTTTTAGTTACGATCGGGTATCGGTTTTATTAGAAATAAATGTTCACGAAGTTTACCGGGATGAAATAAAGTTAAAATAATGTTAAAAACATATTAAAAATATGTTGGGTACATTTACTGAGTGATCGGGTGATTATTGTTTAGTTTTCACGAAAACCGTCGTTATATTTATACGCGTACGTTATAAATAAAATAAATTTCCAAAATACTGGGTAACTGAATGTTATAACTTTTATGATGTTAAAATGGATATAAAAATATGTCGGGACCATTGTGGGAATATTTAGATATATTCGTCGTGTATAAACCGGGTGTTAACGTTTTACTATAAATACTTATACGTAAAAACGTTAAATGTACTGAATATAGAAATTTGAAAATCCTAAGAGTGGTATAACATGTAAATGACCTACTGATGATATGCAGACTATCCCCAGTCCGTATGAAATGTTATTACTGATAATGCATGAATTCGCACCTGAACCAATATGGTTACGCGAATTTGAATACCCGTAAACTAAATTTACGATGAAATGTGTAATGCACGTGAATGATGAAATCTTTTCCCGCAATGAATAGTGTTCCATGAATAGTAAATTTCCCAAAAGTTTCTCAGAATATCAAATTGACCTCGAAAACGATGAATAGTAAACTGATGAATAGTGTTTTGATGAATAGTGTTTGATGAATAGTGTTTTTCCAAAGTTCGGGAAATGACCTGAAATGGTGAGTTGTGACAGTCTTCCCCCCTAAAAGGAACTTCGTCCCGAAGTTCAGTTTATGTTGGTCTCTGAGAATGTATTGATGAAAAGGTGATGATATTCGAGAATTCCAGCGAACTCTAACGATAGGAATTCGACTCTGTTTCAACTGTTTGACCACACGGTCCATGATTTCTATTGGTTCTCTTTCAAGGTCTGAGATTGTCATTTGGGTTGGATTCCTTCCTATGGAATCATGAGTGACTCATCTGAAAGTCATTTCTGGGGATCTGAAAATGTGAAATATGTTCGTGTAATCCTGTTGTTCTCTGGAAATGTTCAAATCTGACGGCCACTAGGCCTACCCTGTCTGAAATATAAATGGTCCAGTGTATATTGGTGTAACTTTCCAAGTTTTCTGAACGATAACATGCCTTTCCTAGGTAGAACTTTCTGCATAACTCTGCAGAACTTGAAGTTTTAATGGTTTATGACTTATTGAACTTGTAACTGATTCTTGACTTGTAGAAAATTTCTGGTTATCTCATGAATGCCTACTGAACTAGTGGGTTGAGCTTTTTCTGAGTTTGGCCCATCAATCGATGGTCTGCACTTCTTAATGTTTTAAATGTGATACTGGTAATATATACTGCTGAATTCTGCCAGAACTCAAGTTTGTATGCTAGTTGGTCGATTCTAAAATGAATCTTAAATAGTCCAATATGCTAAAGGTTCAACCTTTCTTGTTATCCAATTTGTATCATGCCAATCCAAGGCAATGCTTTTAACTTAGTTTGTTCTCCTACCTGAATCTGGATGGTTTGTTGTTCAGGATATTCAATCCAAATGATGTGTGTTATGTACCAACCTAACTTCTGCCAATTTCCCGTTGTTGGTGTGATAACTATTGTTGTAGATGAATTTGATTTATGTTGAGTGATTAGTCCAACCATTTCTAAGGTCAATCACTCATGCTCTGAGCATACTTTCCTATGTTTGAATTGTTCTCTCGCTTTGACCATCGTTCTGAGGATGATAGGTGATGTTCATATCTAAATGGGTTTCTGAAGGAAATCCTGAAATGATTACCTGAAGTCCAAGTTGAAACGGTTTCCTTAACAGGAAAAACTGAAATGGTTACCATAAACCTTTGTGACTAATTCCATAACGTTCGGTCCTTCGAACTTGGCGTTATCTGAAGGGATAGAATATAGGTAACAATTTGATTCCTTGTGTTTTGTTCCAACGGATGATAACACATATGTTTTTCTTTGCCTATTGGGTTTGGTCTCCACTACTGAAGTTCGTGATCAATTTGTGATGTCCTCCTAATTCCTTCACCACATATACCAAATATTCTCTATTGTCCAGTCACAAATCCTAAATGCATAAGCGATGTTGTAGAGAAATTGGTTCTGGAAATTTGTCTCGCGATTGTGAGTTTTAGTTGAAATCCTTTTCTGAATAAACGAATTTAGAAAAATGGAGCAAATTATTTACTAAGTAATGTTTTTCCTGATGGTTCAAAATTTCAGTAGTTATGAAGTAGAAAAATGTTTTCAAACATGTTGCGATTAAGACTGCTTACCAAAGTTTGATGTTTCTGTATATTTCTCATTGTACCATAGTGTTGCTAAAGATTGACCAAAAAGGATCGTACTTGTTCAAAATAGGAATTTCAGAAATCATTTTGCCACAAGGTATGTGATTTATGTAAACGCATCAACTTTATTTAAAAGTGAAAACACTAACAAGGATAAAATGGTAGAATAGGAAATGTTCGCTTAAATGCATAGATGTCTAACACCTAGTTCCTGAGGTTGGATAATGTCTATTGATGGTTATCTGGCATAACTACAAGCATAGGCATTTAGACTAACTTAAGTCCTGAAATAGTTCATCGTTGTAATTGGCAAGACGAAGGTATCACTTGATGTTGTGTCGATGAATGTCTATTCTGTTTTCCCATGTAGATGAGGAGATATGTTCCGGTTTGATCCCTTGCTTGGTATGAAGGTGAGGTTACCTGAAATTTCTAATGACATAAGGCCTTATAGGAAATTACATCGATATTCTTGATTCAAACAATTGTCCTTTGTGAAAACTTACTGCAGGAAAGTTTATGTATGGATGAGGCCATGTTTAAATGAAATGCTCTACAGTCTCAATTAGAAGCTTGGTTTATTTCTATTGTGTTGTCCTGCGGACATTTATTGAGTTCAATCCTGTAGCTCAGTATAGCTAGTACCCTTGAAAAATGACATTGGACAACTAAGTCAGAGATGGTGTTTAGGATAGTCTCGTAGTATCTGAGGATTGTTGTTGAGTTATGAATTCTCTCACTATATAATTCTAGTCCTGGTTACTAGTTCTGTACTCCTTTCGTTGCTTCTATTGTATTGAGGAATCCTGCATGTAATTGATATGGAAAGTCTCTTCTAGGGAATTCAATGGGAAGAATCCAACTTAATGGCTAAGTGAGTGACAGGTAGGGTAAGTATCCAGGGATAGTTCGGCAAAATGGATGTTTATGAATGAGTTCCTTTGTTTACAAAACTTTTGGATGAAGATTGTTATCAACAATCCTTTGAAAAGGTAATTATTTCCTTCATGGCATAATCCTTCCTGAATTTTACATAGGTGATCAGGCTATGTATAATTGAGGACTAATGATGCGATGTTGGATTTTGTCAAAATATCATGACTTTCCTCAAAAGTTTTAGATGGTGTTCAACGCATTGTTATTAAAATGGTATCCTGATGTTTTGTTTCAAGTAACATGAAAATTGCTTCGCGTAACAATAGTAAATACTTGGTGTAATGACAGAAAAATCAATTTATAGGATGGAATTAAAATAGCTTACTTCAGAAATTTTTCTGTAAAACAATTTCCCCATATGATAGTAAAATAGCTTGAATGGTGTATTGGATACGTGGGTGAATCTTGTCGAATAGTAATAGTCTACAAATTCGTCAAAACGAAATCAACCTAATTCCTGAAGAATCTGCGGATGTTTCTGTTGAGTCCGTGTTATTGGTATTATCTACTAGATGTCATCTAGTTCATGTCAAGTGGGAATGGAAAAGGGAAATGACAATGATGGTACTAGTGAATGGAATACTACCCTCTTTCGCGCTACCTCGCGACATCCAAAAGGTAAAACTAAAGTACACCCTGTGGGAAGGCCAATAGTGTAATAAGTAACTGATGGCGGTGATAGTACCTGAGTAGTAAGTGCCCTACTAGTGATGGAAAGAAAACACACTATCTTCCTTGCAATAAGCATCCTAATAATTCCATTAAGATTAATTCTGAATACACTACCAAAAGGCATTCTATGTACGGGCTGAATGATAGGAAGACTCTGTTCCTATGGCAAATCAATAGTACTAATGGTGGTGTAAGTGCAACTGATGGTATAATGGTAGTGGAAGATGACAAGGCATCTTCAATGTCGGAATCCGATAAAAGGATGTCAGGGTGAGTATCTGAAGACATGTCACTTGTGAACCAGGTCAATAAAATGATATACATATACGGATATGAGTATAAATAACTCACACAGGGAATGTATAAAACAACATGTATCATGATTATGCACTTATGATGAAATGATGAGATGCTATACTGATGTGGTTATAGTCTAGGGTCCAAGATACATCCTAGTTCGCTATAACCTTAGCTCTGATGCCAATCTGTCACACCCCCAATTTACCTGACTTGCAGCGGAATGGAATACCTGGGGGTGTCTGTCATAGCACCACAGTTACAGTTACATTGAACGACCTAAAGTATCGTTTGGAAAATACTGCATTTGATCATTGAAATAATTCAGAGTTTACAAACTGAGGTCCCCAAAATATGTTGCATGTTTACGAAAACAAGTCGCACTAGATCAAATGTTTACATAAGTGCATGAAATAATGATGAGACGCGTCGACTCCGCGACTCCATGAAAGTCCAAATGCATGTCTCATGAGCTACCTTAATAACCTGAAATACATTGCTAAAACGTCAACACGAATGTTGGTGAATTCCATAGGTTTGTAAAATGTACTGATGTACGGCCACCACAAGTAAAAATGCAAGATAAAAATCTCATGAAAATTGTACAATAGCCTTAAGCTCATGACACCGAAGCTATGATTGATGAAATTCTATGCCCCTCCCGAATGTTCTGCCGAAACATTCAAATGTAAAAGACATGACATGCATCCGCTTACTGTTGGTATCCACTACCACGGATGGAGGCGTCACCCTCGATAGATCTATCCACTCACTCTCGCTTAGTACTTGAAATTAACGGTTCATGATGTCACAGGGGACTTAGCACTTGGCAAGGTAACTTAAGCTATGTACATGTTTGAATACTTGGGCTCGTACTGAAATAATTGATGCAATGTATTCCCCCCATGGGATTTGAAATCAATCAAAAATGTTGAATTGAAAACGGGGCTATGAAAACTCACCTTAACTGATGAAACTGTGATGAAATGAAATGAACACCAATGAACAATTTGCTGTCGTAACCCAATATGATGGTACCATGAACATGTACTGAGCTGAAAAACAAGGCGCGCATACTAGCCGCAACCTAATATGAATGATGTACGATCTACTTTAGATCATGAAATGATGTTATGAATGTCCATGCACATGTTTACTATACCACTCTACTCTTTGGAAAAACACTTGTATTGCCAAAAATATATAATCCAAGAATTTGGAAAATATTGCTATTAGAAAATATAAATGGCTAGTTATAATATATATACTTATATATATATATATAACGTAAGTTTCCATGTTAGCGTTGAAATACTCGGGTTGTAATCTTTGAAATGATGAAAATATACTCATAATAACTAATACTACGTTAGTTATAAAGCTCAGTACTTGACATTATGTTTAGCTTAAAAATGCACTTCGTAGTTTTTGCGCCAAATTATATTAAAAGCTGTCAATTATAAAAGGGTTTTAGCCGATATTCAAACGAGTATATCTTTGTCGTTACTTGTACGTTTTACTTGTTCTTTATATCCACGGTTTCGTCTTAGTATGTAGTAATATATTTTGGAAAGCTCGGCTCCTCCGGGTTACGTCTAAAGTCTCTTTTTGTCCAATGAAAAACGTCCAACAGCAAACATTTTCTGAAAAATACTTTTCGTCTACAATCTTGCAAAAATCATAACTCCTTCGTTATAGACTCTTTTTAATCCGTTCTTTCGCCTACGGATTCGTTTTTGAAAGTATTTTCTAAAAATTTTGCCAAAGTTTCCTTGGTGTTTACTGATTTTCCAGATTTTTACAAAACGGGACAGCATGTCTAAAATAGGTTCCAAATCAAGTTTCCAAGGTTAAAAACCAATTTCTACCATCACCAAACCTCTTGTAATCACCACATGACTAATCTAATCTTACCATACACCTTCTTAGGGTGCCATGGACTCCTAACCAAGTTATTAGAGCTAGGGGATTCATAACAAATAAGTTAGGGTTTGTATGTTTGTTTTTAGCCAAAATAAAGTGTGGTATAGCTACTTGTACATGGTTTTTAGCATGATACTTATGTAATACATGTTAAAATTGGATGATCCATGAAAAAAATAAAGATGAAAACTTACTTGACAAAATGAGATGATTATTGGATGATTATGCTTGATGTTCTTGTGTTTTTGTTGCTTGATTCTTGATTAGACTTTTAAAATGAACAACTTTTGTGTTTTACTTTATGGAAAATCATGGATGGATCATGGTGTTTGTTTTTGGTCGTGGGTTTGAGAAGAGAGCAAGAGAAAGATGAACTTTTGATCTTGGTGAAAAGTGAGATTATGATTATGTGAAAATTAGTAAAGTTAGGTTTTTATGTTTATTAGTTAAATAACTTAGGAAAGTTAATGCAATGGGTTAAAAATGGGGCACATGGCCGGTTTTATCAAAGGGTAGGAGGGGGGTTAGGGTACTTGGTAGTTATTTAGAAATACTTGTATGAAATTGCACTAGTTTGTGGTTTTTAGTTACGATCGGGTATCGGTTTTATTAGAAATAAATGTTCACGAAGTTTACCGGGATGAAATAAAGTTAAAATAATGTTAAAAACATATTAAAAATATGTTGGGTACATTTACTAAGTGATCGGGTGATTATTGTTTAGTTTTCACGAAAACCGTCGTTATATTTATACGCGTACGTTATAAATAAAATAAATTTCCAAAATACTGGGTAACTGAATGTTATAACTTTTATGATGTTAAAATGGATATAAAAATATGTCGGGACCATTGTGGGAATATTTAGATATATTCGTCGTGTATAAACCGGGTGTTAACGTTTTACTATAAATACTTATACGTAAAAACGTTAAATGTACTGAATATAGAAATTTGAAAATCCTAAGAGTGGTATAACATGTAAATTACCTACTGATGATATGCAGACTATCCCCAGTCCGTATGAAATGTTATTACTGATAATGCATGAATTCGCACCTGAACCATGTCACAACTCACCATTTCAAGTCATTTCAGGTCATTTCCCGAACTTTGGAAAAACACTATTCATCAAACACTATTCATCAAAACACTATTCATCAGTTTACTATTCATCGTTTTCGAGGTCAATTTGATATTCTGAGAAACTTTTGGGAAATTTACTATTCACGGAACACTATTCATTGCGGGAAAAGATTTCATCATTCACGTGCATTACACATTTCATCGTAAATTTAGTTTACGGGTATTCAAATTCGCGTAACCATATTGGTTCAGGTGCGAATTCATGCATTATCAGTAATAACATTTCATACGGACTGGAGATAGTCTGCATATCATCAGTAGGTCATTTACATGTTATACCACTCTTAGGATTTTCAAATTACTATATTCAGTACATTTAACGTTTTTACGTATAAGTAATTATAGTAAACGTTAACACTCGGTTTATACACGACGAATATATCTAAATATTCCCACAATGGTCCCAACATATTTTTATATCCATTTTAACATCATAAAAGTTATAACATTCAGTTACCCAGTATTTTGGAAATTTATTTTATTTTTAACGTACGCGTAGGAATTTAACGACGGTTTTCATTAAAACTAAACATTAATCACCCGATCACTCAGTAAATGTACCCAACATATTTTTAATATGTTTTTATCATTATTATGACTTTATTTCATCCCGGTTAAATTCGTGAACGTTTATTGCTATTAAACCCGGTACCCGATTATGACTAATACTTACACCGAACTACAACTAATATTACACTATATTTTCTAAGTGATCAAAACCGATTTTGCCTCTCCTTTTCACACCCAAAACCGGCCCCAAGACCACACCCTTTAACCATGTGCATTTATGTACCATTTAATACTAATAAACCTCTAAAACAATTACTTAACCAAAACATAGAATCATAACTCACAAATTTTAGATAAGAGAAAAGTTCTTCTCATCCTTTCTTCCTCTTCATCTACACGACCCAACATGAACACCATGATCCATCCATGGTTTTTCAAAAGCTAAAACACAAAACTTGTTCATTTTATATGCCTAATCAAGAATCAAGCAACAAAAACACAAGAACATCAAGCATAATCATCCAATAATCATCTCTTTTGGTCAAGTAAGTTTTCATCTTTATTTTTTCATGGATCATCCTATTTTTACATGTATTACATAAGTATCATGCTAAAAACCATGTATAAGTAGCTATACTACACTTTATTTTGGCTAAAAAGAAGCATACAAACCCTAACTTATTTGTTATGAATCCCCTAGCTCTAATAACTTGGTTAGGAGTCCATGGCACCCTAAGAAGGTGTATGGTAAGATTAGATTAGTCATGTGGTGATTACAAGAGGATTGGTGATGGTAGAAATTGGTTTTTAACCTTGGAAACATGATTTGGAACTCATTTTAGACATGCTGTCCCATTTTGTAAAAATCAGGAAAATCAGTAAACACCAAGGAAACTTTGGCAAAATTTTTAGAAAATACTTTCAAAAACGAATCCGTAGGCGAAAGAACGGATTAAAAAGAGCTTATAACGAAGAAGTTATGATTTTTGCAAGATTATAGCCGAAAAGTATTTTCTGGAAAAATAGTTGCTGTTGGACATTTTTCGTCGGTCAAAAAGAGGTTTTAAACGTAACCCGGAGGAGCCGAGCTTTCCAAAATATATTACTACATACTAAGACGAAACCGTGGATATAAAGAACAAGTAAAACGGACAAGTAACGACAAAGATATACTCGTTTGAATATCGGCTAAAACCCTTTATTAATTGACAGCTTTTAATATATTTGGCGCAAAAACTACGAAGTGCATTTTCAAGCTAAACATAATATCAAGTACCGAGCTTTATAACTAACGTAGTATTAGTTATTATGAGTATGTTTTCATCATTTCAAGGATTACAACCCGAGTATTTCAACGCTAACATGGAAACTTACGTTATATATATATATATAAGTATATATATTATAACTAGCCATTTATATTTTCTAATAGCAATATTTTCCTAAGTCTTGGAATATATACTTTTGGTAACAACAAGTGTTTTTCAAAGAGTAGAGTGGTATAGTAAACATGTGCATGGACATTCATAACATCATTTCATGATCTAAAGTAGATCGTACATCATTCATTTTAGGTTGCGGCTAGTATGCGCGCCTTGTTTTCAGCTCAGTACATGTTCATGGTACCATCATATTGGGTTACGACAGCAAATTGTTCATTGGTGTTCATTTCATTTCATCATGGTTTCATCAGTTAAGGTGAGTTTTCATGGCCCCGTTTTCAATTCAACATTTTTGATTGTTTTCAAATCCCACGGGGGGAATACATTGCATCAATTATTTCAGTACGAGCCCAAGTATTCAAACATGTACATAGCTTAAGTTACCTTGCCATGTGAAAAGTCCCCTGTAACATCATGAACCGTTAATTTACCGTTAAGCGAGAGTGAGTGGATAGATCTATCGAGGGTGACGCCTCCATCCGTGGTAGTGGATACCAACAGTAAGCGGATGCATGTCATGTCTTTTACATTTGAATGTTTCGGCAGAACATTCGGGAGGGGCATAGAATTTCATCAGTCATAGCTTCGGTGTCATGAGCTTAAGGCTATTGTACAAATTTTCACGAGATTTTTATCTTGCATTTTTACTTGTGGTGGCCGTACATCAGTACATTTTACAAACCTATGGAATTCACCAACATTCGTGTTGACGTTTTAGCAATGTATTTCAGGTTACTAAGGTAGCTCATGTGACATGCATTTGGACTTTCATGGAGTCGCGGAGTCGACGCGTCTCATCATTATTTCATGCACTTATGTAAACATTTGATCTAGTATGACTTGTTTTCGTAAACTTGCAACACATTTTGGGGACCTCATGTTGTAAACTCTGAATTATTTCAATGATCAAATGCAGTATTTTCCAAACGACACTTTAGGTCGTTCAATGTAACTGTAACTGTGGTGCTATGACAGACACCCCCAGGTATTCCATTCCGCTGCAAGTCAGGTAAATTGGGGGTGTGACAGATTGGTATCAGAGCTAAGGTTATAGCGAACTAGGATGTATCTTGGACCCTAGACTATAACCACATCATCATAGCATCTCATCATTTCATCATAAGTGCATAATCATGATACATGTTGTTTCATACATACCCTGTGCGAGTTATTTATACTCATATCCGTATATGTATATCATTTCATTGACCTGGTTCACAAGTGACATGTCTTCAGATAATCACCCTGACATCCTTTTATCGGATTCCGACATTGAAGATGCCTTGTCATCTTCCACTACCATTATACCATCAGTTGCACTTACACCACCATTAGTACTATTGATTTGCCACAGGAACAGGGTTTTCCTATCATTCAGCCCGTACATAGAATGCCTTTTGGTAGTGTATTCAGAATTTATCTTAAGGGACTTATTAGGATGCTTATTGCAAGGAAGATAGTGTGTTTTCTTTCCATCACTAGTAGGGCACTTACTATTCAGGTACTATCACCACCATCAGTTACTTATTACACTATTGGCCTTCCCACAGTGTGTACTTTAGTTTTACCTTTTGGATGGCGCGAGGTAGCGCGAAAGAGGGTAGTATTTCATTCACTGGTACCATCATTGTCATTTCCCTTTTCCATTCCCACTTGCCATGAACTAGATGACATCTAGTAGATAATACCAATAACACGGACTCAACAGAAACATCCGCAGATTCTTCAGGAATGGTTCAGAACCTATATTATCTAAGATTTGATAGATGCACAACTTCAGACACCACTTCAGGACTATCTCGACCTTATGATGCCACAAACCTGATTTCACACAGAGGGTCACCAGGAAGTCCCTGGACCAGACTTATATCCTCCCTCCTTTAGCGGAATTAGAAACACAAAGGAATTTCTCAAATGGTTCGAAGACATAGAAACAATATTTCAATGTGGCGACTGTCGTAAGGAAGACAAGGTTAAGTTCGCCACATGCACCTTTCAAAATCATGCCCAGGAATGGTGGACCAAACATATTAAGATGGTAGGAGTTGATACTGCCTACTCACACTCTTAGGAGAAACTTAGAAGGATGATGGGTATAACATTTTGTGTAAGAAGTGAATTACGAACAAGGGAACAGGAAACACTAAACTTTACCATGGTAGGAAATGATGATTGACGAGTACATTACTCATTTTTATGAATCAACACGACTAGGTCCTGCAATGGATGAACCGGAAAGCAAGAAACTTGAAAAGTACATTATCAAAATGGCGATCGAGGCAAAGGAACTCATTCATAAACATCCATTTTGCCGAACTATCCCTGGATACTTACCCTACCTGTCACTCACTTAACCATTAAGTTGGATTCTTCCCATTGAATTCCCTAGAAGAGACTTTCCATATCAATTACATGCAGGATTCCTTTATACAATAGAAGCAACGAAAGGATTACAGAACTACTAACCAGAACTAGAAGTATATAGTGAGAGAATTCATAACTCAACAACAATCCTCAGATACTGCGAGACTATCCTAAACACCATCTCTGACTTAGTTGTCCAATGTCATTTTTCAAGGGTACTAGCTATACTGAGCTACAGGATTGAAATCAATAAATGTCCGCTGGACAACACAATAGAAATAAACCAAGCTTCTAATTGAGACTGTAGAGCATTTCATTCAAACATGGCCTCATCCATACATGAACTTCCCTGCAGTAAGTTTTCACAAAGTACAATTGTTTGAAACAAGAATATCGATGTAATTTCCTCTAAGGCCTTATGTCACTAGAAATTTCAGATAACCTCACCTTCATACCAAGCAAGGGATCAAACCAGAACATATCTCCTCATCTACATGGGAAAACAGAATAGACATTCATCGACACAACATCAAGTGATACCTTCGTCTTGCCAAGTACAACGATAAACAATTTCAGGACTTAAGTTAGTCTAAATACCTATGCTTGTAGTTATGCCAGATAACCATCAATAGACATTATCCAACTTCAGGAACTAAGTGTTAGACATCTATGCATTTAAGCGAACATTTCCTATTCTATCATTTTATCCTTTTCAGTGTCCTCACTTTTAAATAAAGTTGATGCGTTTACATAAATCACATACCTTGTGGAAAAATGATTTCTGAAATTCCTATTTTGAACCAGTGCGATCCTTTTTGGTCAATCTTTAGCAACACTATGGTACAATGAGAAATATACATAAACATCAAACTTTGGTATGCAGTCTTAATCACAACATGTTTGAAAACATTTTTCTACTTCATAACTACTGAAATTTTGAATCATCAGGAAAAATATTACCCAGTAAATCATTTGCTCCATTTTCTAAATTCGTTTATTCAGAAAAGGAATTCAACTAAAACTCACAATCGCGAGACAAATTTCCAGAACCAACTTCCCTACAACATCGCTTATGCATTTAGGATTTTGTGACTTGACAGTAAAGGATATTGGTATATGTGGTGAAGGAATTAGGAGGACATCACAAATTGATCGCGAACTTCAGTAGTGGAGACCAAACCCAATAGATAAAGAAAAACATATGTCTTATCATCCGTTGGAACAAAACACAAGGAATCAAATTGTTACCTATATGCTATCCCTTCAGATAACGCCAAGTTCGGAGGACCGAACGTTATGAAATTAGTCACAAAGGTTTATTGTACCCACTTCAGTTTTTCCTGTTAAGGAAACCGTTTCAACTTGGACCTCAGATAATCATTTCAGGATTTCCTTCAGAAACCCATTTAGATGTGAACATCACCTATCACCCTCAGACCGATGGTCAAAGCGACAGAACAATTCAAACATAGGAAAGTATGCTCAGAGCATGAGTGATTGACCTTAGAAATGGTTGGACAAATCATTTAACATAAATCAAATTCATCTGCAACAATAGTTATCACACCAACGACGGGAAACTGGCAGAAGTTAGGTTGGTACATAACACACATCATTCGGATTGGATACCCTGAACAACAAACCATCCAGATTCAAGTGGGAGAACAAACTAAGTTAAAAGCATTGCATTGGATTGGCACGATACAAATTGGATAACAAGAAAGGTTGAACCTTTAGCATATTGGACTATTTAAGATTCATTTTAGAATCGACCAACCAGCATACAAACTGGAGTTCTGGCAGAATTCAGCAGTATATATTACCAGTTTCATATTTAAAACATTAAGAAGCGCAGACCATTGATTGATGGGCCAAACTTAGAAAAAGCTCAACTCACTAGTTCAGTAGGCATTCATGAGATAACCAGAAATTTTCTACAAGTCAAGAATCAGTTACAAGTTCAATAAGTCGTAAACCATTAAAACTTCAAGTTCTGCAGAGTTATGCAGAAAGTTCTGCCTAGGAAAGGCATGTTATCGTTCAGAAAACTTGGAAAGTTACACCAATATACACTGGACCATTTATATTTCAGACAGGGTAGGCCTAGTGGCCGTCAGACTTGAACATTGCCAGAGAACAACAGGATTACACAAACATATTTCACGTTTTCAGATCCCCAGAAATGACTTTCAGATGAGTCACTCATGATTCCATTGGAATGGATCCAACCCAAATAACAATCTCAGACCTTGTAAGAGAACCAACAGAAATCATGGACCATGTGGTCAAACAGTTGAAACAGAGTCGAATTCCTATCGTTAGAGTTCGCTGGAATTCTCGAATATCATCACCTTTTCACCAATACATTCTCAGAGACCAACATAAACTGAACTTCGGGACGAAGTTCCTTTTAGGGGGGAAGACTGTCACAACTCACCATTTCAAGTCATTTCAGGTCATTTCCCGAACTTTGGAAAAACACTATTTATCAAACACTATTCATCAAAACACTATTCATCAAAACACTATTCATCAGTTTACTATTCATCGTTTTCGAGGTCAATTTGATATTCTGAGAAACTTTTGGGAAATTTACTATTCACGGAACACTATTCATTGCGGGAAAAGATTTCATCATTCACGTGCATTACACATTTCATCGTAAATTTAGTTTACGGGTATTCAAATTCGCGTAACCATATTGGTTCAGGTGCGAATTCATGCATTATCAGTAATAACATTTCATACGGACTGGAGATAGTCTGCATATCATCAGTAGGTCATTTACATGTTATACCACTCTTAGGATTTTCAAATTACTATATTCAGTACATTTAACGTTTTTACGTATAAGTAATTATAGTAAACGTTAACACTCGGTTTATACACGACGAATATATCTAAATATTCCCACAATGGTCCCAACATATTTTTATATCCATTTTAACATCATAAAAGTTATAACATTCAGTTACCCAGTATTTTGGAAATTTATTTTATTTTTAACGTACGCGTAGGAATTTAACGACGGTTTTCATTAAAACTAAACATTAATCACCCGATCACTCAGTAAATGTACCCAACATATTTTTAATATGTTTTTATCATTATTATGACTTTATTTCATCCCGGTTAAATTCGTGAACGTTTATTGCTATTAAACCCGGTACCCGATTATGACTAATACTTACACCGAACTACAACTAATATTACACTATATTTTCTAAGTGATCAAAACCGATTTTGCCTCTCCTTTTCACACCCAAAACCGGCCCCAAGACCACACCCTTTAACCATGTGCATTTATGTACCATTTAATACTAATAAACCTCTAAAACAATTACTTAACCAAAACATAGAATCATAACTCACAAATTTTAGATAAGAGAAAAGTTCTTCTCATCCTTTCTTCCTCTTCATCTACACGACCCAACATGAACACCATGATCCATCCATGGTTTTTCAAAAGCTAAAACACAAAACTTGTTCATTTTATATGCCTAATCAAGAATCAAGCAACAAAAACACAAGAACATCAAGCATAATCATCCAATAATCATCTCTTTTGGTCAAGTAAGTTTTCATCTTTATTTTTTCATGGATCATCCTATTTTTACATGTATTACATAAGTATCATGCTAAAAACCATGTATAAGTAGCTATACTACACTTTATTTTGGCTAAAAAGAAGCATACAAACCCTAACTTATTTGTTATGAATCCCCTAGCTCTAATAACTTGGTTAGGAGTCCATGGCACCCTAAGAAGGTGTATGGTAAGATTAGATTAGTCATGTGGTGATTACAAGAGGATTGGTGATGGTAGAAATTGGTTTTTAACCTTGGAAACATGATTTGGAACTCATTTTAGACATGCTGTCCCATTTTGTAAAAATATGGAAAATCAGTAAACACCAAGGAAACTTTGGCAAAATTTTTAGAAAATACTTTCAAAAACGAATCCGTAGGCGAAAGAACGGATTAAAAAGAGCTTATAACGAAGAAGTTATGATTTTTGCAAGATTATAGCCGAAAAGTATTTTCTGGAAAAATAGTTGCTGTTGGACATTTTTCGTCGGTCAAAAAGAGGTTTTAAACGTAACCCGGAGGAGCCGAGCTTTCCAAAATATATTACTACATACTAAGACGAAACCGTGGATATAAAGAACAAGTAAAACGGACAAGTAACAACAAAGATATACTCGTTTGAATATCGGCTAAAACCCTTTATTAATTGACAGCTTTTAATATATTTGGCGCAAAAACTACGAAGTGCATTTTCAAGCTAAACATAATATCAAGTACCGAGCTTTATAACTAACGTAGTATTAGTTATTATGAGTATGTTTTCATCATTTCAAGGATTACAACCCGAGTATTTCAACGCTAACATGGAAACTTACGTTATATATATATATATAAGTATATATATTATAACTAGCCATTTATATTTTCTAATAGCAATATTTTCCTAAGTCTTGGAATATATACTTTTGGTAACAACAAGTGTTTTTCAAAGAGTAGAGTGGTATAGTAAACATGTGCATGGACATTCATAACATCATTTCATGATCTAAAGTAGATCGTACATCATTCATTTTAGGTTGCGGCTAGTATGCGCGCCTTGTTTTCAGCTCAGTACATGTTCATGGTACCATCATATTGGGTTACGACAGCAAATTGTTCATTGGTGTTCATTTCATTTCATCATGGTTTCATCAGTTAAGGTGAGTTTTCATGGCCCCGTTTTCAATTCAACATTTTTGATTGTTTTCAAATCCCACGGGGGGAATACATTGCATCAATTATTTCAGTACGAGCCCAAGTATTCAAACATGTACATAGCTTAAGTTACCTTGCCATGTGAAAAGTCCCCTGTAACATCATGAACCGTTAATTTACCGTTAAGCGAGAGTGAGTGGATAGATCTATCGAGGGTGACGCCTCCATCCGTGGTAGTGGATACCAACAGTAAGCGGATGCATGTCATGTCTTTTACATTTGAATGTTTCGGCAGAACATTCGGGAGGGGCATAGAATTTCATCAGTCATAGCTTCGGTGTCATGAGCTTAAGGCTATTGTACAAATTTTCACGAGATTTTTATCTTGCATTTTTACTTGTGGTGGCCGTACATCAGTACATTTTACAAACCTATGGAATTCACCAACATTCGTGTTGACGTTTTAGCAATGTATTTCAGGTTACTAAGGTAGCTCATGTGACATGCATTTGGACTTTCATGGAGTCGCGGAGTCGACGCGTCTCATCATTATTTCATGCACTTATGTAAACATTTGATCTAGTATGACTTGTTTTCGTAAACTTGCAACACATTTTGGGGACCTCATGTTGTAAACTCTGAATTATTTCAATGATCAAATGCAGTATTTTCCAAACGACACTTTAGGTCGTTCAATGTAACTGTAACTGTGGTGCTATGACAGACACCCCCAGGTATTCCATTCCGCTGCAAGTCAGGTAAATTGGGGGTGTGACAAACCAATATGGTTACGCGAATTTGAATACCCGTAAACTAAATTTACGATGAAATGTGTAATGCACGTGAATGATGAAATCTTTTCCCGCAATGAATAGTGTTCCATGAATAGTAAATTTCCCAAAAGTTTCTCAGAATATCAAATTGACCTCGAAAACGATGAATAGTAAACTGATGAATAGTGTTTTGATGAATAGTGTTTGATGAATAGTGTTTTTCCAAAGTTCGGGAAATGACCTGAAATGACCTGAAATGGTGAGTTGTGACAGTTTAGATAAGAGTAAACAAAAAGTTTTAATCTTTTCTTCATGATTTACCAGTTGTTTGGTTTTGATGACATATTACTTGATTTAATAACTGTGCTAAACTTAAGAGTGCACCTTAGCATCTCTTGTGAAATGAATCTCATTAAGATTATTTATCTTAAATGAGTTTGTGATTCTCAAATGATATCAAAACTAGACATTAATATATTTTTTAAACAAATATTATTTTCTATGATTTTTGCTAATGTTATATATCATACTTTAACAAGTATTTGAAAAAAAAATTATTTGTTTATGGATTGTGACAAGTTATTTTTCACTTCTAATAACTTATATTATTTCAAAAAGGAAAGTGTAGTGCATTATCTTGTAACACAACCATTCATGCTACAAAGAAAATGAAATACATAGAATATATAGTGTGTATTATTCTTAAATATGTATTTTATCTTGAAGTGACGATTTTAAGTAGTGTGAGCAAAGTTTACATATGTTGTTAGTTTGCTCATGTTTGGTTTTCCGGATATGACACATTTATCCATTGCATTGCAATGTAAATTGCTTGAATATTTCGGACGAAACATCCAAGTCGTCAATCCTACTTCATTATATATTTTATAAATGTGTTTAAAATGTTATTCTAATATTTGGAACACAATTATTGGACAAGTAGATTCAATATGACATTATCAACACAAGTGTGAGTTATGATCCAATGCACACTCTTTTCTTCTACAAAGGATGTAACTATTTTCATATCAATCTAGTGTGATTGAGTATGTAGATTCAAGACTATATCTTTTGTTGTAATCTGATATAATATTGAAGCTAAACAAATAGCAATCCAATTTCTTGTCCACACTCAAAAACACCTCAATTAGATTTGATGAATATATCAACCATAATTTGAATAATGAATTGATATAATATCAAGATCTTTCTTGACCCTCACGGACACTCATTTGAAATAAATAAACATTTTGATAGTGTGTTCCATTAATCCTAAGATTATTTATTAGTGAGTGATTGAAAGTTGACTTATTATTTCATGATTGTTATATGCTTTGTTTTTATGAAAGACTCTTCATTTTTACTTATTATGAACACACTTAGATTTGAAAAGACTTTTTCTTTTATATAACTATTAATGTTTTACAATGATTCAGTTTCTCTTATTAAACATCTTAAGGTAAAACAAGCTAATTTGTAGAAAATATTTAAGTGTGTTGTGAATAGTAGATTAAATTGTTTGAAATGTTTAGGTGACTAGATTGAACTCATTTACAAGATGTTTGAGTAACATTAAGCCATCTATACCTATATGCAATGCAAGCATATTATAACAGTCCTAACGCAAGAAATCTAGAATAAGATCTAGTTAAATATAAATCGGCAAACTAGCTATACACTAATAGGGCACATATGCATAGATATATACATAGCTAAACTTCAAATAGCAACAATCATTTAATATATTCAATTAAGAAAATAAAATCACAAAGAAGTTCACATAACACATAAAACACTTGTCGTCGTTTTGTGTATTATATACACCAACGTTTACTTAGCTCGAATTTATTTGAAAATAAAATAGTTTCCTCCCATTCTATAATTTAATTAAGATCAATATTTTGAAAACATAAATACTTAATTTTTCAAAAGTATATCAACTAGGAATACCCGACTTGAAGGAAAAGGTAAAACAAAAGTTTTACGTTAAAACGAAACACAAATTTTTGACCACCGTATAGTATTTTGACTTTCTTACTTATTTAAGTTTGTAATGGTTACTTGTAAGTATTTTTAAATGAAAGTAGACTCAATTACCTTTAAAACTCCGGGTGGCACGACTTCTACGGAGTTACGGTTAATTTTATATGATTTATCAAAGTTTTCGAAAAACTGTCGAACAGACAGGCGGACCCCTTAAATAATTAAGGGGACCGCCCAGTATTTAAGGGGGCCGCCCAGACAATTAAGGGGGCCGCCCATCTGGTACTCAAAATTTCATTTTTTGTAAAAAATTGTTTTCTGACTTTTCGGAAAGGTGTGTTACTTTCTGATTTTAATACCGAACATATAACACTTATTTTAAGCATAATATTATTTCGAGCTAGTATAATTAGTGTATATATCATCAAAACTAATACAAGTTAATCAACAAAACACTTTTCTTATTTAATCCTCCTTAATGGATAATTTGATACATGGATCGTACTCAATTTTTAAAACCATTTGTTTTGAAAATTTGAGCGACGTGGCTCTGGTACCAATTGTGGAAAACTAGAAGGGGGGTTGAATAGTTTTCCCTTCTTTTTCATTTTATAAAAACTTTGTTTCAAAATGATGATTCAAATTTATTCAATTGTTTGTTTGGAAAACTTCAATTAGAGTTTAGTATGAAAACAACATATAATCAATATGATCAATTATATATGTAAGCTTTTGGAAAAGCTTAGTTTTATGAACGAAGATTTGGTCGATCTTTATGTGAATACGTTTTCCTTTTAAAATTTTAAAACATTTTGTATCAAGTTATCTATCAAGTTAAACTTAATATGAGAAGTGTGAATAATAATCTATTTGACCATATCATGCAATTATACACACAATCACAATATTAACTACTATGTTCAACACAATCAATCATCACAACTATATAGCAACAACTAAGACATGTAGGCAAGCATAGAAGTAAAGCGATAAATGCAAGAACAAATGATAAGAGATAAGAGAAAGGAAATGCAAACCGGACACGATGATTTATAGTGGTTCGGCTACAAGGACACCTTCCTTGTTCCTACTCCACTCCCCGAGTCACCTACTCGAGAGTTTTCTTCACGACTCAACAAGCTCCCTTTTGGCGGAGAAAACCGTACACAACTTTTGCTTACACCATTTAACGACACTAAGCTAAATGTCGAGTTCTAATAGTAGCTAGAACCAATCTCACAACACAACTTCGATCACTACACAACTTCTACACAACTTCATGACTTCACGACTTCATCATAACTTCTTCTAAACTTCTTCACGGCTTCACAACTTCTTCACGTCTTCACAACTTCACAACTTCATCACAACTTCTTCTAAACTCCACTACTTAATCACACACCTACATCTTCACAACTAGATGTCTTCTCCACACTACTACTTCCTTCCACTACTTCTTACTCACTCATTAAATCACTACTAAGTAAGATCATCTTGATCTACTTATTACATATACATAACTCACAACTTCACATAAGCACTAACTAGATCCTAATACATCTTTGGCTTTATGATAGGGAGAATTCTTCTCTTGCACTTTGAGTGATGAGAAATTGGATCACTTGAAACAAAGATTAATAATCTTATGATCAAAGGGTTTTAGAAGGATGTTTAGAGAGAGTTGGATCTGAAAATTTTTGTGCAAAAGGTGAGAAAAATTCCAGGTTTGAGGTGGTATTTATAGGGAAAAATTTTGACCAAATATGACAGGGGAGCGTGGCCGGTCCCCTTAATTGTGTGCCGGTCCCCTTAAAATTAAGGGGACCGCCCCTTATAATTAAGGGGGCCGCCCTACTGAAACGGCCATATTTTCTGTCTTTTAGTGGGGAAAGTTTATTTGGTGAAAAACTAACTAATTTTGGTTAAAAATTTGAATTTATATATTTGTTATGAATTAAACATTTTCCTTTAATTACCAAAATTGTTTTTCAAAAAATATATAACATGTTTATATCATTTTATAAACTTTGTAATGTTTAAATAAAATCCCTTTGATCATAAAATGTATTAGACATTTGTTTGTACATACCTTAAGTGATTGTTGAGGCAAACTCGAGACGTTGAGATGTCGAGGCTTGTTGACGTAAGAATGCAAAGATGAATTGTGATCACAAGTAACTTAAGCACTTTACGTTATATGTTGTAGTTTACATCTTTGTCATTATCAAAACATGAAGAGGATGTTTAGATTAAATATCGTAACATTCATGCCAACAATCTCCCCCTTTTTGATGATGACAAACTATGTAAACTATAACTTATAGTAAAATGTATAAGTTACTTGTTTACACTTCTTCTCCCCCTTTTGTCGAAGCAAGAAGGTGGACTTCTAAGACGAGACTTCTACTATGCTTGAACTCTCGAGATAGAATGTAAAAGGCGAGCTTGCATCATCGTAAGTGAAGTCTTGACCCTATCAACCTTAATGCTCCCCCTTGGTGTATGCTCCCCCTTGGTGTATACTCCCCCTTGGTGTATGCTCAAAACTAGTTTTGGCTACCAAAGAATCGAGCGATGAAGTAATCCTTCAAAACAAAGTTAGTAGACAAGTGCAAATATATATAATGATGATGATAGGTATATGCATGATACTAATAGGGGAACAATATATGGACGTAATAGGTATATGCGCTAAAAATATGACACATGTAATTATTGTTTTAAAAACAACAACCTAACTTCCGAAAAAAAAATTACCATGACCAAAGCTTAAGACATGATAATGATTGGAACCTAATGCAAAGATTCTATCGACATATTTTGGCAAAAGATACCAAAATATATATTCTAAAAGGGAAAAAAAATGATAATGATGCCTTCTTTTAAAGACATAGAAAAATAAAGAAGGATGAGCGTGAATGAAAAGGGAAGGTAATGAGAAGAGGTTGACAAATATGGTTTAGATTAATATAACATTTGACAAGGGTGGATGATTTGGAATCAAGGGATTTTTAGGTGTTTTGTTGGTTGACGACTGAAAATGGATATGTGAATGAGGTGGTGATGGCTTGACAACACTTGAAGGATGGTTATCTTCTTTGTGTTCTTCACTTGCTAGGAAGTGGAAAAGATGCATTACATAAAGAAATTCGTTTGACTTTTAGGGGTGTAGATTTAGGAGCGGAAGAGGTTGATTGAGAGTTTGGATGTTGTTCAAGTGATGATGTTTGTTGAGATCTTGTAAGAAGATACTCAATCCAAGTGAAGTGCTCATTCAAGGCAATGGTTTGTTGTTGAAGGAAGATGCAACAAGGGCAATTGTTGACATGCTTCTCAACTTGGTTGATGTTGTGTGGTGATGATGGTGAGCTTGATTGGGTTGGATCCAAATTGCGTTGTGCAAGATGTAATGCTAAAAGAGCACTAAGCTCATGAGCCTCTTTTAGCTCCTCAACGAACTTCAAGTGTTTGGAGGAAGGTGATGATGGTGGAACATGATGGTTGTCTTGGGTGAAGGTTTGAACATGCAACATAGGAATGGCATGTGAGGTTGTAGGATGTGGTGGTGGTACTCTTGGTGGTGGAGACATGGTTGAGCTTTGGTAGTCATGAAAACATGAAATGGGTGGAAGAGGTTCTCCAAGAGTGAGTGGTGTTTTTTGTTGAATGAGCAACATGTGAAGTATTGATTGAGAGATTGGGATTGTTGTTTTGGGATTGAGCATGCTCATCATAAGAAGAAGCATGAATGAGGGAATGAATGGGTGATAGGTTGTGAGATGAGTCATTATTGTGGGTTTGAGGTTTAGTAGTTGGTTGACTTGGAACAACATCACTTGAGTTATGACAAGAATCAAGTTTCCACCTCCAAACGGGTTTGACGGAGATCCTTGCGGTTCTTGAAATCTTAGGTTTTTGGTTGTTGGGAGATGACATGTTTGGGTGTAAGGTAGAGGAATATATGTGAGTGAGTGTGTTTTCCCTTCCCATTAAATTCGTGCTCATCCGGACATAGAGTCAAGCATGTAAAGGCATACAATCAAATCACATAGGAGCAAATAAACATCTAGAAACAACATATATGCGATATGCCATAAATCTAGGAATGAAAGAATCTAATGAGATGCAAAGTTCATAAAAGTAAACTAGCGTTAGGTATATATAGGAAGAGCAATTTAATCAAGTTGGAGAATGAGTATGAGACTATTACTAGTGGTGCTCAATTTAGGCTAAACACGACCATTTTTACGGGTTACACATTCCCAACTTCTCACATAGAAGCAATTCAACCGTTAGGTTAAATTGAATTTCTAGTCAATAGATTCTCCAGTAGTCATTCTCTTTTAATAAGAAATTGAGTTCCTAAATTTACATATCGAAGATTACCAAACATGAAATTTGCTTGATTCACTAATACTTGGCTTAATGTGACTCAAACATCATGTTTTAATGAAGGTAAATCTAGATGATATATTTTATTCACGATCCTAATAGAGACGTGTTGAATGTTTAGATAAGAGTAAACAAAAAGTTTTAATCTTTTCTTCATGATTTACCAGTTGTTTGGTTTTGATGACATATTACTTGATTTAATAACTGTGCTAAACTTAAGAGTGCACCTTAGCATCTCTTGTGAAATGAATCTCATTAAGATTATTTATCTTAAATGAGTTTGTGATTCTCAAATGATATCAAAACTAGACATTAATATATTTTTTAAACAAATATTATTTTCTATGATTTTTGCCAATGTTATATATCATACTTTAACAAGTATTTGAAAAAAAAAATTATTTGTTTATGGATTGTGACAAGTTATTTTTCACTTCTAATAACTTATATTATTTCAAAAAGGAATGTGTAGTGCATTATCTTGTAACACAACCATTCATGCTACAAAGAAAATGAAATACATAGAATATATAGTGTGTATTATTCTTAAATATGTATTTTATCTTGAAGTGATGATTTTAAGTAGTGTGAGCAAAGTTTACATATGTTGTTAGTTTGCTCATGTTTGGTTTTCCGGATATGACACATTTATCCATTGCATTGCAATGTAAATTGCTTGAATATTTCGGACGAAACATCCAAGTCGTCAATCCTACTTCATTGTATATTTTATAAATGTGTTTAAAATGTTATTCTAATATTTGGAACACAATTATTGGACAAGTAGATTCAATATGACATTATCAACACAAGTGTGAGTTATGATCCAATGCACACTCTTTTCGTCTACAAAGGATGTAACTAATTTCATATCAATCTAGTGTGATTGAGTATGTAGATTCAAGACTATATCTTTTGTTGTAATCTGATATAATATTGAAGCTAAACAAATAGCAATCCAATTTCTTGTCCACACTCAAAAACACCTCAATTAGATTTGATGAATATATCAACCATAATTTGAATAATGAATTGATATAATATCAAGATCTTTCTTGACCCTCACGGACACTCATTTGAAATAAATAAACATTTTGATAGTGTGTTCCATTAATCCTAAGATTATTTATTAGTGAGTGATTGAAAGTTGACTTATTATTTCATGATTGTTATATGCTTTGTTTTTATGAAAGAATCTTCATTTTTACTTATTATGAACACACTTAGATTTTGAAAAGACTTTTTCTTTTATATAACTATTAATGTTTTACAATGATTCAGTTTCTCTTATTAAACATCTTAAGGTAAAACAAGCTAATTTGTAGAAAATATTTAAGTGTGTTGTGAATAGTAGATTAAATTGTTTGAAATGTTTAGGTGACTAGATTGAACTCATTTACAAGATGTTTGAGTAACATTAAGCCATCTATACCTATATGCAATGCAAGCATATTATAACAGTCCTAACGCAAGAAATCTAGAATAAGATCTAGTTAAGTATAAATCGGCAAACTAGCTATACACTAATAGGGCACATATGCATAGATATATACATAGCTAAATTTCAAATAGCAACAATCATTTAATATATTCAATTAAGAAAATAAAATCACAAAGAAGTTCACATAACACATAAAACACTTGTCGTCGTTTTGTGTATTATATACACCAACGTTTACTTAGCTCGAATTTATTTGAAAATAAAATAGTTTCCTCCCATTCTATAATTTAATTAAGATCAATATTTTGAAAACATATATACTTAATTTTTCAAAAGTATATCAACTAGGAATACCCGACTTGAAGGAAAAGGTAAAACAAAAGTTTTACGTTAAAACGAAACACAAATTTTTGACCACCGTATAGTATTTTGACTTTCTTACTTATTTAAGTTTGTAATGGTTACTTGTAAGTATTTTTAAATGAAAGTAAACTCAATTACCTTTAAAACTCCGGGTGGCACGACTTCTACGGAGTTACGGTTAATTTTATATGATTTTTCAAAGTTTTCGAAAAACTGTCGAACAGACAGGCGGACCCCTTAAATAATTAAGGGGACCGCCCAGTATTTAAGGGGGCCGCCCGGACAATTAAGGGGGACGCCCATCTGGTACTCAAAATTTCATTTTTTGTAAAAAATTGTTTTCTGACTTTTCGGAAAGGTGTGTTACTTTCTGATTTTAATACCGAACATATAACACTTATTTTAAGCATAATATTATTTCGAGCTAGTATAATTAGTGTATATATCATCAAAACTAATACAAGTTAATCAACAAAACACTTTTCATATTTAATCCTTCTTAATGGATAATTTGATACATGGATCGTACTCAATTTTTAAAACCATTTGTTTTGAAAATTTGAGCGACGTGGCTCTGGTACCAATTGTGGAAAACTAGAAGGGGGGTTGAATAGTTTTCCCTTCTTTTTCATTTTATAAAACCTTTGTTTCAAAATGATGATTCAAATTTATTCAATTGTTTGTTTGGAAAACTTCAATTAGAGTTTAGTATGAAAACAACATATAATCAATATGATCAATTATATATGTAAGCTTTTGGAAAAGCTTAGTTTTATGAATGAAGATTTGGTCGATCTTTATGTGAATACGTTTTCCTTTTAAAATCTTAAAACATTTTGTATCAAATTATCTATCAAGTTAAACTTAATATGAGAAGTGTGAATAATAATCTATTTGACCATATCATGCAATTATACACACAATCACAATATTAACTACTATGTTCAACACAATCAATCATCACAACTATATAAGCAACAACTAAGACATGTAGGCAAGCATAGAAGTAAAGCGATAAATGCAAGAACAAATGATAAGAGATAAGAGAAAGGAAATGCAAACCGGACACGATGATTTATAGTGGTTCGGCTACAAGTACACCTTCCTTGTTCCTACTCCACTCCCCGAGTCACCTACTCGAGAGTTTTCTTCACTACTCAACAAGCTCCCTTTTGGCGGAGAAAACCGTACACAACTTTTGCTTACACCATTTAACGACACTAAGCTAAATGTCGAGTTCTAATAGTAGCTAGAACCAATCTCACAACACAACTTCGAGCACTACACAACTTCATCACTTCACGACTTCATCAGAACTTCTTCTAAACTTCTTCACGGCTTCACAACTTCTTCACGTCTTCACAACTTCACAACTTCATCACAACTTCTTCTAAACTCCACTACTTAATCACACACCTACATCTTCACAACTACATGTCTTCTCCACACTACTACTTCCTTCCACTACTTCTTACTCACTCATTAAATCACTACTAAGTAAGATCATCTTGATCTACTTATTACATACACATAACTCACAACTTCACATAAGCACTAACTAGATCCTAATACATCTTTGGCTTTATGATAGGGAGGATTCTTCTCTTGCACTTTGAGTGATGAGAAGTTGGATCACTTGAAACAAAGATTAATAATCTTATGATCAAAGGGTTTTAGAAGGATGTTTAGAGAGAGTTGGATCTGAAAATTTTTGTGCAAAAGGTGAGAAAAATTCCAGGTTTGAGGTGGTATTTATAGGGAAAAATTTCTGACCAAATCTGACAGGGGAGCGTGGCCGGTCCCCTTAATTGTGTGCCGGTCCCCTTAAAATTAAGGGGACCGCCCCTTATAATTAAGGGGGCCGCCCTACTGAAACGGCCATATTTTCTGTCTTTTAGTGGGGAAAGTTTATTTGGTGAAAAACTAACTAATTTTGGTTAAAAATTTGAATTTATATATTTGTTATGAATTAAACATTTTCCTTTAATTACCAAAATTGTTTTTCAAAAAATATATAACATGTTTATATCATTTTATAAACTTTGTAATGTTTAAATAAAATCCCTTTGATCATAAAATGTATTAGACATTTGTTTGTACATACCTTAAGTGATTGTTGAGGCAAACACGAGACGTTGAGATGTCGAGGCTTGTTGACGTAAGAATGCAAAGATGAATTGTGATCACAAGTAACTTAAGCACTTTACGTTATATGTTGTAGTTTACATCTTTGTCATTATCAAAACATGAAGAGGATGTTTAGATTAAATATCGTAACATTCATGCCAACAATCTCCCCCTTTTTGATGATGACAAACTATGTAAACTATAACTTATAGTAAAATGTATAAGTTACTTGTTTACACTTCTTCTCCCCCTTTTGTCGAAGCAAGAAGGTGGACTTCTAAGACGAGACTTCTACTATGCTTGAACTCTCAAGATAGAATGTAAAAGGCGAGCTTGCATCATCGTAAGTGAAGTCTTGATCCTATCAACCTTAATGCTCCCCCTTGGTGTATGCTCCCCCTTGGTGTATGCTCAAAACTAGTTTTGGCTACCAAAGAATCGAGCGATGAAGTAATCCTTCAAAACAAAGTTAGTAGACAAGTGCAAATATATATAATGATGATGATAGGTATATGCATGATACTAATAGGGGAACAATATATGGACGTAATAGGTATATGCGCTAAAAATATGACACATGTAATTATTGTTTTAAAAACAACAACCTAACTTCCGAAAAAAAAAATTACCATGACCAAAGCTTAAGACATGATAATGATTGGAACCTAATGCAAAGATTCTATCGACATATTTTGGCAAAAGATACCAAAATATATATTCTAAAAGGGAAAAAAATGATAATGATGCCTTCTTTTAAAGACGTAGAAAAATAAAGAAGGATGAGCGTGAATGAAAAGGGAAGGTAATGAGAAGAGGTTGACAAATATGGTTTAGATTAATATAACATTTGATAAGGGTGGATGATTTGGAATCAAGGGATTTTTAGGTGTTTTGTTGGTTGACGACTGAAAATGGATATGTGAATGAGGTGGTGATGGCTTGACAACACTTGAAGCATGGATATCTTCTTTGTGTTCTTCACTTGCTAGGAAGTGGAAAAGATGCATTACATAAAGAAATTCGTTTGACTTTTAGGGGTGTTGATTTAGGAGCGGAAGAGGTTGATTGAGAGTTTGGATGTTGTTCAAGTGATGATGTTTGTTGAGATCTTGTAAGAAGATACTCAATCCAAGTGAAGTGCTCATTCAAGGCAATGGTTTGTTGTTGAAGGAAGATGCAACAAGGGCAATTGTTGACATGCTTCTCAACTTGGTTGATGTTGTGTGGTGATGATGGTGAGCTTGATTGGGTTGGATCCAAATTGCGTTGTGCAAGATGTAATGCTAAAAGAGCACTAAGCTCATGAGCCTCTTTTAGCTCCTCAACAAACTTCAAGTGTTTGGAGGAAGGTGATGATGGTGGAACATGATGGTACTCTTGGTGGTGGAGACATGGTTGAGCTTCGGTAGTCATGAAAACATGAAATGGGTGGAAGAGGTTCTCCAAGAGTGAGTGGTGTTTTTGTTGAATGAGCAACATGTGAAGTATTGATTGAGAGATTGGGATTGTTGTTTTGGGATTGAGCATGCTCATCATAAGAAGAAGCATGAATGAGGGAATGAGTGGGTGATAGGTTGTGAGATGAGTCATTATTGTGGGTTTGAGGTTTAGTAGTTGGTTGACTTGGAACAACATCACTTGAGTTATGACAAGAATCAAGTTTCCACCTCCAAACGGGTTTGACGGAGATCCTTGCGGTTCTTGAAATCTTAGGTTTTTGGTTGTTGGGAGATGACATGTTTGGGTGTAAGGTAGAGGAATATATGTGAGTGACTGTGTTTTCCCTTCCCATTAAATTCGTGCTCATCCGGACATAGAGTCAAGCATGTAAAGGCATACAATCAAATCACATAGGAGCAAATAAACATCTAGAAACAACATATATGCGATATGCCATAAATCTAGGAATGAAAGAATCTAATGAGATGCAAAGTTCATAAAAGTAAACTAGCGTTAGGTATATATAGGAAGAGCAATTTAATCAAGTTGGAGAATGAGTATGAGACTATTACTAGTGGTGCTCAATTTAGGCTAAACACGACCATTTTTACGGGTTACACATTCCCAACTTCTCACATAGAAGCAATTCAACCGTTAGGTTAAATTGAATTTCTAGTCAATAGATTCTCCAGTAGTCATTCTCTTTTTAGAAGAAATTGAGTTCCTAAATTTACCTATCGAAGATTACCAAACATGAAGTTTGCTTGATTCACTAATTCTTGGCTTAATGTGACTCAAACATCATGTTTTAATGAAGGTAAATCTAGATGATATATTTTATTCACGATCTTAATAGAGACGTGTTGAATGTTTAGATAAGAGTAAACAAAAAGTTTTAATCTTTTCTTCATGATTTACCAGTTGTTTGGTTTTGATGACATATTACTTGATTTAATAACTGTGCTAAACTTAAGAGTGCACCTTAGCATCTCTTGTGAAATGAATCTCATTAAGATTATTTATCTTAAATGAGTTTGTGATTCTCAAATGATATCAAAACTAGACATTAATATATTTTTTAAACAAATATTATTTTCTATGATTTTTGCCAATGTTATATATCATACTTTAACTAGTATTTGAAAAAAAAATTATTTGTTTATGGATTGTGACAAGTTATTTTTCACTTCTAATAACTTATATTATTTCAAAAAGGAAAGTGTAGTGCATTATCTTGTAACACAACCATTCATGCTACAAAGAAAATGAAATACATAGAATATATAGTGTGTATTATTCTTAAATATGTATTTTATCTTGAAGTGACGATTTTAAGTAGTGTGAGCAAAGTTTACATATGTTGTTAGTTTGCTCATGTTCGGTTTTCCGGATATGACACATTTATCCATTGCATTGCAATGTAAATTTCTTGAATATTTCGGACGAAACATCCAAGTCGTCAATCCTACTTCATTGTATATTTTATAAATGTGTTAAAAATGTTATTCTAATATTTGGAACACAATTATTGGACAAGTAGATTCAATATGACATTATCAACACAAGTGTGAGTTATGATCCAATGCACACTCTTTTCATCTACAAAGGATGTAACTATTTTCATATCAATCTAGTGTAATTGAGTATGTAGATTCAAGACTATATCTTTTGTTGTAATCTGATATAATATTGAAGCTAAACAAATAGCAATCCAATTTCTTGTCCACACTCAAAAACACCTCAATTAGATTTGATGAATATATCAACCATAATTTGAATAATGAATTGATATAATATCAAGATCTTTCTTGACCCTCACGGACACTCATTTGAAATAAATAAACATTTTGATAGTGTGTTCCATTAATCCTAAGATTATTTATTAGTGAGTGATTGAAAGTTGACTTTGTTAGCAATGGAAGTGACGATCATTTTTATATCAACGAGTCTTGTAATAATGTTGTAATAGTCTTGTAGTTTAGTTAAGGGTAAACGGGCTTGGTTTAATCTAACATTGTATTAGTTTATGTCTAGTCCATTACATAAGCCCAAGCCCGGCCCATCTCTTTATTCTAACTATATAAACCTCCAAATGTGATCAAAATGTGTAAAGATTGTGATTGAATCTCAAAAGAGCTCGACTCAGATATAACCAATGAATTGACGAAGCTTAAAATGTCATTAATTGAAAAGACTGGTCCTGGACGGGTAATAATTTCAAGCTTGTCTAACTAGTGATGTAAGCGTGTCTCGAATAGGACTTGTCTGAGTAGAATGTACCATATCGAGAGACTTTCTTTGGATTTGACCAGGATGGGTAATAATTTCAAGCTAGTCTAACTAGTGATGTAAGCGTGTCTCGAATCGGTCATGTTCACTGAAAGTGGATCAATTCAAAAGTGCAAACTCCTCCCGCATGTGCAAATTTCTTATAAATCCATGAGCACATGTGAAAGGGGGGGGGGGGTCCTTTAAAATGAAATCAAAACTCTAAAAGTGTTAACAAAATATGTTTCATTATCATAAACACTTTGAGAAGATTTTCAAATGAATGGTTTTATGGCAACAATAGGATAGTCATGAAGATATAAGGTGACTAAGGTTAGGAATAACCGTCCTATGATCCGCCAGAGCCGGAGGGATCTACCCAAGGACAAATCCAATAGATTAGAATTAGAAGTCCTTAGGTATGATTGAAAAAAGGAGAAAATGAGAAAGGAGAAAGAAGGGGTTGAAGAATTAAAAAGAAAAGTTATAAAAAAGGATGAAAAGAAATAGCCCTCCATATGTTCAACCTTAGGGCAGACACCGGGTTCAACTCATATGCTACTGGTTGTTACTAAGGTGACACCGGTATTGAAGACAAAGACGTCATGGACCCAGTGACGCACTGCACTAAACCTTCTTAACCACTCAAGTTCTCTTAAAAGAGCTTGTTTCATTCTCACGGGGAACCGGTGTAATCTATCGATCTGTCTCTTAGAGATGATTGATATTGAAACAGGAGACCTCTACCTAATCTCCGCATAGGAAACCAAATGTGCACTTATCGAGTCTAGAGCCCCGAGATTCATCAAAAGATCTCATAGGAACACATGATATTTCTACACTGGTTGTTCATCATTAAGGACGCCAGATGTAAACTTTAGAGTCCTACGCAGATCTTAGCAATCTGCCAGAACAATTATGAGAGAATTCACACAAGTGTTTCTCAATGATTGAATGGAAACTCCTGCCAGGGTCAACATCAAACAGCCCTGACAGCAGGTCACTTCGGTAATTCTTTATGGGTTACGCTTAGTGTTCACGGTGGTTTCAAACGGTCTACAGTCGTGGAGTGATCCCCAGCGACTCACCCAGTCATTGAGCTACTTAGTAGGTCTTGTAAGCTCTCTCGAGAGTATCTGACATGGGAACGGCCATGGTAAGGGTTAGAAGGAGTCTTCACACTATGCTGGTGACGATCTCTAATTCTTATTTGTAAGTACCGGATGTTTTATTGCTAACTGTTTATATGCAGGAACACTTCATCTCCATGGCGATAGATTCCACATGCTCATACATGCATCTCGAAGTCAAAGGAATGTTCTCACAAAGATCAAAGCAAAGAAAGGTTCAAAGAAAGATTCTACACAATGTGAAAGAACCTACAGAAGTAAAGTGACAAAGATCTGTGTGCAAACGGGAACTACAAATGCATGTATCACAAAGACTGAAGACGTATGAGCATGTTGGAATGGCGGACAACCACCACAGACACAGAAGTGACGAAAGGCAGATGACACCACATCACAATAGAACAAAGAACGAAGAAAATTCAGTCATCAAAGATCACAAAGCATGAAGGAACAAAGACTAAAGACTATTCTACAAAGACTCAAAGTTCAAGACAACAAGCTTCAAAGTTCAAAGATCAAGATCACAAAGAGAGATCTCAATGATCACCCCTTAGGGGGAGATTGTTAGCAATAGAAGTGTTGATCATCAATGGAATCAAAGAGAGATCTCAATGATCGCCCCTTAGGGGGAGATTGTTAGCAATGGAAGTGACGATCATTTTTATATCAACGAGTCTTGTAATAATGTTGTAATAGTCTTGTAGTTTAGTTAAGGGTAAACGGGCTTGGTTTAATCTAACATTGTATTAGTTTATGTCTAGTCCATTACATAAGCCCAAGCCCGGCCCATCTCTTTATTCTAACTATATAAACCTCCAAATGCTACCATTTGGAGGTGGTGCTTCTATGTTATTTTCTCCTTCTCTCTTAATCTAATATATCTATCTTTCTCTCACTAGAAGTTGCCATCTTTCTTATCTCTTCATCTCTCTATTTATCTTTCTTATAATCTTTATATTATGTGTGAAATGATATAAGTTTTGGGATCTAACAAACTTATTATTTCATGATTGTTATATGCTTTGTTTTTATGAAAGACTCTTCATTTTTACTTATTATGAACACACTTAGATTTTGAAAAGACTTTTTCTTTTATATAACTATTAATGTTTTACAATGATTCAGTTTCTCTTATTAAACATCTTAAGGTAAAACAAGCTAATTTGTAGAAAATATTTAAGTGTGTTGTGAATAGTAGATTAAATTGTTTGAAATGTTTAGGTGACTAGATTGAACTCATTTACAAGATGTTTGAGTAACATTAAGCCATCTATACCTATATGCAATGCAAGCATATTATAACAGTCCTAACGCAAGAAATCTAGAATAAGATCTAGTTAAGTATAAATCGGCAAACTAGCTATACACTAATAGGGCACATATGCATAGATATATACATAGCTAAACTTCAAATAGAAACAATCATTTAATATAATCAATTAAGAAAATAAAATCACAAAGAAGTTCACATAACACATAAAACACTTGTCGTCGTTTTGTGTATTATATACACCAACGTTTACTTAGCTCGAATTTATTTGAAAATAAAATAGTTTCCTCCCATTCTATAATTTAATTAAGATCAATATTTTGAAAACATAAATACTTAATTTTTCAAAATTATATCAACTAGGAATACCCGACTTGAAGGAAAAGGTAAAACAAAAGTTTTACGTTAAAATGAAACACAAATTTTTGACCACCGTATAGTATTTTGACTTTCTTACTTATTTAAGTTTGTAATGGTTACTTGTAAGTATTTTTAAATGAAAGTAGACTCAATTACCTTTAAAACTCCGGGTGGCACGACTTCTACGGAGTTACGGTTAATTTTATATGATTTTTCAAAGTTTTCGAAAAACTGTCGAACAGACAGGCGGACCCCTTAAATAATTAAGGGGACCGCCCAGTATTTAAGGGGGCCGCCCAGACAATTAAGGGGGCCGCCCATCTGGTACTCAAAATTTCATTTTTTGTAAAAAATTGTTTTCTGACTTTTCGGAAAGGTGTGTTACTTTCTGATTTTAATACCGAACATATAACACTTATTTTAAGCATAATATTATTTCGAGCTAGTATAATTAGTGTATATATCATCAAAACTAATACAAGTTAATCAACAAAACACTTTTCATATTTAATCCTCCTTAATGGATAATTTGATACATGGATCGTACTCAATTTTTAAAACCATTTGTTTTGAAAATTTGAGCGACGTGGCTCTGGTACCAATTGTGGAAAACTAGAATGGGGGTTGAAAAGTTTTCCCTTCTTTTTCATTTTATAAAAACTTTGTTTCAAAATGATGATTCAAATTTATTCAATTGTTTGTTTGGAAAACTTCAATTAGAGTTTAGTATGAAAACAACATATAATCAATATGATCAATTATATATGTAAGCTTTTGGAAAAGCTTAGTTTTATGAATGAAGCTTTGGTCGATCTTTATGTGAATACGTTTTTCTTTTAAAATCTTAAAACGTTTTGTATCAAATTATCTATCAAGCTAAACTTAATATGAGAAGTGTGAATAATAATCTATTTGACCATATCATGCAATTATACACACAATCACAATATTAACTACTATGTTCAACACAATCAATCATAACAACTATATAAGCAACAACTAAGACATGTAGGCAAGCATAGAAGTAAAGCGATAAATGCAAGAACAAATGATAAGAGATAAGAGAAAGGAAATGCAAACCGGACACGATGATTTATAGTGGTTCGGCTACAAGGACACCTTCCTTGTTCCTACTCCACTCCCCGAGTCACCTACTCGAGAGTTTTCTTAACTACTCAACAAGCTCCCTTTTGGCGGAGAAAACCGTACACAACTTTTGCTTACACCATTTAACGACACTAAGCTAAATGTCGAGTTCTAATAGTAGCTAGAACCAATCTCACAACACAACTTCGATCACTACACAACTTCTACACAACTTCATGACTTCACGACTTCATCACAACTTCTTCTAAACTTCTTCACGGCTTCACAACTTCTTCACGTCTTCACAACTTCACAACTTCATCACAACTTCTTCTAAACTCCACTACTTAATCACACACCTACATCTTCACAACTACATGTCTTCTCCACACTACTACTTCCTTCCACTACTTCTTACTCACTCATTAAATCACTACTAAGTAAGATCATCTTGATCTACTTATTACATATACATAACTCACAACTTCACATAAGCACTAACTAGATCCTAATACATCTTTGGCTTTATGATAGGGAGGATTCTTCTCTTGCACTTTGAGTGAAGAGAAATTGGATCACTTGAAACAAAGATTAATAATCTTATGATCAAAGGGTTTTAGAAGGATGTTTAGAGAGAGTTGGATCTGAAAATTTTTGTGCAAAAGGTGAGAAAAATTCCAGGTTTGAGGTGGTATTTATAGGGAAAAATTTCTGACCAAATCTGACAGGGGAGCGTGGCCGGTCCCCTTAATTGTGTGCCGGTCCCCTTAAAATTAAGGGGACCGCCCCTTATAATTAAGGGGGCCGCCCTACTGAAATGGCCAGATTTTCTGTCTTTTAGGGGGGAAAGTTTATTTGGTGAAAAACTAACTAATTTTGGTTAAAAATTTGAATTCATATATTTGTTATGAATTAAACATTTTCCTTTAATTACCAAAATTGTTTTTCAAAAAATATATAACATGTTTATATCATTTTATAAACTTTGTAATGTTTAAATAAAATCCCTTTGATCATAAAATGTATTAGACATTTGTTTGTACATACCTTAAGTGATTGTTGATGCAAACTCGAGACGTTGAGATGTCGAGGCTTGTTGACGTAAGAATGCAAAGATGAATTGTGATCACAAGTAACTTAAGCACTTTACGTTATATGTTGTAGTTTACATCTTTGTCATTATCAAAAATGAAGAGGATGTTTAGATTAAATATCGTAACATTCATGCCAACAACCTAGTTTCAAAAAAATTAGGTAGTGAGTTTCAATTAAAGAAAAAGGCTTGTTATAAGTGTGGTAGCTTTGAACATTTGATTAATAGTTGTCCTGACCACAAAAAGCCTGTTTGGAATCTATACTCTAGGGTGAATCATAAATATGTTACTAAGAATACTCACCCTCATCCTAACAAAAGCATGATTCCAAGGGCTGTGTTGTTAAGATCTGGTGTAACTAGATCTATTTATGCTGCTAATTCAAATGGTGTTTTTAAAACCACAACTGATTCTGTTGCTGGCTCTACTGCTAGTAAGCATTCTGCTGCTAGTACAAAACTTGCTGGCTCTACTAATTTCTCTACTTTCATGTGCAGGGTAATCTACTGGATGATCTAAAAGATATGGTTATAGTTGATAGTGGATGCTCTGGACATATGACAGGAGATGAGTCTCAACTTGAAGACTTTGAGGCTTTTGAAGGTGGTTATGTTGCTTTTGGGAATGATCCAAAAGGTGGAAAGATTATTGGTAGAGGAACTTTAAGAACAGGAAATTTGGACTTTGAGAAGGTGTTTCTTGTGAAAGGGCTTAAGTTTAACCTCTTTAGTGTCTCACAAATGTGTGACAAAAGGAATTTTGTTCATTTTACAGACACTGAATGTATGATCCTTTCTCCTGATTTTCAGTTGCCAAATGATAAATTTGTGTTATTGAAGGTCCCTAGAAATGAAAATATATACAATGACCATATTAAGAACATTGTTCCCAAAAGAGCTTTAACTTGTCTAATTGCAAAAGCCACTATTGATGAGTCCAAATTATGGTATAGAAGACTTGGGCACCTGAACTACAAGACAATGAACAAGTTGGTGAAAGGAAATCTCGTGAGAGGCATGCCCACAAAGCTGTTTGAAAATTGTGAGACTTGTGTTGCTTGTTAAAAGGGTAAACAACACAGAGTTTCATTCAAGTCTAAGACAGTGAACACAAATACAGAGCCCCTGCATTTACTACACATGGATTTATTTGGGCCTGTTTTTGTGAAAAGTTTGAACAAGAAGTCATATTGCCTAGTTGTCACAGATGACTTTAGCAGGTTTACATGGGTGTTCTTCTTAGCCACTAAAGATGAAACCCCAGAGATACTTAAGGAATTCATTACAAGAGTTGAAAACCTGCACAACCACAAAGTGAAAATAATCAGATGTGACAATGGTACTGAATTCAAGAATAGTGTGATGAATCAATTTTGTGTGGGAAAAGGAATTCTAAGATAGTATAGTGTTGCAAGAACTCCACAACAGAATGGTGTTGCAGAGAGAAGAAACATGACACTAATTGAGGCTGCAAGAACAATGTTATCTGATTCTAAACTACCTATACCTTTTTGGGCTGAAGCTGTAAATACTGCATGTTTTGTGCAAAACAGGAGTAAGGTAGTGAAGCCTCACAACAAAACTCCATATGAGCTATTTCATGGAAAGAAACCATTGATTGATTTTCTCAAGCCATTTGGATGTCCTGTCACTATTCTGAATACTAAGGATCAGTTAGGCAAGTTTGAAGAGAAAGCTGATGAAGGTTACTTGGTTGGTTACTCAGTACATAGTAAAGCTTTCAGGGTATATAATAAGAGAACCAAACATGTAGAGGAGAATTTGCATATCAATATTAGTGAGAACACATCTAATGTTGAAGGAAAAGGACCTGAATGGATGTTCAATGTTGATATTCTTACCAAAACAATGAATTATGTACCAATTATTGCTAGTGGTGACACTAACAAACAACAAGAAGACATTGTTTTGATTGAGAAATTGAAGGTTGGTCCAACTTTCTTACCCTTGAAGAAAGATCAAGATATACAAGAAGATGTTGTTACTCAAGAGAAACCTAAGGAAACTGAAGCAGATATTGAAATTCCTATTGATGCAGAAAAGGTAACCAATGAAGCTCCAAAAGTGGTTGTTGATATCTCTCCTACAAGGCCAGAAGACTACTGCTGACTCAGAAGACTCTACTGCTAGACCAAAACAAGCAACTACTGCTTCAATCAATTCTGCTGCCAAGCCTATTAACTCTGCTTCTACATCAAAGTTTCCTTCTTTGGACACTCAGGGTTGATCTTTTGATGATCCAATCTATCCTGATGATCCAAATATGCCTCCTCTAGAGAATATTTATGATGACACAGATGTTGAAGCTCTTGATGGTAAGCTATTTGGAGCTGATGCAGATATTACTAATTTGGAAGTCAACATTCCTGTTAGTCCCACTACTACTACAAGAGTTTACAAGGATCATCCAAAAGAACAAATTCTCAGTGATCCAACATCATCTGTTCAAACAAGAAAAATGACTAAAGAGCTGAAAGATCTTCAACATCAAACTTTCTTTGCAAGATCTCTGCATCGAAGAAACAGTCACAAAGATCTACAAAATTGCTTGTTTGCCTGTTTTTTGTCTCAAATTGAACCCAAGAACACTTACAAAGCCTTACAAGAAGCAAGTTGGGTAGAAGCATTGGAAGATGAGCTTCTGCAATTCAAACTACAAGAATTATGGACTTTGGTTGATTTTCCAAATGGGAAAATAGTGATTAGCACTAAATGGGTTTTTAGATGTAAAAGAGATGAAAGGGGAATAGTCATCAGAAATAAAGCAAGGTTAGTAGCTTAAGGATACACACAACAAGAGGGCCTTGACTATGATGAAGTATTTGCACCAGTGGCAAGAATAGAAGCTATTAGACTATTCTTGGCTTATGCTTCATACAAAGATTTCGTGGTGTATCAGATGGATGTAAAGAGTGCTTTTCTATATGGGACCATTACAGAAGAAGTTTATGTGTCTCAACCACCTAGTTTTGAAGACCCTGATTATCCTGACAAAGTTTACAAGGTGAATAGAGCAATGTATGGGTTACATCAAGCTCCTAGAGCTTGGTATGATACCTTGTCAACATATTTGTTAGATTCTGGGTTCAGTAGAGGAAAGATTAACAAGACTTTGTTTCTCAAAAGACAAAAAGATGATATTTTGCTGGTTCAAATCTATGTAGATGACATCATCTTTGGTTCTACAAACAGAGCTATGCGTGTTGATTTTGAGAAGCTTATGAAGGATAAGTTTGCTATGAGTTCAATGGGAGAACTCACCTTCTTCTTGGGTCTACAAGTTGTACAAAAGACAGATGGCATATTTATTAGTCAGGATAAGTATGTCAATGACATTTTGAAGAAGTTTGGATTTGAAGATGCTAAGCCTGCTAAGACAACCATGGATACCAAAAAACCTTTGTTGAAGGATGAAAATGGAAAATAAGTAGATGTTCACTTGTACAGATCTATGATTGGTTCATTGATGTACCTTACAGCATCAAGGCCTGATATTATGTTTGCTGTATGTGCCTGTGCAAGATTCCAAGTATGTCCCAAAGAATTACATCTCAATGTAGTGAAGTGGTTTTTTAGGTATCTAAGGCATCAACCCAAATTGGGCCTATGGTATCCTAAGGATCCACCTTTTGATTTGGTGGCATATTCAGACAGTAACTATGTTGGTGCTTGCTTAGATAGAAAGTCTACAACTGGAGATTGTCAATTTCTTGGAAACAGATTGGTGTCATGGCAATGCAAGAAACAGACAGTGGTTGCAAATTCTACAACTAAAGCTGAGTATGTGGCTGCTTCAAGTTGATGTGGACAAGTGCTTTGGATGCAAAATCAACTGCTGGATTATGGGTATAATTTCGTGAACACCAAAATTCAAATTGATAACAACAGCACACTTTGCATAATTAAAGATGCTGTTTTTCATTCGAAAACAAAACATATTGAGATAAGACATCATTTTATAAAGGATTGCTATGAAAAGAAGTTAATTCAAATTGTTAAAATTCATACTGATAACAATGTTGCTGATCTTCTCACTAAACACTTTGATGTGGGGAGGTTTCAATTTCTAATTGCAAATATTGGTATGATAAATTTTTGAAAAACCTTATCTCCTTTTGTTTTTGTAAAGTGTGTAAAGGTACTGTGCTGTTTGTTCCTTTGTTTCTGCTGCTTCTCAAGCAGCAAGTAGCTATATTGGAACGTACTCTGCTGCTGCTTAACTCTACTGCTAGTACATATGTTTGTATGCTTTGTGGTGTTTGTACTAACATTTTGCAGGCAAAAGCTATAAATGATGATTGTTGATGATTTGCAAGTATTCAAAACAGAAATTGATCATTCATCATTCATTATCACCAAAAGAATACAACTCAAAGGGTACATTCACATATCACATCAAGAAACACAAAAGACTGCTACATGAAAAGATGAAATCAAGAGACTACAACCTATTACATCACTGTCTAGGGCATGGAAGCCTAAGCACAACTTTTCTCTCCTTGGGAAGAGGAGGGTTTGCCTTTCTTGTCCTGGATGATGGCTTGGATCTTGGTCTTGAAGATTGTGGTCTTTCTGGAGTGGAAGGTGGATTGTTTTGAGGCTTATCCTCATCAGAAGAAGTACAAATGAAGGGGGAAACAAGTTCCATTGGAGATGGAGGTCTGTTAGGGATCCAGGCTGTGTCTTCTGATGATTCTGAAGACGTTGGAGATTTAGGGGACATCACCTCTTTACCCCTGGATGTGCTTGGGGTCTGATTCAAGTTCAATAGATCTTTGAACACAGGGAGGTTGTATTTTCTCTTGCGGGCTTATTCCTTAGTCCTACATCCATTGTGGGGAGGACAAAATGGTGGTACATATGTTGGGAGTGGTGCTTCATCATCATAAGATGAATCCGAAGATATGTTGATTATTTCGGGAATGGATTTCATTGTTCTTGTGATTTGATTTGGGTGATTGGCATTTTTTATTGCAATTAGGGTTTGATTGTGCTGAATTAGGGAAAGATTTAGTCCGTTTTTATAGGGATCACGGCGTATCAAGTGCATTTATTGTTGAGGATTCTTTAAATTTTTGACCAAATTTGTTTAGTCAACTCTGCTGCTGGCTAAAATCACTCTGCTGCTAGTTGTTTCATTCTGCTGCTAGTGTTGTGGATGATATGGTTGTGCTGCTACGGTTGTAAGTGTAAGGGTGGAATGTGTAACTTCTCCAAATCAGTTTAAAACCTAATTGACATTCACAATTGGTTTTTACACGCTCCAAATTGAAGTTCTCTCAAACCCTAACACTTCATTACTCTCAAAGTCAATTATCCCCAATTTCTCAAAACCCTAATTCATGGATTGTACACGTATCTGGGCAGAGCATCACAATAATGTTGCTATTTTGGATGAAGAGTTGGTTCCTGAAGGTTTCACAGATATGGTAAAATTCTTGAATGCTACTTCTCTTAGGTATGCATTAACTATGAATCCTACTATATTTGTTTCCTACATCAAACAGTTTTGGCTTACTGCTAAAGCTAAAACTAGGAATGGGGAAAAATATGTTAAAGCTATAGTAGATGGTCAACAAGTTCGTGTAACTGAATCTTCTATAAGGGAAACTCTTCTCTTAGATGATGAAACAGAGACCACGTGTCTTGCAAATTCTGCTATTTTTCAGGGTTTAAATGATTTGGGATATGAGGGAAGACATACAAATTTAAAATTTCAAAAAGCTCTCCTCTGTCCTCAATACAAATTTTTGGTTCACAATCTCATGCATTGTTTGAGTCCTAAAACTTCTGGGTGGCACGAGTTTAGTGCTACTATTGCTTCTGCTATGGTATGCCTAAGCAAAGGACATCCATTTAATTTTTCAAATATGTTTTTGGAGGGAATTATAAAAAGTGTTAAAGAGTCTGGTTCTTATTTACTTTATCCAAGATTTATCCAACTCTTTATAGAAAACCGACTTTCAAATTTCAGATCACATGCTGCCACTTATGATGTTCCTAAATTGGTTTAAAAAATGTTTACTTTCTTGATTAAACATGGCAAAGGTTTTTCAGGCACACATACAGCTCTTACACCTTATATGGTGCAAATTGTGCAAAATATTCAGGGTGAAGAATCAGGAAATCCCACTAATTCCCATCACACACCCAATTTTTCTGCATCTGCTACACAACCTACAATATGCTATACCTCTAGGAAAACCAAAAGAAACACTGATCTACCTCAGGATAGTGTTAGTATGGCTGTACCAGATGAGGCTATCCTAGGTGATGAAGGGGATATGTTGGCAAGGGCTGTCACTACTGCTTCTAGCTTAGCAGCAGAGCAGGACAGTGATAACATCATTAAGACCCAAACCAAGGCAACATTTAGAGAAGAGAATTTTGATGAATCTAATTCCAATCATGGTAACCCTAGCCAAATGGAAAACATAGGGGGCTCAGATGATCAAACTAGGTTTGATACTGAGTTTATGTCCAAAGATTCACCTCTTGGACCAGTAACACAGGTCGAAGTGATGAGGATAGGACAGAGACAAATGAATTGATGGAAAATCTTGTACATGATGACAATGTCAGTGATTCACCTCTCAGAGCAGGTTACACAGGTCGAAGTGATGAGACTAGTATGAAACTTGTTAAGGAATTGGCAGTGACTTGTACCAATTTGGAGTTGAAGTGTAATACATTGGAGGATAAAGTTCTTGGTCTTTCTACTATTGTTGATGGACAAGCCAAACTCATTACCAAATTGCAAAAGAAGATCAAGAACTTAAGGAAATCAAGATCTTCAACCTCCTTAAAAAGATTGAAGAAAGTGGGCACTTCTCAAGTTGTAAGTTCACCTGAACACTCTGTTAATTTGGAAGAGGATGCTTCCAAACAGGGGAGGAATGAAGAACATAATGAAGAAATGGGTTCAGGGAAGGCTAATTTGATGAAAGTTGATAGTGCTCAAGATGTGGATGCTGGAATAGTTTCAGGGGAGGTTCCAGAAGTTGGTGATATGGAGGTGAAAAGCCGTCAGGATTTGGATAGTTTTTTGATTGCTGACAAATTAGGGAATGAGGTTGTAATGGAAGAAGTGGTTGCTACTCAGGAAAAAGTGGTGGAAAAACTTAAGACTTTGGAGCCTGAGCAATTAGTGAAGGCAACAGGGTTGATGGGTGAAGCATCGATGACTTTGGGTGACTCCGTGGCAAAAGTACCTAATGATGCTGCTGTTACTAACAAAATTGATGACTCTGCTGATGCTAAAGACTCTACTGATGCTAAAGACTCTACTGCTAAGGATTTTGCTGATCATGCTGTTAGTGAAAAGGTCAATTCTGCTGATGCACAAGACTCTGCTGTTGGGTCTAGTGACAATGCTGCTGCTGAGGCTATGGTTTTGTTGAGTAAGAAGACAACAGAGGTTCCATCTGAATCATCTTCACAACATACATCATAACCAATTCAATCACTACCATAACAACCAACAACTACAATCAAATCATCTACACCAAGAATACCTCAAAAAGGAGTAGTAATCAGAGAACCTGCTGCTCAACAAAAGAAGATTGTTTCATCATCTTCTACTAACAAAGGAAAGGGCAAGCTGGTAGAAGAACCAAAGATAATCCATAAAGGGTTTGATTACTCTCAGATACCTTTTCATTTATGGCCCAAAGAATTACAAATTGAACATGATTCAATTGTTGCAATGAAAGAGCAAGAATTGATTGATCAAGAAGAGCAACAGTTGATTTAGGAGGAAAAGGAAAGGGTTGAAAAAGAAACTGAAGATCTGAAGAAGTATGAGGAGTGGGGTGAAAAAAAGATAAGAATAGATGCTGATATATAACTCTCCAAGATGGTTAAAATTGAAGAACAAGAAACTCCAATTTTTGATGTTCAAGTTTGGATAAAAGAGTTCACAGCAAAGAAAAGGAAAGAAGATGCTGCTGCTAGAAGAAAGAAAAAGGTTCTCAGGGGTCCAACACCATTGCAACAAAGAAGAGAGCAAGAAAGATACCTTAAGAATATGAAGGGATGGAAATTGGTACAGTTAAAACCTAAGTCTGATCAAGGTTTTTGACTTGTATCAACAAGCTAAGAAAGAAATGGATACCTTCTATCCTATGGGTTGTGCTGAAGATTTAGAACATATTGCTCAAATGAATAAGAAGTTGGTACCTGACAGAGTTGTTGAGGCAGAGCATATACATGTGACAGAAGCAGAAATTCCTCCTAGTCAAAAGGTCAAAAGAAAAAGTATTGGTCACAAGACTTTTACTAGGAAGAAGCAAAAGATTTATGAAGAAAGCAGTAGTGAGATGAATAAAGAAGAAGAAGTTGAAAAAGAACAAGAGACAACTTTAGCTGTGATAGAAGAATCTGAAAAACCTTTAGCTGAAAAATATCCTATTATCTCATATACTTTCAAAATAAAAGGTGGAAGTGCAGGATATTGGGAATTTATGAGATCAAATCATGAAGTTCAAGGTTTTAAGGAAATTTCACAGATTTTTAATAAGATGGATAGAGATGATATTATTGCCATATGGGGATTATACAAAGAGAAATATGATGGGAAGAAGATGGATACTATTCTTGATATTAATTTTACATTTGAAAATGTAATGTATCGCTTCTTGAAGAATATGTTTGATCCTCTGCCTGGTGATAAAGAATGGAATGACAGTATAAGCAGCAAGGTACATAAATGGTTTCTGTATCAATCTTGTGGAGTTCATGAATTAAGGACTGGCTCAGTTACATTGTTTTTGTTGGTAGAGAAAGACTATCCTAGTCTTACTAAGTGCCCTAGGGTACTTAGACAAATGTTGAGACCTGGATTTCTCAAGTGTCAAAAACAGCCTGTGTAAGATAATCAAGCTTATACATTGATACAAAAGTATGAAAAGATTTTGAATTCAACTGTTTAAAGAAGATTTCAAAGAAATTAGAAGAGATAAGTGTTTGGAAGCATCCTCCTGGTGTTTAACTGAGTTTTGAAGAAACTTAATGATTTAGTAATAAATATTAAGTTTAGGGGAGGATTGTTGGGTTTTGAATTATGCTGCTAAGTTAAACTGCTGCTTGGTGAAACTGCTGCTAAGGTGAGAATGCTGCTAAGGATAAAGATTCTACTGCTGACATTCAAAGTGCTGCTATTGAAGAATACTGCTAGTGGAATCTACTGCTGAAGAGATATGCATGTATACGTATTAGATAAGTATGGAATAGATTGAGTGTATATCATATGTATCTAGAATATTCTTATCTTACATAGAAAGATATTGTAAACCTAGTAGGACTCCTTGTGTAACACCCCCAAAATACCGCAGCGGAAGACTGTGTCACAGGGGTGCTACTTCATAATACAAAGTACAAGTTATAGAAAACGAACTCTAATTGAGACGTTTTGAAAAGTTACCATTCGATTAATGAATTCAAAGTTACAAACATGAGATTCCAAAGTATGATACATAAATGTATACAAAATGTTTTGAATGGTAAATGATAAAAGCGTAAGTCTTCAGAATATGCAGCTTGACTCTAAGTTCCACGCACTAGCTATCGTCTTATAGACCTGAGATAACATGCTAAAGTGTCAACACAATGGTTGGTGAGTTCATAGAGTTTGTCTTAAAAACAGTTGAAAAAGCCTTAAAGAATGATCACACAGCAAAGGCATCGTGAATCCACTCAGTTACAAGTCCCGCCATAAGAGACTTGTAACCTGTGTGTTCACAACCCACTGCTAACATATATAGTATGAATAAGACATGTATAAGTTCATCAAGACAATTTAAGCAATTAGAAGTGAGTCTATACTTCATCTCCGAAGACCTCACTTTTATGATGTATCCAAACATTCGCAAATGTTAGGATGTATCAAAGACAACTGGGAGTCAATTCCCAAAGACAACTGGGAGCCACTTCCCAAAGACAACTGGGAGTCAATTCCCAAAGACAACTACTAGTCAATAAATAGAATAACGCAATTAAGTATAACGCAGTCATGTATGTAAGCAATCAAGTATAACACAGTCAAGTATAGACGTTTTGAGTATTTGTACAAGTAAACAAGTAGTTGAGCATGTGTCTCCCCCAAAGAGTTAAGACAAATATGAAAAGAGTAGGGGCTATGACTCACCTTAAGTCTATGTAGTGAGTAATGAAAGTGGTAGTCGAATCGCGAAAGTCTCTAAGAGCAGCCTATAATAGAACGTTGCGACTTAGGTTTGGAGTAACGTCTAAGAATACGACGAATTGCCCATATATGTCTTGCATAATGTTCATGATGTAGTACTTAGTATATAGTGTAAGTCGTTGAATATAAATGGTCTATGAAACATGTATAAGTTGTATATCTCTTACTACCGTTCGGGCCGACATAATTCAGAAGTCATGGAGTAAACGTTCGAGGAGCCAGGACACTTTAATTCGTAAATCCACAACTCATCTCGACGGCTTACTTAATGAACTCCTCACATGAGGCTCCCTACTATTGTAGTATTTGATAACATATATATATATATATATATATATATATATATATATATATATATATATATATATATATATATATATATATATATATATATATATATAAGCTTTGATCTTTAAAAGTTATATGGTCTTTAGCCGTGGCTTTGCCGTGACTTTGGTCATTGTTACCATGGTCTTGAGACTCAACCTTGGCGTTAGCCATGGTTGTGGTCTTGGCTTTAGGTCATTAGACCTCTTGGTCTCATCTAATTATAATGATTATATAGTAACTTTGGTCTAAAAATGGGCTGTTAAGAATTTGAAGAAAATTTATCACTCAGAAAGCGTTTTCAGGGCTCGAGCTTCTTTGTTCCTGAACGAAAACGTCGTTCCGGACAACTTTCGTGTTTTAACTTTTTGATGAATCGGAGCAGAAGTGGGACTTTCAAAATCATAATTTGATCAGAATGCTATTTAGGCAGATTTGCCGTTTTGGTTTCGCTAACTTCAAATGGTCATAACTTTTGACTCGTGTACTCGTTTTGGGTGATTCAAATTGCTATATTTTCCTTGTTAAGTCCTCTTTAACAGTAAGTAAGTGTCAAATATCAAAGTTATACTATTGTGGTCGTGGTTTTCCATAAAAATCACTAGTTTGCTTGTTTGCTTGTCATAAGTTAACATATGTATACCAATACTCGTTTTATCCATTTTTAAACATCATGAACACAATACAAAGACCATATATAGCATGAAAGAAACATAATAAGCATGAAATGATATTGAGCAAGAAAGTGTATAAGGGTTTGCTTACAACTTTTGGCTTTCACTTAAGAAAGGAAGTCAAGTATAGAACTAGGACACTAAAACTAAGCTTGTAAACCCTTCACCATAACTCTTGTAACCCTTGCTAGCCTTGATCTAACCCTTGTGAAAACCATTTAACTTCAGCCCTAGTAACCTTGTGTAGCTCCTAATTCAACCATGGAATCACCAAACAAACTTAAGAACTAGGTAGAGAATACTAAGACCTTGAACTTTGTAGTGTAACTTGTAGTTTGAAGATCAAAGGATCATGGTGCTAGGAATTAATGGTGTGGCGTTTTGGTGATGAAAAGATGAAGGTATGAGCTTGTATTTATAGCATGAAGAGGAGGTTAGGAAGGTGTCTAGGAAGGTTCATTGAGGAGGTTAGTTTTTAGGATATTTTTGCTAAACTTGGAGACAAAGTTGTAAATAAGTATTGATCTAATGGCTAAAGTCATGAGATCATGCCACAAGTGTGAATCCTCCCCCCCCCCCCTAAGTCGTTCATATAGAGATAAGGGTGACTAGATGCAAAAACTTGGTATTATCCTACTTATGTAGCTAGTTTTGGACCCGTAAATTGCTAACCGTAAGTTGTTAAGTCACGAAACGTAAAACCGGTATCCTAAAAATATGAAACTTGAAAGTATTGTTAAACATGTCAATATAGTCCATAATAAAATATAAAATGAGTGGTAGGTTCTATCGGGTGCTAAAACCCTGCTAAAAACTGGAAACACGGGTCTAAAACGCGCAATTCGCGTAAAACGCTGAACTGAAAAACGTAAAATTCCGAAACTTTTGGAATTGTCCTAAAATGAGAGAAAATCATATTTCTATTGTTTATAATGTTTTATGGACATATCGGGATGCTAGAAGGACGTTTAAACCTAAAAGTAAATCTCGGACACGGCTTTGTGATTTTTGCAGAAATGATCCGACGAGCGTCAAACTCTCGGATTATCGTTAAAATAGTTTAACTTACGAGAATATGAAATAAAAATTTCTGAGATGAATAGTGAAAAGTGAATAATAAAAAGTGAATAGTAAAAGTGAATAGTAAAAAGTGAATAGTGAAATTTTCGGGAATAAAAGTTAACCTGAAATTGCGAATTGTTACAGTCTGTACCCCTTAAGGAGAACTTCGTCCCGAAGTTCAGTTGATGTTAACTACTTATGATGTGTCTAAGAGAATTCGGGATTTCAGGATCTCTAAGATAATGGTGTTCACTCTGATTTGTCTAAGGTTCTGGTTAAGGAGTTGTATCGGCTACAATTAAGCCCACTTATTTATAACACATTACTTACATAAAGAAGCGTCCAAATTTATGTAAGTAAGGGATCATAAACTCATGGTTCGGTGATTTACAATTTCTTTATTTAACTGAAGAGGCGTCCCAATCCATTTAAATAAGGAGATTCTAAAACATCCTACTTAAGAATTTCCAACACAAAATCCGCCTTCTGAGGCCGATAGTAAGATAATCAAGCCATCAATTCCCTAAAGCTAAGCAATAATATTATTTAACTCAAATCTTGTGTCTCATCAAACAAGAACTGTCACAAGATCAAGTTACTAATTAGTTATTGCTGAGCTCCATGTTTTTAATGACTCGACAAATCTCTGGGGCTCCTTATAATACTAAAGTCACGTCATCTAATAGCGTGGAACTAGGCAAACCTCTAACCAAAAAGCATATGTGTATGTATTGTGTGTAAGGCAAATAAAGAGGAAGGTCCCAACGTATATAGCAGTTATAGTCTAGGCACTAAATGCAACCTAGTTCTCTATAACCAAGGCTCTGGTACCAATCTGTAACACCCCCAAAATACCGCAGCGGAAGACTGTGTCACAGGGGTGCTACTTCATAATACAAAGTACAAGTTATAGAAAACGAACTCTAATTGAGACGTTTTGAAAAGTTACCATTCGATTAATGAATTCAAAGTTACAAACATGAGATTCCAAAGTATGATACATAAATGTATACAAAATGTTTTGAATGGTAAATGATAAAAGCGTAAGTCTTCAGAATATGCAGCTTGACTCTAAGTTCCACGCACTAGCTATCGTCTTATAGACCTGAGATAACATGCTAAAGTGTCAACACAATGGTTGGTGAGTTCATAGAGTTTGTCTTAAAAACAGTTGAAAAAGCCTTAAAGAATGATCACACAGCAAAGGCATCGTGAATCCACTCAGTTACAAGTCCCGCCATAAGAGACTTGTAACCTGTGTGTTCACAACCCACTGCTAACATATATAGTATGAATAAGACATGTATAAGTTCATCAAGACAATTTAAGCAATTAGAAGTGAGTCTATACTTCATCTCCGAAGACCTCACTTTTATGATGTATCCAAACATTCGCAAATGTTAGGATGTATCAAAGACAACTGGGAGTCAATTCCCAAAGACAACTGGGAGCCACTTCCCAAAGACAACTGGGAGTCAATTCCCAAAGACAACTACTAGTCAATAAATAGAATAACGCAATTAAGTATAACGCAGTCATGTATGTAAGCAATCAAGTATAACACAGTCAAGTATAGACGTTTTGAGTATTTGTACAAGTAAACAAGTAGTTGAGCATGTGTCTCCCCCAAAGAGTTAAGACAAATATGAAAAGAGTAGGGGCTATGACTCACCTTAAGTCTATGTAGTGAGTAATGAAAGTGGTAGTCGAATCGCGAAAGTCTCTAAGAGCAGCCTATAATAGGACGTTGCGACTTAGGTTTGGAGTAACGTCTAAGAATACGACGAATTGCCCATATATGTCTTGCATAATGTTCATGATGTAGTACTTAGTATATAGTGTAAGTCGTTGAATATAAATGGTCTATGAAACATGTATAAGTTGTATATCTCTTACTACCGTTCGGGCCGACATAATTCAGAAGTCATGGAGTAAACGTTCGAGGAGCCAGGACACTTTAATTCGTAAATCCACAACTCATCTCGACGGCTTACTTAATGAACTCCTCACATGAGGCTCCCTACTATTGTAGTATTTGATAACATATTATATATATATATATATATATATATATATATATATATATATATATATATATATATATATATATATATATATATATAAGCTTTGATCTTTAAAAGTTATATGGTCTTTAGCCGTGGCTTTGCCGTGACTTTGGTCATTGTTACCATGGTCTTGAGACTCAACCTTGGCGTTAGCCATGGTTGTGGTCTTGGCTTTAGGTCATTAGACCTCTTGGTCTCATCTAATTATAATGATTATATAGTAACTTTGGTCTAAAAATGGGCTGTTAAGAATTTGAAGAAAATTTATCACTCAGAAAGCGTTTTCAGGGCTCGAGCTTCTTTATTCCTGAACGAAAACGTCGTTCCGGACAACTTTCGTGTTTTAACTTTTTGATGAATCGGAGCAGAAATGGGACTTTCAAAATCATAATTTGATCAGAATGCTATTTATGCAGATTTGCCGTTTTGGTTTCGCTAACTTCAAATGGTCATAACTTTTGACTCGTGTACTCGTTTTGGGTGATTCAAATTGCTATATTTTCCTTGTTAAGTCCTCTTTAACAGTAAGTAAGTGTCAAATATCAAAGTTGTACTATTGTGGTCGTGGTTTTCCATAAAAATCACTAGTTTGCTTGTTTGCTTGTCATAAGTTAACATATGTATACCAATACTCGTTTTATCCATTTTTAAACATCATGAACACAATACAAAGACCATATATAGCATGAAAGAAACATAATAAGCATGAAATGATATTGAGCAAGAAAGTGTATAAGGGTTTGCTTACAACTTTTGGCTTTCACTTAAGAAAGGAAGTCAAGTATAGAACTAGGACACTAAAACTAAGCTTGTAAACCCTTCACCATAACTCTTGTAACCCTTGCTAGCCTTGATCTAACCCTTGTGAAAACCATTTAACTTCAGCCCTAGTAACCTTGTGTAGCTCCTAATTCAACCATGGAATCACCAAACAAACTTAAGAACTAGGTAGAGAATACTAAGACCTTGAACTTTGTAGTGTAACTTGTAGTTTGAAGATCAAAGGATCATGGTGCTAGGAATTAATGGTGTGGCGTTTTGGTGATGAAAAGATGAAGGTATGAGCTTGTATTTATAGCATGAAGAGGAGGTTAGGAAGGTGTCTAGGAAGGTTCATTGAGGAGGTTAGTTTTTAGGATATTTTTGCTAAACTTGGAGACAAAGTTGTAAATAAGTATTGATCTAATGGCTAAAGTCATGAGATCATGCCACAAGTGTGAATCCTCCCCCCCCCCCCTAAGTCGTTCATATAGAGATAAGGGTGACTAGATGCAAAAACTTGGTATTATCCTACTTATGTAGCTAGTTTTGGACCCGTAAATTGCTAACCGTAAGTTGTTAAGTCACGAAACGTAAAACCGGGTATCCTAAAAATATGAAACTTGAAAGTATTGTTAAACATGTCAATATACTCCATAATAAAATATAAAATGAGTGGTAGGTTCTATCGGGTGCTAAAACCCTGCTAAAAACTGGAAACACGGGTCTAAAACGCGCAATTCGCGTAAAACGCTGAACTGAAAAACGTAAAATTCCGAAACTTTTGGAATTGTCCTAAAATGAGAGAAAATCATATTTCTATTGTTTATAATGTTTTATGGACATATCGGGATGCTAGAAGGACGTTTAAACCTAAAAGTAAATCTCGGACACGGCTTTGTGATTTTTGCAGAAATGATCCGACGAGCGTCAAACTCTCAGATTATCGTTAAAATAGTTTAACTTACGAGAATATGAAATAAAAATTTCTGAGATGAATAGTGAAAAGTGAATAATAAAAAGTGAATAGTAAAAGTGAATAGTAAAAAGTGAATAGTGAAATTTTCGGGAATAAAAGTTAACCTGAAATTGCGAATTGTTACAGTCTGTACCCCTTAAGGAGAACTTCGTCCCGAAGTTCAGTTGATGTTAACTACTTATGATGTGTCTAAGAGAATTCGGGATTTCAGGATCTCTAAGATAATGGTGTTCACTCTGATTTGTCTAAGGTTCTGGTTAAGGAGTTGTATCGGCTACAATTAAGCCCACTTATTTATAACACATTACTTACATAAAGAAGCGTCCAAATTTATGTAAGTAAGGGATCATAAACTCATGGTTCGGTGATTTACAATTTCTTTATTTAACTGAAGAGGCGTCCCAATCCATTTAAATAAGGAGATTCTAAAACATCCTACTTAAGAATTTCCAACACAAAATCCGCCTTCTGAGGCCGATAGTAAGATAATCAAGCCATCAATTCCCTAAAGCTAAGCAATAATATTATTTAACTCAAATCTTGTGTCTCATCAAACAAGAACTGTCACAAGATCAAGTTACTAATTAGTTATTGCTGAGCTCCATGTTTTTAATGACTCGACAAATCTCTGGGGCTCCTTATAATACTAAAGTCACGTCATCTAATAGCGTGGAACTAGGCAAACCTCTAACCAAAAAGCATATGTGTATGTATTGTGTGTAAGGCAAATAAAGAGGAAGGTCCCAACGTATATAGCAGTTATAGTCTAGGCACTAAATGCAACCTAGTTCTCTATAACCAAGGCTCTGGTACCAATCTGTAACACCCCCAAAATACCGCAGCGGAAGACTGTGTCACAGGGGTGCTACTTCATAATACAAAGTACAAGTTATAGAAAACGAACTCTAATTGAGACGTTTTGAAAAGTTACCATTCGATTAATGAATTCAAAGTTACAAACATGAGATTCCAAAGTATGATACATAAATGTATACAAAATGTTTTGAATGGTAAATGATAAAAGCGTAAGTCTTCAGAATATGCAGCTTGACTCTAAGTTCCACGCACTAGCTATCGTCTTATAGACCTGAGATAACATGCTAAAGTGTCAACACAATGGTTGGTGAGTTCATAGAGTTTGTCTTAAAAACAGTTGAAAAAGCCTTAAAGAATGATCACACAGCAAAGGCATCGTGAATCCACTCAGTTACAAGTCCCGCCATAAGAGACTTGTAACCTGTGTGTTCACAACCCACTGCTAACATATATAGTATGAATAAGACATGTATAAGTTCATCAAGACAATTTAAGCAATTAGAAGTGAGTCTATACTTCATCTCCGAAGACCTCACTTTTATGATGTATCTAAACATTCGCAAATGTTAGGATGTATCAAAGACAACTGGGAGTCAATTCCCAAAGACAACTGGGAGCCACTTCCCAAAGACAACTGGGAGTCAATTCCCAAAGACAACTACTAGTCAATAAATAGAATAACGCAATTAAGTATAACGCAGTCATGTATGTAAGCAATCAAGTATAACACAGTCAAGTATAGACGTTTTGAGTATTTGTACAAGTAAACAAGTAGTTGAGCATGTGTCTCCCCCAAAGAGTTAAGACAAATATGAAAAGAGTAGGGGCTATGACTCACCTTAAGTCTATGTAGTGAGTAATGAAAGTGGTAGTCGAATCGCGAAAGTCTCTAAGAGCAGCCTATAATAGGACGTTGCGACTTAGGTTTGGAGTAACGTCTAAGAATACGACGAATTGCCCATATATGTCTTGCATAATGTTCATGATGTAGTACTTAGTATATAGTGTAAGTCGTTGAATATAAATGGTCTATGAAACATGTATAAGTTGTATATCTCTTACTACCGTTCGGGCCGACATAATTCAGAAGTCATGGAGTAAACGTTCGAGGAGCCAGGACACTTTAATTCGTAAATCCACAACTCATCTCGACGGCTTACTTAATGAACTCCTCACATGAGGCTCCCTACTATTGTAGTATTTGATAACATATATATATATATATATATATATATATATATATATATATATATATATATATATATATATATATAAGCTTTGATCTTTAAAAGTTATATGGTCTTTAGCCGTGGCTTTGCCGTGACTTTGGTCATTGTTACCATGGTCTTGAGACTCAACCTTGGCGTTAGCCATGGTTGTGGTCTTGGCTTTAGGTCATTAGACCTCTTGGTCTCATCTAATTATAATGATTATATAGTAACTTTGGTCTAAAAATGGGCTGTTAAGAATTTGAAGAAAATTTATCACTCAGAAAGCGTTTTCAGGGCTCGAGCTTCTTTGTTCCTGAACGAAAACGTCGTTCCGGACAACTTTCGTGTTTTAACTTTTTGATGAATCGGAGCAGAAGTGGGACTTTCAAAATCATAATTTGATCAGAATGCTATTTAGGCAGATTTGCCGTTTTGGTTTCGCTAACTTCAAATGGTCATAACTTTTGACTCGTGTACTCGTTTTGGGTGATTCAAATTGCTATATTTTCCTTGTTAAGTCCTCTTTAACAGTAAGTAAGTGTCAAATATCAAAGTTATACTATTGTGGTCGTGGTTTTCCATAAAAATCACTAGTTTGCTTGTTTGCTTGTCATAAGTTAACATATGTATACCAATACTCGTTTTATCCATTTTTAAACATCATGAACACAATACAAAGACCATATATAGCATGAAAGAAACATAATAAGCATGAAATGATATTGAGCAAGAAAGTGTATAAGGGTTTGCTTACAACTTTTGGCTTTCACTTAAGAAAGGAAGTCAAGTATAGAACTAGGACACTAAAACTAAGCTTGTAAACCCTTCACCATAACTCTTGTAACCCTTGCTAGCCTTGATCTAACCCTTGTGAAAACCATTTAACTTCAGCCCTAGTAACCTTGTGTAGCTCCTAATTCAACCATGGAATCACCAAACAAACTTAAGAACTAGGTAGAGAATACTAAGACCTTGAACTTTGTAGTGTAACTTGTAGTTTGAAGATCAAAGGATCATGGTGCTAGGAATTAATGGTGTGGCGTTTTGGTGATGAAAAGATGAAGGTATGAGCTTGTATTTATAGCATGAAGAGGAGGTTAGGAAGGTGTCTAGGAAGGTTCATTGAGGAGGTTAGTTTTTAGGATATTTTTGCTAAACTTGGAGACAAAGTTGTAAATAAGTATTGATCTAATGGCTAAAGTCATGAGATCATGCCACAAGTGTGAATCCTCCCCCCCCCCTAAGTCGTTCATATAGAGATAAGGGTGACTAGATGCAAAAACTTGGTATTATCCTACTTATGTAGCTAGTTTTGGACCCGTAAATTGCTAACCGTAAGTTGTTAAGTCACGAAACGTAAAACCGGGTATCCTAAAAATATGAAACTTGAAAGTATTGTTAAACATGTCAATATAGTCCATAATAAAATATAAAATGAGTGGTAGGTTCTATCGGGTGCTAAAACCCTGCTAAAAACTGGAAACACGGGTCTAAAACGCGCAATTCGCGTAAAACGCTGAACTGAAAAACGTAAAATTCCGAAACTTTTGGAATTGTCCTAAAATGAGAGAAAATCATATTTCTATTGTTTATAATGTTTTATGGACATATCGGGATGCTAGAAGGACGTTTAAACCTAAAAGTAAATCTCGGACACGGCTTTGTGATTTTTGCAGAAATGATCCGACGAGCGTCAAACTCTCGGATTATCGTTAAAATAGTTTAACTTACGAGAATATAAAATAAAAATTTCTGAGATGAATAGTGAAAAGTGAATAGTAAAAAGTGAATAGTAAAAGTGAATAGTAAAAAGTGAATAGTGAAATTTTCGGGAATAAAAGTTAACCTGAAATTGCGAATTGTTACAGTCTGTACCCCTTAAGGAGAACTTCGTCCTGAAGTTCAGTTGATGTTAACTACTTATGATGTGTCTAAGAGAATTCGGGATTTCAGGATCTCTAAGATAATGGTGTTCACTCTGATTTGTCTAAGGTTCTGGTTAAGGAGTTGTATCGGCTACAATTAAGCCCACTTATTTATAACACATTACTTACATAAAGAAGCGTCCAAATTTATGTAAGTAAGGGATCATAAACTCATGGTTCGGTGATTTACAATTTCTTTATTTAACTGAAGAGGCGTCCCAATCCATTTAAATAAGGAGATTCTAAAACATCCTACTTAAGAATTTCCAACACAAAATCCGCCTTCTGAGGCCGATAGTAAGATAATCAAGCCATCAATTCCCTAAAGCTAAGCAATAATATTATTTAACTCAAATCTTGTGTCTCATCAAACAAGAACTGTCACAAGATCAAGTTAACTAATTAGTTATTGCTGAGCTCCATGTTTTTAATGACTCGACAAATCTCTGGGGCTCCTTATAATACTAAAGTCACATCATCTAATAGCGTGGAACTAGGCAAACCTCTAACCAAAAAGCATATGTGTATGTATTGTGTGTAAGGCAAATAAAGAGGAAGGTCCCAACGTATATAGCAGTTATAGTCTAGGCACTAAATGCAACCTAGTTCTCTATAACCAAGGCTCTGGTACCAATCTGTAACACCCCCAAAATACCGCAGCGGAAGACTGTGTCACAGGGGTGCTACTTCATAATACAAAGTACAAGTTATAGAAAACGAACTCTAATTGAGACGTTTTGAAAAGTTACCATTCGATTAATGAATTCAAAGTTACAAACATGAGATTCCAAAGTATGATACATAAATGTATACAAAATGTTTTGAATGGTAAATGATAAAAGCGTAAGTCTTCAGAATATGCAGCTTGACTCTAAGTTCCATGCACTAGCTATCGTCTTATAGACCTGAGATAACATGCTAAAGTGTCAACACAATGGTTGGTGAGTTCATAGAGTTTGTCTTAAAAACAGTTGAAAAAGCCTTAAAGAATGATCACACAGCAAAGGCATCGTGAATCCACTCAGTTACAAGTCCCGCCATAAGAGACTTGTAACCTGTGTGTTCACAACCCACTGCTAACATATATAGTATGAATAAGACATGTATAAGTTCATCAAGACAATTTAAGCAATTAGAAGTGAGTCTATACTTCATCTCTGAAGACCTCACTTTTATGATGTATCCAAACATTCGCAAATGTTAGGATGTATCAAAGACAACTGGGAGTCAATTCCCAAAGACAACTGGGAGCCACTTCCCAACGACAACTGGGAGTCAATTCCCAAAGACAACTACTAGTCAATAAATAGAATAACGCAATTAAGTATAACGCAGTCATGTATGTAAGCAATCAAGTATAACACAGTCAAGTATAGACGTTTTGAGTATTTGTACAAGTAAACAAGTAGTTGAGCATGTGTCTCCCCCAAAGAGTTAAGACAAATATGAAAAGAGTAGGGGCTATGACTCACCTTAAGTCTATGTAGTGAGTAATGAAAGTGGTAGTCGAATCGCGAAAGTCTCTAAGAGCAGCCTATAATAGGACGTTGCGACTTAGGTTTGGAGTAACGTCTAAGAATACGACGAATTGCCCATATATGTCTTGCATAATGTTCATGATGTAGTACTTAGTATATAGTGTAAGTCGTTGAATATAAATGGTCTATGAAACATGTATAAGTTGTATATCTCTTACTACCGTTCGGGCCGACATAATTCAGAAGTCATGGAGTAAACGTTCGAGGAGCCAGGACACTTTAATTCGTAAATCCACAACTCATCTCGACGGCTTACTTAATGAACTCCTCACATGAGGCTCCCTACTATTGTAGTATTTGATAACATATTATATATATATATATATATATATATATATATATATATATATATATATATATATATATATATATATATATATATATAAGCTTTGATCTTTAAAAGTTATATGGTCTTTAGCCGTGGCTTTGCCGTGACTTTGGTCATTGTTACCATGGTCTTGAGACTCAACCTTGGCGTTAGCCATGGTTGTGGTCTTGGCTTTAGGTCATTAGACCTCTTGGTCTCATCTAATTATAATGATTATATAGTAACTTTGGTCTAAAAATGGGCTGTTAAGAATTTGAAGAAAATTTATCACTCAGAAAGCGTTTTCAGGGCTCGAGCTTCTTTGTTCCTGAACGAAAACGTCGTTCCGGACAACTTTCGTGTTTTAACTTTTTGATGAATCGGAGCAGAAGTGGGACTTTCAAAATCATAATTTGATCAGAATGCTATTTAGGCAGATTTGCCGTTTTGGTTTCGCTAACTTCAAATGGTCATAACTTTTGACTCGTGTACTCGTTTTGGGTGATTCAAATTGCTATATTTTCCTTGTTAAGTCCTCTTTAACAGTAAGTAAGTGTCAAATATCAAAGTTATACTATTGTGGTCGTGGTTTTCCATAAAAATCACTAGTTTGCTTGTTTGCTTGTCATAAGTTAACATATGTATACCAATACTCGTTTTATCCATTTTTAAACATCATGAACACAATACAAAGACCATATATAGCATGAAAGAAACATAATAAGCATGAAATGATATTGAGCAAGAAAGTGTATAAGGGTTTGCTTACAACTTTTGGCTTTCACTTAAGAAAGGAAGTCAAGTATAGAACTAGGACACTAAAACTAAGCTTGTAAACCCTTCACCATAACTCTTGTAACCCTTGCTAGCCTTGATCTAACCCTTGTGAAAACCATTTAACTTCAGCCCTAGTAACCTTGTGTAGCTCCTAATTCAACCATGGAATCACCAAACAAACTTAAGAACTAGGTAGAGAATACTAAGACCTTGAACTTTGTAGTGTAACTTGTAGTTTGAAGATCAAAGGATCATGGTGCTAGGAATTAATGGTGTGGCGTTTTGGTGATGAAAAGATGAAGGTATGAGCTTGTATTTATAGCATGAAGAGGAGGTTAGGAAGGTGTCTAGGAAGGTTCATTGAGGAGGTTAGTTTTTAGGATATTTTTGCTAAACTTGGAGACAAAGTTGTAAATAAGTATTGATCTAATGGCTAAAGTCATGAGATCATGCCACAAGTGTGAATCCTCCCCCCCCCCTAAGTCGTTCATATAGAGATAAGGGTGACTAGATGCAAAAACTTGGTATTATCCTACTTATGTAGCTAGTTTTGGACCCGTAAATTGCTAACCGTAAGTTGTTAAGTCACGAAACGTAAAACCGGGTATCCTAAAAATATGAAACTTGAAAGTATTGTTAAACATGTCAATATAGTCCATAATAAAATATAAAATGAGTGGTAGGTTCTATCGGGTGCTAAAACCCTGCTAAAAACTGGAAACACGGGTCTAAAACGCGCAATTCGCGTAAAACGCTGAACTGAAAAACGTAAAATTCCGAAACTTTTGGAATTGTCCTAAAATGAGAGAAAATCATATTTCTATTGTTTATAATGTTTTATGGACATATCGGGATGCTAGAAGGACGTTTAAACCTAAAAGTAAATCTCGGACACGGCTTTGTGATTTTTGCAGAAATGATCCGACGAGCGTCAAACTCTCGGATTATCGTTAAAATAGTTTAACTTACGAGAATATGAAATAAAAATTTCTGAGATGAATAGTGAAAAGTGAATAGTAAAAAGTTAATAGTAAAAGTGAATAGTAAAAAGTGAATAGTGAAATTTTCGGGAATAAAAGTTAACCTGAAATTGCGAATTGTTACACCTTGGCCTATAAAAGGAGGATCCTAGGTTTAGTTTTGGGTACGTATTGTTTTAGTTTTGTTAACACTTCAAGGTTCTAAAACCCTAGCATTGTCGAGTGCTCGTATTAATAATATATTGAAGTGTTGATAATGAATTGTTCTTCTTAAGTTAAGCTTTTATATTCCACGTTTTAGCTTAAGTGTTAAACTCAAGTCAACTTCTATATAAGATCGTTTGCTCAACTGGGATCAACAGGTACATTGGGGTTATACTGTGGCATCTGATCCTGAGGTGGGAAGTACAACAACCAGTGTGGATCATTGGGAAGGTCAGAGGATTCCGAGGATGAATCGAATGAAATATCAATCACATCAGGTTTAGGGTTCATGGTTATTGCTGTTGGAAGGGCTTCTGATAGGGAATTGAGATTATTTGATTTGGGTGGATTGTGATTTGAGGGTATCTTTATAGGCTTGATGAAGAGTTAATTGGGAGTTAATGCAACTTAATGTGAGTTGGTTGAATAGTAAGAATTTTAGATATTTACTAAAAATCATGTTGACGATAAAGAAGATATTTTACTGAGAAGAAGTTTCTACTGATGGTTGTTTCTGCGGATTGACTGGTCTTACTGCTAATTGACTTTCATTCCTGCTGAGAGAGTTATTTGTTGACTACGGCCAAACAATTTGGGATTCTGCTGATTGACCAGATGTTTCTGCTGGTTGACTTATGGTTACTGTTGGTGAAGTAATTTTGGGTTTTTTATTTTGGGATATAATTAAAGTCAAAATTGGTCAATGATTCTTTCCAAGATTATTGCCAATTACCTTCCACGTTAGGAAATTTCTACATATAACCTAAACGTGCATATCCCACGCCCAAAATAACTGTTCCCTCTCATTATAAACTTATACTCACTTACAAAACTTCACAATTTCATAACTTCTCTCAAATCTTCAATGGCGGAACTCCAATTCAAATGTGATCACAACAAAGTTGCATTCCTAGAAGAAGCTGAAGGTCATGAAGTGTTTTATTCAATAGTGGATTTCTTACTAAGGTATAAACTTTGATTTTCTCTCACACATTACCCAACTCTTGTGTGTGAATCCATGGTTCAACAATTTTGGGCATCTGCTACAACAAGAAACCGTGAAGGTCATCCCACAGAGAAAGTGGCTACTATTGATGGAGAAGAGTATGTGGTTACTGAATCCTTGGTAAGGACTAAGCTTCAATTAGATGATGATGATGGAAAATATCATACTAACTATGATGAGATCCTTGCTAGGATGGTGGATGTTGGTTATAGACCGGATGGCACAAAGGTGTGGCGCAGGAATAGACTCTGCCCAAAATGGAGATTTTTGGTCAACACATTACTTCTATGTGTTAGTCCAAAGTCAGGAGGATGGAATCAATTTTCAGCCTCTCTTGCTTGTGGAATTGTGTGTCTTTCAAAGGGTATCACATATAACTTTTCTAGGTTCATATTTGATGGTATGATTACTAATGTTAATGCTGGGAAAAATAAGTTTCTTATGTATCCTAGGTTTCTGCAGATCATTATTGGCATAGAGACTCAAAATAGAACACATAGGCCTATTATGGTGTTAACTGCTAAATTGTTTACTAGTATGAAAACTGGTTTTACTGGTGTACATAGACCTTTGCTACCAGCTATGTTGCCCATAGGCAATGAAGATGCTGGGAATGCTATTGATGGTGTTAATTCACCTATCCCAGATGATGCTGGTGCAGATGCACTAGATACTGCTGATGCAGGTACTACCAATGCTGCTGATGCAAGTGCATCAGCTGCTGCTGATATTGGCACATCAGTTCCTACTGATGCTAGTACATCAGTTACTGCTAATGTGGGTACCTATAATGCCCCTGATGTCAGTACACCAGTTGTTACTGGTGTTACTGCTGATGATCAGCCCTTACCCTCCCCTAGGCCTAATACTTCTGATGAGGAGCCAACCAATTTTGCTGGTGTTGATATTGGTGTCTCTTCACAACCCTCTCCTAGGCCCATAGATGACTGAGTGACTCCCAGTCCCATTAATGAAATAGAAGAGACCTTGATTGAGCCTAGTGTTGACCCTAAGGGACCTCATATTGAACCAGTATTTACATCTGTGTTTGAGACCCACACTGAACCATTAACTTTCCAAAGGCAGGAGACTCCTAGTACAATGAGAGAGGCTTTTGTTGAGGAAACACATACTACTGGTGGTTTTCACTTTTCTCCTGATAGGCCCAATGAAGCTTCTAAATCACCAGGTAATCCTGTTGATGAAGCTGAGGACCCTGTTACTCTCACCAATCTTTATGCTTTGCTTAGCAGGTACGTAAAACAAGTAGGTGACTTGGAAACTGAACTTAAAGATACGAAAGCAACTCTTGGTGGGAAGATTGATGCGCTGACTGAGAGAGTTCAATCTTTGGAGGCTCAACTTGAGCATGAGAGAAAAAGGAAGAACCTAATTGAGAGGATGTGCAGAAGGATTTGAACTTGGATTCTCTTAATGTTTTGGTAGATGTCACCTTGTCTCAGCAACCTCTTTCACCTGCACCTACAACTACTGATACTCTCGAGCCAAAGGGACCCATATTGTTTCAAAGGAGAAAGCCCAAAAATCATCCAAGCAAAGGTTCAGAAGTGTTAGCCATTGATAAAAATTTGGTTCATCAGACTGGAAGTTCAGAGGTGGATATGGGTGAGACTATTGTTGCTGATCTTGGAAATGAGGCACATATACATGGAGCTGCTAATGATCCTCTAAAGGATACTGCTAATCAATCAGAAGAACCTTCCACAATTTTTGTTGCTGGTAGAATGTTTATGGTTTCTTCTGATTCTCCTGATATTGCTATCCAAGCTACTAATGTTTCTACTGATGGCATCAACCTTGAGTTTAGTCCTTCTCCTGTTTCTTCTGATGGAGACACAACTGCTGATCCACACACCAAGGAATCTGCTAATGTCTCTATTGATCCAGTTGACATGGATTCTACTGGTGACAATGTGCAAGAAGTTCATGCTGATCCATCTTCTACTGATATTCCTCCTGTTAAGATCTCTGCTCAAGCACTTCCCACTGATGTTTTTGCTGACAAGGAACCAATAACTTTGGATGTGGAAGATCTTGGTGCTGATCTTGTGTCAGATCAAGAAAAACTTGAGCAAGAAAGACTTCTCAAAGAATATGAAGATAATATGAGGAGTACAGGAATGGCTCAAGAGCTTTAAGCTAAATATGATTAAGAGTTTCAATGTGTAACAACCAGATATGTCTCTACTTTGCCTCAAGCAAGACAAAGAGAACTGGATGCTGTTGTTTCAGAGTTTAATGAATCTGAGTGGATGAATATTGGAGCTCAGGTAGTTGCCAATCCAGTACTTGCTAAAGAAATTCTTGGTGATGATGTTCCTGCTGAAGACTTTGCTTCCAGAATGGTTGCAATAATGAAGCAAAGGAAGAAAGCAGCAGATGAGCAAAAAGCCAAAGAAAAAAGGGCTAGGCCTCCTACACAGGCACAACAAAGGAAGTATATGAGGGAATTTGTGAAGAATTAGAGTAGTGCTGTTTATACTTCTCCATGGACTAGGGCTCAGGTTTGGTCTTTGTCAGATGATCAAATTATTAATCAATACACCAGGATTTTGACCAGGCTTCAGAGGGATGGAATTCTTGTTTCTCATAAGACTATTACAAGCCTAACATCTGCTGTAGAAGAACCTTCTTCTAAAAGGCTTACGATTAGCGATTCTGCTGAAGAACCCATTTCTGCTGATGTTAACATATCTGCTGATATTGGTTCTATTGCTGCTGATCATGTGCAAGTTGCCTCTGTTTCCGTTCTTGTTGTCCAAGATGCTGTTGTTGCTGCTTCTTCTTTTCCTGATTCACAATCTATTGATAAGGGAAAGGCTAAAATGGTAGAAGAAGATCTTATTCCTAAGAAAAGGACTAGAAGGCAATTGGAAGAAGAAAGATTGGGCGCAGAGGCTACACAAAGACTATATGATGATCAACAAGCTGAACTTGCTAGGATTCATGAGGCAAGGATCAGGCAAGTAGAGCTTGAGGTTGCTAGGGCTAAACAAGCTAGGATGGACATGGATGCATCTTTGGGACATTTTGTTTCAATTAACAAACCAACAGAGGTGGATTCTGCTAATGCTCCATTATCCCCTTCACAAGCTGCTGCAGAGACTGATATACCTGATGATGAGCCACCTTCTCCTCCTCACTCAACAATTCACATTCTTGGCAGAAGAACAAAACGTAAGGCTACAAGGAGAGGCTATTCTGGAGATATTGATTTAAATGCTGAGGATAGCTCTTTTATTGAGGAAGGTTCAGTTAAAGACTTTCCAGAGGGTTCTTTCAATGTTTTGGTCAACTGGGAGGTGATTGATGGGCTGATTAATACTATACATAGGATAGATAAATCCTATATGCAGTTCACCTTTTTGCAAGAAATTCTGCACCTTGTGGATAGACAAGATCTCATCACACTTTATGGCATGGTGACCAAGTACTATTCCACTCATACTGCTGAAGGTGTTGGGCTATACTTGTTGGGTGATCTTCAGGTGCTCTTTGATTCTAAATCTCCCACTGGTGCTGGTTTTCCTGTTTGGAAGAATAATCATAAGTGGAAAGTCTGTAGCTAGAAGTTCTATCCTATTGCCTATGTTCATGTGTTGGAAACTATAGCTGGTCTTAGAGTATCTATGTTTTTAGACAAAGATTATCCTTTATCGGTAAGTCTTATGGAGAAGATACTTAGGCATACATTAGAAGTTCTTCCAAATCCCGTTGAGATTGATAGAACTCTTGCTGAACAATTGATTAGATTGCTCAAGTCAAGGATAAGGACACACAGAGATACTTGATCATGGTATTATGTATTCTTCTATCTCTCTTTTCTTTCCTTCTTTTATTTCTTTTATTAGTTATTAGTTAAAAAAATTCTAACATATACTTGTATAGTTGCCACTCTTTGTTGTATGCAGGTTTTTGTGTTGGTTAATTACCACACTTTATATGGTTATCAACTCACCATGATGTTGACTGTTCCATCAAAGAGTTGGCTAGTCCAAAGGGTACAGCTTTGGTAAAGACACATCAAATCTGTTGATAGCTGTAATAGTTTGATAAAAACTATAGGGTCCTCAACTGACCCATGCTTTATAGCTGAGAGTTGAAATGGTTTTCAATTCACCATGTATTTTTCCTTTTGGATTCCAAAGAATTGGCTAGCCCACAAGTATATGGATTGTGGTAAAGGCAGTGGAAATCCATATTTGGTAATCAATTCACCAAGGTGATTTGATCAACCAAAGAATTGGCTAGTCCTGAGAAAACGGCTACAGGTTAAGACATATCAAATCCGTTTATAGCTGATGGTTTGCTAAAAATCATATGGTTATCAATGTACCATAGTTGTTGAACTTAAACATTGGCTACTCCAGTAGTAATGGCTATTGGTAAAGAGACATAAAATCCATTAATTTTCAATGATTCACCTCTTAGAAGAGTTAACACACCTTGACGTGATGAGAATAGCATGAAACTTCTGAATTGATGTACAATCTGTCATTGTTGCTGCTGGTTTTAGTTGCTGTTGATATATAGAATTGGTTGCTGCTGGTTCTTTCTTTTGCTGCAAATGTTCAAGTCTCAATCCTCACACTCTGCAAGTTAAAGATCTATCAAGAAACTTGAAGTTAACCTAGTCAAATTCAAGTTTAGGGGAAAATGTTCATGTTGATGAATTCTGCTGAAGCTTTAGTGGTTTCTGCTGAAAGACTGGTTCCTGCTGATGATGGTTTCTACGGATTTAGTTAATCTGTAGCATTAGTATTAGTTTATTTTAGGACAAGATATAAAATATCTTTTATAGTTTTACTTTATACGTTTCTTGTAAGAAAAGTTTAGGGTCCCTTGTGGTATAAAAGGAACACACGATTATGTATTGGATATACGTTTTTCAATCTGTAGTGATTAATAAAAGATCCGTAGAGGATCAAAGCATTATTAGTTTATTTTGTTTTCATTACTTGTGTTTAATTCCGCATAAACATAAGTAAACAGAGATTCTCTATATAGTTTTGCTTTTGATTACATTAGCAGTCTATCGATCCATTGGATCAAAGATCTATCAAGAAGTAGATCCTACAATGCTTCTCTGTGAATGTACTTGATCAATCAATTCATGATATTTCATTTTTATCCTCTAGGTACTCTATAACGTAAATTGAAAAATACAAATATTCCAACAAAAATAAATTCAGTTTGATTTGCTAAACTAACGGTGACAATATCATTAATATTGGATAAAGATACACCGTTGGTCCTTGAACTTTCCTAAAAACATCACCTGGGGCCCAAGCTGAAGAAAATCGTCGTCTAGAGACCAAAACACTAGTTTTTGAGGCCGAATGTGTCGCTAGACCCGTAATGATGAGGTCAACGCTCTTTTTGTGCTATATTTTCAAGGGCATAATAGTCCAAACACATTTCTAACTATATGTAGTTAAATCCAACCCAAAGTTGTACCGTATTATTGTTTCCCTCTTGCTTAAATACTCTAAAACCCCTAAATTAGAAGCAACACACTTTCAACCCAAATCACTAACAATGGTACAAAATATAGGGTAAAGACCATAAAATAATAACGTACTTTCTCCAATTTATCGAGATGAAACATGTACTTTTTTTTATTAACATTTAAGCCAACGAGACTTTCAAATATTGTTCTGAAGTCAACAAAAAGACCAATTATATTATAAATAATAATTGAAATTACTATATTACCCTTGTCTTCTTAAACATAAATCCCTTTTTAGAATTCTAGGGTTCATCGTTGTCTCCTCCTTTCTCTTAGCCGTCACCACCCTCTCACCCACCTCCAGCCACCTACAAACACCACCATCGCCCACCGTAACACAACACCGCCACCACCAACACTCACCTTTTGACTCCCTTTGTTTGTTTAACCAGCACATGTGCCCGAAACACCCTTCCATCACCACGTATGCGCCACCACCACCACCACCAAATCGAGTAGATCCGGCTAGATCCAAGAAAGATATGGTAAGACCACCGTGTGTACACCCTCATATGACATGGTGGTGAGTCCAAAACTCGTTTTAACGAGTGTTTTGTTTTAATAACGTTTGGGTTAGGGTGATATAATGGGTTATACAAATTTAAACTTATAAAAATCTTGGTATCATCATTAGTTGGGTTTTGGTGATACAAATTGTCGAGTCGATGCAAATTTAAACTTATAAAAATCTTGGTATCATCATATAATGGGTTATACAAATTGTCGAGTCGAGGCGATGCCGTGAGCATAAATGTTAATGGCCGAAGCTTGCTGGTTGCATTTCGAGTCGTGTCGAGTTGTGATAATTTATTTTTGAGCTTGTTGTTACTTTTATATATCAGGGTTTGATTTATTGTTTGTTTTGAAAAGTTATGGTTGCGTTTGGATTTTATGGTTGTGTGATAAGATTTTTCTTTTCTTTTATTTTTTTACAGGGATTTATGTTTAAAAAGACAAGGGTAATATAGTCATTTAAATTATTATTTATTATATAATACAACTTTTTGTTGATATCGGAACAATACTTGATAGTTTCGTTGGCTTAAATGTTAATAAAAAAATAGGTGTTTCGTCTCGATAAATTAAAGAAAGTATGTTGTTATTTTATGGTCTTTACCCAAAAATATAAGGGGAAGGCTTTGTACAGTGGGATGAGGAAAGAGGATCAATCCAATGAAGACTGCTTCGGTTTTAAGAATGAGAAGGAAGAGGCTGCCGACAATGAGTTGTTACCAAATTTTGGTGATTTGGAAAGGATTAAAAATCATGAAGCTCTGTTTAAATATCTAAAGCAATGGAAGGAAATGAAGGAAAATGGTGGTAGGGAAAGTTATGGGTCTAGCTAAGTGTATGTTTAGATGATATGGAAGTTTGTAATGGTTGTCAACATGAAACTGACAAATAAAAATATGGGTTTTTTACTAAATGATAGTGTTTGGCAATCAAAAGTTTGCTTCTTGTTGTTAATTGGTCAGTTAGAATTATACAAGTCAATTTGGCAGTTTGACTATTAGATGTCTAAGTAACTAAACGATTTGGCTTTTTGAATATATGGGGTGTTTTGATTAACATTTGCATTTTGGAATTACATCTGCAAATATGTAATGCATTTTCATTGTGAACACATGTAACCAGTTACAATTACTGGGTTTGCATTAAAGATAGGTTCCATGCATCAGATGTTAAGTGACAACTGTGGTTGGTTTTGGTGATACAAAGGTGTGATCGATTGTGGATCACATTTAGCATTTGTTTAGTTTGACTTTTTAAAGGTCAACCAACAAACTAATATGTACACACAGAATATAAATAAGACAAACAAACAAATATTGTAATATAACCAACCATTTAGCAAGTTGACTTATAGTAGTTAACTAGGGAACCATTGTTTGTACAACATGAAAATGACTTTTAATAGTCAACTGAGGAAACATATTCTGATACAACATGAAAATGATTTAAAACATTGTCTGATACAAGGTTCTACTGATACAAAAATGGAATAGATGATTTAGCTTCCACTAAACAACCTTTACCTGATGAACCTTCTAAAGATGTACATACTGGAACTAGATGATCAACAAACAAAACATTTAACCTGACACTGATGATCAAACTGCTAAAGTGCCTGCAAAAACAAGTATAAAACACCAAATATTCAAGTTAGATAAGGTATAATTGATGTAACAAAATATGAAACATAAGCCATGCAACTCAACATTGAAACCTTACATAGGATTGCTTGTTGGCAAAAAGGGCAAGTACACAGTTGGTAACCCTTTCACTGCTCCTAAAAGGTTTTTTTAACTCCACTATGCAGAAGACCACCAGCACTAGCAGCCCTGTTTTCAACAACAGCCATGTTTGTAGCAACAAAACCAGTATACTCAACAGTAGCCATGTTTGCACCATCAAAACCAGGATACTCAACCATTATGCCCTTCCCTTTGACATCAATTTCCTCACTTTTCCTGTTGCAAAACATCCTCTTCTTGAAGCAGCTTACCTTTTCCCTTATTGGTTTCCCTTTTGTCATGAAAACCATATTTTTCCTCTTTGATAACAAAACCACCTTCACCTGTTTCTATTTTGGTAACACACGCCTGTATTTTGTTCTTATCTATGCCCTTCCATTTACGTCGAGTCATAAAATGTCTTCCATTTGACATTTTAAAGTTACCATCTTCCTCAAGCCAACCCACAACCTCAAAACCAATGTTTTTCAAGTAAAATGATGTTAACATTTGGGGCCTATGAATAACAAAGATATTAACTGAGTCATGAGTTTCTGAAAACTCATACATCTTAAGAACATCTTGCTCCCTATAAACCAATTGCAAACCATTTCCTAGGAATTTTGTTGGATCACAGAAAAACACCATCCATTTTGGTTCCTTAATCTCTGAAATTATATTATCAAGGGTTGAATTAAAGATATCCCTATCATAGCTAAAAGCAATAACATTGATAATGGATCATCTTTCATACTTGAGTGGGGTGTAATGAAATCTCCTGTTTATGTGAATTTGGAACAACACTTCTCCTTATTCTTCTGGTTCTATATCCTTGAACGTTGTCACAAATATGTTCCTTTCCATTTTGCAAATGAGTTGTGCAATGATTTGGTGTGTCCGTGTTAATGACAATGTGGAATGACGGTTGTTTTCTATCAATAGGGTATTATGATATTTTGATGGTTTAGTGGGTCGGGTTTATTGGGTCGCGCCCAAAATAAAAAGGTTACGAATATTGGGTACATTCTCATAATTTCGTAGTTGGTCCCGAACCTTGCCAATTTTTCCATTTTTATACTTAAAACTCCTTCCATTTAATAACTTTACTTTTTATGTGTGGCTTTAGTCACATTTGATCTCTGAATTTGTAACATCATCGGTTCATTGGCTATTTAAGGGACCACACCCCACAAGTTTTGCATATCCAAGACACATTTACCTTAGTTCTCCTACCTAAAACTCAAGAAAATGTCATATTTCCCACGCCTACATGAACTAGCATCAGCCGCTGCTTCTTACTCGCTGTTTGATAGCATTGTTATTTACTATCAACGCAAGAACGACAAAGATATACAGCTTGCCAAAGGCCTAAAGTGTTTTGATGAGTTGGTTCTTGTGACCAAAGAAACCCAAGAGTTTATGGCTGAAGTAGAAGGATATCGGACTTCCCTTATGTCGTGGAGGCTTCTACAGGATCTTCAAAAGGTTCGAAAGAAAAATGTGCTCAAGGCTATGGAGATTAACAGGATGATTAATGAAACAAATGCTCAGGTGTTGGACAGGAACAACTTCCTCGATTTCCTTAGGAAAACCTAATTTCGTTGTTAACTAACTACATCAAGTGTTTCTCTTTTGTTGTCTTTTGTGGGTTATTATCTTGTATTTTGCCTTGAATCATTTATGATTATATATTGTTGTGTTTTATGCAAGATTAAAGATCAATGAATGAAGTTGCCTTTATATTATTCGGCCCTTTTGTTTTCATTTTTATGATTGTCTTGAGTTTGCTATATTCATTGTTGTTAGATGTTTGGTCCTTGGTGAAATAATGTATCCACACAAGATTATTCTTTTTGTCCCATATCATTTTATAAGTATGATTGGTTTTTCATCACTATTATCCCCAAATTCAAATTCAAAAACACTATACTCTTTCTTTTCTGCAATTGAAAGGGAATGGGTAAATCTAGATCTCGTAAATAGATTAGATGCTCTAATTGTCATGCCATTGGACATAATAAGAGTAAGTGTCACAAGGAACAAGTTCCAAAACCAACAAAGGAAACTAACATACAAGAAAAGGCATTCTGATGGTAGAAGGCAGCAGGTATGCATATATTACTTTTTTGAATGATTTAGTATCTAGTATGTTTAAATTGGAGTTTATGTATGCATCTACTACTATTTTTTTTAGTAGATGGATGAAGACGAGATAAGGCAGACTATGGAACAAGAGTTTCTTGAATCTCTTTTGTTTGAATAAGATGAACATAAAAGATTGGATCAAAAGGAAGAGCAGAGAAGGATGGATGAAGAAGCATTCCAGCAGTTTTGGGAAGAGGAGAGAATGTACAAAAAACTTGAACATGAAAGAGCAAGGAAAGAATCAATAGGGGAAGTAACGTAAGAGGCAAATTTTTAGAGAGACAATGGACTGGATGTAGATTACTCAAGGTTTATTGACAAAAAATGGTTGTCCTAAATGGAGTTACTTCTAGAAAGAAAAATGTTTGTCCTAAATGGTCTTAGTATGCAATAGTCAAGAATTTCAAAAACTCAATGTTTTGGCTCCATTTTAAGCATTTACTCATGTCTTTAATCCTATCTACTTGTTCAACAACCACATTGTACCTTTATCCTTTTTTCCTGCATAATATAATACCCTAGTTATCATCAACTCTTTATCATTTCAATTGCTTTTCACCATGGATGCACAAAATGGTTGTCAAATGGTCTGCACTGACTATTGGATTGAAAGGGAAAATAGGGCTGGATTGATGTTTTTTTCAAGGAATCCCCCTTACACAGATTTCATGTGATATACTTGTCCATCGTGCCTTGAAAGAAGGGGAACCCCATCTTATACTAGTAGAGGTGATGTTACAAGGGAAAACACAACTGTTAGGTACCCATATTAATAACACACAAGCAAGAATGAGATAGATATAAGGATTTGGGTGATTATAAGAATGAGAGAAATGTAAGTGCAAGAGTTTCCTTAAGATATCAAATAACCAACCAAGTTTACAAATGACCTAAGCTTTCTATTTATAGGGAAAGAGCTAGGGCAACACACACTCTCCTTCCTCTTACCACATCGTGTGGGCTTTAAAGCCCATGGGTTTCATAACTTAAGCCTAGTAAACTTAATACAAAATGTAAATGAAAGTAAATAATAACTAAGCAACCTAATATTATTACAAATGACCGAGACTTGATAAAATAGTAAAACTTCATTCCCAACAATCTCCCCCTAAGGGTCGGTCATCACGGTTGCTTGACGTCTTTGTCATTTCTTCATCTTTGACTTTCATATCTTTAGACGTCTTTCAAAAATCAGGAGATAAGAATCATTCATCGTTCTTTGTGGTTTGTTCATTGTTGTTGTGATAGTGATCAAGTTATGAAGTTGTCTGCCTTTCGTCACTTCTGCGTCTGTGGTGGTAATCCGCCATTCCAACATGCCCATACATCTTTGAACTTTGACTAATACATGCACGTAGTTCCCTTTCTTATACTTTAGATCTTTTGTCTTTATACTCTATAGATTCTTCTTTTTGGCGTAGAATCTTTCTTTGAACTTTGTGTTGTGTTGATCTTTGAGGGAGCTTTTGATTACTTCAAGATGCATGTATGAGCATGTGGAATCCGTCGCCATGGAGATGATGTGTACATGCAGGTAGACAGTTAGCAATAAAACATCCGGTACTTACAGATAAGGAATAAGAGATCATCAACAGCATAGTGTGAAGACTCCTTCTAACCCTTATCAAGGCCATTCCCATGTCAGATACCCCCAAAGGAGCTTACAAGACCTACTAAGTAGCTCAATGATTGGGTGAGTCGCTGGGGATCACTCCACGATTGTAGACCGCTAAGAAACCACCGCAAACACTAAGCGTAACCCAGAAGGAGTTACCGAAGTGACCTGCTGTCAGGGTTGTTTGATGTTGACCCTGGCAGGATTTCCATTCAATCATTGAGAAATACTTATGTAAATTCTCTCATAAACTCGGCAGATTGCTAGGATCTGCGAAGGACTCAATAATTTACAGCTGGTGTCCATTGATGTAGAACACCAGTTGTAGGAATACTAAGTCTTCCTAAGAGATTTTTGATGTATCTCATGGCTCTAGACTCGAAAAGTGCACACTTAGGTTTCCTATGCGGAGACTAGGGAGGGGTCTCCTGTTTCAATATCAACCATCTCTAAGAGATAAGTCGATATATTACACCGATTCCCCGTGAAAATGAAACAAGCTCTTTTAAGAGAACTTGAGTGGCTAGAAGGTTTAGTGCATTGCGTCACTGTGTCCATGACAGCTTTATCTTCAATACCGGCATCACCTTAGCAACAACCAGTAGCATACTGATGAGGTGAAAAATGAACCACTTTTAGGGGGTCATTTAAGCCCGGAATTGAATGTATTTGATAAAATATTGCCCTAAATTGTTCCTTTTGTGATTTTAGGTACTTTGGGAGTGAAATCTGGAAAAGGAAGCAATTCGGACGTTTTTGGAGCATCAAAGTGAAGAAAACGCCAAAGTCTTAATTTTCCTTGTTGGGAACAGTAGGTGACGGCGTCAAGAGTAACACCCTGACGGCGTCAATAGCAAATTCCATGACGACCCAGTACATATTGGACGGCGTCAAGAAGTAGGGCGTCAAGAGTAAAGATCATGACGGCCTGGAAATGCTATTACATGACGGCATCAGAAGTAGATCAAGGCAGTCCGAGAAGAGTTTTGGCTGCGAGGTGACGGCGTCACAAGATTGGTCTTGATGCCGTCAGACCGCTTTTCCTATATATAGTTTTCTAATTTTCACATTAAAAAGAGAGAAGTTTTGGAGAAACCCTAAGTACGAACTTGGTGCATATTTTACAGGTTTTTCAAGGGTTCTAAGCCCTTGATACCTTTCATGTGTAATTGAGATAAGTGTTCTTTTAATTCAATCAATATGTCTATGTGTTGGTTGTCTATATCTTGTTCTTGTCTTAATTCCATCATGCTAGGCTAGATCTATCTTGTGTTTGCTTGGATATAATGAAACCTAGATGTTAATTATGTGTTGATTACTTGTTTATACTTGTTTTGGATGAATGAATTTATATGTTAGGCTTAAGAAAACTGGCAGATCTCCAAATGGTAACATGCTTGAACGTCTTAAGAAACATGAACCTATTGCACTAAGGTCTTTATTGGTTGTATTTAATGCAGGAGCCACTGTTTATAATCCCTATGGTTGTGCTGGGCATGGTATAGGAGGAGATAAGAGCTCATAGAATTGGGGAGTTATGTGCGATACCCCATGAATGGTATTAAGGAATACAATCCATCATCCATGCAACTATAACAAGTAATTAACATGTAAAAGATGTCTAGGGAGTAGTGAAATCTAAGTAAACACATTTTCTCCACTTATTGCTCACAACCTTAGTATAATTTAGTTTATTTTCATTTCTAGTATTTTATTTTGATTGCATCTTTAGTATTGGGTTAGTTGACTAGCAACTAATTCCGCCCAAATCCTTCAAACCCGAGATTTTTACTTGCTTTCAAAAAAATATAAAAATACAAAAAGAATCATCTCTCACCTTTAGAACTAGTATTTAGGTTTTCTAATCCTAGCGACACTATTCCTAGCTGAACGATCAATCCCCCGGTACTTGTCACTATACTATACTACAACGATCAGGTACACTGCCTGGTGGGGGTTGTAAGCTTCTCAAGATCCCTTAAGAGGTAAAGCCTGGTGCGATTCCCACGCATCAAGTTTTTGGCGCCGCAGCCTGGGGAATAGTTATTGTCTAGGTTAGAATCTCTTTTTATTAGGTCTACTTGCTAGATTCCTTTCTAGTAAAATTTTATTTTTATTTTTAGGTTTTCTTTAGTCTATCTTATTTCTTTGTGTTTTTGTTCGTAACTCTTCACCACCTGCCATCATGGCAAACGACGAATCCTTTAACCTTAGGATCACTAGGAGTCGTAGTTCCACTAGAAACCTTGTCTTGCCTTATGCGGAACCCGAAAGAGAAATTCATAGATTGAGACAATATCACTCAACTTCTGAACCATCTAGCTTTGACATCGATTTTGATGCACCTCTTTCTGAAGAAAATTCAGAAAATCATGTAACAACCCCTAGCTCTCAACCCAACGACGAGATAAGTACCCCCGCAACTCCCATTCCTAAGCGCCTTAAGGACTACTCCTCCCCAACCTCTCGTGGCTTCTCAAACGCCATTGTCTACCCAAACGAACACACCAGCGAGGTCTTGCATGCAAACGATGTTTGGCTTGTCCAAAGTGTGTGTAAGTTTTGCGGATTAGATGAGGAAGATCCAATCCAACACATCAAAGACTTCCTGAAAATAGTAGACACCCTCTATACGGATGGGGCTACTAGAGACACTTCCCGATTGCGATTCTTTCCTTTTACCCTATATGAAAAAGCCCAAGAATGGTATGACAAACTCCCTTCTGAATCTATTTTCACATGGGAGCAACTCATATCCAAGTTCTATGAGAAGCTCTTTCCACCTGGAAAAACCTCAGCGTTTAGAGATAGGATCCTCCGTTTCCGAAAAGGGAAGGACGAACCCTTCCATAAATCGTGGATTAGATTCAAAGATTTAATAAGACATGTTCCCCATCATGGCATTGAGCTTTGGCTCTTGGTCCAAATCTTCTACGATAATATCTCCTCTAACGATCGAAACGGAATCAACCAATCTAGAAAAGGGAGATTGGCCAATCTTAGTGCCAACAAAGGATGGGATAGGATCGAAGAATATGCTCAAGACCAGGATGACACTTGGGATGAACCTGAGTCGACTGTCAGCATTTCTGAAATCACCTCAGATCGGTTGAGAAAAATTCACAAAAGAGTGTAATACCTAGCTGGATCGCAATTACCTAAACAACTGTCGAATCCTTACTTAATCTGCGATTACTGTGGGGGCCCGCATGAGGTAGAAGAATGCGGAGGAGCAGCCACAACCGAACATGCATGCTTGTTAGGAGGAGACATTTATGCTGATCCCTCCCTTTTGCCTTTTTACCAAAATGACGATTACACCCTCTGGGGAAATCTGGTAAAGAGAAAAGAAGGGGAGGAAGGCCATGAATTAAAAATCAGGAGCACTTTTGAAGATGACCTTGGTCACTTCACTCAAGAAAAAGGCTTGCAAATGAAAGGTCTTAATGAGCTTTTTGACGAGCAGCAGGATGACATTGGAGAATTTTTCAACAAGCTTAACTCAGCCCTAGATAATCTTGAAATGCCATCAGTAAGCAAAAAAGACCCCATGCTCGCGATAACCACTCGAGCTGGAACAACAAACAAGGACCCACCTTACCCAAGCTCGTCCCCCATAGCCCCCGATCCAAACAAACCTAGCGAGGAGGAGGAGGATGTCGGCAGCAAGATCCCCGACCAACTACCCTTGACGACCCCTTCCCCATCTACCCTACCTAACCAACCTGTGAGAATCCCGTTTCCATCCCGATTAAGGAACTAGAAAACTGAGAATGACAACAAGAGATTCTTGTCATACCTAAAAGACTCGGTTGTCACCATACCCCTCCTTGATGCTTGCTATCACATGCCAAAGTATAGTGCATACTTTAAAAAACTACTTGCTAACCGGAAGAAACTCGAGGGTCTTGTGATCCTGGGGGAAGAATGCTCAGTGGTGACCCATCGAGGGCTACCAAAAAAGGTAGACGATCCGGGCAGCTTCACCCTGCCTTGCTCCATAGGATCTCTATCAATCAAGAATGCTCTTGCCGACTTGGGAGCAAGTATCAATCTCATGCCTCACTCTATGTTCTGTAAATTAGGATACTCTGGATTAAAGTCTACCCGTATGAACATCTAACTAGCCGATAGATCAGTCAAATACCCCGTAGGGATATGCGAGAATGTGCTAGTCAAAGTTGGAAAATTCAAATTCCCGGTCAACTTCGTAATCTTGGATATGGAGAGGATGACTTGGTACCCATCATCTTAGGGAGACCATTTATTGCGACCGCTCGTGCAGTCATTTATGTCTATGATGGCAAATTAACCTTACGAGTGGGAACCGATAGCACAAACTTCGACATTAAGGATTCTATGGACCTCTCCCTCGAAGCAGCAAACCAGCTTTATTTCATCGGGGAAGTCGATGAACTCACAGTTGTCATTGATAGTTATGTCGATGAACAGATCGATGAAGGCTGGCTACGGGACGAGAGTTTTCTACCTTTGCTAGAGGTAGAAAAGATGGAGGATGTTAGTGCAGTCTCCTTCTACCCCAGACAAGAGGCAACGGAGCATCTCGAGCTCCGAAAGCCCGAAAATAAGCTCAAACCTTCTATTATCGAACCTCCTGAGTTAGATCTTAAAGAGCTTCCTAACCATTTGGAGTATGCCTTCCTTTAGGGAGAGGACCAACTGCCGGTAATCATAAACTCTTCCTTGGAACATGAACAAAAAGGTAAACTCTTAGAGGTCCTAAAGAAATACAAAGGGGTGCTCGCATGGAGTGTGGCCAACATTAAGGGGATTGACTCAACTTTTTGCACACATAAGATTCTCATGGAAGAAGATTATAAACCTAACGTGCAACCCCAGAGGCGGGTGAACCCTAACATTAAGGAAGTAGTAAAGAAAGAAGTTATCAAACTTTTGGATGCAGGATTGATTTACCCGATCTCGGATAGCCCATGGGTCAGTCTTGTGCAGGTTGTACCTAAGAAGGGTGGAATGACTGTAGTTAAGAATGACAAAGGTGAGATGGTGCCCCAGAGAACAGTCACTGGATGGCGGGTATGCATTGACTATCGAAAGCTCAATGATGCCACAAGGAAAGATCACTTTCCCTTGCCATTCATTGATCAGATGTTAGAGCGATTATCTGGACACGAGTACTATTGCTTCTTGGATGGATTCTCTGGGTATTTTCAGATTCCCATAGCACCTGAGGACCAAGAAAAGACCACGTTTACTTGCCCTTATGGAACATTTGCCTACAAAAGGATGCCTTTTGGGCTATGTAATGCCCCCGCCACTTTCCAGCGATGCATAACCACGATCTTTCACGAACTCATGGAAGACAGCATGGAAGTGTTCATGGATGACTTTTTGGTCTTCGGGAACTCCTTCGACCGCTGTCTTGCTAATCTAGAAAAGATGCTTAAACGTTGTGAGGAAACCAACTTGGTGCTAAACTGGGAAAAGTGTCATTTTATGGTAAAAGAAGGGATTGTGTTAGGGCATAAGATCTCAGGGAACGGAATAGAGGTGGACCAAGCTAAAGTTGAAGCTATATCTAAGTTACCATACCCCACGACTGTTAAAGCAATAAGCAGCTTCTTGGGGCATGCCGGGTTTTATCGGAGATTCATCAAAGACTTCTCCAAAATTGCTCGGCCAATGACTCAATTACTTGTGAAGGATGCTTCGTTCGATTTTTCCCAAGAATGCAAGGATGCATTCGACCTCCTAAAAAAGGAACTTACAGAAGCTCCAATCATGATCACACCCAACTGGGAGTTACCATTTGAAATCATGTGTGACGCTAGCGACTTCGCTGTCGGGGCTGTATTAGGCCAACGGCGTGACAAGCTTTTCCAACCTATTTACTACGCTAGCAAAACCATGAATCCCGCTCAAGAGAACTACTCCACCACCGAGAAAGAATTATTAGCCGTAGTGTTTGCGTTCGACAAATTCCGACAATATCTTGTCCTTTCAAAAACAGTCGTCTTCACTGATCACTCGGCTCTTCGATATCTTTTTGCGAAGCAAGATGCTAAGCCACGACTAATTCGGTGGATCTTGTTGCTACAAGAATTCGATGTTGAGATTCGTGATAAGAGGGGGGCAGAAAATCTGGTCGCAGATCATCTATCTCGTCATGAAAACCCCTTGGATAAGCACGATAGAAGTAAGATTAGGGATTCATTTCCTGACGAACAACTCATGTTAATGATTGATTCGGAGCCGTGGTACGCCGATTTTGCTAATTACCTCGCAAGTGGACTTGTTCCTGAACACTTGACTAGGTACGAAAGGAAAAGGTTCTTTTCTCAGCTAAAATACTACTTTTGGGATGAACCATTTTTATTCCAAAGGTGTCCTGACCAAATTATAAGACGTTGTGTTTCGGAAAGTGAGGTAGTAAAGATTATGAGGGAATGTTAATCTGGTCCCTCTGGCGGGCATCATGGGATAAAAACTACCGCCCGAAAGATTTTCGATGCGGGATTCTATTGGCCCACAATTTTCCATGATGTAAAAGAAATGGTGCAGGCATGCGATGCATGTCAACAGGCCGGGAACATATCACATAGGGATGAAGCACCTCAGAATTTTATGCAAGTATGTGAGGTCTTCGATGTTTGGGGAATTGACTTCATGGGCCCCTTTCCATCTTTAGGGGGGAACGAATACATTTTAGTCGCCATCGATTATGTTTCAAAATGGGTTGAGGCACAAGCCCTTAGGACCAGTGACGCCAGAGTAGTTATTCATTTCCTGAAAAAGCTTTTCGCTAGATTCGGAATTCCTAAAGCTCTCATCAGTGATAGGGGTACCCATTTTTGTAATGCACAAATGGAAAAGGTTATGAAGAGGTATGGAGTATCCCATCGGTTCTCCACCGCCTATCATCCACAAACCAATGGCCAAGTCGAAAACACCAACAGGGCTATTAAAAGAATACTCAAAAAGACGGTTAGTCAAAATAGAAAGGACTGGTCATTTAAACTCAACGAAGCCTTATGGGCATTCCGAACCGCCTATAAAACACCTATTGGAACGACCCCGTTTCGCATGGTGTATGGTAAGGCATGTCACTTAACAGTGGAATTAGAACATAAGGCTTATTGGGCGCTTAAGACATGTAACTTAGATTACACAATTGCTGGAACTAATAGGTTCTTGCAATTACACGAGCTTGACGAGCTTAGGTTAGAAGCCTACGAATCTTCCATCACATATAAAGAGAGAGCAAAAAGATGGCATGACCAGAGGATTAAGAAACACAAAGAATTTTCAGAGGGAGACAAAGTCCTATTGTACAATTCTCGGCTGAGATTATTTCCGGGAAAACTTAAGTCTAGATGGTATGGACCGTTTACGGTAAATAATTCCTCTAAAATTGGAGCCGTGGTGTTATTAGATGATGAAGGTAGGGAATTTACTGTTAACATACAACGTGTGAAACATTATCAAGAAAATAACAATGAAATGATTAGTGAGGAGGATGTGACGTTTGATGATGAGGTCACGTAGTAACCTATGACCTTGAGTCTAGCTACAAGACTCATAAATAAAGAAAAGTGCTTCTTGGGAGGCAACCTATGCTTTGTGTGATTTTATTTTTGTTTGTTTGTTATTTGCTTCCGTATGCATGCTTTATTTTTATTGTTGGTTGATCATGTTTCTACATTAAATAGTGGAAATACTTTACTTTGTTGTTTTGGCCGAGTCTTAACTCCACCTAAAAGTATTTTTACAAAAGATAAGTGTAAGGGGAAACCCCAAATATGTTTTTAAGAAACAAACCGATCATGATTCTCCACAATATTAAATGAACATGTATATTAGTATTTGTTAGAGTCAAATGCTTGTATTGAGTCATAATGAAGTTTTGCAGGATTTTCCAGGAAGTAGGACCAAGTTTTTCCAGAAATTTTCCGAAAACTTAACGGCGTCAAGTGTAAAAATCTGGAAATTTTACCGGTTTTCTTTTTCTAACGGAGTCTTATGGTTTTTGTGAATTATTAAGTTTTATAATCTCCAGGAGATCTGCAAACTTCATTCCACAAGCATTATATCTTATCTTGTTTTCTAGGATTTAGTAACTTATATAGGATGCCGCCGATTTTACTCGAGGTTGTTTTGTCTATTTTCTCAGGATTTACAGGTTATGTATGACAAGAAGATGATTTATATTCTGGAAGGGAAGCTTTGATTGTTCATTTTATTGGAGGAAGATTTAACCTGGCCACCTTATTATCCATACCGAGCGAATCAGGGGAGTATTTGATTTCATTCTCTTTACTTTTTAACTTTTACATTGGGGACAATGTTCATCTTAAGTGTAAGGGGAGAGTAAAAAGATGATACCTTACATATGCACTTTCGCTTGAGTTTATTTTGTTTAATGGTAGATGTGTAATAAAACTATGAGAAATACTTGTTAGTGCAATTTTAGCGCCAAATTTAAATTTTTTTACAACATTTAGCAGTGAAACTTTAGCCATAGCAAGCGTCTCATGGATAGGAGATTGTATGACTAGCACATAACCGTATATTCAGAAAAATTTTCCTCCCAAATATGTGAGGTTCGCCTTTAGATTTGATAGGAAGAGCATTCATTATTAGCGCTTATGAGTGTACCGTTAGCATTTAGATTCTAGAACTTGTGTTAGTGATGCATCCCGAGAACACTAGTGAGACTACATTCGTGTAGTAGGATTTACTACATGATAAGAGGCATTAGGATCACCCTTGTGTTAAACCCGTATTATAATTACTTGACCATTTAAGTCATATTACTTGGCTAATCAAGTCAGCTAATTTTTCCCACACCCTTAGCGTTGTACTCATTTTTAGTACACGATACCCCTAGTACACCCCTCCGAGCCTATCTTTTCGTTTCTAACTTTAAGCATCTTACTTAAAGGAAGAATTTGTTACACCTCACTTAAATGTACAACCAAATCGCCTTAGCCTTCCGTGTATGCGCTCATTTTTAGTGCATTATTGTTATTTGTTAAACCCTAAGTTAACTATCTAATTGATTACATGGTTGCTAAGTCGAGTCATATCCTTGTACATATTGTTTTGGGATGATTGGGACTCATGGGTAAATACTTATTTTATGGAGTAATGGGGAAGAACATCATTTATTACCCCCATATGTATGTTAATCTTAAAAGTGCTCCAAGTGTTTTGGTTTTCTTAATTCGAGTCATTAGATTAGTTTAATGTAAAGTATGTAAAGATTCAGATGTAAGGGGAATGTTCAGTCCCTATGATGTATTATTTTGGATGGTAGGGTAAGAGTGTATGCAAAAAAAAAAAATTAAATAAAAAAAAATATCAAAATCAAAAAAATCAAGAAAAAGAAAAAAAAAATAGAAAAAGGAAAAAGAGAAAAAACATACGGATTACCATCCCTTTTTATTCTATGTTTATTTTATGTTTTTGCTATTTTTTCATTTATTAGCTTAACTCGAGTCTAGTCTTGGCTTAGCAACGCCATATTGTACATGTAATTAACCAAGATTGTTAACTCGCCACCAGTAAAACTTCCTTTATCCAACAAAACCGTGTATTTTATATCCCTACACCTAACGTTACAACCCTTTAAAAGACCTCTTTGATAGTTTATCCTAGGTGCTTACGCCATGTGGTGGAGGTTTGATCCTTTCCCAAGCCTCTGGTAATCTATTTTGCTATGACAGGTAGTGAGAGATATCTTCCATTTCCATATTGTAATTTACACTTTATTACACCCGAGAGATGTGAGTATCTAAACACTATTTGTGAGGTGCTAGTGTATGACCTCCGTGCTTGTCTATTGGTCTTTAGTGGAACAATTATTTGTTGTAATTACTTTTATATTAGTGTTAAATGACCCCTAACTTGTCTTTTGAGTAGAATAAAAGCGCATTTGCTTGAGGACAAGAAAATCTCAAGTGTAAGGGTATATGATGAGGCGAAAAATGAACCACTTTTAGGGGGTCATTTAAGCCCGGAATTGAATTTATTTGATCAAATATTGCCCTAAATCGTTCCTTTTGTGATTTTAGGTACTTTGGGAGTGAAATCTGGAAAAGGAAGCAATTCGGACGTTTTTGGAGCATAAAAGTGAAGAAAACGCCAAAGTCTTAATTTTCCTTGCTGGGAACAGTAGGTGACGGCGTCAAGAGTAACACCCTGACGGCGTCAAGAGCAAATTCCATGACGACCCAGTACATATTGGACGGCGTCAAGAAGTAGGGCGTCAAGAGTAAAGATCATGATGGCCTGGAAATGCTATTACATGACGGCGTCAGAAGTAGATCAAGGAAGTCCGAGAAGAGTTTTGGCAGCGAGGTGACGGCGTCACAAGATTGGTCTTGACGCCGTTAGACCCTTTTTCCTATATATAGTTTTCTAATTTTCACATTAAAAAGAGAGAAGTTTTGGTGAAACCCTAAGTACGAACTTGGTGCATATTTTATAGGTTTTTCAAGGGTTCTAAGCCCTTGATACCTTTCATGTGTAATTGAGATAAGTGTTCTTTTAATTCAATCAATATGTCTATGTGTTGGTTGTCTATATCTTGTTCTTGTCTTAATTCCATCATGCTAGGCTAGATCTATCTTGTGTTTGCTTGGATCTAATGAAACCTAGATGTTAATTATGTGTTGATTACTTGTTTATACTTGTTTTGGATGAATGAATTTATATGTTAGGCTTAAGAAAACTGGCAGATCTCCAAATGGTAACATGCTTGAACGTCTTAAGAAACATGAACCTATTGCACTAAGGTCTTTATTGGTTGTATTTAATGCATGAGCCACTGTTTATAATCCCTATGGTTGTGCTGGGCATGGTATAGGAGGAGATAAGAGCTCATAGAATTGGTGAGTTATGTGCGATACCCCATGAATGGTATTAAGGAATACAATCCGTCATCCATGCAACTATAACAACTAATTAACATGTAAAAGATGTCTAGGGAGTAGTTAAATCTAAGTAAACACATTTTCTCCACTTATTACTCACAACCTTAGTATAATTTAGTTTATTTTCATTTCTAGTATTTTATTTTGATTGCATCTTTAGTATTGGGTTAGTTGACTAGCAACTAATTCCGCCCAAATCCTTCAAACCCGAGATTCTTACTTGCTTTCAAAAAAATATAAAAATACAAAAAGAATCATCTCTCACCTTTAGAACTAGTATTTTGGTTTTCTAATCCTAGCGACACTATTCCTAGCTGAACGATCAATCCCCCGGTACTTGTCACTATACTATACTACAACGATCAGGTACACTGCCTGGTGGGGGTTGTAAGCTTCTCAAGATCCCTTGAGAGGTAAAGCCTGGTGCGATTCCCACGCATCACATACGAATTGAACCCGGTGTCTGCCCTAAGGTTGAACATATGGAGGGCTATTTCTTTTCACCCTTTTCTTTACTTTTCTTTTTAATTCTTCAACCCCTTCTTTCTCCTTTCATTTTTTACTCCTTTTTTCATATCATACCTAAGGACTTCTAATTCAAACTATTGGTGATGTCCTTGGGTAGATCCCTCCGGCTTAGGCGGATCATAGGACGGTTTTTCCTGTCTTAATCACCTTATAACTCTATGATTATCCGACAGTAGCCATGAAACCTTTGATGAAAGTCTCTCAAAGTGTTTGTGATTATCAAACATTTTGTTTAACACTTTGAGAGTTTTGTGTTTACTTTTGAAGGGCTCCCCCTTCACATGTGCTCATAAGTATTTAATAAATTTGCACATGTGGGAGGAGCCACTTTTTGAATTGATCCGCTTTTAGTGAACCTGATCGATTCGAGATACGCTTACATCACTAGTTAGACTAGCTTGAAATTATTACCCGGCGTGGTCAAGTCCACAGAAAGTTTCTCGAAGCGGTACATTTCTACTAAGACAAATCCTTTTCTAGACACACTTACATGGCTAGTTAGAGAGTTCCATTGTCAGCTTTTAGGTGACAACTAGCTCTAGTAACTAACTTGATCTTATTACCCATCGAGGATAAGTCTTTTCGATATTACTAACTTTTATGTTTCGTCAATTCTTGGGTGAATCTAAGTCTAGCTCGCATGAGATTTGACTTATAAGCAACTTTGATCTTTCATATTTTAATCACATTCACTTTTCTCCCCCTCAAAAATAGCATATGAGATGATATTTTTGACAATCTTTTGATTAAAATATACCTTTTGAGTCTTATGGGGAGAATTCAACAAGAACTTTTGATTTCAAGAACGATGATTTTGTTTCAAGTGCTCCCCCTCAACAAGTGAATTCTTATTGAGGTGAAATACTTGTCTTTTGAGTAGAGTTATGAAAATCAGAAAATGTTTGATTAACTCTACTCAAAAGTAAGAAGCCTTCGCTCCTTATATTAGGATTGAGGCACTGATGCGTACCTCAGGGTCCTTTTTTTGCAAGAACGGGTTGTACATTGTAATGTATGCACAAGCCATAATGATAATAAATCAATCAAATGAAATAGTTAATATTGAAATTGTAATACCCTTGTGTACCAGTTTAAGATTCATAAATGATCGATGCATCAAAGTCTGTGAATTGTGGATCTGGTCTTTTGAAGAGTCTGATGGGAAATGAAGGTCTGACACCGATATAACTTTCCAATCGTCTGATCTGCTCCCGACGGGATAACCTTTCTTCAATTTTCATAACAAAGTTTCAAACTTGTCTTCTGGCACTGGATTTCCACCTTGCAGTTTCACCTCTAGATACCTTTCTCCGATCATCATTCAACCTTTTGACTAACCCATCACGAACAGTTTTGAGCGTGACATCACAGAACTTGTGTAACTCATCGAGCCTCATAAAACTTATTAGCTTTTTGCTGTTGAGGTAGGTGAAGCCAAAAGATGGTGTTTGGATGAGCGTGTACTGTAACATCTGATTAATTCCAGGAAATGAGACTTGTGGCTTTGTCAGATTGATCTTCTGTTGGTAACTTTCCACTCCAAGCTGAAGATCTTCCACACTTTCTTGAACTATCAATCGTCGAATGAAGAGAAGTAGAGATGAAATGAAGTTGTATTGTGTTTCAGTTTCGAATCCACGCATTCTTCCTTGAACTTTTTCTAGATACATGTCTTCAATGTCATTTAGATAAAGGTCGGGAAAGTCTGCTTCTGAGAATTTGTACTTCTTTTCATCTTGTCTTTTAACCACAATCTCATTCATGAACATGTAGTTAAACCGTTTTGACTCTTGAATCTCCAAGATAGCAATGATCTTTGATTTATGCTTCACATTCTCTAATGACTTGATGTCTAACCTGTGAGTGTAACCGAGTCGACAACGTTCAGGCCAGTGCTGAATCCCGTGTAAAGCATCTCTGTCGTAAGCTAAAATAAAGTCGCTAAATACTGGAGTTGATTCTTCAATTGCAGGAACATCGTATCTTGCGGCTGGCACTGAGATAGTCAATGAGGAAGCATATTTCTGTTTTGAGTTCTCTTGAGTGAGTTGGAGGTTACGAAGATCCTTGTTGAAGAAGAAGCGGTAAGGTATCTTGGGTTTTTCGGGAAATCCTTGCAGAGGTAATGGTTTAGTCCAATCGGTGAAGTAAGGTTTGTCCTGTTTTTTAGAATAGGTGTTGAGATTCGCCGCAGGATTTAGCCAGTCAAACTTTCCTGACATTGCACTAGCTATATTCTGCATATGAAATTCTAGTTCCATCTTATTTCCAGATCTAGACTTAAGGAATTCACGCGCATCCTGATCGATTCTTCTTAGCTCCGCCTTTGTAAGTTTCTCAATCTGAAGCTCCTTTATGATAACCTGAGTATATTGCAATGTATTGCCTTGGAATGGTTCTTCATCTTCCAGAGGAGGTTAAGCTTTGACCAAATCAGTCAACCAATCATTTTCAGGTGTGTCATCATTGTCGAGCCATGAGTGACGCCTTTTTTTTCTTTGACTTCTTAGACTTGGATGTAGTATCCTTGTCTTGAGCTTTTGAGGTTGACGATGGTCCAGGTTGAGAATTGGGAATTAGGGAGGCACGGTAGTCGGTATCAGGTTGTCCTTCATAATCATCAGTTGGTTGCATAAATGTCTCTTCCTGATCTGTGGGACCTTGACCTGTAGCTGAAGTGTGTTGCTGATTTCCAGGAGGAGTAGAATCCTTTTGTGGTTGGTGAGAAGATGATGGACCAGTTCCGGACTTGTGTTTCTTTCCTTTTGAGTTTGGGTCTGGGTCGTCATCTTTCCTTGACCTCTTTAGGGATACTTCAGCGTCTTTGCATGACTCTTTAGACAAGTTAGCTGCAATGGCGTCGATAAGTGTAGTTTCCTTAGTTGTCAAAGTGGTTTTGGACGCAACTTTGTCGTAGAGTTGAATAAGCAGGTCTTCGACTGATGGTTCAGAAATGACTGGAGTTGATGTTGATGCTTTGGCAGGATGAAGTGTAAATGGTGTTGTTGACAACATTTTCTTTACAACACTTCTGATTCTGTGCTCCAAGTTGTCCTTAATTGGTGCAACAAGACTTGTCACTTCAGGAGTGACGATTTCAACCAGATTCTCAGTAAGGTAATCTAGTGTGAAAGTCCTGATGAGTCCTATCAAATCTCCTTTCATGAACTTATCGATTTGCTGCTTGCCTCCTGAAAATATTCAACTTGTTTAGCAAGATTAGTAACCATGGTTGTGAGACTGTTGACTTGCTCCTGAAGATCAACTGGTTTTGTCTATTCATTGATTGATTGTTGCTTAGATGCGGTTTTAGAGGGTGTAGGAGATGAATGTTCCGGTGATGATTCAGATGACGACTCATTATGTGAGCTCGATGAAGAAGCTGGTGGAGTCGGATCCTTTGGTGGAGAGTCTATAGGAGGTGGAGGTTGCTGCGAATATGTCTGCTTAGAATGTGAAGATGACTGAAAGAATACGTTGGTGTCGAATGCTTCATTTTCTTTATTTTCCTTTCTTCTGCATTCCTCTTCTTCCTGTGCAAGAAACTCTGGTGTAGTGAAATGGTTAAATCCCAGATCCGTGGCAATGTTCTCCTGTTCGCCAACATTCTCCTCTACATTCGCAGTTTCTGTCATAGTTATGTCTCTTGTTGCATCTGTGTCCTTTACTTTGTCATCGGGTTGTAAAGCTGGTTCTAAAGTAGTAGACACAATGGGAGGAACTATGCTGCTGGTAGTGCCTTCATGCTCTGGTTGATTGACAGGTGGTGATGAAGGTTGAGGATGAAGTCGGCTGAGGAGTGATGCTTCCCTTTGATCTTTAAGAAATTTCTTCTCTTCGGCCCGTGTGTCGACAACTATACTTTTCAATTTCCTTTTGTCGACCAATTGTTCAAATATTGGTTCGTCTTCTTCATCATCATCGGGTTCATTAATCGTGATCCCTTTCCTTTTTCTTTTATATGCTTCAAAGGTTTCTAAACTCTGTTGTATAGCAATTTCCGTTTCAGGAAATGCTTTTTCAGGTACTCTTACTATTCATTCAAAGTCTGCCTCTTCTTCTTCAGATTCTGTGTCAAACTCAGAGTCGCTTTCAGAGGGTAGCAGTGTAGGTTCATCTCTAAGAGCGCACTTTGGTGTTACCTTCTTCCTTGGCTTAGGTTTTGGTGTAGGTTTCGGTTTGGTGGAAGGTTTAGTTTTGGGAGTAGCCTTTGACTTTGATTGCAGTGAGCCAGTGGTGCTACTAGTACTCCCAGATTTCACACCTCCTTTGCTTAGAGTGTGTATGGTAGTCTCTTCCTGAATCCCTTTAAAAGCATTATCGTAGAATTCATAGCTTGAACATTTCCTGATATTTTCATCAAGAAAGTACTCAGGAAGCCTCTTTCCCTTTTGCTTTGTAGAAGACGTGGTCATTTTGACAAAAGAAATGGTGAAGTCGTCCTCTAAGAGGTTCTTTGGCTCATTTGGATCTCCCATTCTTTTGATGAATTCCGGTTATGTTTGCAAAAATGCTCAATGATTAGCTTAGTGAATCTTATGAACGGGATCATAGTCTTTTCACATTCGGTTTGAATGTTGTAAGACTAGATCGTTCATTATGGGAATTGCAAAGTCAATCGGTATAATACTGACCATTTCCCAGAACACTTGTAGATGCTCAAGTCTGGGATGTTCGTGACCACTTTTTCTTACTGATATTGAACGTACGACCAACATATAGAAAGTTCTCCAAGGCTGAGGCATGTTCTTTGCATTGAATCTGGAGTTCTTGATAAGAGGTAAGTCGTCTTGAACATCGTATCCTAGGTCAATGAAGTAATCCAGGAGATCCAGTTCAGGAAACATTGGAACAAATTCATTCTTAGGCTGAGGTAGAAGGAAGATTGTACGAAGGAGTTCATGATCTACAGTATATACTTGTCGATCCAACGTAACAGTGAAAGACTCATCATCCAAGTTAACCTTTGCCATAAGCCAGAACTGATGAAGGTAGAACACAGGAACTGAAGTAGATTTGTCGAGCAGATGCTTGCATGGAAGTGCAAGGAGAATATCTTTGACAATCTTGCACGAGTTCTCAGGAATTCTCAATTTGTCGAAGTCAACTCGAGGATTGTTTCTGCCAATGGTGACGTTGTAGTCAGCAAGGATGATGTCATTCAGCGTAAGCAACAGAAGAGTTTGATCGGGGACATTCTCGTTGTGTTCAACCATGTTAATCTGAAAAACATTATCATAAACCAAACATCCAGATTTGTTACTCGTTAGTACGATCACAAGTTTGATTACTGATAAGGATTTAGAATCATTTAAGCGCAAATGGTTCAATTAGTATATGTGAAGTGACGAATTAAGTATACTTAGATAAAGTTGAGCTTATATAATCATGAAATTAAGCATGGAGCACTCATACATTCACATAAGCACAAATATCATCCAAGATACATGATTACATCACTCGTTACATCAAATAATAATCAACATCACAATTACATGTTTTCGAAATTACAACATTCAAAGATCTCGAAACAAAACATATAATACATTTTATCGCAAACATGCATAAGTCCTTGATTTCGAAAAAATGTCAAGTGAGTTCTCGAAAAGCAACCTTGGTAAAAATTTCGCAAATCCCCAATGTAAGAGTTTTCGAAAAGTTCACAAATAGTGTTTTCGAAAAATAATTTATCGAAAAAACAGAATTTCCGAAAGTTTCGCAAACACACAAATTGAGAGTTTTCGACAGATTTGTCTGTTTGCGTTCTCGAAAAAATGGGCACTGATGAGATACTTTAGCAAGCACACTGAACAGGTCTTTTCGAAAAGAATTTCAAAGTGTTTTTGCGAAAACTAATGACGTTTTCGAAAGAACAGGACTTTGAGATATTTTTCGCAAACACTTGTCAAGAGTGTTCTCGAAGGAATTCCACCATTTCGAAAACAGTGATCTCGAAAGAATTCTTATACAAGAATTTCAAAACTGTGGCAACGTACGTTTCTTATGAAATTTTGAGTTTCCAAAGGCCGTAACCTGTTGTGAACGATAAAAAACAACAATGAGAAACATAGAAACATTATATATGCAACAATTTCGAAATATGGCAAGAACACATTATCGAAAAACATAAGTTTATGCTAACATTCGACATATCTGTGACACATGTAACACTAAACAGTCATTTAGAACAGGTAGGGCACAAATAATGGATTACATGAACACCATACGAGAAACATCTTAAATGAACTGATATTGCGTTTTTGAGTGCGTATCAAATTAATACAATGTAAACGTGAGTGGAATTTACCAATCAACCTTTAGGAAAAGGAAGACTTGTAAAAACTCGTGAATACAATATATATATGTGATACCGGGTAAGTGATTACCCGGGTCGTGTCCCAACGAGGTGTGAATGGGCAATATCGTGTGAGATTCGAGATTAAAATGCTTGTAAGGAATGGTGTTGAGAGATTATTTGGTATTGTTGAATTACGCTAAATTGCAAATAACGTACGAAAAATAAAATAAACGTAACTAAAACATGAACACAAACAGGGAATGAAAATTAAAACTTGAAAACTACTTGGAATTCTACGGGAATGATAATAGGAAGCTAGGGGACCCTAAAACGTAAACTAATTGTAAAAACGTACAAGTTACTTTAAGAAAGACGCGAGTGCGCAAAGTAAAACGTGAATTTAAATCTATACTAGTCCTACAGGCATGAAAATGATTTTTTCTACTTTCCTAATGTTAAAGTAAAATTTTGGAAAAAAGAAAAACATTTTTTTTTTTACTTTTTAATAATTTTTTATGAATTAAACACAAATTTTAACTAAATAAATAAAAATAAAATAAAATAAAATAAATAAAATAAAATACTAAACGTTTTCAGAAAAATCTCTTTTTTTAAAAAAAATACTTTAACTAATGACAAGCCTAAGAAAAATAAATCTGAGATGCTACCTTATCCAAATAAGCTGGCATAAGCTAAATCTACTTATAAACTTAAACTAAAAAAAAACAACTTTAAAAGAGTTAATGATGCAAGTGTTAACAAGAAAAACCCCAAGGGCAAACTAGTAGAAGGTGTTGTTGTGTGTTAGTGCTAGTCAAAAGGTCCCGTGTTCAATTCTTGTTAACCCCAACTTTTTGCAAAACATTTTTTTTCTTTTACAAACTAACTAAAATGAGCATTTTATAAAACTAAAAACATTTTTTAAATCTTAGTAGATAAGTAGTAAAAACAAGTAAAATGCTAACAGTGGGTAATTCTTATCTTAAGGCTAAAAAAAAGGGTTCTAAGAGCAAAGAGGAGGATGCTATAAGCTAAAGCTAATGGGAAGAATAAGTTAAGGCCAACTAGGGGGTCCTAAACAACTAAAAGGAAGACAAATAAGCAGTTTGAATAATCTCCAAAGCACCTAAAAAGCTAAAACTAATCCTATAGGTTGCAAAAAAATTCAATGATTACGGCTCATTATAAGCCAACCAAAAAAAATTCAGAAAAATAAAATAAAATTATAACTAATTAGAGTAGCTACCAAAGACTAATCATGCAAAATTTTAGAGCAAATGGACTAATAATAAAAAAACTAAAATTAAAAAACAAAAATCTGTTTTGAAAAAAAAACAAAAATTGCAGGTCTGCTGGTTCGAGGGGTGTTTACGCCATCCGAAAGCTCTTAAAAAAATTCATAAAAATCAAAGGTAACTAGGAAACCATCCCATTTACATGCATACTAAATTTCGGGTAAAAAGGACTTATAACGAACGAATGAAAAATCAAAAATAGGTTCTGAAATCGAAATTTTTTTGACAGCAACAAATAAGGCTACTTCGGGCTAGTTAAAAGCTAGTAAAAAAATCTAAAAAAAAAACAAAAAAATAGCATGAACTTGATAAGCAAGAAAACTACCTAAGTACCAAATTTCAGGTAAAACGGGCTTATAACGAAGAAATGAAAAATCAAAAACTAATTTGCTGTTTGGCGAATTTTCCGATAAGTGCAGAATTTTTGCAAAATGGGGCAAAATGGAGGTTCTTACCTATGAAAGTCAACTAACAACTAAAATATCCTATTGCAAACTAAAATGAAGCAATAACAATGGCCAACGTGCAACAAACAAGAATCTAAGAAGGTTACTTAAACAAAAGCAGTAGGTTTAACAAAGACTTGGAAAACGGGTTAGAAAGCGAGAAACTAAATGAACGTCCAAACTTTTGGTTTAAAACACTTACAACAGGTAGGTAAAACTGAGTTGATAAAAGAAATCAAGCAAAAACCGATTTTTCGACCATCGAATTTCTTGTGCCAAACACCCCATAAGCAAGCTGATATGAAGTAAAATGGGGTAATCTGACAAACTAAGCTATGAAATAACTCAACTAACTAAAATCAAGCTAAATGAAGCACAAAATAACAAAATTAAACAAAAGTTAACCTAATATTCAAAATAACGCAGTAAACTATAAAAATTTGCACAAATAAGATATTAACTGTTAAAAACACTTAAGCAAGCAACAATAAAACCAAATAGACAGGAATTGAACTAACAAGCAGTAATCTAAACAGAAATTAAACGAAGTGCAAGGAAATAAACTGGAAACTTTAAATTGCAATGACAAAACTGAAAATGAAATTACCATTCAAAGTTAAAATGTTACACTACTAAAGCAGTAAATTCAACAAGCAAAATAAATTGGTAACAATCTTATAAAAACATGAAAATTGGACTTGGTACATAGAAAGCAATAAAGAGAAAACTTGAGTTAACTTGGCAAATAATAAAGGAAAACTTAAGATTGATTAAACTGAATGTAATAGTTACAAGATTTGAATAAAAAGCTAAATTTTAAGACAATAAACAGAAAATTAAACTAAACTAAACTAGAAAACATGGTCTAAAAGACAAGGACCCTTTTCTTAGTGAATAAGTCCCCTTTTTATAAGCCTCCGCTAGGGTTTTTGCTTGGTCTTTCTTGTCCACTTCTACCTTCAACAGGTTGTGTTTGTTGTGTGAGAGGATTGCTGAGTTGTCCATCACTTGTGCTTCTTTGAGTTCAATTTGAGCCGTTTGATTCTCTTGGTCACCACTTCAATATATCACAGCCATGGGATGGAATTGGTCACATGGATTGCTGACTTGGAGATGGTATCTTGTGAAGGGTGTGGTATCATGTGAAGGTTGGGGAAGATAGTGGGATATGCTTTTGAGGAGGGGGGAGATGGTGACTTGTTTGGCGTGTAATGGAGAGCAGGGAGTTGGGGAAGGAGATGCGTATTTTTCCCAGGTTTGGTTTGACTGGTAAAAGGGGTTAAAGGGGGTATACGTTTTTTATTAGTAACGTATTAGGTTTTGGGTGTGGGCTTGGGTAGGTTTTGGGCCAAAGGGTGTTGGATTATGTTTGGTTTGGACTAGGATTTAATAAAAAAGGGTGGTTTTGTTTAGTTTGTAGGATTATTAAGTTTAGGGATTAAATGTGACTTATGCTGAAAATTAAAGGTTCAAAATTGCACATCCTCCACTATATTCCAAGGGTGATTCCTGCCACGTTCCAATAATCCAGGGACCATACATGAGATTTCCAAAAACAAAATTTCCCAGGAATCATTTTTGCAAATTCTGAAAGTACAAGGACCAAACTCATAAATTTTTGAAAATTTCACCCAAGTGTTATTTTTGATAACTTTTTATTTTAAAATGACTTGGGTTGACTTTTCTTTTGAAATAAACGCTTAGGGACTAGTTTTGACAATTTTTGAAAGTTCAGGGACTGATTTTGACAACTCTTCATATTTTGCTCGTTTTTCATCTGTTTTCAATCCTTTGTATCTGAAATACGCAAAAACACACTCCAAGGGTATTTGTGATGTAATTTGACCATTTTGAAGTGTTTTTGATTGTTTTAACTTGAAAATTGGACGAAAAGATATGTGCAAAATGACACATATCATGAACATAAACCCTAGTTTTCGAATTAAGTGCATACATGGATTAAGTCACAATAAAAGTGATTCAAAACGTCATAATCACAGAAAACAACATATCCCATCAACAAAATCAATAAAACAAACTACAAATCAATAAAACCCAAATCGTACCTAAACCCTAGTTATCGAAAATCTACCAAACATGTTTTTGATTATGATTAGTTATTATAGAAACGTTTATTACATGATTTAGGACAAAAGCCCTATGAAAAATAACACAATCGAACATGTTTTAATGGATTCCAAAATTTGTGAAACCCTAGACCTACAAATCGCTATAACTTTTAATCAAACCGTTAAAGTTGTGATTAAACCAAAACCTATGTTTGAGATTGCCTTAAGATCATTTAGAAACTTACAGATTGAAGATTTGAAGCACGGATTTCTTGTTTGAATTTGGGCCGTAGGTTTCAAGAGGGTGTTTGTTTGATTTGTGAAGTTATGTAAAGACGGGTGTTTGTTTGTTTTAATATAATTAGAACTTATGAATCTTGTCACATTTAGTCCCTTAACTACTAACTTTGCATCATGAGTCCTAAATTATGATACAAATAACCAAAGGCTATATTCTAAGATATACTCCTTATGATATTGTTTTGTGAAAAGAAAATGACATGATATATCCATTAATCTTGAAACAACGCATCTTAAGAAAATATGCAAGTATACCGATTTGAAAAAGTGAGAAAGATTTTTGAGCGTGTCTCCCCCTCAACACTTGTAAAAGAGAAAGGAATAACAAGGTGTTGACAGGAAGCGATATACTTGCAATCTCTATTTCTTGATGGAGCTAAGGCCTTTTTGTAAGTAAGTCCGCCAATTGGTACTCAGTTCCCACAAAATATAATTCAACTGTACCCTTTTCGATATGCTCCTTGATGAAATGATAGCGGAGATCAATGTGTTTGGATTTCTAGTGATGAACTGTGTTGCAGGAGATTGCTATGGCACTTTTAGAGTCACAGTAGATCGGAATCTTATTGAATAGGTAGCCATAGTCTTTAAGTTGTGATCTCATCCAAAGGACTTGAGCACAACAAGCAGACATAGCTACGTATTCAGATTCTGTTGAAGACAGTGAAGTGTAGTCCTGCTTCTTAGATTGCCAAGACACAAGCTTATCTCCAAGAAATTGTAATCCACCTGATGTACTTTTTCGCGTGTCTAAGCATCCTGCATGGTCAGCGTCTAAAAAAGCTATTAGTTCAAAACCAGAATCCTTTGGAAACCAGATTCCCAAATGGATGGTTCCCTTTATGTATCGAAGGATTCTTTTTGCCTCATTTAGGTGTTTCTCAGTTGGTTTAGACTGATAACGCGAACACATATAGACAGCAAATACAATATCAGGTCTACTAGATGTGAGATACATGAGGGACCCAATAATACTTCGGTATTTGGTAGGGTCAACAGGAGTCCCATGTATATTAGCATCTAGTTTTGTGGAATTGGCCATAGGTGTAATCATTGTATCACAGCTTTGCATTCCATGTTTCTTTAAAATCTCAAGAGCATATTTGGACTGCTTTAGAAAAATTCCACGGGGTGATTGATGAACTTGTAGTCCTAGAAAGAATGTAAGTTCACCCATCATGGACATTTCAAAATTATCTGTCATTAATTTTGCAAAACCCATTGAGTAAAGTTTGTTGGTTGAAGCAAAAATAATGTCATCGACATAAATTTGAACAATTAATAAGTCCACCCCGTATGTTTTTGTAAACAATGTTGGGTCCACCGAGCCTAGAGTAAAGTTATTGGCCAACAGGAATTTAGATAACTTATCATACCGCGCCCTGGGGGCTTGCTTAAGACCGTAGAGAGACTTCTTTAGCTTGTAGACATGATTAGGACGTTCTGGATCAATGAATCCTTCAGGTTGACTGACATAAACCACTTCACGGAGTTGACCATTCAGAAAAGCCGTTTTCACGTCCATTTGATAAACAATCATATTCCGATGAGCAGCATATGCTAAGAAGATCCGTACAGCTTCAAGTCTAGCTACTGGAGCAAATGATTCTTCAAAATCGATTCCTTCTTCTTGAGAGTATCCTTTTGCTACCAAGCGTGATTTGTTGCGTATGACAGTTCCTTCTGCATCCAGTTTATTTTTCCAAATCCATTTTAATCCAATGACAATGATGCCTTCAGGTTTTTCAACCATTTCCCAGACTTCCAATCTTTGAAAGGATTCGAATTCTTCTTGCATAGACTCAATCCAGTTTTCATAAGTCATAGCTTCTTTGACGTTCTTTGGCACGGTTTCACATACTGTGAGTGCGTATGCAAGTTTCACCATCTGTGTGAAGGCATTGTCTTGTCATAATGGGTGCATCTGGATGGCCAATAATTTGAACTAAAGGGTGATCTCTAGTCCATTTGTGTGTCGAAGGGTGAAGTTGATAAGTATCTCGCAAGTGAGCAGGATCCAAATTGCGTGTAGATGACTCAGCAATGTCTGGGACAAGTGGAGCCGGTGCAAATTGGTTAAAGAACGGTTTTGGGTCATGCTCTGCGGTTTGTGGAACTGATAAAGGTATGAAGTCTCTAGCTGATTGTTGTGAGTTGGACCCGGTTTGTTCTGTTGTTGTAGGTAATACAATTGGAGGACCGTCTCTTCCCACAATTGTTGTTGTTTATTGAGGTGTATCAGGTACTTGATGTAGATCAAGATGTGCAGCGGAATTTGGTGAGGCCTCAGATGGATGGTTAACAATCGTATCATCAAACAATGGAGCAAACAAGGTTTCTACTTCTTTACGGGAGAGTGATAATGGTTCAGCTGAATATTCCAGAAAGTTTAGACAGTTGGATGCGCGTCCTAAGCTGTTTTGCTCAGAAGCCATATGAGTGAGTTCATCGAAATTAGCATGAATAGTCTCTTGAATTTCTCTTGTACGACGATTCCATATCTGAAAGCCTTTTGAATTTTCATAGTATCCAACAAATATTCCAATGTCAGCCTTTGCTTTAAGTTTACCTAGATCATCACGATCATTAACTAGATAACATAGAGCTCCAAATACATGAAAGTAACTGATGTTCGTTTTCCTTTTGTGAACAATTTGATAAGGGGTTTTGTGATCATACAACGGTTTTGAGTGTAACATGCGGTTGAAACAGCTTTCGCCCATAAGTAATCTAGTAATTGAGCATTGATTAACATCGTTCGTGCAGTTTCCACTAACGTTCTGTTGCGTCTTTCGACTACTTCATTCTGTTCGGGTGTTCGTGGAATGGATGTTTGATGTTCAACTCCCACTTTCTCAAAATACGACCTTAGAGTCTGATTCTTAAATTCTGTGCAATTGTCAGTTCTAACAATTCTGAATGTGTTGCGTAGCTGAACTTGTATTTTGGTGAGAAAGGTGATGATCATTTGAGGATCTTGATCTTTACTTCGAAGAAAATAAACCCAAGTCCAGCGGGAGTAATCATCAACAATTACTAAGATGTAGCGTTTACCATTGATACTTTGAACACGCAGCGGACCACACAAATCCATATGAAGCAGTTGTAAAACATGATTAGTACTGTGTTCAGGTTTTGAGGAAAAATGAGCACGGGTACTTTTTCCTTGTTCACAGGCTGGACATAGGTGATATTTGGCATAACGGAATCTTGGAAAGCCTTCAACTAATTTGTGACGAGCGAGATCAGTCATTGTTTTGAAATTCAAGTGAGAAAGGCATTTGTGCCATAACCATGATTTAGTCGTTTCAGCTTTGGATAGAAGACAAATAGGAGATGAAGTGATCATGTCAGACATTGAAATTGTGGAACCCGAAGAAATGGTGGGTTCTTGTTGGTTAGAAGCACAAATATTCAACAATTTAGGAATCCATTTAAAATTTGGTTTGTATTGTAACCAACGTTGCCAGTTCCAACTATTTTTTGCTTTATTTTTTGTAAATTCACTAGATTTTGGCTTGTTCATAGATTTGTTGATTTTTTCTGTGGGGGTGACTACAACATCGTTCGAAACGGTAGTTGGTGGTTTTCCTAAGGTAGACTTAGAGGCAGTAGTGGGCCTAGAAGGAATGCCTGATCTACGTTTGATGGATCTAAACACCTTGAACTTGTGTTAGATTGATACTTTGAGTTATATCACTAAGTATGCGGAATCTACTTAGTAACACTTAGAAGTTTGATTGTGAGTAATACAGTTGTTTATGAATAAGAACAATGTATGTAACAAACGATTAGCTCCAATATTATTAATGATAATAATACGAGTGATCTTGATATCACTAGGGTTACACCTTGAAGCTCTAGAAACATATATCAAACCTTTAACCTAGGATCTCCTTTTATAGCACAAGGAGTCCTCTTCTACAAGATAAGTATAATGCTAATAGAATAAGATATATACAAGATCTATTCTATATTTATCTAAACATGTTTCCTAACAGTTATCTAATCAGCAGTGGTAATATATGTTCTTGCAGTGGTAATGAGTTTCCACTGCAAGTACAATCTTCTACAGTTGTAACATCTTCACTTAGCCGTGGTAACTGTTAGTATAATTCCCAACAATCCTCCCCTAACTTATGATTAATAAATAAATCAATAAGTTTCTTCAAGTATTCAGCAAACATGAGGATATGGGAATTCTTCCAAACACTTATCTTCTTCTTTTTATCTCTTTATTAGCTCTTACACTTTGATCATAAATCCTTTGTAGCAAATCTTCTATGACTTCAGTTCTTTCCCAGCACCTAAGCTTCACTGTTCTCATCACATCCAATACTCCAGCTCTCAATGGATATTCTTTCTCAGCCAGCATAAAGACATCAACTCCATCTTGAGTAGAAAGATGATGCACAGAACTTGAATCATAGAATTTCCGCAAGGTTCTCATGTCATGAGCTTCAAATCTCCAATATCTATCACTTGGGTCAGGTTCATATAATCTTCTGAAGTGAACCCATAACTCCTTAGCCTTGACATCAACAAGTTCATCCTTCTTGAACTGATCTTGAACAATCCTCCACAAGGTATCCAAGTCTTCTCTATCACAAGATCTAACAATATCTTCAAAATCTCTGCAAATGCTTGTGACACTTCCAGTTCTGATAATCTTCCAAGCTACTCCAAAACTATCAGAAAAGTTCTCCCAACCAACTACTGGATATTTTGCTTGTAGAGGTTCAATATTAAGTACATCAGTCTCTATGAACAACATGTTTGTAACTTGCTCTTCTGTCAACTTGCTAGGACCCTCTTCTGCTTGAGATGATTCCTGAGTCTTCAACTTCTTTCCATCTTTTGATTCAAGACTCACTCCAGACCTTTTTGTCTTCATTACTATAGGTTCTTGATTCATTGGAATGAAATTACTATCTTGTCTTTTGATCCTATAGTAAATACCTTCAATTTGATCATGTGACAATCCTTTGAATTGAGCCATCTTCATATTACCAACATGGCAACAAAAAGTCTTCATCTCAGCAATGATCGGTGCCTTTGTAAGTTTCCTTGGCTTCTTTTGACCTTTTCTAACATCCCCAATGATTTCATCAAGAGCCTGCTGATTCTTCATTCGAATGAAGTCTTTTAATTGAGCAGACCTTTGTTCTTCATTCAAGGTTGTATTTGCGATAAGTTCAATGGCCTTCTTCCTGATTATTTGATCATTGTTAATCAAGTAGTCAATCTCTTCTTCTGTAGGTACATAAGTGAATAAAGGAGGTTTCTCATGAATGACAGTTGGTGAAACACTTGAAATTGGTTCTGCCATTACAGCTTCAAGTTTATCCAACTTCTTTGCTTCCATAAAACTAGCAACTTCATCTTACTCTAACTTTCTCTTCCTTTCATTCTCTGCTGCTTGCTGTTGCTCTGCCAATCTTGCATCAAAATCAATTTGAGCTTGTTCTTTCTTAGAAATCTTTCTTGAATGCTCTTGTTCTGAACTAGTCACAATAGCTTTTCCTTTGACTAATTTTATTCTTGCAGCTTCTTCCTCTGCAGTGGTAACTAATTGAGTAGCAGTGGGAACTCTTTCACTTGAAGTGGGAATTGGTTAATCAGTGGGAACTTGTTCTGCTTCAGTGGAAATTGGTTGAGCAGTTCCAACTATATCATCAAAGTGAAAACTAGCATCAGCATCCATATCTTCAAAATACAATTTCCTCCCCTCAGTCTCAGCTACATCATCTCTTGGTTGAGCATTGTCAGAATCAGTGAGCTCAGCAAACTCCTTTTCAAAATTAGTACTCCTCCCCTTAAACTCTGTTTTCCTCCACTGTTTGGAAGAATCTCCCAAATCTTCATTAGAACTTGCAGATTATTCATCCTGAGGTGAAGATGATGAAGATAACACAACTTTAGCAGATCTTTTCTTCTTGAGATTTTCAACTTCATTCTGCAATCTTTGAATCTCAGCCTTCAATTGATTCAGCTCTGTGGCATGTTGTACTTTGGTCTGTGCCAGATCTTTCTCCAGAGCTTGAACCTGCTTGACTAATTTTGTACAAATGTCCATCAATTCAGGTAGTTGCACACTGCCTTCATCACTTCCAACTGTGTAACCTGTTGGGAGAGGTGAATCATGAGGCATTGATTCAGGCTCTTCCATAGTTGGACTAGAATTAAGCCTTCAACCACCACTGCTTGTTCCTAAACCAAAGGGTTTAGCAACATGCAATGTTGAGATGAGAGAAGTTGGCTGTTTAGACCTACTCTCATAAGTGTGAGTTATAGCAGGGGTATGGTGAATTGGTGGAACAACAATAGAGGGTGTGTTTTGGGATAGAACTGGGATGGTTGCAGCTTCACCTTGTACTTGAGCAATTTTAGCAAGCATTTGAGGAAAAAGTGGATGAACCTCCCCATTCTAAAGATCTGAAGCCTTACTCATGTTTTGAAAAACTTTTGGCTTAAGACAGGAAGGTTCATAAATTCTATTGTGAGGTTGCAGTTGAAACTCATTTAACACTGCTTGCACAAACCTTGGATACATCAAAAATTTATATTGACTCTTTACATTGCCTTTCATATTATTGAAAATAAACTTTGAAAAATTGAAAGTCCTATCAGTTTCCAAACAAACCAAAGGATAAGCCATGGTTGATGCAAATTGTTCATAAGATGTTTTCTTAGGACTTAGACAATGTAAAAGAGTGTGAATGAAAAATCTCCAATGGGGACAAAAACATCCTTTTCTGAAAGTTACTTTTTGTTCAGATGTATCATACCCCATTAAAGCAATATTAGTGAAAATTTCTTAATTAGGTAATGTGATGATACCTTTGAGATCATCCAATTGGAGAATTCTCCTCAAGGATGATTCAGTAACATCAATAGTTACCCCATCCACTGTGGCTCTTAGAGCATCCACAGATTCATGTGTGTCTCCCTGTTCAAGAGTTATGGACTCCACAGTGTTCCAGAAATGTTTGATATGAGAGACATAGATTGTGGGATTAATAGTTAAGGCATACCTTATATGAGTTGTGTTTAGAAAATCCTCAATCTGATGAAAAACAGGGCCACTCTTCTCGTTTGACTTTTGTAGGTAGGCCACTTGGTTGTGCTCCTCGACAAATTTTAGAATCGCCATGATATTTGTGAAAAAGAGAATAAATGTGTTAGTAATCAAGATAAAAATCAAGCCGTATGATGATGAATTTATACTAATAGGGTTTGAGGAGGTTGCGCAATGTGAATTATCTTTAGAAAGAATTATCTTTGGAAAAGAATAATTTATAATAAGTAAGTATATAATTCACAAAAGATTTTACCCTATTAATAAGGAAAGACGGTTATATTTACAATGGCTAGTAAAAAATAGATTACTGACACAACAGTTGTAGCGGCTAGTTCATCAGTGGAAAAATTACTCATGCAGTGGTAACTAATGAACTAGCAGTGGTAAAATTTTCACAACATATCAAAGAGCAGTGGTGAATAAAACATGAAAATTTGCTGCTCTTATCATAGTTTTTAGCAAACTACCAGCTATCAACGGATTTGATATGTCTTTACCATGAGCCGTTTGCTATGGACTAGCCAACTCTTGATCACTTGGATTATGGTGAGTTGAAAACCATATAGTTTTTGGTAAACTATCAACCATAAACAGATTGGATAAGTCTTTACCAGGAGCCGTTTGCTCTGGACTAGTTGATTCTTATGTGGATTAGACATGGTGAATCAATAACCATTTGTTGTGTGTCTATGATACACACCTTATAACTCCAATGACTCCAATAATATGGGTTGTATTTGGCAGACCAAAGTAACTTTCAACTTAACTCATAAATATTAAACCAAAGTAACTTTTTAACCAAGTTACTATTTACAAAAATATCTTCCAAAAGTCAACCCGATAATAACCAAATTTACTCCTCCAACCTACCAAAACAGGTAAGAGTAAATATTCTGCATTAATTAGAATTCGACCTTGACTTTGCTTATAAAAAGGGGGATCAAAACTTTTATCTCTCATCAACAAACAACTTCAATAACACAAACCCTTAATCAACACAATGAGCTGGTTCCCAATAATCTACATATCTTCTGATGATTCATCTGATGAGGAGATCAGCTATTGTTCAAACTCAGAGGATCTTTCAATAGGATGAAGTGATTACTTCCCACCAAGTGCAGCCACTTCCACAGCATCCAACAAGCCATCCAAAAAGACTGAAGCTTCTCCTGCTCCATCTTTGGAGTTCTATACCAGTTCTTCCTCTTATGATGATAATGATCCAACCTTTGATCTTTCCAAAGAGCTTCCAAAGGCCCTCACTACAGCATTGACAACTGCCATAAACAACATGAAGTGGCCTACTATTGAGAAGCCTACCCAAGCACCATGGCCTCCCAAGCAAGTTCTGGGACTTGCTTGTCCAAGGAAACAACTTTCTTTTGATGACAAGAGAAAGAGGGCTTCCAAGGGCAAACATGAGTATGAGGGAAAAGGAAAGAAACCTATGGAGTAGGTGTTAGGTTGTAGGTTTATGTCTTGTTATGATATTCTGTGCTGGTGACAATGTTTTCTGAATGGTTGTAATGTACTCTCTTTATTATCAATAAAAGTACTATTTCTTTTTGCTGTTATCACCAAACTTTCCACTGTTGTATGATTATTTCCACCGTGCTCTTGATAACTCTGCATACAAGTTAGTAGAAAACCATACATACATATACAAACAATATTAGTCCCTAAAAACTATCCTTCAACACTGAACAGTATTAGACATCAATGATTTATGGATTGAGCATTCCAATACCTGTTACCAAGTATTGAAACCTACCCACATCAAGCCCTTTTGTTAATAAATCAGCATAATTGTCATCAGTATGGATTTTGACAACATTAATAAGCTTTTTCTCAAAACAATCTCTAATAAAATGATGTCTAATTTCAATATGTTTAGTTTTAGTGTGTTGCACAGGATTTTTAATAATGCATATGGTACTACTATTGTCTATATAGATAATGGTGTTCAGGAAATTGTACCCATAATCCAATAATTGATTCTGAAGCCAAAGGATCTGAGCACAACAACTAGCAGCTGCAACATATTCTGCTTCAGTGGTTGAAGTAGCAACCATAGTTTGCTTCTTGCACTGCCATGACACCAATCTACATCCAAGAAATTGACATCCTCCAGTAGTTGATCTTCTATCCAAACTTGCACCAGCATAGTCACTATCTGAGTATGTGATCAATTCCATAGGGGATTCTCTTGGATACCATAATCCTAGATTAGGATAAGTCTTCAAATACCTAAAAATCTTTTCCACTGCTGTCATATGTGATGTCTTTGGAGTCACTTGAAATCTTGCACAAGCACATACAGTAAACATAATGTCTGGCCATGATGAAGTAAGATACATCAAAGAACCAATAATAGATCTGTAAGTGTGAACATCAACATTAGCACCACTAGCATTCTTCAACAATAGATGAGTGGTCTTGTCTGCAGGGGTATTAGAAGATTTTGCATCAGTAAACTTGAACTTCTTAATAATCTCAGTCACATATTTGTCTTGACTAATAAAGATGCCTTCTTCACTCTGTTGTACTTGCAGCCCCAAAAAGAATGTAAGTTCTCCCATAGAACTTATCTGAAATTCATCTTTCATCAGCTTCTCAAACTCTTTGCACATCTCTTGTTTAGTAGACCCAAAGATAATATCATCAACATATACTTGAACAAGTAAAATATCACCCTTGTCTTTCTTGATGAACAAAGTTTGGTCAATCTTACCTCTATGAAACCTATTATTCAACAAATAATTAGCTAAGGTTTCATACCACTTCCTTGGAGCCTGATGTAAGCCATAAAGAGCCTTAACCACTTTATAAACTTTATTTGGGTGTTGAGGATCTTCAAAGCCTGGAGGTTGAGAGACATATACCTCCTCATCAATAGTACCATACAGAAAGGCACTCTTAACATCCATTTGATAGACTGTAAAGCCCATAAATGATGCATAGGCTAAAAACAATCTAATAGCCTCAATCCTTGCAACATGAGCAAAAACTTCTTCATAATCAATACCCTCCTCTTGAGTGTATCCTTGAGCAACCAATCTAGCTTTGTTCCTGATTACAATACCTCTTTCATCTTTCTTGTTTCTGAAAACCCATTTAGTACCAATGACCTTCATACCATCAGGCAAGTCATAAAGAACCCAAACCTTTTGAAGTTTAAACTGCAGCAACTCTTCTTGCATAGCTTCAACCCAGCTAGATTCTCCTAGAGCCATATAAACATTCTTAGGCTCCACCTGTGAGAGAAAACAGAAAAACAAACACTCATTCTTCTTACTATATTTCTTGGACTCATACACTTCACTTATGAACCCATGAATATCATCTTTATTTGTCTGTCTTCTAGTCTTCACACCTGATTGAAGTTCACCAATAACATTATCAAGTGGATGCACTTTGTGAATTGAAGACTGTGATGTACTAGGAATATCATACGTTGTAGGCATGTTTGAGATCTCTACATCATCACTTGGTGATTCCTGAGAAGTATGTTCCACATTTGGGATGACAGTGGAAATTTCAGTGGGAATTGAGTTACCCCTGCTAGTAGGAATTTCTTTATTCAATTCATCAAAATTCACAGCATCTGCATCACTTGTCTTTTCAGAATTATCAACAAAGTCCCAAAGTGGCATAACAATTTGATCTTCATCATCTTTACAAGCTTCATCTTCATCAATTAATTCTTCTGATTCTTCAAGATCTTTCTCTCCAGTACTTGAAGTAAGAGGTACATAATTCATTGTATTTGATAATGTTTCAAGATCAAATAACCAATCTGGTCCTGAACCTACCATGTTTGCTATATTTTCAAGAAATTGAACATGCAAGTTCTCTTCAATCTTCTTTGTTCTTAAGTTATAAACTCTAAAAGCCTTGCTAACCATAGAGTATCCAACAAAGAAGCCTTCATCAGACTTTTCTTCAAATTTACCCAGATGATCAATGGTATGGAGAATAGTAACATGACACCCAAATGGCCTTATAAACTCCAAAGTAGGAGGTCTTCCTCTGAACAACTCATAAGGTGTCTTGTTCTTTGTTTTGACCACTAAAACCCTGTTCTGAATGTAACAAGCAGTGTTAACTGCTTCAGCCCAAAAAGTCACTGGAAGCTTTGAATCAGCTAACATGGTTCTAGCAGCCTCAATTAGTGTTCTGTTTCTTCTTTTTGCAACTCCATTTTGTTGAGGAGTTCTTGCTATACTAAATTCTCTTTTAATACGTTTGTCTCTGCAGAAATCATCCATAACTTTATTCTTGAACTCTGTCCCATTGTCACACTTGATGATCTTGATTTTCTTTTCAAATTGATATTCAACTTCAGTGATGAATGTCTTAAGGATGCCAGTGGTTTCATCCTTGGTTCTTAAAAAGAAAACCCATGTGAATCTACTGAAATCATCAGTCACAACAAGACAATACTTCTTCAAATTGATGCTGCTCACAGAAGTAGGACCAAACAAGTCCATATGCAGCATAAAGAGTGGATGATCAATAGAATTGAATGCTTTGGTTTTGCATGAAGCTCTGTGTTGCTTTCCTTTGAGACAGGCAACACAAGTTTGGTCATTTTCAAATCTTTTCTCTGGTAGACCTCTAACAAGTCCATCTTTCACAATCTTGTTGATGGTCTTGAAGTTGACACGACTAAGCAAACACTGGATCATTCATCCAAAGTGGCTTTAGCAAGCAAGCAAGTAACATCATTATTAGCCACTATGTTCTTCATGTCAATGCTATACAAATTACCTTTTCTAGGGATTTTAAGCAAAATGTCACATTCATCAGGAAGCTTATAATCCTTAGATAAGATATAGCATTCATCTTCTGTGAATAGAACTCTATGCTTCTTATCACACATCTGTGACACACTAAAGAGGTTGTACTTGAGTTCTTTTTCATACTGCACATCTTCAAAGTCAATGTTTCCAGCCTTAATTGTTCCTTTGCCAGAAATATTGCCACCAATTCCTCCTCCAAAGCTGACAAATTGTTCATCATAAGGTTGAAAGTCTGAAAGATAGGACTTATTGCCAGTCATGTGCCTGGAACATCCACTGTCTGAGTATCCTTGATCATTTGTAGTCTTTGAATGTTCCTGCATACAAAATAAAAGAATTAGTTCCTTTTGGGGACCCAAGCCACAAATGACTTGGATCTGCCTCGTGTATCAATATAATTATATCTATCAAAGGTCATTGATACACCATTGGGATTGTTTAAGGTGATGGTTCGTTTTGGTTTCTATTCTCAACGTGCTAAGGCCTTAACAACATTTCCCATATTTACCCTTTTCTTGTTAACAGACCCACCAGTGGTAACCTTTGGCCTTGCAGTGGTAACTTCTGGCTTAGCAGTGGAAACTGCTGGTTTTGAAACTTTGGGTACCCACTTCTGATTATTGTTAACTTTCTTTTCAAAATTGGTCTTTTTCCCTGTTTGAGTAGATTTAACCAAAGTAGTAACAGGGGGCTTAGGGTAAACTCTGTTTTTATTTCTGGCAGTGGCAACTGCTGGTCTAGCAGTGGAAACTGCTAATCTAGCAGTGGAAATTGGTTTAATGCCAGAGTTAAGCAAAAAAGACATGGGAATCATCTTGCTAAATGGATTTGGGTGAGTTAAGTTATTAGCATTTTGTCCATTCACCCTAGTATTCCCAAACACTTCCCTTCTTCCCAAGTGGTAGGTACAGCTATAAGACAAATGGTCAAAGCTACCACATATATGACAGGGTTTGTTATTGAAAACAAAATCACTACCAAATTTCCTAGATTTAACATGATTCCAGCTCCTCATATTACCTCTAGGAGTTGGTGATCTACTTCTGTACATCTCTGCATATCTAGTAGTGGGCCTAGTGAAATTAGGTTGTGACCTAGGCTTCTCTTTGACTACATCAGGAATACTTCTTTTAACCTCCACTTTAACATTCTCAGGAATACTAGGTTTAGACTCAACATTCAAATTTTCATCTTTAAGAGATGAGTCACTAGCACTATCAAATATATCAACCTCAACTTGAACCTTTTCAATTTCAACTGGTTTAACAAACTTTGGTCCATAGGTCATAGGTGGTTCCTGGAATTCTTCTAATCCTGTGTGAGCTAAGTCAATGCCAGGAGGTGATGGAACACCTCTTAGAGGTGGTGGAACTATTTTGTATCCAACTCCTGATTTGGCTTTGTTCACAACTTGGGCTTCCCAAATTTTGTCAATACACTTGGATTGATGATCCAGTGTTTGCTTAGTTATCATTATATTCTCACTAGCCATTTTGACCTTTTCTAGTTCTTCTCTAAGAACCTTATTTACAGCAACATGATAATCTAAGTCTCTTCTTAATACTGCAATATCATCATTGAACTTAGATTCATTTTCCCTATAATGCTTTAATTGAGTTTCTAAAACTCCTAGGCCTCTTTTATGACTTGCTAAGTTATAATTAGTATTAGTTAACTCTAGCAATTGTTCATCATATTGTGCTTTAATTTTCTCATACTCTTTTAAGGCCTTACAAGATTTAGAACAAGCATTATTAGTTTGTACCTCAGAGTCAGAAAAAGCCATTAGTGCAAGCTCAGTAGCAACCATTGCAGACTCTGAATCATCTTCCTCATCCTTAGTCATAAAACTCCAATAAAAGCTCACTCCATCAATTGCCAATAGCCCCTTTGGCTCATCAGTAGTAGGTTCCTTCTTCTTGTCCTGCTTATACCAAGTTGACCTGTTGTCAGATTTCCTTGGCTTCCTGCACTCCCTGGCAAAGTGCCCCTTCTTATGACAATTATAGCACTCCACCTTCTTTTTGTCAAAACCTACTGTTTCGTTGCCACTGATGTTGATCTTTCTTCCAGTCTTCTTCCAAAACTTCTTTATCCTTAAGCTTAGTAATGCCACTTGCCATTTAATGTCCATCTCCTCCATATCATCCTCATCAATTTGATCCAAATCCTCATGATTGAGAATTGAACCACCCACTTGACTTGATATAAAGGCATAAAAAGTAGTATCACTAAGTCCTGCAATCTGTCTCTTTGAGCTACCAGTGGAAACACTTCCACTACTAGTGGAAACAACAATGTTAGCACTGTCATCATCACTATCACTTTCTTTATCTGAACTATCATCAAGAGATGATGATATGAGTGCTACACTTCCTAAACTTGAGCTTAATTTGCCAGCTTTCTTCAATCTTTGTTCAATAACCTTGAAGTTATTGTACAAATCATTAAGTCTCATGGTCTCCAAATCTGGCTTATCTTCCCACACAACAACATTGGTTCCAAAATCCGAGGGTAAGCTCTTAAGAACTTTAGATTGAGATCTTCCCTTTCCACCTCAATTCCAAAAACAGTGAGTTGAGTAACAATCTTTTGTAGCCTTGTGAAGATGCTATCAATAGATTCATTACTTGTTGAACCAAAGTTTTCATAAGTCTGCTTCAGCAGGGTCTTTTGAGTCTTCTTAGTGGAATCATTACCACCAAAAACATTACAGATCTCCTCAAAAAGAGTCTTTGCAGTCTTGTACTTGCTGAATGCTAGAACTTGGTCTCTGGGAAGTGTCATCAGAAACAAACCTCTGGCCTTCAGATCATTCTTCAGCTAAAGTCTTTCGTCATTAGTAACAGGTCCAGTGTTGACCTTAATTACTTCCTTGCCATTAACCATCTCTGAAGTAGAACTTGGTTAGAAAGAATTTCCAGCCATAATGATCTCCTAGAGTGTGTAGTCTTGGACCATAAAGAATTGTTCGATCATTAGCCTCCACATCTCAAAGTCATTTAACTTAAGCTTTGGAAGCTTAGCAGCAATGTTTGAGTTACTGGTTTCTGTCTCCATTGATTCTTCTGAGTGAACTAGAGTCTTCTAAATCAAAGTATCAAAGCCTGTCTCTGATACCACTTGATGGATCTAAACACCTTGAACTTGTATTAGATTGATACTTTGAGTTATATCACTAAGTATGCGGAATCTACTTAGTAACACTTAGAAGTTTGATTGTGAGTAAGACAGTTGTTTATGAATAAGAACAATGTATGTAACAAACGATTAGCTCCAATATTATTAATGACAATAATACGAGTGATCTTGATATCACTAGGGTTACACCTTGAAGCTCTAGAAACGTATATCAAACCTTTAACCTAGGATCTCCTTTTATAGCACAAGGAGTCCTCTTCTACAAGATAAGTATAATGCTAATAGAATAAGATATATACAAGATCTATTCTATATTTTTGTCTAAACACGTTTCCTAACAGTTATCTAATCAGCAGTGGTAATATATGTTCTTGCAGTGGTAATGAGTTTCCACTAAGGGTGAGCATGGTCCAAAAACCGGACCAGACCGGCCAAGACCGGACCGGACCGAAGACCGAGAACCGGAAAAACCACAGACCGAGACCGGACCGAATGTGGTCGGTCCGGTCTCGGTCCGGTTTGGTCCGGTCCAGTCTTCGGTCGGTCCGGTCCAATTAGGCATATTTTGGCACGTTTTTTCGGTTTTTTGGTCGGTCCGGACCGACCGGACCGAGGACCGAATTAGCAGAAAAGCCTAGACCGCGGACCAGACCGAATGTGATCGGTCCGGTCCGGTCCGGTCGGTTTTGTCGGTCGGTCCGGTCCATCCGGTCCGTTTGCTCACCCTTAGTTTCCACTGCAAGTACAATCTTCTGCAGTTGTAACATCTTCACTTAGCCATGGTAACTGTTAGTATAATTCCCAACAACGTTTCTTGTGACGATGTAAGAGATTATTAGCTACACATTTAGTATGATCACCAGATAACACACTTTGACGACAAAACACACAAGATGCATTAATATTCAAAACATTCAAAGGTTCAGCATTCGTTACATTAAGATCTTGATTACAATTTGCCATATTAGAATCTAAATCAGATGCAACATGAGTTTTATTCAAGTTCCTAAGGTGATCTTCTACTTCTTGCACTTCTAGTGTTCCTCTTCTACGTTGCCAGAGCCTAGTCTTTTTGGTCTTCTTAATGCTTTTTGGCTTTGGGCTGCTAACACTCTTAGGGGAAACTAGTCCTGTAGAAGCGGAAGATCTAACATTAGAACTCTTAGCATGATTACCCTTATCTATTTTGTCTATTTGAAACATTCCTGGTGCTATCACTGTGGTGTCAACAAGCTTTCATTTTTGAAGTAGCTTAATTTTCTCTTTAAAATCAATGATGATGTGATTTTTATCCTGAATATCAGACTCAAGTAAACCATTGCAATAATGAATGTGATCGCGGTTTTGTTGCCATTCGACGTTTTCAATTTGTAACTCCGCAATGTCTTTTTCGTATTGAAGACATTTATTTTTGAGAAAAACATTGTCTTCGCAAAGTTGACAGCTTTTTGAAACGTTTTGACTTTGTAGTTGCAATTCCGTTTCAAGACTTTGAGCTCGACACCATTCAAGCCTTTGTTTGAGTTGACAATTTTCTTTTGAAAGTTTGTTTCTCACATCATCACTGTTTTGACGCAACGCTTCATATTTATGTTTTAATGTCTCAGTTTCCTTATTTTGCAAATCAATGTCAGTGCAGTAATTATCAAACATCATAGCATTGCTGGATTTGTAAAGATCATTCATAATGATAGAAAAAATGTCAGCTGTGAGAACTTTTTCCAAGAGTCGATCAGAATCCGTTTTAAAAATTCTATTTTTGCGATGTTGAACCAAAATTGCATTTTCATTTAAAGTGAAAACGTTTTGCATTGATTTAACTTCTTTTTGGAGTTCTTCTTCCCAACGAGTAGCACAATGACGCAAATTTTGAACTAAAGGCAGAAATTGTTTTTAAAAGATGTCTCGCTTTTCGCGCTCGTAAGCGGATTGAAAAGTAGCAATTTTTATTTTCAAATTATGTTCAATTATGTTTTCCAAGTTTTCGATGCCTTTCATGAAAGTTTTAAAATATTCTAAGACTCGACAACGTGTGGGTAAAGGAGTCACAGTACCAGAAGATGGTAATGGACCATTTACTTGTGCCACGGGTTTGATAGGAGCCCCATTGGAAGATGAAACATAAGACTCAGTGACATACCATGATTTCTCAGGTATTTCTCTTGATGGAACAAAAGATTTTGAAATATGAGGAACTTTTGAGTAATCATATGGTTTGCAATATTCAACTTAACTCATTTTTGATCGACTCTGTTCTTCAAGTTCTTCTTCTTTCTCAGTATTATATACAGTAACACGCACAACATTATTATCCATCAATTGGTCCATACTGTAAAGCTTAGGAATTGTTTTGAACGCAGTGTGAAGAAAGGTTGATTTGTAATCGCCAATGGCAAAACCTTTATTGGGTCTTGGTTTTAAGGTAAACTTTTGAATTGTTGTTACAGATTCTCCATGTTTGTAAATGATATTTTGAAATTCTTTTATTTGATGTTCAAGAGTGATATTTTCTTCAATTAAAGAATTTTCTTTTTCTCTTTTTCGCACTTTGTGTCCATAAAATTCCTGTTTACACTTTGACAACTCTGTTTTTGTTTTTGAAAGTTCCATTTGAAGTTGTTCAACTTGTTTATAAAGATCATTTTTATCATTTTCCAGTTTGGAGACCAATTTTCCGTTTGACTCAATTAAGTCATGCATTTGCTTTTGAAGATTTTGTTCTTTGACATACGATTCCTGAAATGAATTTTCAAAGCACTTGTCACACCCCCAATTTACCTGACTTGCAGCGGAATGGAATACCTGGGGGTGTCTGTCATAGCACCACAGTTACAGTTACATTGAACGACCTAAAGTGTCGTTTGGAAAATACTGCATTTGATCATTGAAATAATTCAGAGTTTACAAAATGAGGTCCCCAAAATGTGTTGCAAGTTTATGAAAACAAGTCATACTAGATCAAACGTTTACATAAGTGCATGAAATAATGATGAGACGCGTCGACTCCGCGACTCCATGAAGGTCCAAATGCATGTCACATGAGCTACCTTAGTAACCTGAAATACATTGCTAAAACGTCAACACGAATGTTGGTGAATTCCATAGGTTTGTAAAATGTGCTGATGTACGGCCACCACAAGTAAAAATGCAAGATAAAAATCTCGTGAAAATTGTACAATAGCCTTAAGCTCATGACACCGAAGCTATGACTGATGAAATTCTATGCCCCTCCCGAATGTTCTGCCGAAACATTCAAATGTAAAAGACATGACATGCATCCGCTTACTGTTGGTATCCACTACCACGGATGGAGGCGTCACCCTCGATAGATCTATCCACTCACTCTCGCTTAGTACTTGAAATTAACGGTTCATGATGTTACAGGGGACTTGTCACATGGCAAGGCAACTTAAGCTATGTACATGTTTGAATACTTGGGCTCGTACTGAAATAATTGATGCAATGTATTCCCCCCGTGGGATTTGAAAACAATCAAAAATGTTGAATTGAAAACGGGGCTATGAAAACTCACCTTAACTGATGAAACCGTGATGAAATGAAATGAACACCAATGAACAATTAGCTGTTGCAACCCAATATGATGGTACCATGAACATGTAATGAGCTGAAAAACAAGGCGCGCACACTAGCCGCAACCTAATATGAATGATGAACGATCTACTTTAGATCATGAAATGATGTTATAAATGTCCATGCACATGTTTCCTATACCACTCTACTCTTTGAAAAACACTTGTATTGCCAAAAATATATAATCCAAGAATTTGGAAAATATTGCTATTAGAAAATATAAATGGCTAGTTATAATATATATACTTATATATATATAACGTAAGTTTCCTTGTTAGCGTTGAAATACTCGGGTTGTAATCCTTGAAATGATGAAAACATACTCATAATAACTAATACTACGTTAGTTATAAAGCTCGGTACTTGACATTATGTTTAGCTTAAAAATGCACTTCGTAGTTTTTGCGCCAAATTATATTAAAAGCTGTCAATTATAAAAGGGTTTTAGCCGATATTCAAACGAGTATATCTTTGTCGTTACTTGTCCGTTTTACTTGTTCTTTATATCCACGGTTTCGTCTTAGTATGTAGTAATATATTTTGGAAAGCTCGGCTCCTCCGGGTTACGTCTAAAGTCTCTTTTTGTCCAATGAAAAACGTCCAACAGCAAACATTTTCTGAAAAATACTTTTCGTCTACAATCTTGCAAAAATCATAACTCCTTCGTTATAGACTCTTTTTAATCCGTTCTTTCGCCTACGGATTCGTTTTTGAAAGTATTTTCTAAAAATTTTGCCAAAGTTTCCTTGGTGTTTACTGATTTTCCAGATTTTTACAAAACGGGACAGCATGTCTAAAATAGGTTCCAAATCAAGTTTCCAAGGTTAAAAATCAATTTCTACCATCACCAAACCTCTTGTAGTCACCACATGGCTAATCTAATCTTACCATACACCTTCTTAGGGTGCCATGGACTCCTAACCAAGTTATTAAAGCAAGGGGATTCATAACTAAAAAGTTAGGGTTTGTATGTTTCTTTTTAGACAAAATATAGTGTGGTATAGCTACTTGTACATGGTTTTTAGCATGATACTTATGAAATACATGTAAAAATAAGATGATCCATGAAAAAATAAAGTTGAATACTTACTTGACAAAATGAGATGATTATAGGATGATTATGCTTGATGTTCTTGTGTTTTTGTTGCTTGATTCTTGATTAGACTTGTAAAATGAACAACTTTTGTGTTTTACTTCATGAAAAATGATCACTTGATCTATGAGATTGATTATGGTCGTGGGTTTGAGAAGAGAGCAAGAGAAAGATGAACTTTTGATCTTGGTGGAAAAGTGAGATTATGATTTAGGAATTTGGTTAATGAAATGTTTTCAAGGTTTATTAGTAAAATACTTAGGAATCAATGCACATGGTTAAAGAGGTGTCTCATGGCCGGTTTTGGGTGTGAAAAGGAGTAGCCAAAACGGTTTTGATCACTTAGAAAATATAGTGTAGCGTTAAGTGTTATTACGCGTTATTCGTTAAAATCGGGTACCGGGTTTAATAGCAATAAACGTTCACGAGGTATACCGGGATGAAATAAAGTTATAATAATGTTAAAAACATAGTAAAAATATGTTGGGTACATTTACTGAGTGATCGGGTGATTATTGTTTAGTTTTCACGAAAACCGTCGTAATATTCATAAGCGTACGTTATAAATAAAATAAATTTCCAAAATACTGGGTAACTGAATGTTATAACTTTTATGATGTTAAAATGGATATAAAAATATGTCAGGACCATTGTGGGAATATTTAGATATATTCGTCGTGTATAAACCGGGTGTTAACGTTTATTTAGAAATCGTAATACGTAAAACGTTAAATATACTGAATATAGTAATTTGAAAATCCTAAGAGTGGTATAACATGTAAATGACCTACTGATGATATGCAGACTATCCCCAGTCCGTATGAAATGTTATTACTGATAATGCATGAATTCGCACCTGAACCAATATGGTTACGCGAATTTGAATACCCGTAAACTAAATTTACGATGAAATGTGTAATGCACGTGAATGATGAAATCTTTTCCCGCAATGAATAGTGTTCCATGAATAGTAAATTTCCCAAAAGTTTCTCAGAATATCAAATTGACCTCGAAAACGATGAATAGTAAACTGATGAATAGTGTTTTGATGAATAGTGTTTGATGAATAGTGTTTTTCCAAAGTTCGGGAAATGACCTGAAATGACCTGAAATGGTGAGTTGTGACAGTCTTCCCCCCTAAAAGGAACTTCGTCCCGAAGTTCAGTTTATGTTGGTCTCTGAGAATGTATTGATGAAAAGGTGATGATATTCGAGAATTCCAGCGAACTCTAACGATAGGAATTCGACTCTGTTTCAACTGTTTGACCACACGGTCCATGATTTCTGTTGGTTCTCTTACAAGGTCTGAGATTGTCATTTGGGTTGGATCCCTTCCAATGGAATCATGAGTGACTCATCTGAAAGTCATTTCTGGGGATCTGAAAATGTGAAATATGTTCGTGTAATCCTGTTGTTCTCTAGCAATGTTCAAATCTGACAGCCACTAGGCCTACCCTGTCTGAAATATAAATGGTCCAGTGTATATTGGTGTAACTTTCCAAGTTTTCTGAACGATAACATGCCTTTCCCTAGGCAGAACTTTTTGCATAACTCTGCAAAACTTGAAGTTTTAATGGTTTACGACTTATTGAACTTGTAACTGATTCTTGACTTGTAGGAAATTCTGGTTATCTCATGAATGCCTACTGAACTAATGAGTTGAGCTTTTTCTGAGTTTGGCCCATCAATCGATGGTTTGCGCTTCTTACTGTTTTAAATGTGACACTGGTAATATATACTGCTGAATTCTGCCAGAACTCAAGTTTGTATGCTAGTTGGTCGATTCTAAAATGAATCTTAAATAGTCCAATATGCTAAAGGTTCAACCTTTCTTGTTATCCAATTTGTATCGTGCCAATCCAAGGCAATGCTTTTAACTTAGTTTGTTCTCCCACTTGAATCTGGATGGTTTGTTGTTCAGGATATCCAATCCAAATGATGTGTGTTATGTACCAACCTAACTTCTGCCAGTTTCCCGTTGTTGTTGTGATAACTATTGTTGTAGATGAATTTGATTTATGTTAAATGATTTGTCCAACCATTTCTAGGGTCAATCACTCATGCTCTGAGCATACCTTCCTATGTTTGAATTGTTCTCTCGCTTTAACCATCGTTCTGAGGATGATAGGTGATGTTCACATCTAAATGGGTTTCTGAAGGAAATCCTGAAATGATTACCTGAAGTCCAAGTTGAATCGGTTTCCTTAACAGGAAATACTGAAATAGGTACAATAAACCTTTGTGACTAATTCCGTAACGTTCGGTCCTTCGAACCTCGCGTTATCTGAAGGGATAGAATATAGGTAACAATTTGATTCCTTGTGTTTTGTTCCAACTGATGATAAGACATATGTCCTTCTTTGTCTAGTGGGTTTGGTCTTCACTACTGAAGTTCGTGATCAATTTGTGATGTTCCTCCTAATTCCTTCACCACATATACCAAATATTCTCTATTGTCCAGTCACAAATCCTAAATGCATAAGCGATGTTGTAGAGAAATTGGTTCTGGAAATTTGTCTCGCGATTGTGAGTTTTAGTTGAAATCCTTTTCTGAATAAACAAATTTAGAAAAATGGAGCAAATGATTTACTGAGTAATATTTTCCTTGATGATTCAAAATCCAGTAGTTATGAAATAGGAACTGTTTTCAAACATGTTGTGATTAAGACTGCTTACCAAAGTTTGATGTTTATGTATATTTCTCATTGTACAATAGTGTTGCTAAAGTTTGACCAAAAAGGATCGTACTTGTTCAAAATAGGAATTTCAGAAATCATTTTTCCACAAGGTATGTGATTTATGTAAACGCATCAACTTTATTTAAAAGTGAAAACACTGACAAGGATAAAATGGTAGTATAGAAAATGTTCGCTTAAATGCATGGATGTCTAACACTTAGTTCCTGAGGTTGTATAATGTCTATTGGTGGTTATCTGGCATAACTACAAACATAGGTATTTAGACTAACTTAAGTCCTGAAATTGTTTATCGTTGTAATAGACAAGACTAAGGTATCACTTGATGTTGTGTCAATGAATGTCTATTCTGTTTTCCCATGTTAATGAGGAGATATGTTCTGGTTTGATCCCTTGCTTGGTATGAAGGTGAGGTTATCTGAAATTTCTAGACATAATGACTTAGAGGAATCTACATCGATATTCTTGATTCAAACAATTGTACTTTGTGAAAACTTACTGCAGGAAAGTTCATGTATGGATGAGGCCATGTTTAAATGAAATGCTCTACTGTCTCAATTAGAAGCTTGGTTTATTTCTATTGTGTTGTCCTGCGGACATCTATATTGAGTTCAATCCGGTAGCTCAGTCCAGCTAGTACCCTTGAATAATAACATTGGACAACTAGGTCAGAGATGGTGATTCGGATGGTCTCACAGTATCTGAGGATTGTTGTTGAGTTTTGAATTCTCTCACTATATGCTTCTAGTCCTGGTTAGTAGTTCTGTAATCCTTTCATTGTTTTTATTGTATAAAGGAATCCTGCATGTAATTGATATGGAAAGTCTCTTCTAGGAAAGTCAATGGAAAAATCCAACTTAATGGCTAAGTGAGTGACAGGTAGGGTAAGTATCCAAGGATAGTTCGGCAAAATGGATGTTTATGGATGAGTTCCTTTGTTTACAAAACTTTTGGATGAAGATTGTTATTAACAATCCTTTGAAAAGGTAATTATTTCCTTCATGGCATAATCCTTCCTGAATTTTACATAGGTGATCAGGCTATGTATAATTGAGGACTAATGATGCGATGTTGGATTTTGTCAAAATATCATAACTTTCCTCAAAAGTTTTAGATGGTGTTCAACGCATTGTTATTAAAATGGTATCCTGATGTTTCCTTTCAAGTAACATGAAAATTGCTTCGTGTAATAATAGTAAATACTTGGTGTAATGACAGAAAAATCAATGTATAGGATGGTAATAACATAGCTTACTTCAGAAAATTTTTCTGTAAAACGGTTTCCCCATATGATAGTAAAATAGCTTGAATGGTGTATTGGATACGTGGGTGAATCTTGTCGAATGGTAATAGTCTACTAGGTGTCATCTAGTTCATGGCAAGTGGGAATGGAAAAGGAAATGACAATGATGGTACTAGTGAATGGAATACTACCCTCTTTCGCGCTACCTCGCGACATCCAAAAGGTAAAACTAAAGTACACACTGTGGGAAGACCAATAGTGTAATAAGTAACTGATGGTGGTGATAGTACCTGAGTAGTAAGTGCCCTACTAGTGATGGAAAGAAAACACACTATCTTCCTTGCAATAAGCATCCTAATAAGTCCATTAAGATAAATTCTGAATACACTACCAAAAGGCATTCTATGTACGGGCTGAATGATAGGAAAACCCTGTTCCTATGGCAAATCAATAGTACTAATGGTGGTGTAAATGCAACTGGTGGTATAATGGTAGTGGAAGATGACAAGGCATCTTCAATGTCGGAATCCGATAAAAGGATGTCAGGGTGAGTATCTGAAGACATGTCACTTGTGAACCAGGTCAATAAAATGATATACATATACGGATATGAGTATAAATAACTCGCACAGGGTATGTATGAAACAACATGTATCATGATTATGCACTTATGATGAAATGATGAGATGCTATGATGATGTGGTTATAGTCTAGGGTCCAAGATACATCCTAGTTCGCTATAACCTTAGCTCTGATGCCAATCTGTCACACCCCCAATTTACCTGACTTGCAGCGGAATGGAATACCTGGGGGTGTCTGTCATAGCACCACAGTTACAGTTACATTGAACGACCTAAAGTGTCGTTTGGAAAATACTGCATTTGATCATTGAAATAATTCAGAGTTTACAAAATGAGGTCCCCAAAATGTGTTGCAAGTTTATGAAAACAAGTCATACTAGATCAAACGTTTACATAAGTGCATGAAATAATGATGAGACGCGTCGACTCCGCGACTCCATGAAGGTCCAAATGCATGTCACATGAGCTACCTTAGTAACCTGAAATACATTGCTAAAACGTCAACACGAATGTTGGTGAATTCCATAGGTTTGTAAAATGTACTGATGTACGGCCACCACAAGTAAAAATGCAAGATAAAAATCTCGTGAAAATTGTACAATAGCCTTAAGCTCATGACACCGAAGCTATGACTGATGAAATTCTATGCCCCTCCCGAATGTTCTGCCGAAACATTCAAATGTAAAAGACATGACATGCATCCGCTTACTGTTGGTATCCACTACCACGGATGGAGGCGTCACCCTCGATAGATCTATCCACTCACTCTCGCTTAGTACTTGAAATTAACGGTTCATGATGTTACAGGGGACTTGTCACATGGCAAGGCAACTTAAGCTATGTACATGTTTGAATACTTGGGCTCGTACTGAAATAATTGATGCAATGTATTCCCCCCGTGGGATTTGAAAACAATCAAAAATGTTGAATTGAAAACGGGGCTATGAAAACTCACCTTAACTGATGAAACCGTGATGAAATGAAATGAACACCAATGAACAATTAGCTGTTGCAACCCAATATGATGGTACCATGAACATGTAATGAGCTGAAAAACAAGGCGCGCACACTAGCCGCAACCTAATATGAATGATGAACGATCTACTTTAGATCATGAAATGATGTTATAAATGTCCATGCACATGTTTCCTATACCACTCTACTCTTTGAAAAACACTTGTATTGCCAAAAATATATAATCCAAGAATTTAGAAAATATTGCTATTAGAAAATATAAATGGCTAGTTATAATATATATACTTATATATATATAACGTAAGTTTCCTTGTTAGCGTTGAAATACTCGGGTTGTAATCCTTGAAATGATGAAAACATACTCATAATAACTAATACTACGTTAGTTATAAAGCTCGGTACTTGACATTATGTTTAGCTTAAAAATGCACTTCGTAGTTTTTGCGCCAAATTATATTAAAAGCTGTCAATTATAAAAGGGTTTTAGCCGATATTCAAACGAGTATATCTTTGTCGTTACTTGTCCGTTTTACTTGTTCTTTATATCCACGGTTTCATCTTAGTATGTAGTAATATATTTTGGAAAGCTCGGCTCCTCCGGGTTACGTCTAAAGTCTCTTTTTGTCCAATGAAAAACGTCCAACAGCAAACATTTTCTGAAAAATACTTTTCGTCTACAATCTTGCAAAAATCATAACTCCTTCGTTATAGACTCTTTTTAATCCGTTCTTTCGCCTACGGATTCGTTTTTGAAAGTATTTTCTAAAAATTTTGCCAAAGTTTCCTTGGTGTTTACTGATTTTCCAGATTTTTACAAAACGGGACACCATGTCTAAAATAGGTTCCAAATCAAGTTTCCAAGGTTAAAAATCAATTTCTACCATCACCAAACCTCTTGTAGTCACCACATGGCTAATCTAATCTTACCATACACCTTCTTAGGGTGCCATGGACTCCTAACCAAGTTATTAAAGCAAGGGGATTCATAACTAAAAAGTTAGGGTTTGTATGTTTCTTTTTAGACAAAATATAGTGTGGTATAGCTACTTGTACATGGTTTTTAGCATGATACTTATGAAATACATGTAAAAATAAGATGATCCATGAAAAAATAAAGTTGAATACTTACTTGACAAAATGAGATGATTATAGGATGATTATGCTTGATGTTCTTGTGTTTTTGTTGCTTGATTCTTGATTAGACTTGTAAAATGAACAACTTTTGTGTCTTACTTCATGAAAAATGATCACTTGATCTATGAGATTGATTATGGTCGTGGGTTTGAGAAGAGAGCAAGAGAAAGATGAACTTTTGATCTTGGTGGAAAAGTGAGATTATGATTTAGGAATTTGGTTAATGAAATGTTTTCAAGGTTTATTAGTAAAATACTTAGGAATCAATGCACATGGTTAAAGAGGTGTCTCATGGCCGGTTTTGGGTGTGAAAAGGAGTAGCCAAAACGGTTTTGATCACTTAGAAAATATAGTGTAGCGTTAAGTGTTATTACGCGTTATTCGTTAAAATCGGGTACCGGGTTTAATAGCAATAAACGTTCACGAGGTATACCGGGATGAAATAAAGTTATAATAATGTTAAAAACATATTAAAAATATGTTGGGTACATTTACTGAGTGATCGGGTGATTATTGTTTAGTTTTCACGAAAACCGTCGTAATATTCATAAGCGTACGTTATAAATAAAATAAATTTCCAAAATACTGGGTAACTGAATGTTATAACTTTTATGATGTTAAAATGGATATAAAAATATGTCGGGACCATTGTGGGAATATTTAGATATATTCGTCGTGTATAAACCGGGTGTTAACGTTTATTTAGAAATCGTAATACGTAAAACGTTAAATATACTGAATATAGTAATTTGAAAATCCTAAGAGTGGTATAACATGTAAATGACCTACTGATGATATGCAGACTATCCCCAGTCCGTATGAAATGTTATTACTGATAATGCATGAATTCGCACCTGAACCAATATGGTTACGCGAATTTGAATACACGTAAACTAAATTTACGATGAAATGTGTAATGCACGTGAATGATGAAATCTTTTCCCGCAATGAATAGTGTTCCATGAATAGTAAATTTCCCAAAAGTTTCTCAGAATATCAAATTGACCTCGAAAACGATGAATAGTAAACTGATGAATAGTGTTTTGATGAATAGTGTTTGATGAATAGTGTTTTTCCAAAGTTCGGGAAATGACCTGAAATGACCTGAAATGGTGAGTTGTGACAGCACTTTTCACGTTTAATTGCATTTTGAAAATGTGAAAGTTGTATTTGATAACATTCAATGTCCTTTGTCAAAACGGCATTTGTTTCTTTCAAAACTGTATTTTGCTTGTTCTGTTTTTGAGTAATAAGATTTTGTGCTTGAACTCGTTTGGCCATGGCAATATAGTCAGGATCTGGACCAGAATAAGGTTCATGTTGTTCAACATGATCATTTTTATCTTGCTCAATAGGATCATCAAATGAAACGACAATGTCATCATCAAATATATCATCTGTGTTTAATTGTTCATCGTTTTGAGAAGATAAAAAAGATTCGGATGGATCAACTTGCGCCTTATCTGATTCAGAAGCAGAGGGTGATGCATTTTCTTGTGTTAAGCATGTGGTTAGGTCATGTACCTGAGACAAACCATCAGTGTTAAACACTGGGCCTGAATCATTCAATTGGAGTTCCTGCATGTTGGCCATAAGCATCACAGCTGCATTGGCTTCAAGATCTTCCATATCATCATCGTTGTAAGTATTAGCGAAGAAACTATTTTCTTGTTCAGTGAAAGTTCCTTCCTTTTCATCTTTGAGAGCCATTAGTAATGCCTGCTTGTGAAACTGACTGCCCCGGGTTCTCGGTTTTGGACATGCTGTTGCAATATGACCTTTTTCGTTGCAGTTGTGGCACCAAACTGGATTCCCAGATTCTGAATTACCATTTGCGACATTGTCATTTCTTCTCTGAGGAGCACCAGAATTGTTTCTGAATCCCCCATTGTTGTTAAACCTTTGTCCATATCCAGAATTTCCTGAATACCCTCCTGAACCTAAACGTCCAAGATTACGGTTCTGAATCTCAACCCGACCAACTTGAATGACAGCTTGATTTCTTGTATTTGATGAAGAACGAAGACGGTTGTTAGTTTTATTTGCGAATTTACTGAAAGCACGAGCAATAAGAGCAAGTCCCTGATTAAATGTATTTATGTCTTCATCATCATCTTCTATCTGATTCGAGTAGTACATGCTATCATGGTTGTCATATGGAGCAAGTTGAGGAGAAGCGTGTTGCGAGGATGATTCATATGGGACCATTTTTTGTATGGTTGTAGGTTGTGGGTAACTGAAATAATTCTGTTCCTGAACATAAGCATGATTGGACATTGAAGGATGTGCAACATGAGATTGAGCAACGAGTACTAGTGGATTTGAAGTTGGTGGTGGTGTATATCCTCCTTATGTAGCTCTATCTTTTTCGACTTCAGATTCATGGTGCTTGAGATAGTCATACAACAAACCATATGGAGCATCATGAAGATTCTTTGCTTGTCTCACAAATGTCACATACTTTTGCCAATCATAACCCAAACTACTGACAAACTTTGTATTGACTGCGATCCTTGGAAGGTGTACTTCATGTCTCTCTAGGTCGTTGACGACATTGGTGAAACGATGATAGTAAGATTCAAGTGATTCCCCTGGTTCGATCATGAAGTTAGTGTATTCCAAGTAAAGTTTAGATTCCATGTCTTCTTTGTTTAGTTGTGTGCCTTCCATAAGTAGATGGACGTGTTCCCACATAGCTTTCGCAGTTGTCTGAGCATCAACACTTCTGAATATTGGATTTTGTATTCCCCGAAGTATGTAAGCCATAGCATACTCATCTGCTTCACAATGAAGATGTTGTTCAGTAGTGAGTGCAGACTCAGGAACTGGTACAGCAGTTGGAGCTACTGGAGGATCAGCAGATGGGTCACCTCCAACGTAGTTAATAGGCCACTGAAACGGTCCTTCAAGGATAACTTGTTTCATGTACTTACCATTGGGTTTCTTGAGTTCTATAAACCTTAAGAATCGACTTGCCCACTGAACATACATACCCGGTGTAAGCATTGGTGGAGTGTCAATAGATCCTGCTTCATGTCTGGATTGTTCAGTTGAAATGACTTCACATATCCGGTCAAAATAGTGAGTCTGTTTTGATGGAAGTTGGCCTTGTTGTTGTGGCATTGGATAGGATTGTTGTATTGGAACCATCTGATGTTGTTGCATGAGAAGATGCTGTTGTGAGTAAAACGGTTGTTGATGATATTGTGGTGATTGTTGATACTGTTGCTGTTGCTGATGATACTGCTGATTCTGATGTTGCTGAGGATGGTTAAAGTTGTAGTACGGTGGTTGAGACATAATGAAACACTTGTGTGAAAAATGGATCTTGTAGACGGTATAGGATTTAGCCAAATCTCGAAAACTTGCACAACTTGTGATTGCGAAACTTGGGATTGAAGTGATCTCGAAACTTTGGAAGAAAGTAGTTCTCGAAACTTTAGATGTTTGAGATTTCGAAACTAAGAGATTGTGAAATTAAGGAATTTTGAAACTTAGATTACGAAGCTTTTGTGAATGTTGAGTTTTTTCGAAACTTAAGAGGTTTGCGAAAAATGTGATTTCGAAAAATTAGAAATTTTCGAAAACACAAACTCACTAACAGAATTTCGAAATTATACAATTTCGAAATTAATCCAAAAGTCGAAGTAGAGAAAATACTGAGTTCACAATCCGTAAGTCGATAGGAAGCAATTTGAAGTGTTCTCGAAACTAGGTAAGTTAGGTGTTTTCGAAACTTGGGCAAAAATTGTTTTCAAGGAAAGCAAACCAAAAACTCATTTTTATTTAAACACACAAGCAAGAATGAGATAGATATAAGGATTTGGGTGATTATAAGAATGAGAGAAATATAAGTGCAAGAGTTTCCTTAAGATATCAAATATCCAACCAAGTTTACAAATGACCTAAGCTTTCTATTTATAGGGAAGGAGCTAGGGCAACACACCTTCTCCTTCCTCTTACCAAGTCGTGTGGGCTTTAAAGCCCATGGGTTTCATAACTTAAGCCTAGTAAACTTAATACAAAATGTAAATGAAAGTAAATAATAACTAAGCAACCTAATATTATTACAAATGACCGAGACTTGATAAAATAGTAAAACTTCGTTCCCAACAACAACTACAACCGATAGTGGTGGGTATGTGATTGGCTTAGGTATTAATTATTCTACATGAGTTGGTCTAAACTTAGGTAGTGGTGATGAACAAAGTGAATCAACTGCTACTGAAACAGCAAGTGGAGTATGCCCAAGTGAAGTAGCTAGTGAAGAACCTGCTACTGAAAAACCAAGTGAAGAATCTACAAGTGAAATACCTACTGAAAAACCTACAACTCATTAACCAAGTGATTCACCTGCTAGTGAATTACCCAAGTGAATCACCATCAAGAAATTCTATGTTATCTTTCAGCTTAAATGTAATTTAACTAATATGTTGTAATTCATATGTTATCACAATGCAGTTTGGTTACTATTTTGTTTTTGGTATATGTTGACTTTAATAGTCAAATTAGGTTATTCCAAACACTACACTCTACATATCCAATTGCAAAATAAAAATTGTAAACAGGTAAAGCAAAACTATAAATTCTAACAAAGGATGTTTTAAAAGATTATAACAATACACTTTGGCCTATAATTTTATGGTTTATGTTGCCTTTGTAAATCAGAATTTATTATCCCAAACAGCCCCGTAAACGACATATGCAAATGCAAAGTGATAAAATGGAAACAGCAAAACCAAGATATACATACATCAACAACTAGTTTTAACATATACACCAAAATATACATCTTAATAACCAACATTTTGAGCAGCCATCACCTTCCCAAAAAATTAACATCTTCATTACATAAACCACTAAAAATAACAAATGAACATTTTGATGGGAGACTTGATATTGATAGGGGGACACTTGAGGTCCCTTGGGGGAGGCATGTACCAATGTTTCCTTATTTTGCTGGTGCTTCCCGTAGCCGCCACAAGACCACGTACAACATTTGTAACCATTTTCCTTGGTTTTGGACTTTTATGAACAAGGGTGCTAACAGGTTGTGCATTTGATGCATCAACCTCTTTTCCTTTAGAGTTGGTATATGGAAATATAGCAAAAACATAAGAACATCAGAGTTTAGCCATTACTACTATCCTACTTTTCAATCAGTAAGTCTAACCTTTTGCAACCTCCGTATTCCCATACTTTTTCCACAAGTCTTCAAGTATCAAATCAACAATTTCATCTTCTATATCTCACTTATTCCCATAAGTAGCCATGACATAGTCAATCATATCATCAGAGACTTTTAGTTTTGCTAAAATTCCTTTTCGTTGCAGAACTGCCATTGCTTGTATTTCTTGAAAATAAAATCGGCTCATTTAGGGACACAATTGATTGCTAAGCTAAATATGTCAATCACACAAATACATAAAACTTAACTAACCTTTCATCACTTTGGCTTCTTTCGCAAATCTGCATAACTCTTCAAACATCTCATCAGACATTTCATCACTTTCTAACCAACTATCCTCATATTTGCCCTTCATATACTCTACCATTTTATCTGTCACTTGTGTCTTAGTAAGGTCCATGTCTGCCATTATTTTCTGATGGACAAATATGGGTAACTTGTTAGGTCACCATTTTGTAAACACAAGTATAATAACAATAGAAATGAGATGAGAAAGGAGATTTGGGTGATTATATGAATAAGAGAAATATAAGTGCAAGAGTTTCCTTAAGAAATCAAATAACCAACCAAGTTTACAAATGACCTAAGGCTTCTATATATAGGGAAGGAGCTAGGGCAACACTCCCTCTCCTTCCTTTCATCATTTCGTGGGCTTTGAGGCCCATGGGTTACATACCTTAAGCCTAGTAAACTTAATACATTTAGTAAATGAAAGTAAGCAACCTAACATTATTACAAATGACCGAGACTTGATTGAATAGTGAAAACTATGATCCCAACAATCTCCCCCTAAGGGTCGGTCATCATGGTTGCTTGACGTCTTCATCTTTGTCGTTGACTTGTGACATGTAAATCTCTAGACGTCTTCAAAAATGGTTAACTGATAATGAATATACTTTGCTCTATGTCTTTGTTCTTTGGTGATGATGTAGTGATTGTGTCACGAAGTAGTCTGCCTTTCGTCACTCCTGCGTCTATGGTGGTTGTCCGCCATTCCAACATACTCACACATCTTTGGACTTAGACTTTCACATATAAGAAGTTCCTTTTCATACATTGAGATCTTTGTCTTTATACTTTGTAGATTCTTCTTATTGGTGTAGAATCTTTCTTGGAGCTTTGTGTTGCTGAGATCTTTGGGGGAGCTATCATCTGCTTCAAGATGTATGTATGAGCATGTTGGAATCTACCATCATGGAAGTGAGGTACCTGCGAGTAAACAGTTAGCAATAAAACACCCGGTACTTACAGATAAGGAATTAGAGTTCATCAACAGCATATTGTGAAGACTCCCTCTAATCCTTATCCAGGCCGTTCCCATATCAGATACTCCCGAAGGAGCTTACGAGACCTACTGAGTAGCTCAATGACTGGGTGAGTCGTTGGGGATCACTCCACGACTGGAGACCGTAATGGAACCACCGCAAACACTAAGCGTAACCTTTGTGAGGTTACCGAAGTGACCTGCTGTCAGGGCTGTTAGATGTTGACCCTGGCAGGATTTCCGTTCAGTCATTGAGAAATACTTACGTAATCCTCTCATAAACGTTCTTGGCAGATTGCTAAGATCTGCGAAGGACTCGATAGTTTACAACTGATGCCCATTGATGTAGAACATCAGTTGTAGAAATACTAAGTGTTCCTAAGAGATCTTTGATGTATCTCAAGGCTCTAGACTCTATAAGTGCACACCTAGGTTTCCTATGCGGAGACTAGGGAGGGGTCTCCTGCTTCAATATCAACCGTCTCTAAGAGATAGGTCGATAGGTTACCCTGGTTCCCCGTGAGAATGAAACAAGTCCTTTTAAGAGAACTTGAGTGGTTAAGAAGGTTTAGTGCATTGCGTCACTGGGTCCATGACGACTTTGTCTTCAATACCGGTGTTGTCTTTTGCAACAGCCAGTAGCATACGTATTGAACCCGGTGTCTGCCCTAAGGTTGAATCATATGGAGGGCTATTTCTTTTCACCCTTTACTTTACTTTTCTTTTTAATTCTTCAACTCCTTCTTTCCCTTTCATTCTTTTCTTCTTTTTTTCGTATCATACCTAAGGACTTCTAATTCTAACTATGGGAGATGTCCTTGGGTAAATCCCTCTGGCTCTGGCGGATCATAGGACGAATATTCGTATCTTAATCACCTTATAACTCCGACAGTAGCCAAGAAACCTTTGATTGAAAATCTCTCAAAGTGTTTGTGATAATCAAACTTTTGGTTAACACTTTGAGAGTTTTGTGTACACTTTTGAAGGGCTCCCCCTGCACATGTGCTCATAAGTATTTAATAAATTTGCACATGCGAGAGGAGCAAGCATTTTGAATTGATCCACTTTCCGTGAACAAGACCGATTCGAGACACACTTACCTCACTAGTTAAACTAGCTTGAAGTTATTACCCGGCCTGGTCAAGTCCACAGAAAGTTTCTCGAGATGGTACATTTCTACTAAGACATATCCTTTTCGAGACACGCTTACTTGGTTAGTTAAAGAGATACATTGTCAGCTTTTAGGTGACAACTAGCTCTAGTAACTAACTTGATGTTATTACCCGTCGAGGATAAGTCCTTTCGATATTACTAACTTTATAGTCTCATCATTTCCTGGGTCAATACTGAGTCTAGCTCGCACATGATACAACTTTTAAGCTTTGACTTCGTATATTTTAATCACTTTATCATTTTCTCCCCCTCAAAAATAGCATATAAAATGATGGTTTTGACAATCTTTTAGATTAAAATATGCCTTTTGAGTCTTACGGGGAGATTCACCAAGAACTTTTGATTTAGAGCAAAGTATTTTGTTTTGACAAGTGCTCCCCCTCAACAAGTGATTAGGTCTTATTGAGGTGAAATACTTGTCCTTTTGAGCAGAATTATGAAAATCATAAATGTTTGATTAATTCTACTCAAAAGTAAGAAGCCTTCGCTCCTTATATTTAGGATTGAGGCACTGACGCGTACCTCAGGGTCCTTTCTATACAAGATCGGGTTGTGCACTGTAATGCGTACACAAGCCATTATGAAAATGATTCAATCAAATGAAATAACCAAATGTACCAAGTTAATCTTCGTCAGGAAGTGGAGCATCAAAGTCAGTGAACTTGGGTTCTGGTCTTTCGAAGAGTCTGATAGGAAACGATGGTCTGACACCGATATAGCTTTCCAGTCGTCTGATTTGTTCCCGTCAAAATAACCTTTCTTCAATCTTTAAGACAAAGTTACGAACTTGCCTTCTTGTGCTGGATTTCCATCTAGGTTGTTCCCCCTTAGCTATCTTTCGGTGATCATCATTCAACCTTTTGACAAGCCCATCACGAATAGATTTGAGTGTGACATCACAGAATTTGTGTACCTCATCGAACCTCATGAAACTTTGTAGCTTTTTGCTGTTGATGTAGGTGAAACCAAAAGGTTCTTGGTTGAGAGTAAACTGTGGTGTTTGATAGATGACATCAAAGTAGAATTGCGGATTTGTCAAATTGATCTTCTGTTGGTAACTTTCCACTCCAAGCTGAAGATCTTCCACTCTTTCTTGAACAATCAATCGTCGGATGTAAAGAAGTAGTGATGCCATGAAGTTGTACTGTACATCTCTATCGAATCCACGCATTCTTCCTTGAACCTTTTCGAGATACATGTCTTCGATGTCATTGAGATTAAGGTCTGGAAAGTCTGCTTCGGAGAACTTGTACTTCTTTTCATCTTGTCGTTTAACAACAATTTCACGCATGAATATGTAGTTAAACCGTTGCGACTCTTGAATCTCCAAGATAGCGATGATCTTAGATTTTTGCTTCACATTTCCCAATGATTTCTCTCCTAATCTGCTAGTATAACCGAGACGACGACGTTCTGGCCAGTGTTGAATTCCGTGTAGAGTATCTCTGTCGTAAGCTACGATGGAGTTGCTGAAAATACGAGTGGTCTCTTCAATGGCAGGAATTTCGTATCTTGCGGCAGGTACTGAGATGGTGAGTGATGAAGCATATTTCTTCTTGGATGTCTCCTGGGTGAGCTGGATGTTACGAAGATCTTTGTTGAAGAAGAAGCTGTAAGGTATCTTAGGTTTTTCTGGAAATCCTTTCAACGGTAATGGTTTGGTCCAGTCAGTGAAGTAAGGTTTTTCATAATTTTTGGAACTGAGATCGATATTCACTTCAGGATTTAGCTAGTCAAAGTCGGCAAACATTGCACTAGCTATATTCTGCATATGATATTCGTATTCCACTTTGTTTCCAGATCTTTTCTTGAGGAATTCTTGTGCATCCCTATTGATTCTTCTGAGCTCCGTCTTTGTAAGTTTGTTGATCTGAAGATCCTTCATTATGACTTGGGTGAACTGTAGAGTGTTACCAGGAAGGGGTTCTTCTTCTTCGAGAGGAGGTTGAGCTTGAACCATTTCTGTCAGTCAATCATTCTGAGGAGTGTCATCATTGTCGAGCCATGAATGACGTCTTTTCTTCTTTGATTTCTTGGACTTAGATGTAGCATCTTTGTCTTTAGCCTTGGATGGTGACGATGGTCCAGCATGAGAATTGGGAATAGGTGAAGCACGATACTCGGCGTCAGGTTGACCCTGGTAGTCATCAGTAGGTTCCATTAAAGTTTCTTCCTCTTCAGTTTGACCTTGACCGGTAGCTGAGGGGTGTTGTTGATTTCCAGGAGGAGTGGAGTCCTTTCGTGGTTGTAGAGAAGATGGGGGACCGGTTCCAGACTTAGGTTTCTTGCCTTTTGAGTTTGGGTCAGGATCGTCATCTTTTCTTGATCTTTTCAGGGTTCCAGCTGCATCTTTGCATGACTCTTTGGATATGTAAGCCACCATTGCATCATAAAGTGCTTTTTCTTCAGCAGTCTGTGTGGTTTTGGAGGCAATAGTGTCGAAGAGTTTGGCAAGCGTTTCATTGAAGGATAATTCAGGGACGGTTGGAGCAACAGTAGAAGCTTTTGCAGTGTGAAGTGTGAATGGTGTAGTTGACAACATTTTTCTAGTGACACTTCTGATTATGTGATCCAAGTTGTCCTTGATAGGTTCAAGAAGTTTTGCTACTTCAGGAGTGATCATCTCAACTACATTTTCAGAGAGAAAATCATGTGTGGCAGTCCTGATAAATCCTGTGTAATCAGAGTTCAAGAACTTATCGATCAGCTGCTTTGACTCCTGAAAATCTTCAACTTGTTTGGTAAGATTGGTAACCATGTTGGTAAGTTTGTTGACTTGCTCCTGAAGATCAACTGGTTGTTTTGGTTCATTGATTGAATGCTGTTTTGATGCGGTTTCTGACGGTGTGGGAGATGAATGCTCAGGTGATGATTCGGACGATGACTCGTTGTGAGAGTTTGAAGAAGAGGCAGGAGGAGTCGGATCCTTTGGTGGAGAGTCTTGTGGAGGTGGAGGTTTTGCTGAGGAAGTCTGCTGAGAGGATGACTTAAGAAATATGTTTGTGTCGAATGCATTCTTCTCTTCATTTTCTTTTCTACGATGTTCCTCTGCTTCCTATGCTTCTCGTGCAAGAAACTCTGGAGTAATGAGGTATTCATGTTCCTTATCCGTAGCAATATTCTCTTGTCCGCCGACATTCTCTTCTACATTAGCAGTCTCTGTCATATTGACATCTCCTGTTTTGTCTGTATCTTTACCGGTGTCTTCAGGCTGTGGAGCTGACTCTAATGTAGTGGACACAACGGGAGGAATCATGCTGTTAGTAGCTCCTTCATGTTCTGACTGATCGATAGGTGGTGGTGTTGAAGGTTGAGACATGAGTCGGCTTTCGAGAGTTGCTTTCCTTTTTTCTTTCCGATGTCGCTTTTCTTCAGCTCGAGTGTCGACAACTATACTTTTCAGTTTGTGTTTATCGACCAAAGGTTCAACTATTGGTTCGTCTTCATCATCATTAGGCTCATTATTAGTGATCCCTTTTCTTTTCCTTGTCTCTTCTTTATAAGTTTCAAGACTTTGTTGTATGGCGATCTCTGTTGCAGGAAATCCTTCATCAGGAGCTCATACTCTCAGTTCATAGTCTGGTTCTTCATCTTCAGATTCCGTGTCGAACTCTGATTCGCTGTCAGAAGGTGGGGGTGTAGGTTCATCATGAAGGGTGTACTTAGGAGTTACCTTCTGCTTTGGCTTGGTTGCAGGTTTGGGTTTGGATGTAGGTTTAGGTTTGGTGGAAGTCTTGGGTTTTGACTTAGGAGCAGCCTTAGACCTAGTATGAGGTGAGCCAGTGGTGCTTGTAGTACTCCCAGACTTTACACCTCCTTTGCTACGAGTCTGAATAGTAGCTTCTTCCTGTATCCCTTTGTAAGCATTATCATAGTATTTGTAGTTCAGACTTTTCTTGATCATGTCATCAAGAAGGTATTCGGGAAGCCTCATTCCTTTGATCATGGTAGAGGAAGTGGTCGTCTTGATGAATGAGGTGGTGAAGTCATCCTGGAAGAGGTGCATCGGCTCATTAGGATCAGCCATCCTCTTGATGAATTCTGGACTGTCTTTGCAGAAATATTCTATGAGAAGCTTGGTGAATCTGGTGAACGGGATCATAGTCTTTACACGTTCGGTTTGAATGCTGTAGACTATATCTTTCATGATTGGAACTGCAAAGTCAATAGGTGTCAGAGTCACCATTCCCCAGAATGTTTGCAAGTGTTTAAGTCTAGGATGTTCATGACCACTTTTTCTTCCTGATATCGATCTTACAACCAACAGACAGAATTTTCTCCAAGGCTGAGGGATATTCTTGGCATTGAATCGGGAAAGTTTGACTAGAGGTACGTCATCATCAACATCATATCCTAACTCAATGAAGAAGTCAAGAAGGTCCAGTTCAGGTAGTATAGGAGCAAATTCGTTGTCAGTTTGAGGCAGGTGAAGGACTGTACGAAGAACGTCGTGATTAACATTGTAGACTTGGCGATCTAGCGTAACAGTAAAAGATTCATCATCCAAGTTAGCCTTAGCCATAAGCCAGAACTGATGAAGGTAGAACAGAGGAACTGAAGTAGAACAGATGAGCAGATGTTTGCAAGGATGTGCAAGGAGAATATCTTTGACAATCTTGCACGAGTTCTCAGAAATTCTTAACTTGTCGAAGTCAACTCGTGGATTGTTATTACCAATATCAACAATGTAGTTGGCGGGAATGATGTCATCCATGGTGAGTAGTGGTTGACTTTGTTCAGTGACGTTCTCGTTGTGTTCAGCCATGTTAATCTGAAAAGCATCATCATAAACCAAACATCCAGATTTGTTACTTGTTAGCAATGATTTGAGTTTGTTTTGTAGATAAGTACTTATTATTAGTGAAGCACAACATGGTTTAATTGTTATATGTGACGATATGAATGATGAACATTTATTTGATCATTTAGAATCGCGAAATCAATCACACAATGCAAAGTCTCACATCTAAGCACAATTGATATACACTATTCATTGTTACATCACATTATATAACAACTAAGAATCACAACAAAGTCACATGTGTTCTAAATGACAAGGCCATTATTTCGAAAAATGTACATTGTATCAATTTATTGCAAACATATTAACACTTAAGTGAGATTTCGAAAAAATACATAACACTCTTATCGCAAACATGTATAAAGAAAGAATTTCGAAAAATGTTACAGAGTATGTTCTCGATAAATAAGTTATCGAGAACATGCTTGTTTGTAAGATTTTCGAGATCTTTTCTGATACATGATTGCGAAAGATTTCATGTTTTCGAAAAAATCAATACTTGATAAAAAAATTTCGCAATCATACTATGACCTAGTGTTTTCAAAATTTATGTTCAAAGAGTATTTTCAAAAACAATATTTTCGAAAAAACTGAGTTTTGAACAAAAATTATCGAAATCATGAGACAGAGAATAATTTCGAAAAAATTTCACCAAGATTGCGAAAAATTTGTGTTCTCGAAAAATTCTTATACAAGAATCTTTCGAATTTGAAGTCTAACGTACATTTCTTTTGCGATAATAAAATCCAATGATTCAGGCCTGTCATAAAGATTAATAAACACCAATTAGACATAACCAATATTCTCCTTATCTAAGATCTCAATAATTATCAAGAACAAGTTCTCGATAACATTTCAACTTTGAATCTAATGAGAATCAATGGTTCTAGCAAATCACAAGCACATGTTAAAAGCACATTATGACAACATACATCACATTTGGACTCAGATAGATAGAAATTCACTATGAACGAGGCAAACAAGTTATCGAGAATCAAGCATCAATAGATATGAATCAACAAGATCAATCATAACATTGAAGCTTATCACCATGGAAACATATCCCACCAATAATACAAAGCAAACAACCACATAATCAAATGTTCTCAAATCGTACCAAACCCTAGGTTTCTAAATCGTAATAAACATGAAGGAAAGCATGAGAAAGTGATGAGGATATGTTAGAAACAGGTTTTGTAACAAAACCCTATCAAGAATCAAACTCCTATACATGATTATAGCAAATTTCGAAATCGCAAACCCTAGTTCTCGAAATCGAAGAAATCAAGAGATTTAACCGTTGGATTTAAAATTAAACAAAAACCTATGATTGAAATACCCTAAAGATTATTTAGGAACTTAAAGATTAAAGATCACAAACACGGATTGCTTGTTTGAATATGGATCGTAGGTTTCAAAATGGAGGGTTTTAGGTTGTCTGATTTTCAGAAAAATGAAAAATGGGTGTTTGTTTTGGTTTTATTATTAATAGTTTAGAACTTAGTCACATTTGACCCCTTAACTATAGATATTACATTGTGAGTCCTAAAGTTAAATGGCAAATGAGTGAAAAACAAAGATATACTCCTAACCGCCATTGTAAGTGAAACCTTAAACGAGATGAGACAAGGGAATGAACATAAGACTTCCACAATATCTGAAGTACCGCATCTTTTGAAAAAATATGCAAGTATATCAATTTGAGAAAAAAATGTGTAGCATTTGAGCTTATCTCCCCCTCAACACTTGTAAAAAAAAATTAGAGAAATAATGACAAGATGTTGAAGAGAAGTTATATACTTGCATTTTTTTTTTTTTTTTTTATGAATAAGAAAATAAAAAATATGAAAATCTTTTTGTGTTTTGATTGGTTTATATTTTAAAAAAATATTTACAAAGATAGTTTTGATGTTTGACGATCAATTGTGTTTTAAAAACTTTTCCAGATCCTCTGGAGTCAAACATCGCATACCAATTTGGTGAACTAGACTAGCAAACCTTGATGGTGCTAAGGATTTGGTAAGTAAGTCCGCCAATTGGTACTCAGTCCCAACAAAATAAAGTTCAACGGTACCCTTTTCCACATGCTCTTTGATGAAGTGATATCGGAGATCGATGTGTTTTGATTTGCAATGATGTACTGTGTTGCAGGAGATAGCAATTGCACTTTTGGAATCACAGTAGATAGGAATCTTGTTGAATAGGTAGCCATAATCCTTAAGTTGTGATCTGATCCAAATGACTTGAGCACAACAAGCGGACATTGCTACATATTCAGATTCTGTTGACGACAGTGATGTGCAGTCCTGCTTCTTTGATTGCCATGACACAAGTTTATCTCTGAGAAATTGTAATCCACCAGATGTACTTTTGCATGTGTCTAAACATCCTGCATGGTCAGCATCTGAAAAAGCAATTAGTTCAAAACCAGAATCCTTCGGATACCAGATTCCCAAGTTAATGGTTCCCTTTATGTATCGAAGGATTCTTTTGACCTCGCTGAGGTGTTTTTCAGTTGGTTTAGACTGATAACGAGAGCACATGTAGACAGCAAATACTATATCAGGTCTACTAGCTGTGAGATACATGAGGGACCCAATCATACTTCGGTATTTGGTAGGGTCAACTGGAGTCCCATGTAAGTCAGCATCTAGTTTTGTGGTATAGCCCATTGGTGTATTGTAAGTATCACTGGTCTTCATTCCATGTTTCTTTAAAATTTCAAGAGCATATTTGGACTGATTTATAAAAATTCCACGGGGTGATTGATGAACTTGTAGTCCTAGAAAGAACGAAAGTTCACCCATCATGGACATTTCAAAATTATCTTTCATTAATTTTGCAAAATCATTAGAGTAAATTCTTTTTGTTGAGGCAAAAATAATGTCATCGACATATATTTGAAAAACAAGTAAGTCATCCCTGTAGGTTTTTGTAAATAGTGTTGGATCCACCGATCCTTTAGAAAATTTATTGGCCAGCAAGAAAGTGGACAGTTTGTCATACCACGCCCGTGGGGCTTGCTTAAGTCCGTAGAGTGCCTTTTTGAGTCGGTAAACGTGATTAGGACGCTCAGGATCAACGAAGCTGTCAGGTTGGCTCACATACACTTCTTCACGGAGTTCTCCATTAAGAAATGCAGTTTTCACATCCATTTGGTAAACAACCATGTTCCTGTGTGCAGCATAGGCCAAGAAGATCCGAACAGCTTCGTGTCTAGCCACTGGAGCAAAGGATTCAGCAAAATCAAGTCCTTCTAGTTGGGAGTATCCTTTCGCTACCAGGCGTGATTTGTTACGTATGACAGTTCCTTCAGCATCAAGCTTATTCTTCCAAATCCATTTTAACCCAATGACAAAGACTCCGTCAGGTCTTTCAACTAATTCCCAGACTTCTAGTCTTATGAATTGCTGAATTTCCTCTTGCATAGATTCAATCCAGTTGTCATAAGTCATTGCATCTTTAATGTTCTTAGGTTCTTCGTGACAAATTGTGAGTGCATAGATACAAGTTTCTCCATCCGTGTGAAGTCGTTGTCTTGTCATATCAGGTGCATCTGGATGGCCAATAATATGAACTAGTGGATGGTCTCGAGTCCATTTGTGTGTTGAAGGGTGCAGTTGATAAGTATCTCGCATGTTAGCAGGATCCAAATTGCGTGTTGATGACTCAGCTATATCAGGAACTGTAGGAGCTGGTGCAAACGGGTTAAAGAACGCATCAGGATCATGCTCTGCGGGTTATGGAACTGATTGTGGTGTTGGATCTTCAGCTGGATGGTGGGAAGTAGAACCAGTTTGTTCTACTGTAGATGGTGATACAATTGGAGGACCGTCTCTCGCAACACTTGTAGTTGTTTGTTGAGGTGAGTCTGGTACTGGAATGTTATCAGGTTGAGCAGCGGAATTAGGTGAGACCTCAGTAGGACGGTATTCAATTGTGTCATCAAATAGTGGAGCCAACAAGGTTTCTAATTCTTTGCGGTTGAGTGGCAAGGATTCAGCCGAAGATGCCGGAGAGTTAAGACGGTTGAATTCGGGTCCTAAGCTGTGTTACTCAGAAGCCATTTGTATGAGTTCATCAAAATTAGCGTGAATGGTTTCTTGAATTTCTCTTGTACAACGATTCCATATCCGAAAACCTTTTTTAAATTTTCACAGTATCCAATGAACACTCCGATATCAGCCTTTGCTTTAAGTTTACCTAAATCATCACGATCATTTTTCGGATAACAAAGTGCTCCAAATACATGAAAGTAATCGATATTCGGTTTTCTTTTGTGAACAATTTGATAAGGTGTTTTACGATGGCGTTTTGTTATCATGCAATGGTTTTGGGTATAACATGCGGTTGAAACAGCTTCTGCCCATAAGTAATCTGGTAATTGAGCATTAATCAACATAGTTCTAGCAGCTTCCACTAACGTCCTGTTGCGTCTTTCAACAACTCCATTCTGTTCTGGGCTTCTAGGAATAGATGTTTGATGTTCAATTCCCACTTTCTCATAATATGACCTAAGTGTCTGATTCTTGAATTCAGTTCCATTGTCAGTTCTGATCATTCGTACAGTGTTGCGTAACTGAACTTGAATTTTTGTAAGAAAGGTAATGATCATGGAAGGAGCCTGATCTTTACTTCGTAAGAAGTAGACCCAAGTCCATCTTGAATAATCATACACAATTACAAGAATGTAACGTTTACCATTGATACTTTGAACACGCATCGGTCCACACAAATCCATGTGTAGCAATTGTAGAACATGATTCGTACTGTGCTCAGGTTTTAAAGGAAAATGAGCCCGAGTACTTTTTCCTTGTTCACAGGCAGGACATAAGTGATCTTTGGTAAAACGGAATCTTGGAAATCCATCAACAAGTTTGAACGGAGCAAGGTCAGTCATAGTTTTGAAATTCAAGTGCAAAAGACGTTTGTGCCATAACCAAGATTTAGTCGATTCTGCTTTGGAGAGAAGACATATCGGAGAAGTAGCAATCATATCTGACATTGAGATTGTATAAAGGTTAGAACCACGTGAGCCAGACATTAGGTCGTTTCCTTGTAAGTCACGAACAAAGCAAGTTTTCTCACGAAATGCAACTTCTAGATCCCCATCACAAAATTGACCAACAGAGAAAAGGTTGTGTCCAAGGCCTTCCACATAATAAACACGACTGATTTCAATGTTCCCACTGACATAGTCACCATATCCCATGATTAGTGCGTAATGATCATTCCCGAATCTGACAGTACCAATGAACTTTGAGACAAAGTTGTGTAACAGTTTGAGATTGCCTGTCATATGTCGGGTGCATCCGCTATCAACAATCCAGAGAATGATCTGTACCACCTGTATCACAAGAAGAAGACACAGATGGAACAGAAGTAAGGGTGGAACCCAAAGACAGTGCGGGTTCCTGTTGGTTAGAAACACATGTATTCAACAATTTAGGAATCCATTTAAAGTCTGGTTTGTATTGTAACCAACGTTGCCAGTTCCAACTAGTTTTTGCTTTCTTAATGTTAAATGCACTAGTAGTTGGCTCATTCCTAGATTTGTTCTCGGCACGTATGGGGGTAACTTCTTCTTCATTAGAAACCGCAGAGGGTGGCTTTCCTAAAATAGACTTAGAGGCAGTAGTGGGCCTAGAAGGAATGCGTGTCCTACGTTTCTTATGACGATTAAGAAGAGAATTAGCTATACACTTAGTATGTTCACCAGATGATACGCTTTTACGACAAAACACACAAGAAGCATTAATATTCAAAACATTCAAAGGTTCATCATTCGTTACATTTAGATTTTGATTAGAATTTGCCAGATTAGAATCTAAATCTGATGCAACATGAGTTTTATTCAAATTCTTAAGTTGATCTTCTACTCCTTGAGCTTCTAGTGATCCTATCTTACGTTGCCAAAGCCTATTCTTCTTTTTACTTTTTCGCTTGGGTCTGCTAACGCTATTAGGGGAGACTAATCCTGTAGAAGTGGAGGTATCAACATTAGTGTTTTGAATGACATGTTCTTTAGCGGTTTTGTTTAATTGATACATTCCTGGTGCTATCACCGTGGTGTCAACCATCTTTCCTTTTTGAATTAGCTTAATTTTCTCTTTCAAATCAATGATGATGTGATTTTTATCCTGGATTTCAGACTCAAGTAAACCATTGCAATATTTGATGTCACCGCGGTTTTGTTGCCATTCGGCGTTTTCAATTTTTAAATCCGCAATTTCTTTCTCGTATCAGAGACACAGACTTTTTAAAGACTCGTTGTTTTTGCAAATCTAACAAGAGTTTGAAACATTTTGACTTTGAAGTTTCAATTCCATTTCAAGACTTTGAGCTTGACACCATTCAAGCCTTTGTTTGAGTTGACAAATGTCTTTTGAAAATTGTTTTGTCACATCATCATTTTTAATTCTCAGCTTATCATTTTCCAGTTTGAGTGTCTCAATTTCCCCATTCAACAAGTTATTATTAACACAAAGATCATCCTTAAGCATAGAAGTACCAGATTTATAGAGATCATTCATGATAACAGACAAAATATCAACATTGAGAACTTGTTCCAAGAGTTGATCAGCATCATTTTTTAAAACTCTGTTTATTTGCTTTTGAACCAAAATCTCATTTTTGGTAGAGTTGAAAACGTTTATCATATTTTTGACCTCGTTTTGAAGTTCCTGATCCCAACGTGTAGCACAGAGACGGAGGTGTTTGACAATTGGCAGCATTTGTTTTTGAAAAATATCTCTCTTTTCTCGCTCGTAAGCGGATTGAAAAGTTTCAACTTTTATTTCAGAATTGCGTGCAATTGTTTCCTCCAAAATTTCGATGTCTTCCATAAAAGTTTTGAAATAATTTAAGACACGACAGGTTTTTGGTAATGGTGTAAGTTCACCGGATGATGGTAAAGGACCATTTACTTATGCTACAGTTTGGACAGGGGCCGCATTAGAGGATGAAACATATGACTCTTCGACAAACCATGATTTCTCAGGTAATTCCTTTTGAGTCACAAAAGATTTAGAAAGAGGTGGAGCTTTTGAATAGTCATATGGTGTCCAGTATTGAACATAACTCATTTTTGATCGACTCTCTTCTTCAAGTTCTTCTTCTTCCTCAGTATCAAAAACAACAGCACGCACAATCGTATTATCAAGCAAATGGTCCATACTGTAAATTTTAGGAATTTCTTTGAAAGCCGTGTGAAGAAACATTGAATTGTAATCACCAAGTGCAAAACCTTTATCGGGTCTCGGTTTTAAAGTAAATTTCTCAATTGTTGTGACAGAGTTCCCGTGTTTGTAAACAATGTTACGAAATTCTTTGAGTTGTTTTTCAAGATCAACAATATCACCGAGTAAATCATCTATATACTTCCTTTTTCGTATTTTATGTTCACAAAACTCCTTTTTACAATTGGACAATTCAGTATCCATTTTTGAAAGGTCTCTTTGAAGACATTCAACTTGCATTTTCAATTCACACTTTTCACTTTCGAGTTTCGAAATCAACTTTCCGTTTGACTTAATTAAATCTTGCATTTTGTGTTGAAGATCTTGTTCTTTGTTGTAAGAATCTTGAAAAGCTTTTTCAAAACTTTTTGTATGTTTAATCTTTTCTTGCTGACTTGAAAGTTGTATTTTATAACACTCAATATCTCTTGCAAGTGCCGCATTTCTTTCTTTTAAAACTTTGTTTTTCTTGTTGCATTTTGCAATTAGCAATTGTTGATCATTTAGTTGTTTAGATAACAATATGAGGTCAGGGTCTGGATCAAATGATGGTTCATGTTGTTCGAAATGATCATGTTTATCATTCTCAATAGGATCATCAAATGAAACAACTGTGTCATCATCAAATATGACAACTGTGCTTATTTGTTCATCTGTTTGAGAAGATGAAGATGATTTAGATGGAACAACTTGCGTCATATCTGATTCAGAAGCAGAGGGTGAAGCTATTTCATGTATTAGGCATGTTTTTTGGTCATGTACCTGAGACAAGCCGTCAGTGTCATACACTGGACCTGAATCATTAAACTGAAGTTCCTGCATGTTGGCCATAAGCATCACAGCTGCATTAGCTTCCAGATCTTCCATGTCATCATCATTGTTCACATTTGCCATGAAGTTGTTATCTTGTTCAGGGAAATGTCCATCTTTTTCATCTTGAAGAGCCATGAGTAATGCCTGCTTGTGAAACTTACTACCCCGAGTTCTCGGTTTGGGACATGTTGTTGCTATATGACCTTGTTCATTACAATTGTAGCACCACACTGCATTCCCTGAGTTGGAGTTCCTTGTTGCAACTGGTTCAGACCTTTGCTGAGAAGACCCTGAGTTGTTCCTGAACCCTCCATTGTTACTAAACCTCTGACCATTCCCAAAATTTCCTGAAGAGCTTCCTGAACCAGATCGACCATAGCTACGATTCTGAATTTCCACTCTTCCATCATTGACAACAGCTTGATTCCTTGTGTTAGAAGATGAACGTTGACGGTTGTTTGTCTTGTTGGAGAATTTGCTAAAAGCACGAGCAATAAGAGCAAATCCCTGATTCAACGTGTTAAAGTCATCATCGTCATCGTCATTGGAATTTGAGTAATACACTGCATCATTGTTGTTTAATGGAACAAGTTGAGTAGAAGCATTCTGTGGAGATGAATCATAAGGGACCATTTGGTTCAAGGTGGAAGATTGTGGATAACTGAAGTAGTTCTGCTCTTGAACATATGCATGATTTGACATTGGTGGTGGAGCATAGGGAGACTGAGCTACGAGAGCCAAAGAATTTGGTGTAGAAGTTGGTGTGTATCCTCCTCGTAGAGCTCGATCTTTTTCCACTTCAGGTTCATGGTGTTTCAGAAAATCATACAACAAACCATATGGTGCATCATGTAGATTTTTGGTTTGACGTACAAATGTCACATATTTATGCCAGTCTGGACCAAGACTACCGACGAATTTGGAGTTCACTGCTATCCTTGGTACTGTGATTTTGTGACGTTCCAGATCATTGACCACATTTGTGAAACGATGATAGTAGGATTCAAGTGACTCTCCTGGTTCAATTGTGATGTCTGTGTATTCCATGTAAAGTTTGGATTCCATATCATCTTTGTTCAATTGAGTGCCTTCCATAAGGAGATGAACGTGTTCCCACATAGCTTTGGCTGTTTTCTGAGCATCGACACTGCGATAAATTGGATTAGGTATTCCTTGAAGTATATAAGCCATTGCATACTCATCAGCTTCACGATGTAATTTCTGTTCTTCAGTGAGTGCAGTTTCTGGAAGAGGTCTATCACCAGGAGGACGTGGAGGACCAGCTTCAAATCTTGTTGGCCACTCAAATGGTCCTTCAAGTATCACTTGCTTCAAGAATTTCCCATGAGGTTTCTTTAGTTCAAGAAATCGTAAGAATCGACTTGACCATTGAACATAGTTCCCAGGTGTCAGCATTGGAGGTGTTTCAGGTGATCCTGCCTCATGTCGGGATTGTTGAGTTGTAATAACTTCACACATTCTATCAAACCAGTGAGGTTGTTTGGAGGAGAACTGAGTGTTCTGTTCTGACATCTGATATGATTGTTGTTTAGGAATGATTTGATGTTGTTGCATCATGAGATAATGATGTAGTGGATTAAACGGTTGTTTTTGAACTTGTGATTGTGAAGGTTGTTGATACGGTTGTTGCTGATGGTATTGTTGTTGCTGATACTGCTGATGTTGCTGTTGATGAGGGAAGTAGTAATTAGGTGGTTGAGACATCTTTAAACACTTGTGTAATAATGGATCTTGTAGAAGGTATAGAATTAGCCAAGTATCGAAAAACTTTGCTCAACTTCGGATTGCGAAAGCTTGGTCAACAGGGATTGCGAAAGTTTGCTGAATAAGGGATTGCGAAACTTTTGTATTCCAGTGATTGCGAAACTTCTGATTGGGATTGCGAAAATTTCAGGTTCTCGAAATTAAGTGATTTCAATACTTTTAGAAATTTTTCGCAAAACAAAGTGGTTTTCGAAACTTATACAAGTTTTCGAAAAAAATGTGATTTCGAAAAAAATGGTATTTTTCGAAAACACAAAAACCACGATCCCAGTTTTTGAAATTGTACAATTTCAAAAAGTTACCAAAAGTCGAAGTACTTTACTTTCTTATACAAGAAAGAAAATACTGAGTCCACAAAAACGAAGTCTATGTAGAGTACTTTGAGTAGATCTCGAAATAGGGACAATACACTTTCTCGATAAGCTAGGCGAGTATGATTTTCAAAGAAAGCAATCCTAAAACGTGTTTTTATTTAAAGATTCTTGTACTTTTAGGTATAAAATGAAGATTTCTTGAAGAAAGTTGAAAACTTTATGAACTTTTTCCAAAAATTTTAAAATTACGAAAATAAGTACAAGAAGCGAAAATCGATTTTTTTTTTTTTTTTTTTTTTAGAAAAGTTTGAAACTTTTATGTTTGTTTTGATTTGTAGCACAAGTTTGTAAGCAAATATGTGATAAAAACCAAAAAACAAGCAAAAAAGTACGAAAATTTTGACAACAAATCGATTAAATACAAGTTTTAAGAAACGAAATCAATGAAAAACACAAAAGCTACACCTTCATATGGCGAATGATACCACTTGTTAGGTCACCATTTTGTAAACACAAGTATAATAACAATAGAAATGAGATGAGAAAGGAGATTTGGGTGATTATATGAATAAGAGAAATATAAGTGCAAGAGTTTCCTTAAGAAATCAAATAACCAACCAAGTTTACAAATGACCTAAGGCTTCTATATATAGGGAAGGAGCTAGGGCAACACTCCCTCTCCTTCCTTTCATCATTTCGTGGGCTTTGAGGCCCATGGGTTACATACCTTAAGCCTAGTAAACTTAATACATTTAGTATATGAAAGTAAGCAACCTAACATTATTACAAATGACCGAGACTTGATAAAATAGTGAAAACTATGATCCCAACATAACTTGTTGAGGATTGTTTTCAGTAGAGGTTGTAAGTGATAATGTGTATGATAGATCATCCGGACTTACTCAAATGTCAACGATTAGTTGCCGGTTTATTGGTTCCCGCTCAAACATTATAGGCGTATCAGAGAAGATACGGTTAATTTGCATAGTTAACAAATATATTACTACACAATTGGTCCCTCAAGTTGAGTGTCAGGTTTGGCTTGGGTTAGTGATAAGGATTTAATTGATACGCTTTTAGGGGGTCATTTAAGCCCTAATCCATGTTTTTATAGTCAAATATTACCTTAAATCGTTTATTTTGTCATTTTACGTAATTAGGACATGAATTTTGGAAACTATAGAATTTTGGAGCTTTTCAGACGTTTTTATGCTAAAGAATGAAGAAAACAAGAAAATTAAGAAAAGTCTAGAATTAACACCAGACGGCATCGGGATTTGGAGCTGATGCGGTCGCCTTATAAAGTGATGCGATAGATTTTTATACTATGTGCCCCAGAAAAGAATTTGGAATTTATAACGGGATGGTGTCAAGTACAAATGAGGCGAGGCCGCCTAGCTTTACACTAACACGAGGTGGCCCAGAAATATTACAAAGGGACGGCATCAGAAGGTCTCTTGGGCAATACGAAACCCTAAAAGCGACGACCTGATGGCGTCAGAACTTATAACCCGACACCGTCAGCCTTGTAAATCGATATATAGTTTTTGCTTTTTCATTCATTAAGAGGTGGAACTTTGTGTACAAACCCTAGTCTGACTTTTGCAGTAAATTTAGGGGTTCTGTTGACATAAATAATGCCTAAAAACATTATTAACATTCATCGACATTTCTATGTTTTGATAATCACAAAACGTAAACCCATTAAACTAAAATTTATGATGTAAACAAGTATTTAGCGATAAGTATTTCACTTTACATCCAAATCACTTAAGGTATGAATAAATAAAGTGTTTATTGCATTCTATGATCAAAGGAATATTTTCTCAATCACTAGATTTTTTATAAAATGTCACAAACATTTTATATCTTTTAAAAAATCATTTTCAGAATTAAAAGAATATGTTTAAATCATTATAAATATATGAATTCAAATTTTTAACCAAAAATGTCAAAAATGGTCAAGAAAAACCTTCCTCACAAAAGGACAAAACTGTCCAACGTTCTGGAGGGGGCAGCCCCCTTAATTTTAAGGGGACCGACCCCTCAATTAAGGGGGCCGTCATGCTCCAGAACAATATTTTTCTAGCTATAAATACTGGTTCATTTCATAAATTTTTCATACCTTTTGCACCCTAAAACTTTCTGATCTAAATCTCCATTTCTATTACCTAAAATCCTTTGATCATATATACATAAATCTTTGTTTCAAAGTGATCCAAGCCTCAACTTTTCAAGTGCAAAAGAAGAATACTTCAATCTACCAAGACAAGAAGTATTACAACTTGTTGTGACCTCCATATCTAAGTTGTTAGAGCATCATTCAATATATATATTTCTTTGTGTAACTAGTTGTGAATATATTTGATAGAAGATAGATTAGCAAGCTGTGTAGATAGAGAAATTGTGAAGTAAGATAGGTGTGAAGAAGAAGTAGTGTAAATCAAGTACATAGGTGTGAAGAAGAAGTAGTGAAGATCAAATGAATAGGTGTGAAGAAGTAGTGGTGTGATTATGTAGTGACTAGGTGTGAAGAAGTTGTGTAGAAGGTGTGAATAAGGTGTGACTAAGTTATGGTGTGAAAATTGATGTGTAAGGTTTTCCCCACCATAAGGGAGCTTGTTGACATAGTGAAGAAAACTCTCGAGTTAGGTGCTCGGGGAGTGGAGTAGGGCAAGGAAGGTGTCCTTGTAGCCGAACCATAATAAATCTCTTGTCTCGCGGTTCGATCCTTCCATCTCTCACTTATTTCATTACTTACATTATTATAGCTTTAGTATTCAATTATAGTTGTTTATATTGTGCAAGACTTGAATTTATATAATATCGAATCTAAATTTTTGAAAGTAGACAAAAATCGTAAAAAATTTTCTCATAACAAATTAAAAAGACGGAAAACTATTCACCCCCCCCCCCTTCTAGTTTTTCACAATTGGTACCAGAGCCACGTCAAAAAAGATTTTTTAAAATATATTGTATTTTAAAACTTGTAACAATCTATGGAATCTGAAAAATATTTAGAAGGGCAATCTATACAAAGACCACCACTATTCGAAAGTGACGGATTTTTATATTGGAAAAATAGATTCGAAACTTATGTGAAATCTAAAGATCTTGACCTTTGGCATGTTATTACATTTGGTGATTTTCCCCTATTCAAAATAATCTGGAAACTAAAATGGATGAAATTGTAACTTTTGAAAAACAAAATGATGATTTGAAAAAGAAACTAGCAAAAAATAATGAAGCTAAAATGGTAATTTATAATGCGTTACCGCGCAAAAAATATGAAAGAATTTTTATGTGTGAAACCGCAAAAGAAATTTGGGATTCACCACTAATCACTCACCAAGGTAATAGTCAAGTCAAACACAACAAAATAGATCTTCTTGTTCAACAATATGAACAATTTACGATTCCGGAAGAAGAATCAATAGATAATGATTTTGCTAAATTTAACACTATTATCACAAGTTTAAAAGCACTTGATGAGACCTTTTCTAGTAAGAATTGTGTTAGGAAATTTCTTAGGGCATTGCATCCAAAATGGCGAGCTAAGGTCAAGGCAATTGAAGAGTCGAAGAACTTGATGACGCTATCACTTGATGAAGTTATTGGCAACTTGAAGGTCCATGAAGAAATTATAAGAAGAGATTCGGAAACGGTCAAAGTCAAGAAAGAACAAACTAAATCTCTTGCTCTAAAAGCCAAAAAGAAACTTAGTGGCGATGATGATTCAAGTGACGAGAGTGAAGACGAAGAATATGCAATGGCCGTAAGAGAATTCAAGAAATTCTTCAAAACACGAGGAAGATTCACTAAATTACCACGAGACGAAAGAAAGTCATTCCAAAGAAATAGAAGCGAGAACTACGGGAAAAGAAAGTGCTTTAGATGTGGAAGTCCAAATCATCTCATTGGCGAATGTCCAAAGCCACCGGGTTATGACTATCAAGGCGCATTCGTTAGTGGAACATGGAGTGATAGTGACAAAGAAGAATTGGAAAAACCAAGAGACAAAAAATGTCTTGTAGCCAAAGGAACTGATGAAATATGCTTAGGAATAGACTTGGAGCCCAACGAATGGATCAAGGATAGCGGATGTTCGAGGCATATGATGAGGAACCGCAAGCTATTTTCTACATACAAGGCATACAATGGAGGTAATGTTATTTTCGGTAGTGATTTGCGTGGAAAATTCATTGGCAAAGGTACGATCTCTCAAGACTCACTTACTACTAAAAATGTTGAGCATGTAGATAATTTAACATATAACTTACTTAGTATAGGCTAAATATGCGATAATAAATGTAGGGTTACCTTTACAGATAGGGATAGCGAAATAGTTAAGAATGGAAAAGTCATAGGTAGAGGAATTAGGAAAGGAGGCATATATGTTATGAAACTAGGAAACAAACCGGAAGATAAGATATGCCTAGCAACCTTAGACGAAAACTCCACTTTGTGGCATAGGAGATTAGGACATGCAAACATGCAACAAATACAATCTTTAGCCTCTAAGGAATTATTTAGAAACTTGCCTAACCTAAGATATGACAAACACTTTTGTGATGCTTGTAAAATTGGAAAACAAGCTCATGCAAGTCACTAAGCTAAGAATATAGTATCCACTACTAGGTGCCTAGAATTATTACATATGGATCTATTTGGTCCATCCGCTATGCGGAGCTATGGAGAAAACCATTATACCTTAGTAATAGTAGATGACTATTTACGATACACATGGACTAGGTTTCTAAGTGACAAAATCAAGCCTTTGAAAAATTGGAAATATTTAGTAAAATGATTCAAAATAAATTAGGATGCACAGTAGTATCTATTAGGACAGACCATGGTAGGGAATTTGATAACGAAGTACAGTTTGGAAAATATTGTGATTTAAATGGAATATCTCACAATTTCTCCGCTCCCCGTACTTCTCAATCAAATGGCTTAGTAGAAAGAAAGAATATGTCACTACAAGAAATGAGTAGAACAATGTTAAATGAACAATCCATCCCACAAAAATTTTGGTGTCACGCCGTAGATACATCGACATATATAATTAATAGAGAATCGATTAGGAGAATTTTGGGAAAAACTCCGTATGAGTTGCTAAGAGGTAGAAAACCTAACTTAAGCTACTTTAGGGTCTTTGGAAGTAAACGTTATATTTTAAACACTAGGGAATACCTTACTAAGTTTGATCCAAAATCATACGGAGGAATATTTCTAGGATATTCACAAAATAGTAAAGCGTATATAATACTCAATAAACACACTATGAAATTAGAAGAATCACTAAACGTAACATTTGATGAAACAACAACACCTTCTAAAACATTGCCTCTAGAAGATGATGACCTAGTTGAAGAAGATAGTTTTAGAAGAAAACGAGGTGGCAAATATTAAGGAATCTAAATCACACCTATTTGATAATATAATTGGAAGTCTTAATCAAAGAACCCTTAGATCACAAGCCCAAGATAAAAATAACTTCATTTGTTCCTCTCAGCAATAGAACCTAAGAATATTAATGAAGCCTTAAAAGATGAAAGTTGGGTTATGGCCATGCAAGAAGAACTACATCAATTTAGGACGAATGATGTTTGGGAACTAGTCCCAAATCTAATGAACATGACCATCATAGGAACTAAGTGAGTATATAGGAATAAGCTAGATGAAAATGGAGTAGTAACTAGGAACAAAGCTAGGTTAGTTGCCCAAGGTTATAATCAACAAGAAGGAATTGATTATGACGAAACTTATGCTCCTGTAGCTAGATAAGAATATATTAGAATACTCTTTACCTATGCATGCACCCTAGACTTTAAGTTATTTCAAATGGACGTGAAAAGTGCATTCCTTAACGGTTTTATCAATGAGGAGGTTTGCGAAAACTGGCAAATTAGGGAGACATTTTGAAAACCCGCATTACGTTAAAGTTCGTTTATAAATTATATTAAAATTTTTTATTCGCAACGAACTTATAAAAACAAAAATTTTGGTTGATTATATTTAAAACTTTATGGAATCAATTTGGATTATCGATGTGATGAGAATTTATTTCGAGATTTTATTGGCACTACGTTGACTCCGGCACTAGAATAACCTAACTAAAATTTTATGTCTTGAGTTTACGGACTCGACTATATATATTTATTTATGGAACGTCTCGTGAGATATTAAATGTTTTGAAACGAGTTTCGGGTTTTGGTCCGTGTATTTTACACCTAGCCACCTTAACCTTAAATGTAATAATACTATTATTACCATTATTATTGTTTAAGTAAAAGAAAGAAATAAAAAGGGTACTACAAAAATCGTCCCTTGATTGGTTCCTGGATCTCACAAACACAAACACAACTCTACCTCTCTCACTCATCTATCTCTCCCTCACTCTCATTCAACCCTAGCCGCCTCTACTGTTCCGACAACACTACAGCTCCACCGCCACCAACCACCATACACGACCATCACTAAACGAATCTACATCATCTTTTCTATTAGATCTACAACAACACGCGCCCAAACTCGTGTGTTTTGACTTCGAATCCACCCCTACATACCATTTCCTGCTTGCTCAAGCTCTCGTGTTCTTTTCTTGTTGGTGCCGAAGGTGAGGACGAGTCACACATGATTGTGACTTGGTTATATTGTGATGTTTTACGCGGGTCTGGGTTCAAAACTAATGGAGATACGTTGTTTTTGATAAAAACATGATTTATTATAAGTTTGGTATCCGGGTTTGGTGAATCTTGTTGATGTCGAGTGAAAACCGAGGGCCTAGGCTCTCGGCATGGGATTATTTTCGAGCTTATGAGGTCTTATGAATGATTTCGGTCTCATAGTTATGGTGACTAGAGTACTCGATTTTATGTTTTTGGTTTGAATAATGTTTGGTTGAATAATATGGTAATATTGTTGTTGGTTGGATCGAGGACCTCAAGGGTCTGTTTGGTTTTGGTTTTGTGCTCAGTCGAGCCTATCCGAGACCCTCATGGTCTCAAGGTTGGACTTGTGACTCGTAAGACTTGGCCGAGACCCAAGTGGGTCTCTCGGCTCGGGTTGGGCTCGGTAAGAGTGACCCGAGATCCTTGGCCATTGATGATTCTTCTTATGGTGATTTTTTTTGTTTTTGTGTGATATGTTATATTGTTATTGTCATTATCACTTTGAGGTTGGTGTCGTTACTTTGGAGCCGCGAGGGTAATGGGCTTATTATTTTGTGATGTGTTGACGAAAAGTGGTATTGGGGACCGATTGTGAAACGGTCAAATTAGATGACGGAGATAGGTTAGTCGGGTGCCGTAGTCGGACCCTATTGTTGTAGCACGTGTTTTGGGAATTGTTGGACGGAGATTGATTACTTGATTTTGACTTGGTTATATTTTTATTTTGGACTTGGACAATGAGCCGAGAGTGATGACTCGGACATGTGACCATTTCGTATGACTCGATAAATATTTATAATCAAACGCAAATAATAAAACTCGTAATAATATTATTGGTAATATAAACGTTTATATAAATATATAGACGTGAATAACGTATATATAAATATATAAATGCGTATATTAAAAATAAAAAGATCACGAGTAATATTATAACAATAATGTGACGATAAATATTATACTACGAAAGTAGTGAAATATTATTGGGAGCGTTATTATGATTAAATATTATAAATAACGAGGAAATCTTGACGTTGAATAAATATTAAATAAAATAATATCTTTTGATAAACGAGGAAAAACTATCGAGTTATACGGGGTCGTGGTCACTTGAGTTCAAGTGGATTATTTTATTTGTGACGTTCGTGTTGTCACGGATATATGACGATTAATACATTCACTTTTGATAACTACGTAACTTATTTAATCGACGGGTTAAATAAGAGTTATTTAGTTATTTAAATTGAGTATATTAATGGGCATCGTATCCTACGATGCCCATAGGCTGTGGTATGTGTACGAGAATAATAAATTACTAAGAATCTCGTGAGGTTGCCAAATTGACGAATTTGGTAAACCTAACGGCATAATTAGAGAATTTATTAAACTTTGATATATACCATATAGTACTTTATGTGCAATGTGTGACCTAGGATTCGGGTATAATCTTAGAATGGTATATTAAGTAAATAAATATGGGAGGGATTACCAAATCGACGGATTTGATAAACTTCGATGATTTATTTAAATAATATATTGGGCTAATATTAGATCTATAGATTGTTTTATTATCCTTTTTGTTGTGATTTCTTGGTTTGAGTTGTGTCGACCCACCACCCATATGGATACCAAACATCAAACTCCAAACTAATACGAGATTTACTTGAGAAATGGATTTTCGGAAGTAAAATGGAATACGTTCGGGTTTGAGAATATTCGATTTTGAGGAAATGATTTCTGAACGAGTTGATATTGTTAGGTTGTGCCGAGTCCGTAGTTGCCGTCTTTCGAGTTACTATACGTCTTACTTCTACCGATTTGTTATTGCTGATTTCTGGACTTGAGGTGAGTCATAGCCCCACTTTTTACTCTTGAACTATGTTTTCAATACTTGGGGTGAAAAATGTGCAAATTATTTTATGTGGACTATTTATCGCTTCTATATTCTTTCTAAAACTTACTATGCGTATGGACTAGGATATATTGTCAGCTTTAGTCACATATGTTTTGTGTGTACTATTCAAGGTTGGCTTATTTGGAATTGTCAGCTTTAGTCACACGGTTTCGTGTGTACTATTCAAGGTTGGCTTATTTAGATACTGTAGTGTGCACCTATAGGTTAGCAATGCTTCGGAAGTTATCCGAGTATTTACGATATTGCGGGGGTTACCCGAATATCTATGTTAGAGCGAAGGGTATTCGTGTGTTATGTTGGAGCAGAGGGTATCCGCAGGCTTTTAGCGAATCCTTAGTCTAGCTAGCAAGCGTTTTGCGTATATGTCCACTATATTGTTAGATGAATTTAAACCTATGATCTCACCAGCGAAAGCTGACTTTTAGCACGTTTTCTCAGGTAATTAAGTGATGCCCTTTGGATGCTTGGATTGGAGGCTTGGCAATGGCACCCGGTTATGGATCTATTTTCTAAAACTCTGATAAATTATTGTGGACCTATGTTTACTTCTTTTGGGCCTTACTTTGGAAAATCCTCGGGATAAATGTAAACTTTAAAACCCGTTTTGGTTGTGTTTTTCTTACGTTTACTTTATCTCGTTCTTTCATGACTTTGAATGGATACCAATCCCCGTAGCACCCCGAAAGCTTGTTGAGTCTTCCGCTGTATCAAATTTTGGGGGTGTTACAGATTGGTATCAGAGCCAAGGTTATAGAGAACTAGGTAAATAAACACCTAAACTATAACCAATTTTTTTTAGAAAATGATCCTCGACCAATGCCCGCCAGCCCGCCAAGCCGAAGCATCTTCGATTATTTTGAGGTATATTGAGATGATTATTAGATATGGGATTCTTGAGATGATTTGAGGATTTGAGATTTATTGATTTAGTGATATGATAGCGTTTTGAGGAATTATATGGCTTAATTATTTTATGAATGATTTTAGTAATGCGGTATTTTAAATCTTTCTTGATATATATGATTGGGAATTATATGATGATTTTGATATGGTATTTTGAGTTCAGGGTTTAGTTGTTTTGAAACACTTACACCTACCCTACGCCGTTGTCACAAACCATGACCTCCTATTCGTACGATGTTATTGAGGATGTTTATGCTGGTACGCGTCGCCCCTCGTAGATCACTATGGCCCCTGATGACCCATAAATGTTGGTCATGCGTTCGGCCACTGGTTTATCGTCTCATTGACGCCCTAAGTCACCGATTTTATCACCTCGTGGTTCACCTGCTCAGAGATGACGATTGATGTAGTACCCCTCCGACGAGGAGTATGAGAAGGAGTACGAGGATGAGCAGAATGATGACCCTCAAGATGAGGAAGAGAATGATGACCCTCAGGATGAGGAAGAGGATGATCCTCAGGAGGGGGAGATGCCTGATGATGATGGGTCGCTAGCACATTCAGTTCATTCTGCGAAGCCCGATTCCCTGATACATCCGTTAGAGCCAGTTTCACCTGATCATCCGTTTGGTTTGATTCACCACCTGGTAGTCCTGTGGCATCGGATGCACCTTCTAAGGTTTCTGTTAAGCATGCAGAGTTAGGTGAGACTGGTAGGATGTGGACTCGGATTACTGTACAGGGCGAGAAGATCTCGCGGGTGTCTGACCGACTTGAGATGGTCATTGCTGAGTTTATTGCTGAGTTTGTTGCGGAGTTGAGGAGTCTACGCCAGCATCATGGCTAGATCAATTTGGATTTGTGTTGTTGTTATGTTGCTTCCTAAGCTAGGGAGTACTTGGTTAGGAGAGATGGTTATTCTAACCTTTAAGTCATGTTATTCGGATTGTATGTTCGTTTCGTATAGAACGATTAGTATTTATTATGTCTTTTGGTATTTTGGAGCGAAGTATCGACCGCTACTTGTATGGGCGATGGTGATTTTGTATGATATTCTACGGTTTTTGGCATACATGGAGAATTGTGTTCCTATTTGCGTGGCTGATATTGTATTGGTATTACATTCGTATTTCGACTTTCACCAATCGGATTCTTGTTAGACGTTATGGTACGTGTTAGTGGAGACTTACGAACCTTGTATTATGACTTATATTAATTGCCCCACGATGAACTACCAAAACTGGTCCTGCAACGACCACCCCTAGTCGCCGAGGACGCCGTCCTACTCGAAATGTTGAGACCCCTACTCCTGACAACCTGTACACTACCAACCGCAACAACAGGAATCAAAATGTTGATGTTCAGGGAGACAATGATCATGTTCCACTTAATGCACCTACTGTGGATCAAGCAATGATCAATCAACTTGTGGAGCAACGAGTTGCTGAGCTACTAGCTGAGTCAAATCATTCCAACAATTCTGCTGGAACATTTCCACCTGTTCGTGCTAATGGATGTAACTACAAGGAGTTTAAAATTTGTGGACCCATTGAGCTTGGTGGAACTGAAGGAGTGGTATACTTGGTCAGGTGGATAGAGAAGACTGAGTTAGTGTTTAATGTCAGTGGTTGTGCGGAGAATGCGAAGGTAAAGTTTGCTTCTTTTACTTTCAAAGATGAAGCTTTAACTTTGTGGAACAATTACCGTAATTCGGTTAGAAGTGATGTGGCTTATGTTATGACTTGGGAGCAATTTAAGTCTTTGCTGATTCAGACTTACTGCCCAAGAAATGAGGTTAAGAAGCTGGAGATTGAGATCTGGAACTACAACGTGAAGGGTACTGATATGGCGACTTACAATCGTCTTTACCAGGAGTTGGCCTTGCGGTATACCGATGGGTTGCCTGTGGCTACAAAGAATGATGTGATTGCTGCTAGACCTGCAAATATCCATGAGGCCATCACAATTGCTCAACAATTAATGGATTCATTGGAATCGGAAGGAGCTGATAAGGATAAGAATGGAAAGAGAAAGAGAGACCATCACCCTAAGGGTAATGATCACCGAAACAAGCGACAAGCTGTTGCTAAGGGTTATGCTATTGGGAATGGAGATAAAAGGAACCAAAATGGTGATGCACCCAAGTGTGGTCGTTACTACAAGAATCGTACAGGACAATGTACTGTGATTTGTCAGAGTTGCTCAAGGAGAGGACATGTAGCTAGGGATTGTAGAGCACGACCCCTTGCTATGGTTCAAGCTACTCCTGAAACTATGAGTAAGGCAAATGTTACTTGTTATGGATGTGGAAAGAAGGGACATTATAGGAATGCGTGTAGGGAATCGTGGAACCGAGGAAATCAAGGATCGGGTGGTAATGGGTACAATCATGGAAACCATGGAGTTGGAGGAAACCATGGACGACAAGATAATGGGGACTAACGTGTGGAAGCTGGAGCTGCTCATGGGAGAGTGTATGCACTCGGGAACAAAAGAGGAGAAGATCCGAACGTCGTTACTGGTACGTTCCTTCTCAATAATCATAATGCTTCCATACTATTTGATACTGGTGCCGATAGAAGTTTTGTGTCCACTACGTTTGTACCCTTATTAGAGAAACCTCCGATGGCCTTAGGAATTGGTTATGATGTAGTGTTAGCTAACGGAAACATAGAAAGAATTAAGACTATTATTCGCGGTTGTACATTAAATTTCTTGAATAACCCTTTCAACATAGATCTTCTACCCGTCACGTTAGGAAGTTTCGATGCCATCATTGGTATGGATTGGTTGTTGAAGTATCGTGCTCATATACTTTGCGATGAGAAAATCGTGCGAGTGCCTTACGGCAAAGAGATTTTTAATATACAAGGAGATCGAAAAGGTTCGAGGAACCCCTCCAGATTAGCTGTCCTTTCTTGCACTAAGTTACCGAAACTAATGGAAAAAGGATGTTGCCTTTTCTTAGCTCGAATCTCTGAGAAAGGAGGGAAGGAGAAGAAGGAAAGGCGCATTGGAGATGTGCTTATAGTTCGTGATTTTCCTGATATATTTCCCGATGAATTGCCGGGAATCCCGCCTACTAGACAAGTGGAGTTTCAGATTGAGTTGATACCTGGTGCTGCACCCGTAGCACGAGCGCTTTATCGACTTGCACCCACTGAACTGGAAGAATTGTCGAAACAATTAGCAGAGATAGCCGAAAAAGGATTTATAAGACCAAGTTTTTCACCTTGGGGAGTCCCGGTCTTATTTGTGAAGAAGAAGGATGGATCGTTTCATATGTGTATTAATTACCGAGAGCTGAACAAGTTAACAGTGAAGAATAGATACCCGTTATCGAGGATCGATGAATTGTTCGACCAGCTTCAAGGATCGAGTGTGTATTCGAAGATCGATCTGCGATCGGGATATCATCAACTTCGAGTTCGCGAGGAAGATATTCCGAAAGCGGCTTTCAGAACCCGTTACGGGCATTACGAGTTCCAGGTGATGCCGTTTGGGTTGACCAACGCACCGGCGGTATTCATGGACCTCATGAATCGGGTGTGTAAGCCCTACTTAGATAAGTTTGTGATTGTGATTCATCGATGACATTCTAATTTATTCGAAGAATGAGAAGGAGCATGAGGAGCATCTAAGACTTATCTTAGAATTGCTCAGGAAGGAGAAACTGTATGCTAAATTTTCTAAATGTGAATTTTGGATTCCGACGGTACAATTTTTGGGTCATGTGATTGATAGACAAGGAGTTCATGTAGATCCTGCTAAGATTGAAGCGATTAAAGATTGGGCTGCACCTACGACCCCAACAGAAGTTCGTCAATTTTTGGGATTAGCCGGTTATTACCGAAAATTCATTGAGGGATTTTCGAAGATAGCAAAACCGTTGACCAAATTGACTCAAAGGAGTGTTAAGTATGAATGGGGAGATAAGGAAGAGGAAGCATTTCAATTACTTAAGGAGATGTTATGTAGTGCTCCTATCTTAGCGTTACCTGAAGGTAGTGAGGACTTTGTCGTCTATTGTGATGCTTCGCATAAAGGTTTGGGAGCTGTGTTAATGCAACGAGAGAAAGTGATAGCTTATGCTTCCCGACAGCTCAAGAAGCACGAGAAGAACTACACCACTCATGATTTGGAGTTAGGTGCTATGGTTTTTGCCTTAAGGATATGGAGACATTACTTGTACGGAACCAAGTGTGTTGTATTTACTGACCACAAAAGTCTACAACACATCTTGAATCAAAAAGAGCTTAACATGAGACAGCGACGTTGGATTGAGTTGCTAAGCGATTACGATTGTGAAATTTGCTACCATCCTAGTAAAGCAAATGTCGTTGCTGAGGCTCTTAGTCGAAAGGAGAGAATTCCACCGTTACGAGTTAGGTCATTAGGAATGACTATCGTATCGCCATTACCGTCTCAAATATTAGAAGCTCAAACGGAAGCGTTGAAAGTAGAAAATCGACCTGCTGAGAAAATATTTGGGATGGCAGAAAAATGAGAAGGGATTTGTTAAGCGTTCTGATGGAGTATTATGTTTTAGAGAGCGAAATTGGATACCTTTGTATGAAGGAATTCGAGAGTTGATTATGCACGAGTCGCATAAGTCAAGATACTCTATTCATCCTGGGTCTGACAAGATGTACCAGGATTTGAAAAAGTTATATTGGTGGCCAAATATGAAGGCAGATATAGCGTTGTACGTTAGTAAGTGTTTGACTTGCTCTAAGGTTAAGCCAGAACATCAAAGACCGTCAGGATTATTGACGCAGCCAGAACTCCCAGTTTGGAAATGGGAGCGGATTACAATGGACTTTATTACCAAATTACCTAAGACAGCTAGCGGTTGTGATGCTATCTGGGTAATTGTGGATCGATTGACTAAGTCTGCTCATTTCCTGGCGATTAGTGAAGATGATAGTGTCGACAAACTTGCAAGGTTGTATGTGAAGGAAATTATTTTTCGACATGGAGTCTCGATATCGATTATTTCTGATCTCGATAGCCGCTTTACGTCAGCTTCGTGGCGATCACTTCGAACCGCTTTGGGGACGAGACTTGATATGAGTACTGCATATCATCCCCAAACCGATGGTCAAAGTGAGAGGACTATTCAGACTTTGGAGGATATGCTTCGTGCATGCATCATAGACTTTGGTAAAGGCTGGGAGAAGTATCTACCCCTTGCAGAATTCTCCTATAATAATAGCTACCACACAAGTCTTAAAGCTGCACCATTTGAAGCTTTATATGGTCGTAAATGCCGTTCGCCTATTGGTTGGGCTGAAGTTGGAAATAGTCAACTCACAGGCCCTGAACTTATATTGGAAACTACTGAGAAAGTGACTTAAATTCGTGAATCGATTACAAGCAGCTAGAGATAGACAGAAAAGTTATGCCGATCAGAGACGTAAACCCCTAGAGTTCCATGTTGGAGACAAAGTGATGCTGAAAGTCTTGCCTTGGAAAGGTGTGATACGTTTCGGGAAACGTGGGAAACTTAATCCCCGCTACATTGGACCATTTCTTATTTTGGAAAGAATTGGGCCCGTGGCTTATCGGTTGGAATTACCACAGGAACTGAGTAAAGTTCACGATGTGTTTCATGTTAGTAATTTGAAGAAGTGTCTTTTTGATGAGACGCCGGTTATACCGATGAAAGATATTCGTGTTGATTAGAAATTGAAATTTGTGGAAGAGCCTATTGAGATTTTGGATCATGAGATTAAGCGACTCAAGCGAAGTCGCATACCACTCGTCAAGGTTCGTTGGAATTTCCGACATGGACCGGAATTTACGTGGGAACGTAAGGACGAGTTCCGAAAGAGATATCCGAAGCTTTTCACTTCGTAGATTGATTGTTCTGAGAGAAACCCGGGACGGGTTTCTTCTGAGGCTGGGAGGATGTGACAACTGGCAAATTAGGGAGCCATTTTGAAAACCTGCATTACGTTAAAGTTCGTTTATAAATTATATTAAAATTTTTTATTCGCAACGAACTTATAAAAATCAAAATTTTGGTTGATTATATTTAAAATTTTATGGAATCAATTTGGATTATCGATGTGATGAGAATTTATTTCGAGATTTTATTGGCACTACGTTGACTCTGGCACTAGAATAACCTAACTAAAATTTTATGTCTTGAGTTTACGGACTCGACTATATATATTTATTTATGGAACGTCTCGTGAGATATTAAATGTTTTGAAACGAGTTTCGGGTTTTGGTCCGTGTATTTTACACCTAGCCACCTTAACCTTAAATGTAATAATACTCTTATTACTATCTAAATTACTACTATTATTATTGTTAAAAGAAAGAAATAAAAAGGGTACTACAAAAATCGTCCCTTGATTGGTTCCTGGATCTCACAAACACAAACACAACTCTACCTCTCTCACTCATCTATCTCTCCCTCACTCTCATTCAACCCTAGCCGCCTCTACTGTTCCGGCCACACTACAGCTCCACCGCCACCAACCACCATACACGACCATCACTAAACGAATCTACATCATCTTTTCTATTAGATCTACAACAACACGCGCCCAAACTCGTGTGTTTTGACTTCGAATCCACCCCTACACACCATTTCCTGCTTGCTCAAGCTCTCGTGTTCTTTTCTTGTTGGTGCCGAAGGTGAGGACGAGTCACACATGATTGTGACTTGGTTATATTGTGATGTTTTATGCGGGTCTGGGTTCAAAACTAATGGAGATACGTTGTTTTTGATAAAAACATGATTTATTATAAGTTTGGTATCCGGGTTTGGTGAATCTTGTTGATGTCGAGTGAAAACCGAGGGCCTAGGCTCTCGGCTTGGGATTATTTTCGAGCTTATGAGGTCTTATGAATGATTTCGGTCTCATAGTTATGGTGACTAGAGTACTCGATTTTATGTTTTTGGTTTGAATAATGTTTGGTTGAATAATCTGGTAATATTGTTGTTGGTTGGATCGAGGACCTCAAGGGTCTGTTTGGTTTTGGTTTTGTGCCCAGTCAAGCCTATCCGAGACCATCATGGTCTCAAAGTTGGACTTGCGACTCGTAAGACTTGGCCGAGACCCAAGTGGGTCTCTCGGCTCGGGTTGGGTTCGGTAAGAGTGACCCGAGATCCTTGGCCATTGATGATTCTTCTTATGGTGTTTTTTTTTTGTGTTTGTGTGATATGGTATATTGTTATTGTCATTATCACTTTGAGGTTGGTGTCGTTACTTTGGAGCCGCGCAGGTAATGGACTTATTATTTTGTGATGTGTTGACGAAAAGTGGTATTGGGGACCGATTGTGAAACGGTCAAATTAGATGACGTAGATAGGTTAGTCGGGTGCTGTAGTCGGACCTTATTGTTGTAGCACGTGTTTTGGGAATTGTTGGACGGAGATTGATTACTTGATTTTGACTTGGTTATTTTTATTTTGGACTTGGACAATGAGCCGAGAGTGATGACTCGGACATGTGACCATTTCGTATGACTCGATAAAAATTTATAATCAAACGCAAATAATAAAACTCGTAATAATATTATTGGTAATAGAAACGTTTATATAAATATATAGACGTGAATAACGTATATATAAATATATAAATGCGTATATTAAAAATAAAAAGATCACGAGTAATATTATAACAATAATGAACCGATAAATATTATACTACGAAAGTAGTGAAATATTATTGGGAGCGTTATTATGATTAAATATTATAAATAACGAGGAAATCTTGACGTTGAATAAATATTAAATAAAATAATATCTTTTGATAAACGAGGAAAAACTATTGAGTTATACGGGGTCGTGGTCACTTGAGTTCAAGTGGATTATTTTATTTGTGACGTTCGTGTTGTCACGGATATATGAAGATTAATACATTCACTTTTGATAACTACGTAACTTATTTAATCGACGGGTTAAATAAGAGCTATTTAGTTATTTAAATTGAGTATATTAATGGGCATCGTATCCTACGACGCCCATAGGTTGTGGTATGTGTACGAGAATAATAAATTACTAAGAATCTCGTGAGGTTGCCAAATTGACGAATTTGGTAAACTTAACGGCATAATTAGAGAATTTATTAAACTTTGATATATACCATATAGTACTTTATGTGCAATGTGTGACCTAGGATTCGGGTATAATCTTAGAATGGTATATTAAGTAAATAAATATCGGAGGGATTACCAAATCGACGGATTTGATAAACTTCGATGATTTATTTAAATAATATATTGGGCTAATATTAGATCTATAGATTGTTTTATTATCCTTTTTGTTGTGATTTCTTGGTTTGAGTTGTGTCGACCCACCACCCATATGGATACCAAACGCCAAAATCCAAACTAATACGAGATTTACTTGAGAAATAGATTTTCGGAAGTAAAATGGAATACGTTCGGGTTTGAGAATATTCGATTTTGAGGAAATGATTTCTGAACGAGTTGATATTGTTAGGTTGTGCCGAGTCCGTAGTTGCCGTCTTTCGAGTTACTATACGTCTTACTTCTACCGATTTCTTATTGCTGATTTCTGGACTTGAGGTGAGTCATAGCCCCACTTTTTACTCTTGAACTATGTTTTCAATACTTGGGGTGAGAAACGTGCAAATTATTTTATGTGGACTATTTATCGCTTCTATATTCTTTTTAAAACTTGCTATGCGTATGGACTAGGATATATTGTCAGCTTTAGTCACATATGTTTTGTGTGTACTATTCAAGGTTGGCTTATTTGGAATTGTCAGCTTTAGTCACACGGTTTCGTGTGTACTATTCAAGGTTGGCTTATTTAGATATTGTAGTGTGCACCTATAGGTTAGCAATGCTTCGGAAGTTATCCGAGTATTTACGATATTGCGGGGGTTACCCGAATATCTATGTTAGAGCGGAGGATATCCGTGTGTTATGTTAGAGCGGAGGGTATCCGCAGGCTTTTAGCGAATCCTTAGTCTAGCTAGCAAGCATTTTGCGTATATGTCCACTATATTGTTAGATGAATTTAAACCTATGATCTCACCAGGGAAAGCTGACTTTTAGCACGTTTTCTCAGGTAATTAAGTGATGCCCTTTGGATGCTTGGATTGGAGGCTTGGCAATGGCACCCGTTTATGGATCTATTTTCTAAAACTTTGATAAATTATTGTGGACCTATGTTTACTTCTTTTGGGCCTTACTTTGGAAAATTCTCGGGATAAATGTAAACTTTAAAACCCGTTTTGGGTGTGTTTTTCTTACGTTTACTTTATCTCGTTCTTTCATGACTTTGAATGGATACCAATCCCCGTAGCACCCCGAAAGCTTGTTGAGTCTTCTGCTGTATCAAATTTTGGGGGTGTTACAAGGTTTACGTGGCACGAGCTCCGGGATTCATTTACTTAGCAAAACCTGATTATGTTTATAAACTCAAGAAGGCTTTATATGCACTCAAACAAGCCCCCAAAGCTTGGTATGATCGATTAAAAGCATTTCTTATTAAACATGATTATTCCATGGGAATGGTAGATAACACTCTTTTCACTAAAAAGAAAAACCCAAATCTCATCATTGTTCAAATATATGTTGATGACATTATATTTGGATTGACTTGTCAAGAAATGTGTGATGAATTTGCCAAAATCATGCATGATGAGTTTGAGATGAGTATGATGGGTGAACTAAACATTTTCCTATGATTACAAATAAAACAATTAGAAGATGGAATATTCTTTAACCAATCTAAGTACATTAAGGAAATGCTTAAGAAATTTGGCCTAGAAGACTCAAAACCCATGAAAACTCCTATGTTTACAGAATTGAAACTCACAAAAGATGAAGAAGGTGAGTCCGTAGATAACACTAAGTGATACATGGGAATTTCACCCTCGTAACAGGTTTTACCTATCAAGGGATCTTGAAAAGCTTACAACCCCCACCAGGCAGTGTACCTGATCGTTGTAGTATAGTATAGTGACAAGTACCGGGGGATTGATCGTTCAACTCAAGAATAGTGTCGCTAGGATTAGGAAGCCTACTAAACTAGGTCTAGAGGTGAGGGATGATTCTTTTTGTATTTTTATATTTTTATGAAAGCAAGTAAAATCTCGGATTTTGAAGGAGTGGACAGAATTAGTTGCTAGCCAACTAACCCAATTAATTACAAGTGCAAACAAAATAAAATAACAAAAATGAAAATGAAACTATTAAACTAATGTGATGGAAACAATAATGAGGAAAGTTGTGTTTACATAGATTTCATTACTCCCTAGATATCTTTTACAGGTTGATTAGCTTGTTACAATTGCATGGATGACGGGTCATATTCCTTAATACTAGTTGTAGGGCCATGTACAATATTCCTTAACTCTATAAGATCCTACTTCACTCCTATGTCGAGCCGTTAGAAGCTCCTAACATGGGATCATTAGAATTCTCTTACGCATTAAATATAACCAAAAATCGTAGTACACCTCCGATCATGTTTCTTAAGACGTTCAACCAAGTTACCAATAGAAGTCTGCCAATTTTCTTAAGATATAATCACACAACACATAGACATATTGAATGATTTGAATGAATACTTATCTTCAATTGAACATGGAAGAATCAAGGGGTTGAAACCCTTGAAAAACTGATAAAATTCGTACTAGGGTTTATTTCTTCAAAGTTGCACACTAATAATGAAATTTGGAAAACTATATATAGAGTTTACACTTTGACGACGTCATGTATTAACTCGTGACGCCGTCAACTCGCCGCCTTGATAAAATCATATTGCCTAGATCTGTTTGTGACGCCGTCATGTGGAGAAATGCTCTGGGCCGTCACTAATAATTGGACCCTGATAGCCTTGGTGACGCCGTCAGGTCCATAAGCTTGAAAATATTCTGGGCTGTCACCTTGTAATTCCACATCCACCTCTTTTGTAACTCTTGATGCCGTCATGTACAATGGCTTGACGCCGTCAGGTACTGTTCCTAGCAAGGAAATTTGAGACTTTGCCGTTTTCTACACTTTTATGCTCCAAAAACGTCCAAAATGCTTCCTTTTCCAGATTCTTCCTCAAAAGTACCTAAAACGACAAAAGGAACGATCTAGGGCAATATTTGATCAAATAATCTCGAATTCGGGCTTAAATGATCCCTTAAAAGCGGTACACTTTTCGCCTCATCAAATACCCTTACACTTGAGATTTGCTTGTCCTCAAGCAAATGCGCTTTTATTCTAATCAAAATACAAGTTAGGGGTCATTTAACACTAATATAAAAGTAATTACAACAAATAATCATTCCACTAAAAACCAAAAACAAGCACGGAGGTCATACACTAGCACCTCACAAATAGTGTTTAGATACTTACATCTCTCGGGTGTAATAAAGTATATATCACAATATGAAAATGGAAAACATCTCTCACTCCTTGTCATAGCAAATAGATTACCATAGGCTTGGGAAAGGATTAAACCTCCACCACTTGGCATAAGCACCTAGGATAAACTATCAAAGAGGTCTTTTAAATGGTTATAACGTTAGGTGTAGGGATATGGAAAACACGGTTTTGTTGGATAAAGGCAATATTTACTGGTGGCGAGTTAATCATCTTGGTTAATTACATGTACAATATGGCTTTGCTAAGCCAAGACTAGACTCGACTTAAGCTAATAAATCAAAAATAACAAAAACATAAAATAAACATAGAATGAAACGGGATGGTAGTCCGTATGTTTTTTCTCTTTTTCTCTTTTTTTTTTCTTTTTCTTGATTTTTCGATTTTTTTTCATTTTTTTTTTGTACATACACTCTTACCCTACCATCCAAAATAATACATCATAGGGAATATACATTCCCCTTACACTTGAATCTTTACATACTTTACAATAAACTACTCTAATGACTCGAATCAAGATAATCAAAACACTTGGAGTACTTTTTAAGATTAATGCACAAATGGGGGTAATATATGATGTTCTTCCCCATTACTCCATAACACAAGTACTTTACCCATGAGTCCTAATCGTCCCAAAACAATATTTACAAGAAATGACTCGACTTAGCAACCATGTAATCAGTTAGATAATTAACTAAGGGTTTAAACAAATAACAATAATGCCCTAAAGATGAGTGCATACACGGAAGGCTAAGGCGATTTGGTTGCACATTTGGGTGGGTTGTAACAAATTCTTCCTTTAAGTAAAATGCTTAAAGTTAGAAACGAAAACATAGGCTCTGAGGGGTGTACTAGGTGTTTCATGTACTAAAAATGAGTACAACGCTAAGGTGTGGGAAAATTAATTGACTTTACTAGTCAAGTAATATGACTTAATTGGTCAAGTAATCATGATACGGGTTTAACACAAGGGTGATCCTAATGTCTCTTATCATGTAGTAAATCCTACAACAAGAATGTTGTCTCACTAGCGGTCTCGGGATGCATCACTAACGCAAGTTCTAGAATCTAAATGCTACAGGTACACTCATAAGCACTAATAATAAATGCTTTTCCTATCAAATCTAAAGGCAAACCTCACATATTTGGGTGGAAATTTTTTCTAAATGGTACGGTTTTCTGCTAGTCATACAACTCCTATCCATGAGACGCATGCAAAAGCTAAAGTTTCACGCCTAAATGTTGTAAAAAATTTTAAATTTGGCGCTAAAATTACACTAACAAGTATTTCTCTTAGTTTTATTACACAACTGTATCCTATAAACAAACAAACTCAAGTGCAAATGTATCCTATAAGGTATCATCATTTACCCTCCCCTTACACTTAGGATGAACATTGTCCCCAATGTTCAATTAAAGGATGTAAAAGTAAAATAGGTAAAAGAATGAAAACAAATACTCCCCTGATTCATTCGGTGTGGATAGTGTGTTAACAAGGTTAGATCTTCCTCCAAGAAAATGAACGTTCAAAGCTTCCCTTCCAGAAATATAAATCATCTTCTTGTCATATATAACCTGTTAAACCTGAGAAAACAAACAAGGCAACCTCGCGTAAAATCGGTGGCAATCTATATATACTAACAAATCCTAGAAAACAAGTTAAGATATAATGCTTGTGGAATGAATGTTTGTAGATTTCCTGGAGTTTATAAAACTAAAGAATCAACAAAAACTTTAAGACTCCGTTAGAAAAACAAAACTCGCAAAATTTCTAAAATTTTACACGTGACGTAGTCAGGAGTTAAGCCTTGACGCCGTCAGAAGTGACCTGCAGAAATTTTTATGTTAAGTTTCCGGAAAATTTCTGGAAAAACTTATGTCCTACTTCCTGGAAAATCCTGCAAAACTTCATTATGACTCGATACAAGCATTTGACTCTAACAATTACTAATACACATGTTCATTTAATATTGTGGCGAATCATGATCATTTTCGTTCTTATAAAAAAATTTGGGGCTTCCCCTTACACTTAGCTTTTGCAAAATACCTTTATATGAAGTTAAGACGAAGTTAAATGACAAAATAAAGTATTTTCACAATTTAGTTTGAAACATGATCTACCAACAATAAAAATAAAGCATGCATACGGAAGTAAATAATATCAAACAAATAAAAACACACAAAACATGGGTTGCCTCCCAAGAAGTAGTTTTCTTTATTTACGAGTCTTCTAGCTAGACTCAATGTCATGAGTTATCCTATATGTGTGAGCTCATCATTGAGGACATCTTTGGGATGAAACTTGGGTTTCAACTTCGTATCAGTTTTCTTGGTACGGTATGACCTCTCAAACTTTTCTCCATCCGGATCATATAATCATCTTCATATGCCATGATCTGTCACCTTTCTTAGGTGGGTTGTCCCAATTCCATTTACACTTATCCCCTTCCCTTTTCCATTTGTTCATCTCTAGGTTGATAGGCATTACGCTTAAGAACTCAGTAATTTTCCTAAAGACTAGGGGGTCCTCAAAAGGGTCTAGTTCCTCATCTCTAGCTATGAGTTGTTCCACCGAATGTGTTTTATCGATGAAATCTTTTTCTAGATAGAATGGGCGTTGAGGTCCTATAAAGTTTCTATCTATCCAAGGCCCATATCTAGATGGTCTCCTCTTCATCTCTACCCAATGTGGTGTCGGTTCATCCTTACAATCGTAGTTATGCTTCTTAACATCATAAACCGACCAAGTCTCACCCTCTCCTACCGCTATCTTACACTCCTTATAATCTATCATGGCACTAGCGGTTGCTAAAAATCCTCTTCCTACTAACAACGGGCATGTAGTATCAATAACCATATCCAAGACGTGAAAATCCGCTAAAATAGTTAATTTTCCTACCTGAACAACTACATCCTTGATCATTCCGACCGGGTAGGTAATACTTCCATCCGCTAGACCAATTAGTACTTCCGTCTCCTCTAACTTTCCTAGCTTAAGAGTGGTGAAAAGGGATAAGGGAATAAAGTTGAGGCTTGATCCTAAGTCGGCTAGTGTGTTGAAAGCTTCGTATTTTTCTATCTTACAAGGCAAAACAAATATACCCGGATCATCAAGCTTCTTAGGCAACTTGTTTTAAATGAAGGAGACCCCATTTTTACCCAATTTAAATTTCTCATATTTTTATAGGAGGGCACTATAGTAGGGAGCTCGGGCTAAGACATCAATGACGGGGCGTCCAAGGTGGAGCTCCTTGAATTCATCATCAAGGTCTTGTATAGGAGGTATTTCAACTATGTTATTGACTGGTTTGATATCAGATGTTTTATTCAATTGGTCCTTTTGAAGAATTTGGGTTTGCTTGAAACACGTGCTCATTGCTTTAACCGAATAGTATTGTGGACAAGAAGTAGGTGACGAAACCGATGATATGGCATTAACGTTTAGTTTTAGGTTCTTGACCGTGTCGCTTGGGAGTGCTCCCATTTCTCGGTCATTGAGAACTTTCAACAATGTATCGATTTTAGTGGTCATAAACTTAGACATCAATCCTTCAAGATTATTGGTACTACCATAATTATTGGAAGGATTGTTGTTGAAAGTATGATTAGAGGGTGGACCGTTTGGTTGGTAACGATTAGGTGGATTGGAAGAATTATTTTGGGGCATGTTTTTGTTTTGTTTCCACCTAAGGTTCGGGTGATTTTTCCAAGAAGGGTTATAGGAATCACCGTAAGGGTTTGGCTCGGGTTTGAAAGTGTACCAGTTGTCTCCCGCTTCGTCGGTACGTGAGGATGCGTAATCCGCAAAAGCTTGTCCGGGGAGTTCCACGCAAGCACGAGTGTAATGGGGACCACTACATAATTCGCATGAAGAAGTGATTTTGTTCACTTGGCTTGAAGGCTTAGGAGCTTCGTAATATTTCATAAGAAACTTGACTTGGTCCTCAAGTTCCATGATCCTACGGTCAGGAGTTGTAGAATTGTTCGAAGGGAAAAATATTACCTTGACTGTTCTGTTCAAATCACGGGGATCATTCCAACTTTCGTTGTCATAGAGAGCAAGATCTTCTATGATTTCCCATGATTATTCTGTACTTAGATCACGTAGCTTGCCACCGGCCGATTGGCAAATGGTTCGCCTTGTGCAGAGATCGATATGGTCATAGAAGATTTGGACTTGGAGCCAAAGATCTATGCCATGATGAGGGACTTTTTGGAGTAAATCCTTGAAACGAGTCCATGCTTCATATAGAGTTTCACCTTGACATTGTTGGAACATTAAGATATCATTTCTAAGCTTGGTAGTTCTCTTGGGAAAAGTTGAGAAAGGAATCGAGTGGTGAGATCATCCCATGAAATGATGGATCATGCGGGTAAACATTCAACCCATTGACTAGCTTGATCACGTAGAGAGAATTAGAATAGACGTAATCGGGTCGAGTCTCTAGTTGCAACATCAAGGTCAATGGAATCTGCGATTTTTAATAAATCCTTAAAATGTTGATTAGGATCTTCGAAATGAAGTCCATGGAATGCACAACCGCTTTGCACCAACCGGATGGTGTCAGATCTCAAGGGGGACACATTGGCTCCTTGAGTGAGCTCAATAGTGTTTCGATAGCCTTGGTGGCTAGGACTGGAATACTCTGCTAAAGTTCGGGGCCTAGGAGGTTGGTTTGCTAGTGGTGGGTTTTGTGGGTGGTTTTGTTGTGGTGGGTTGATGAGGTGAAAAATGAACTTTTTTAGGGGATCATTTAAGCCCGAATTTGAATTTATTTGATCAAATATTGCCATAAATCGTTCCTTTTGTCATTTAGGTACTTTTGGAGTGAATTCTGGAAAAGGAAGCATTTTGGACGATTTTAGAGCATAAAAGTGAAGAAAATGGCAAAGTCTTAATTTTCCTTGCTGGGAACAGTACCTGACGACGTCAAGAGTCTTCATGTGACGGCGTCAAGAGTAAAACAAGAGGTGGAAGTGGTGACGGTCCAAAGAAAATGTGATGGCATCACGTATGGCCGTCATGGTTCAAGATATGGTGACGGCCCAGAGTAATATTACACATGACGGCGTCAAATCTGGATCTAGGCAATACTATCTCATTATGGGCGGCGAGTTGACGGCGTCAAAAATTCCTTCTTGACGCCGTCACCCAGTAAAATCTATATATAGTTTTGCAATTTTCATTCATTAAAGAGGGACAAGTAGGGTATAACTTTGGAGAAACCCTAGCACGAATTTTACTAATTTTTCAAGGGTTTCTACCCTTTGTAACCTTTCATGTCAATTTGAGATAAGTACTCTTTCAATTCAATCAATATGTCTATGTGTTGCTTGAATATATCTTATGTTTGTCTTGAATTTAACATGCTAGGCTAGATCTCTTGTATGTTTACTTAGATGTAGTGAAACCTAGATATTAATTATCGGTTGATTGTTTGTTTATAGTTGTTACGGATGAATGATTTCTATGTTAGGCTTAAGAAAACTGGCAGACTTCCAATGGTGACATGCTTGAACGTCTTAAGAAACATGAACCAATGCGTACTAGGTTATTATGATTGTATTTAATGCATGAGCGAATTCTAATGATCCCATGTTAGAAGCTTTTAACGGCTCGACATAGGAGTGAAGTAGGAGCTTATAGAGTTGGGGAAGTACGTACGCCACCCCACGAATGGTATTAAGGAATATAACCCGTCATCCATGCAATTGTAACAAACTATCAACCTGTAAAAGATATCTAAGGAGTAATGAAACCTAAGTAAACACAATTCTCCCTATTATTGTTCACACCACTAGTTTAATTAGCTTTATTTTCATTTCTATTATTTTATTTTGATTGCATCTTAGTTATTGGGTTAGTTGATTAGCAACTAAGTCCACCCACTCTTCTAAAAACCGAGATTTTAATTGCTTTCATAAAAATATAAAAATACAAAAAGAATCATCCCTCACCTCTAGACATAGTTTTTAGGCTTTCTAATCCTAGCGACACTATTCCTGAGTTGAATGATCAATCCCCCGGTACTGGTCACTATAATATACTACAACGATCAGGTACACTGCCTGGTGGGGGTTGTAAGCTTCTCGAGATCCCTCGAGAGGTAAAGCCTGGTACGATTCCCACTTGATGGATCTAAACACCTTGATCTGTGTTAGAATGATACTTTGAGTTATATCACTAAGTATGCAGAATCTACTTAGTAATACTTAGAAGTTTGATTGTGAATAAAACAGTTGTATGTGAATGAGAATAATGTATGTATCAAACTATTAGCTCCAATATTATTAATAATAATAATACGAGCGATCTTTGTATCACTAGGGTTACAACCTTGAAGCTTTTAGAAAAACGTATATCTAACCTTAAACTAGGACCTCTTTTTATAGCACAAGGAGTCCTCTTCTACAAGATACGTATAATGATAATAGAATAAGATATACACAAGATCTATTTTATATTTATCTTTACAAGTTTCCTAACAGTTATCCTAACAGCAGTGGTAATAATATGTACTAACAGTGGTAATGAGTTTCCACTGCTAGTGCATTCTTCAGCAGTTGTAATCTTCACACTTAGCCGTGGTAACTGTTAATATAATTACCAACAATCCTCCCCTAAACTTATGATTAACATGTAAATCAATAAGTTTCTTCAAGTAGTCAGTAGTTATGAGGATATGGGAATTCTTCCAAACACTTATCTTCTTTTTCTTAACTCTATATCACCTCTCACACTTTGATCATAAATTCTATGTAACAAATCTTCTATGACTTCACTTATTTCCCAACATCTGAGCTTAACTTACATCATAACAGTGAGAACTCCTGCTCTCAATGGATATTCCTTCTCAACTAACATAAACACATCAACTTCATCTTGAGTAGAAACATGATGTACAACACTTGAATCATAGAATTTCCACAGAGTATTCATATTGTGAGCTTCAAATCTCCAATACATGTCACTTGGGTCTGGTTCATATTTACTACAGAGACATCTGAGTCTTCAATAAACACCATATTGGTAACTTGTTCTTCAGTATACTGAGTCGACATCATTATGAGGTGGAGTAGAAGATTTGTGCTTCTTTAGGCTTTCAACTTCATCCTGTAACCTTTTAATCTCTACCTTCATCTGGTTAAGCTCTGTGGCATGTTGTTGCTTAGTCATTGCCAGATCTTTCTCCAAAGCTGTAACCTGCTTGACTAACTTGGTACATAATTTCATCAATTCATTTAGTTTCACACTGCCCTCAACACTTCCAACTGTGTGACCTGTTGGGAGAGGTGAATCATAGGGCATTGATTCAAACTCTTCTCTAGTTGGACTAGGAGGAAGCCTTGAACCACCACTGTTTGTTCCTAAACCAAAAGGTTCAGCAACATGCAATGTTGAGATAAGAGGAGTTGGCTATTTGTGCCTCCTCTCATATGTGTGAGTTACTTCAGGGGTATGTTGAATAGGTGGAACTACAATAGTGGGTGTGTGATGGGATATAATTGGGATGGTTGCATCTTCACCCTGTACCTGTGAAATCTTTGAAAGCATTTCAGGAAAAAGTGGGTGAACCTCCCCATTCCAAAGTTCTAAAGCCTTACACATATTTTGAAAAACTTTTGGCTTAAGACAGGGGGTTTCATAAACTCTTTTGTGGGATTACAATTGAAATTCATTTAACACTGCTTGCACAAACCTTGGATACATCAAAATTTTATATGAACTCTTTACATTGCCTTTCATATTATTGAAAATAAACTTTGAAAAATTGAAAGTCCTATCAGTAGCCAAGCAAATGAAAGGGTAAGCCATGGTTGATGCAAATTGCTCATAAGAGGTTTTCTTAGGACTTAGACAATGTAAAAGAGTATGTATTAAAAATCTCCAATGGGGACAAAAACATCCTTTTCTGAAAGTAACTTTTTGATCAGATGTATCATACCCCATGGAAGCAATATTTTTGAAAATATTTGAATTGGGTAATGTGATGATACCATTGAGATCATCCAATTGGAGAACTCTCCTCAAGGATGAGTCAGTAACATCAATATTTACCCCATCCACTGTGGCTCTAAGAGCTTCCATAGTTTCTTGTGTATCTCCCTGTTCAATAGTTATGGACTCCACAGTGTTCCAGAACTGTTTGATATGAGAAACAAAGAGTGTGGGATTAACAGTTAAAGCATACCTTATATGGGTTGTATTGAGAAAATCCACAATCTAATGGAAAACATGGCCACTCTTTTTGTTTGACTTTTGTAAATAGGCCACTTGGTTGTGCTCCTCAACAAAGTTTAGAATCGCCATGATTTTGTGACAGAAGGATAAAAGTGTTAGTAATCGAGAATAAGAATCAAGCCGTATGATGAATAATTTATACTAATAGGGTTTTGAGGAGTATGCGTAATGTGAATTATCTTAAGAAAGAATTTATCTTTGGAAAAAGAAACAATTAAAATTGGTAAGTGGATAATTCACAAAAAGTTACCCTATTAATAAGGAAACACGGTTATTTTACAACGGCTAGTTAAAAATAAGATTACTGACACAACAGTTCTAACAGCTAGTTCACCAGTGGTAAAAATTACTCTTGCAGTGGTAACGTGTGAACTAGCAGTGGTAAATTTTCACAAAATATCAAAGATCAGTGGTAAGTAAAACATGTAAAATCAGCTGCTCTAATCATAGTTTTTAGCAAACTATCAGCTATAAACGGATTTGACATGTCTTTACCATGAGCCATTTTCTATGAACTAGCCAACTCTTCATCACATGGAATATGGTGAGTTGATAACCATATAGTTTTTCGTAAACTATCAACCGTAAACGGATTTGCGAAGTCTTTACTAGTAGCCATTTGCTCTGGACTAGTTGATTCTTATGTTGATTAGACATGGTGAATCAATAACCATTTGTTGTGTGTCTGAGATACACACCTTATAACTCCAATTTCTCAAACAATATTGGTTTGTATTCTGCAGAAATATGAAACACCAAACATAACCAATATAATTTAACCCAAAGTAACTTTTTGACCAAGTTACTACTCATAAAAATATCTCTTCCAAAGTCAACCCGATAATATCCAAATTTACTCCTCCAACCTACCAAAATAGATAAGAGTAAATAACCTACATTAATTATCCTTCGACCTTGACTTTGCTTATAAAAGGGGGCTTAAAAACACTTTAGTTTTCATCAAAACTAATCTTCACTTTCACAAACCCTACAAAACATCATGAGCTGGTTTCCATTGATCTACATCTCATCAGATGATTCCTATGATAAGGAAATCAGTTATTGCTCTGACTCAGAAGAACCTTCAGCTGGATGGAGTGATTATTTTCCTCCAAGTGCTGTAACAACTACATCCTCCAATATGAAGCCTAACAAGAAGATTTCAGCACCTCCTGCTCCATCCCTGGAATTTTATTCAAGTTCTTCCTCTGATGATGATGATGATCCAACCTACACCTTGTCCAAGGAACTTCCAAGAGCCCTCACTACAGCTTTGGAGTCAGCTATATATAGGTGATGTATTAATATGTAATATATAAATATCAAATAAACGCAGCGGAACAAACATCACCCACACGGATCCATAGAGCCATATGATCAATCTAAATAAAAACAAATTAAACATATATGTTTTATACCTTTGTAGCGTGCACCGGGAATCACCAACAATGTCACCACACGAATGGAATATGAAACCCAAAAGATCAATAAGGTTGATCTCCTCTATGTGTGAAACACACTACACCTCACCATATACCCCTTGGATGCTAGTCCTTATACCCGTAACCATCAAATGGCCTTTGATTGAACAAGAATCAAAGGATTTGATTATGAAAAACAAAACCCTAGGAGAGGGTGTTTGTTTGCCGTGAACTAGAGGGAGAGAGGGGGGAGAGAAAAATGGAAATTTTGTTATGGGATTAATGAGAATATCTCTCCCATATATTTGACCAAATTTCAAAACCAAACTTCCCTTGGAAGTCTCCCCTAGGCCGGATTTTAGGAGGGCTCAAATGGGCCTCCCATTTGTTTTCCAAGTCCAATAGATTAAGTCCAATACTTAGTCATTAGAAGCCCGATAGTTATCCCAAGTTACGTAAGTTTATTTACATGTCGTAAGTACAATAAATACAACATAAAGAGGTACCTAAGTGTATATGTGTGTGACCCCATAGGCTCACATATGACTAGCCATATAATTATTTATTATGACACGAGCATACTCCAACAGCTCCCACTTGCGACGTCATAATAATCAAGTAATTATACAAGCAAAGGTTAGCGTCTAGCAACACGCCAATGCCCCTAGAAATATGTGAGGGTAGTTTCTTAAACTTCTCAATTAAATGGTTTTAATGCCATCTTTCCTTTTGTTACAGATACTATGTTGAACACTAGACATGGATCAAAGTCATTCCATTTGTTCAACTATTTTATTTCTCGATCTAGATATTGAACAAGATTACCAAGTGAATTAAGATTCATCTTAATCTCATTTGGGTATGGCCATACAAACATCTGTTCAATTCATCGAGGGGCCCAATAGTATCTAACTCCGTGACATGTGGAGGAACAAATCCTGTTTTGACTGCACGTGTCATTCATGTGTTTCAAATCACTCCTGAAAATGGTTTTTATAACTACCTTATTCAGGACAGCATTTAACCATATCAAAGAATAAAATTCCGCACATGCAAGACCTACTTGCATCTCAAGTCTAAGGATAAGAGACATAACCATTTGCGAGATTCACTATTGACGCCGATCCATGCAGTGAAATCTCAAAGGTTGGGTCAGTCCAATGTTAATCACAATGAACAACATATGAGTTTGGCAAATAAATCACCAACACGCTCACATTTGCCTTAATTCGATGATACTCCCGTATCGTCAACTGACAATGGACAATTTTGAATAATTAAATCATTCATGGATTAAACATGCAAAAATGGAATACAGTTGATATGTATGAAAACGACAATAACCATTACATCAATTCATTAAAGATATAAACTGTTCAACATTCCAATTATTTAAAATACTAAAAACAGATTTACATGAGACTATTAGCAGGTCGCAGCCCAATGTTCCTAGCATGCTCCACATGTTTGGTACAAGACTTTGGTTTAGTAAAAGGATCAGCTAAATTGTCATCTGTGTGAACTTTGAGGAGACGAATATCACCACTTTCGATAACTTTTCGAATATAGTGAACTTTCCGACGAAAGTGTTTGGCACCCTTTAGAACACCTGGTTCATTAGCTATGATTATGGCACCAGAATTATCGCAGTACATATCCATAGGTCGTTCATTGTTGGGAACAACGCCAAGCCTAGAAATGAATTTCCGTATCCAAACTGCCTCCATTGCAGCTTCTGAAGCAGCTATATATTCAGCTTCTGTAGAGGACATCGCAAGTGTGCTTTGTTTGGCACTCTTCCAGTCAACAGCACCTCCATTCATGACGAAAACATATCCAGTTTGGGATTTGATGTCATCACGATCTGTCTCCCAGCTTGCATCAGTATAACAAGTAACACTGAGCTCACGTTGGACATCACCACCATAAACAAGAAACATATCTTTAGTATTCCGCAGATACTTCAATATGTTCTTAACAGCAGTCCAGTGACATTCTCCTGGATTCTGTTGAAATCTACTCGTTTGGTTCTGAGAGAACGCTACATCAGGTCTAGTGCACCTAACCGCATACATGATGGATCCCACAGCCGAAGCATAAGGGATTCCCTTCATCCTCTTCACCTCGGCGGGTGTTGAGGGTCCTTGAGCCTTGCTCAATTCCGTATTTGGTTGCATTGGAAGACTTCCACGTTTGGAATATTGCATTCTAAATCTCTTCAGGATTTTTTCAATGTATGCACTTTGACACAAGCCGATTAACCGCTTTGATCTATCTCGATAGATCTTGACTCCAAGTATGTACGATGCTTCTCCTAAATCTTTCATTTCAAAACACTTTCCAAGCCAGGATTTTACATCTTGTAGCATTGGAATGTTGTTTCCTATGAGTAATATGTCATCGACATATAAGATTAGGAATGCGACTATACTTCCACTAGTGTTTATGTATACACATGGCTCATCGGGATTTTGAGCGAAACCAATCTTCTTGATTTCCTCATCAAATCTCTTGTTCCAGCTTCTAGATACTTGCTTCAATCCATAAATGGATTTTTTAAGCTTGCATACTCTGCTATGATACTTTGGATTCACGAAGCCCTCGGGTTGCACCATATAAACGTCCTCATTTAGGTGGCCGTTCAAGAAGGCAGTCTTGACATCCATTTGCCAAATCTCATAGTCATAATACGCTGCTATGGCTATAAGAATTCTAATTGCTTTAATGTCTGCAACAGGCGAGAAGGTTTCATCATAGTCAATTCTGTAGATTTGAGTGAAACCTTTTGCTACAAGACGAGCTTTATAGGTGTGTTCATTTCCATCCACATCGGTCATTATCTTGTAGAGCCATTTGCTCCCAACGGTTTTAGCATTGGGAGGTAGTTCTACTTCGACCCAGACATCATTGTCTTCCATGGATTTCATTTCCACATTCATAGCATTGTTCCACTTCTCGCGTTCAGGACACGATATAGCTTCCCGATAGTTAGCGGGTTCACAATGATCCCCTAACTCATGTTCCTCAACATCGATATAAAAACCATATCGTTCAGGTGCTTGAGGTATCCTTTCGGATCTATGAATGGGAGCAACATCTCAAAGAGGCTCAACATTTTCATGCTCAGTCTCATTTTGATGTTCACTAGTGTTACTAGAAGGTTGTGCATCTTCGCTTTGAAGTTCATCAAAGTCTACTTTGCTCCCACTTGCTTCTTGTGAGATGAGACTGTTCTAAAAAAACTCAGCATATCGAGCAACAAATATTTTGTTCTCGGTTGGGTAGTAGAAATAGTAACCCATCGTTTCCTTTGGGTATCCTACAAAGATACACTTGATAGCTCTAGGCTCAAGTTTGTTTGGCGTATCTCGTTTAATGAGAGCCTCACAACCCCAGACTTTCAAGTAAGACAGATTAGGGACCTTCCCATGCCATATTTCGTATGGAGTCTTATCAACCTTCTTAGTGGGAACCATATTGAGTATGCGTGCAGCAGACTCTAGAGCATAACCCCAAAAGGACATTGGCAACGTTGTTAGACTCATCATAGATCGAACCATGTCTAGCAAGGTTCGATTTCTCCTTTCAGACACACCATTATGTTGTGGTGTATATGGAGGAGTGAATTGTGAGACTATCCCACACCTTTTTAGATGATCTAAAAACTCTTGACTCATATATTCACCTCCTCGATCGGATCGAAGAGCCTTAATGGTCTTGCCAAGCTAATTTTCTACTTCACTTTGGAAGACTTTAAACGTTTCAAAGGCTTCATGTTTATGTTTAATCAGGTAAACATAACCATATCTACTGAAATCATCAGTAAAAGTGATGAAGTAGTTACCTCCCTCTCTAGACATTGTTCTAAATGGGCCACATACATCAGTATGAATGAGTCCAAGTAGATCTGTAGCTCTTTCTCCAACATGGGAAAAAGGCTTTCGTGCCATCTTACCAGATATGCAAGAAGTGCATTTATCAAATGAAACATTGTCGATTGACTCTAAAAGCCCATCATGTTGTAGCTTCGTAATGCGTTTCTTGTTTATGTGACAAAGACGACAATGCCATAAAAAAGTGGAATCCAAATTACGTTTGGATTTCTTATTGCTAACAGTATATATAGAACTATTGTTTGAAATAGGATCACGCATATCAATTTCAAAAATGCCATCACGAGGAATAGCATTAAAATAAAACACATTATCCTTAGAAACAGAAATGCCAAAATCCGTAAAAGTATGAATGTAACCATCATCTTTCAAACGCGAAAGTGAAACAACACCTCTAGTGATAGTAGGTGCAAAATGGCAATTATTTAAAACAATAACTAGTCCATTTGGGAGGATAAGATCAAAGCTCCCAATTACTTCCACAGCTGCACGATCGCCATTACCAACGTACAGATGTAAAGCTCCTTGCTTCAGCTTTCGACTTCCCCTAAGCCCCTGCACATTATTACAAATGTGAGTACCATAACCAGTATCATATACCCAGGTTTTGTTAGGAAAAGTATAAAGTTCTATAGTGAAGATACCTGATGTGCTAGCAACGCTAGCTTTGTTCTTCTTTAGCCCTTCCAGGTAGGCGTGACAGTTGCGCCTCCAGTGCCCTACCACTCCACAATGGTGGCAGAGGGTGTCCTTGGCTGGGTGCTCCTTCTTGGCAGGTGGGGGGATTTTGGGTTTGGGGGCATAAGCAAGCTTAGCCTTGCCTTTCCCTTGTCCCTTGCCAGGTGCCTGCGGTTTTCCCTTGTTCTTTTTCTGAATTCTACCTTGGTTGATAGCTAGGACAAGTGGAGCCTTCTTGGGCATGCCTTTCTCTGCAAGTTTCAACATGTTATGCAGTTCGGCAATGGTTTTTCCCATGCTGTGCATGTTGTAGTTCTGCACAAATTGGTCATAATCCTTCGACAGTGAGGTAAGTATCATGCTCACTCCAAGGATTTGAGGCATGGGGTATCCCAGTCGCTCCATCTGATCCAGATAGCTTTTCATTTTCATGACATAGCTACTGACTGATTGCCCTTCCTCCTGCTTGCAGGCATGAAAAGATTTGACCATGTCAAACAATTCTTGCTCTGCTTGCTGCTCGAACATAACTTTCAGTTCTCGCAGCATGTCAAATGCTGAAAAGTTCTCTAAGTTCTTTTGCAACTCAGCGATCATGCTAGCCAACATAAGACAAGCCACCTCTTGCTGTTCGTTACTCCTACGTTGGTGGGCGTTACGAAAAGCAACAGTAGTATTAGCAGCAGGTGCTTCAGGTAAAGGTTCTTCCAGATGGTAAAACTTTTGTTCAGCCTTGAGGACAATCCTCAAGTTGCGGTACCAGTCCAAAAATTTGTTACCATTCAATTTCTCTTTCTCGAGAATTGATCTGATTGACGAGTTGTTCATGGTTGAATTTGGAGTTGTCATCTACAAAATAAACAAAGTTCAATTTTAGTAATTTATCAATAATTAATCCTTTTTAAAATTAACTACCCAAGTTTACAATGTTAAAACAATTAATTTTACGAAAAGGCTAAGATTCTCATTGAGGTTCCACCATCACATCAGTTGATCTGCTAGCAATGGAGGATTCAATAGGTAGGTAACGTCGACCAATTGCATTACAAGTGCAACTCTTAGATCTTTATGGGACCCATGGCACTAGTGAACAAGCAACTAGTGTCAAGCTGGCATGTTTAGTCCCATCTTTGCTTTGGGTCAAGGTCTCACCGCTTAACTCGATTAAGTCATCCAATTTTTAGAACGTGCGAGAATATATCTAGGTCCCACGCATAGAGAATAGTCACCTTGGGTTACAATTCAACCTAGGTCCCACGCATAGGCAAAAAGTAATTGCAAGTGTTCTCAAAATTGGACGGCGTGACTTAAATTTTGACGGGTAAAAGTTTTGATGTGGATCAAAAGGTGTACGAAAAGAGCATGCATTCATCTTTCGTAGCACAAGTTAAAAACATTTCTTAACTTAAGTCTAATCATTGTTTTAATTTATGTGTGTCAAGTTGTCCATTTTCATGACTAATATTAATCCTACATGGATAATAAAGTTTGGACAATACATAAATACAATAACATACATAACAAGTTAAGGTGTTATTATAAAACAATGATTTTAAGTTTCAAAAACTTAGTAAAACTAAATCATAAGACTTAGCTTTAAAATGGTTTGTGTTTCGTTTTAAGTTTTATCAAAAACTATTTGCAATTTTACATATGAAACAAGATATATAAAAAGCAACACAAACACACAACCACAATATGCAAAGCCTCAACCGATGAAGAAACCTATGCTTGGTCTCGTGAGCCATCACAAGAACCAAGAGTTAACTAGGGACAACCACACAACCACACGGAGGACTCCCACTTGCTCCAAGACAATCAAGAGCAAGTTGGAAGCCCATGATGCACATGAAAAGTAGTTTCTGTCCTTCCAGAATTTCTGTGTTAGAGGGCCCAAGAGTCCATGATGGAGGCTTCCCCGGGCTTAGCTCAAAACTAGAAAGTTGTAGGCCCATGTCTTGGGTACCTGCAAAAAAAATTTCAGCCAAAAATACCTTACCAATCACCGGGAAACTCCATTTTACCAACTGGTGTTCCAGCAGTCATTTTTCGGCAAAAACGTCTTTAACTCTTTCGCCTTTCACCACCAAGCCACGATTACATTATATTGAAAGTAAAATACAATTAATCTACTTTTAATCTACTGTAAAAGTGCCCAAACAATGGCTACAACCAAAAGAATATAATTACATAAATGCCGAAACAATGGCAAAAACCCAAAACACGAAATTAAACAACATAAACAACCATTCAATGCACAAGTGGTCTAGGTTTTCATATGCTTTGCATATAAACATAATAATACCATAATATTATGAATGAAACATGGTGTTGGCTAACTCCATGGACAAACATGCATGTATTTGCTATGGAAAACAAAATAATAACAAAATTAAATTGTCAGCCAACGAAAACGAAGAAATTAATTGACAAGAATTAAAACCCCGTTTGGTACCCGTGTGAAATGGCCTTAGGTTCAAAACCCACTGATGTTAGGACCTTTTAATTATCTTGTTACCACAGAAAATTAAGCCATAGGGCCTGATTCGAAATCGTTTCATAAATCGATAAAAAACATGCGTTTTAGGCCATTTTCACGTACCCGATCAAGAAACCAATTGATGTATGCATAACAAATGGACATAGGATTAAAAAGTCCAGATCTTAAGACCTCTTAAAGGTCAAAATATTCATAATATATAAGCCCTAGGGGTTGTTTTAAGATTATACTTTTAAATCCATTAAAAAAACACGTTTTTAGCCATTTTTACGCATACAAGATGATCATATGACATCATATGATGGCTCGTGATACCACTATAGGTGATGTATTAATATGTAATATATAAATATCAAATAAACGCAGCGGAACGAACATCACCCACACAGATCCATAGAGCCATATGATCAATCTAAATAAAAACAAATTAAACATATATGTTTTATACCTTTGTAGCGTGCACCGGGAATCACCAACAATGTCACCACGCGAATGGAATATGAAACCCAAAAGATCAATAAGGTTGATCTCCTCTATGTGTGAAACACACTACACCTCACCGTATACCCCTTGGATGCTAGTCCTTATACCCGTAACCTTCAAATGGCCTTTGATTGAACAAGAATCAAAGGATTTGATTATGAAAAACAAAACCCTAGGAGAGGGTGTTTGTTTGCCGTGAACTAGAGGGAGAGAGGGGGGAGAGAAAAATGGAAATTTTGTTATGGGATTAATGAGAATATCTCTCCCATATATTTGACCAAATTTCAAAACCAAACTTCCCTTGGAAGTCTCCCCTAGGCCGGATTTTAGGAGGGCTCAAATGGGCCTCCCATTTGTTTTCCAAGTCCAATAGATTAAGTCCAATACTTAGTCATTAGAAGCCCGATAGTTATCCCAAGTTATGTAAGTTTATTTACATGTCGTAAGTACAATAAATACAACATAAAGAGGTACCTAAGTGTATATGTGTGTGACCCCATAGGCTCACATATGACTAGCCATATAATTATTTATTATGACACGAGCATACTCCAACACTATAGTCAACATGAAGTGGCCTACTATTGAGAAGCCTTCAAGATTTCCAAAGCCACCTAAGCAAGTGTTGGGTCTTGCTTGTCCAAGAAAGCAACTTTCTTTTGATGACAATAGAAAGAAAGCTTCTAAGGGCAAGCATGATTATGAGGGAAAAGGGAAGAAACCCATGGAGTAGCTAGTTTGAAGGTTTAGGTGTTAGGCTGTGAATCCTTGTGTTTTGTGATGTGATGGTTGTGTTTTTACTCTCTGAATGGTTGTACTATGTTTCCTCTTGAATGAATGAATAAAAGTACTTTTATCTTTTTCTGTTGACACCGAGAGAGCAAATATTTCCACTGTTGTACCATGGTTTCCACGGTGCTTTAATTTCTCTGCATACAAGTTAGTAGAAAACCATACAAACATATACAAACAATATTAGTACCTAAAAACTATCCTGTAACACTGAAAAAATTACTAGACATCAAAGATTTATGGGTTTAACATTCCAATACCTATTACCAAATTCTGAAATCTACCCACATCAAGCCCTTTTGTTAATAAATCAGCATAGTTGTCATCAGTATGAATTTTGAGAACTTGAATAAGCTTTTTCTCATAACAATCTCTAATAAAATGATGTCTGATTTCAATATGTTTAGTTTTAGTGTGTTGCACAGGATTTTTAATAATCCATATGGTACTACTATTGTCTATATAGATAATGGTGTTCATGAAATTGTACCCATAATCCAACAATTGATTCTGAAGCCATAAGATCTGAGCACAACAGCTAGCAACAGCTACATATTCTGCTTCAGTGGTTGAAGTAGCCACCATTGTTTGTTTCTTGCACTGCCATGACACCAATTTACATCCAAGATATTGACATCCTCCTGTAGTTGACCTTCAATCCAAACTTGCACCAGCATAATCACTATCTTAATATGTGATCAATTCCATAGGGGATTCTCTTGGATACCACAATCCTAGATTAGGATATGTCTTCAAATACCTGAAAATCTTCTCTACTGCAGTCATATGTGATGTCTTTGGAGTAACCTGAAATCTTGCACAAGCACATACATCAAACATAATGTCTGGTCTTGATGAAGTGAGATACATCAGAGAACCAATCATAGATTTGTAAGTGTGCACATCAACATCTGCTCCACTAGCATTCTTCAACAATAGATGAGTAGTCTTATCAGCAGGGGTATTTGAAGGTTTTGCATCAGTAAATTTGAACTTCCTTATAATCTCAACCATATATTTGTCTTGACTGATAAAGATTCCATCTTTACTTTGTTGTACTTGCAGCCCCAAAAAGAATGTAAGTTCTCCCATAGAACTCATTTGAAATTCATCTTTCATCATCTTTTCAAACTCTTTGCACATCTCTTGTCTAGTAGATCCAAAGATGATATCATCAACATATACTTGAACAAGTAGAATATCACCCTTGTCTTTCTTGATGAATAAAGTTTGATCAATCTTTCCTCTATGAAACCCATTGTTCAACAGATAAGTAGCTAAGGTTTCATACCACTTCCTTGGAGCTTGATGTAAGCCATAAAGAGCCTTAACAACTTTATACACTTTATTAGGGTGTTGAGGATCTTCAAAGCCTGGAGGTTGAGAGACATAGACCTCCTCATCAATCTTTCCATACAGGAAGACACTCTTAACATCCATTTGATAGACAGTAAAGCCCATAAAGGATGCATAGGCTAGAAACAATCTAATAGCCTCAATCCTTGCAACATGAGCAAAAACTTCTTCATAGTCAATACCCTTCTCTTGAGTGTATCCTTGAGCAACTAATCTAGATTTGTTCCTGATAACAATACCTCTTTCATCTTTCTTGTTTCTGAAAACCCACTTAGTACCAATCACCTTCATACCATCAGGCAAATCACAAAGAACCCAAACCTTTTGAAGTTTGAACTGCAACAACTCCTCTTGCATTGCTTCAACCCAGCTAGATTCTTCTAAAGCCTTATAAACATCTTTAGGCTTCACTTGTGATAGAAAACAGAAAAAAAAAACATTCATTCTTGTTCTTATGCTTCTTGGACTCATAAACTTCACTAATGAACTCATGAACATCATTTTTCTTTGTCTGCCTTCTTGTCTTCACACCTGATTGTAGCTCACCAATAACATTTTCAAGTGGATGCACTTTGTGAATTGAGGTCTGTGATGTGCTGGGAATGTCATATGTTGTTGGCATGTTTGAGATCTCAACATCATCACTGGGTAATTCTTGAGATGAACTTCCCACAATTGGGCTATCAGTGGAAACTTCTATTGCAGCAGTGGGAATTGAGTTACCACTACTAGCAGGAATTTCTTTATTCAGAACATCAAAATTCACAGCATTTGCATCACTTTCCTTTTCAAAATCCTTTGAAGGTTGAGAGTTTTCATTATTGTCAACAAAGTCCCAAAGTGGCATAACAATTTGATATTTATCATCTTCATCATCTTTGCAAGATTCATCTTCATCAATGAATTCTTCTGTCTCTTCAAGATTATTGTCTCATGTACTTGAGGTAATAGGCACATAATTCATTGTATTTGACAATGTCTCAAGATCAAATAACCATTCTGGTCCTGAACCTGCTATGTTAGCTTTATTTTCAAGAAACTCAACATGCAAATTCTCTTCAATCTTCTTTGTTCTTAAGTTATAGACTCTAAAAGCCTTGTTAACCATAGAATATCTAACAAAGAAGCCTTCATCTAACTTTTCTTCAAACTTTCCCAGATGATCAATGGTATTGAGAATTGAAACATGACATCCAAAATGGCCTTATAAAATCCAAAGTTGGGGGTCTTCCTCTGAATAGCTCATAGGGTATCTTGTTCTTTGTTTTAACCACTAAAACCCTGTTTTGAATGTAACAAGCAGTGTTAACTGCTTCAGCCCAAAAAGTCACTGGTAGCTTTGAATCAACTATCATGGTTCTAGCAGCCTCAATTAGTGTTCTGTTTCTTCTTTCAGCAACTCCATTTTGTTGAGGAGTTCTTGCAACACTAAATTCTCTCTTAATACCTTTGTCTCTGCAGAAATCATCCATAACATTGTTCTTAAACTTTGTCTCATTGTCACACCTGATGATTTTGATCTTCTTATCAACTTGGTTTTCTACTTCTGTGATGAAAGTCTTAAGGATGCCAGTGGTTTCATCCTTGGTTCTTAAAAAGAAAACCCATGTAAATCTACTGAAATCATCAGTCACAACAAGACAATACTTCTTCAAATTTATGCTGCTCACAGATGTAGGACCAAACAAGTCCATATGCAGCATGTAAAGTGGATAATCAATTGAATTATATGCTTTGGTCTTGCATGAAGCTCTGTGTTGCTTACCATTAAGATAGGCAACACATGTTTGATCATTTTCAAATCTCTTCTCTGGTAAACCTCTTACTCGACCATCTTTCACAATCTTGTTAATGGTCTTGAAATTAACATGACCAAGTCTTCTGTGCCAAAACATGGATTCATCCAAACTGGCTTTTGCAAGCAAGCAAGTAACATCATCTTTAGCCACTATGTTCTTCATGTCTATGCTATATAGATTGCCTTTTCTAGGGATTTTAAGCAAAATATCACTTTCATCAGGGAGCTTATAATCCTTAGATAAGATATGGCATTCATCTTCTGTGAATAGAACTCTATGCTTCTTGTCACACATCTGTGACACACTGAAGAGGTTGTACTTGAGTTCTTTCACATAATACACATTCTCAAAGTCCAAGTTTCCAGCCTTGATTGTTCCTTTGCCAAAAACTTTGCCACCAATACCACCTCCAATGCTGACATATTGTCCATCATAAGGTTTGAAATCTGAAAGATAGGACTTATTGCCAGTCATGTGCCTGGAATATCCACTATCTGAATATCCTTGATCATCTTTAGGTTTTGAATGTTCCTGCACATAAAATAAAGGAATTAGTTCCTTTTGGGGACCCAAGCCACAAATGACTTGGATCTGCCTCGTGTATCAATATAATTATATCTGTCAAAGGTCATTGATACACCATTGGAATTGTTTGAGGTGATAGATCCTTTTGGTTTCCATTCCCAACGTGCTGTGGCCTTAACAGCATTTCCCACATTTACCCTTTTATTGTTTAAAGAACCACCAGTGGAAACTTTTGGCCTTGCAGTGGTAACTGTTGGCTTAGCAGTGGCAACTGCTGGTTTTAAAATTTTTGGTACCCACTTGTGATTATAGTACACTTTCTTTTCAAAATAGGTCTTGTTCCCTGTTTGTGCAGATTTAACAAAAGTTGTAATGGGTTTTGCACTCTTAATAAGGGACTTAGGGTAAACTCTGTTTATATTTCTGGCAGTGGCAACTGCTGGTTTAGCAGTGGAAAGAGTTTTGATGCCAGAGTTAAGCAAAACAGACCTGAGAATCATCTTGCTTAGTGAATTTAGGTGAGTTAAGTTATTAGCATTGTTTCCATTCACCCTGGTATTCCCAAACACTTCCCTTCTACCCATGTGATAGTTACAATTATAATGAAGATGTTCAAAACTACCACATATGTAACAAGGTTTGTTGTTAAACACAAAGTCACTACCCAATTGCCTAGATTTAACATGATTCCAACTCCTCTTGTTCCCTCTAGGAGTTGTTGACCTACTTCTGTACATCTCTGCATATCTAGTAGTAGGCCTAGAGTAATTAGCTTGTGTTCTAGGCTTCTCTTTGACAACATCAGGAATACTCTTTTTAACTTCCACATGAACAGTCGCAGGAACACTAGTTTTAGACTCAACATTCAAACTTTCATCTTTAAGAGATGAGTCACTAGCACTATCAAATGTATCAATCTCAACCTGAACCTTTTCTATAGCAGTTTCTTTAACAAATTTTGGTCCATAGGTCATGGTTGGTTCCTGGATCTCTTCTAATCCTGTATGTGCTAAGTCAATACTAGGAGGTGATGGAACACCTCTTAGAGGTGGTGGAACTGATTTATATCCTACTCCTGATTTGGCTTTGTTCACAACTTGGGCCTCCCAAATTTTGTCAATACACTTGGATTGATGATCTAGTGTATTACAAGTTATCAGAATATTCTCATTGGCTCTTTTAACTTTCTCTAACTCTTCCCTAAGAGCCTTATTCACAGCAACCTTATAATCTAAGTCTCTTTTTAAAATAGCAATATCATCATTGAACTTAGATTCATTGGCTTTATAATGCTCTAATTGTGTTTCTAAAACAACAAGACCTCTTTTATGATTTTCTAAGTTATAATTAGTTTGATTTAACTCTAGAAATTATTCATCATATTGTTCTTTAAGTTTCTGATAATCTTTTAAAGCCTTACAAGTTTTAGAACAAGCATTATTAATTTGTACCTCAGAGTCAGAAAAAGCCATAAGTGCAAGCTCAGTAGCAATCATTGCAGACTCTGAACCATTTTCTTCATCCTCAGCCATATAGCTCCAATCATAGCTCACTCCATCAATGGCCAATAGCACCTTTGGTTCTTCAGTTGTAGGTTCTTTCTTCTTGTCTTGCTTATACCAAGTTGACCTGTTATCAGGCTTCTTTGGTTTCCTGCATTCCCTGGCAAAGTGCCCCTTCTTATGATAGTTGTAGCACTCTACCTTCTTTTTATCAAAACCTATAGTTTCATTGCCATTTATGGTGATCTTCCTACCAGTCTTCCTCTAGAACTTCTTTGCCTTTAAGCTTAGTAATGCAACCTGCCATTTAATGTCCATCTCTTCCATGTCATCCTCATCAATTTGATCCAAGTCTTCATGTGTGAGGATTGAACCACTTATTTGACTTGATAGAAAGGCATAAAAAGTAGAATCACTAAGACCAGCAATCTGTCTTTTTGAACTAGCATTGGAAACACCTCCACTACCAGTGGAAACAACAATGTTAGCATTATCATCATCACTATCACACTCTTCATATGAACTATCATCAATAGATGATGATATAAGTGCTACATTCCCTGATCCTGAACTTAGTTTGCCAGCCTTCTTCAACCTCTATTCAATAACTTTAAAGTAATTGTACAAATCATTCAGCTTCATAGTCTCCAGTTCTGGCTTATCTTCCCATACAGCAACATTTGTACCTGTAGAATACTAATTAAGTAGGAAACATGTTCAAGAGTGGATGTGAGGGGCGTAGAATTGAGGAGGAGGGGAGGAAAGAAAGAAAGAAAGGAACCTTGAAAGAAAAAGAGAAAATATTAGATTAAAAGTGATTGAAGGTCCAACCCTCTCCACATGTGGAGAGGGGTATTTATATTTACAATATTACGCCCACTCCCGGGCTGTGGATCAGGCATACAGTGGGTGAAGACCCGTCCTTCTTCCACGGTGTTACTTAAACTACTACTAACTAACTAATATATAAACTAACTACGAGCTAACTTAATGCTATTACAATAATCAGGTGACCGAGACTTTTATAGGAATATTTGTATTCCTAACAATCTCCCCCTAAGCGAGGTCACCTTTGAAATTAAGCTCTTTGGTCTTTAAGCATTCTTTCATCTCTGTAGCTCGTAGGATCTGATTCTTCACTTTACTTCACACTTTGTACTTCAAGCAAGCAAACTTGTGATTTGAATTCCTTTGAGATATGTGATCTTTGAGCTTCCTTTGAGATCATCAGCCAAAGTAAATCTCCAAGCTCATCCATAGTAGTATTGCCTTCATGTGATGTAGTGACTAAGCACCATCATGCTCACACCCTTCTGTATCTAGAGACGTTGCATTAGAGTTGTAGATCAGGAGACTTTTTCATCAGAGTTGCGGAAACGTTGTTGGTAGTCTCTCAACATTTGTTGTAGCAAGTCTCTCATCTTCATTGATAGTGTGGAGGATGTGTGAGCATGAGGTATGGATTGACCCGATTCAGCTGGGAACTGGAGCCATCAATGCCATCTTTATATGTGTCCCTGAAATAAAATAGTTAGCAATAAAGATAGAGAACGAACATGATACTTTGTCATTCGTTCTGCGAGGACAGACTACCCTCCGGTTTTGTGAGAACCGACCTGTGATCAGGTAGAGTCTCTTTTAAAGAAGACTCTCCTTGACAGGAATTTCCAGCTTGTAGTAATAAATTTTCCAAAGATTCCACTTTGGAATCTTCATACTTAGCATGTTCTCATACCGTAACGTCTCAAAGCAGACAGCACGATAGAGTGAATCGGTGAATGAATATTCACGGATTGATGAGAAATAGATTTATAGAAATCACTCGTGTGTCCTATGATAAACATTTTTGAGACACGACGAGAGTTTTGTACTTTGAATCACATTTCCATCAAAAATACTTTTGTTTGAAAGATATTGTACACAATCAATGTGCTCGAAAGATTAGTTGGTGAGCACATTGAGAGGTTTTAGCAAAAGTATCCGTCAATCCATATCCTGGAACAAGTTTGATTCAATTTTGAATTGCACCATCGTTGCTTTCCAGTTGTCACTTGATCATTGATCCAAGGTGGATCTCACATGTCACCTACCAAGAGCTTGAGTGATGTTCGCTCTAGAAGGATTTCCATCTTCATTGTGAATATTTTCATATCACTCGGATGTTCTGGCAATACCACAAGGATAATGCGTAGGACTCTAAATATTTTATCTTATTTTCCACATTATGTGAAACAATAAGCATATTTGGAATGTGTCCTATCAAGATTTATGGATGATCTCATGGCTCTAGACTCAATAGTGCATTTTGATCCGCTCCTGGAGACTGGGGAGGCGTCTCCTGTTTTAGGTATCAACATAGCTCGCAATGAGCGGTCGATACATTGCACAGGGTTCCCCGTGAGAATGAAACAAGCTCTTTTAAGAGAACTTGAGTAGTTGGGAAGTTTAGTGCAGTGCGTCACTAGGTCCATGACGTCTTGTCTTCAATACTAGTGTTACTTTAGTAATCACTAGTAGATTATAAATTGAACCCGGTTTCTGCCCTAAGGTTGAATATTTGGAGGGCTATTTCTTTTCACCCTTTCTCATTTCATTTCTTTTTCATTCTTCAACCCCTTCATTGCTTACCGAGACTTCACCACTAGAACCTTGTTGGGTTTGTTCCAGTCCTAGCTCTATCTCAGTCCGCACTATTCCCTTTCTCACATTACTCCTTTTTTCAATCATTCCTAAGGACTTCTAATCTATCTATGGATTGTCCCTGGGAAGATCCTTCCGGTTCTGGTGGATCATGGGAACTTATACCTAACCTTAACCAACCTTATAACTCCATGCATAAAGATAAATGGACGGTCTTTGGTATAACTTCCACAAACGCCTTTCGCTCCCCCTCAATATGTGCATCGATATTCGAAAGTGTTTAGCACATATGTGGGAGCATATTATTGAGTCGAAAAGATCACATTTGATATCAGATTGCATATTTAAATCACATTCTCTCCCCCGATCAAAAATTTCAAATCTTTTGAGATTTTTGATCTCAATTGATTTAAATAATTTAGAAAGCGTTTTGGGAGAGAAATGCGGTCAATTTTAATATTTTCTGATAAAAAGGAACTTTTTCTAGCTCCCCCTCAAACTGTGAGGGAGGTTGTTATGTGTCAGATTTGAAGAGTTTGTAAAAGATTCGAAGTTTTAGTGAAAACTCTTTGAAAATTTACTCATTCTGACACATAACATATCACAAAACATTTTGTTGCAAGGTTTTATGTACGAAGTGTGGGGAGTTTTGATGATATATAAAATTTTGAGAAATCACTCTCCCCCTCAATCAATGACGGATGGTAAAGCATAAATATTTTCATAAACTATTAACGTCATTGATTGAGTGAAAATTTTATCAAACTTTTGAGTTCAATTCGATTTTCATTCAAAATTTCATGGTACCACCAAGTTTTGCACAAACACTTTCCGGAAAAATCATAGAAGGGAAAGTATTTGGTGATAAAAAGAAGATTTCTCTTCTTTATCAAGAAATAATGCACTGAAGCATACATTAGATCGAGGGTGCATGAATATAAAGTAATTCACGCTCGGATGAACGGCACCCTTTGTTAGGAACAACCGTCTTTTTGTCGACGTGTTTTCCTTAATTTTGAAAAACGGGTTGCTATCTAAAGTAATAGGAAGCCATATTTTTGAAGTCCGGGTTGTAGCCTGAAATGACTACAAGCCATAATTTTAAGAATATTTTGAGATACGACATGTTTTTGAAAAACATTATTTGAAACTGAAAAACTCTTGCTCAAGCATATGTATGATTCCGTGTCATTATTGAATGACATTTCTAGAAACGTACATAATATTGATTACACAAGAGACATGTCGTGAGAAGAATATTTTTTGAGTTTTTGTGATTTTTTTTTTTTTTTTTTGGTTTTATATTTCTCTTTTTCTTTTTGATTTGATACTATACAAGGATATGTGAAGCAACCCCTTTACTCCTCTTGATCTTCCTGAAGACAACTGAGATCCTCAGGTGTGAGACTCTTCAGACCAAGGCGTGGGAGGATGAAGTGAAACCGTTCCCTAGAAAGTGCTTTGGTGAAGATGTCGGCTAGTTGGAACTCAGTCCTCACAAAGTAAAGTTCCACAATTCCTTTCTCAACTTGCTCCCTGATGAAGTGATGACGAATGTCAATGTGTTTAGTTCTTGAATGCTGGACATTGTTGCACCAGAGTGCAATTGCACTTTTGTTGTCACAGTACATAGGAATCTTATTGCACATGAAGCCATAGTCAGAAAGTTGAGATCACATCCAGAGGATCTGAGCACAGCATGATGACATAGCAATGTATTCAGCTTCAGTGGAGGAGATAGATGTACTCATTTGTTTCTTTGAAGACCAACTGACAAGCTTATTTCCTAAAAACTGTGCACCCCCAGATGTACTGCGACGAGTGTCTTGACATCCAGCATGATCAGCATCCGAATATGTTGTGAGAGCCATAGAAGTTTCTTTAGGGTACCAAAGGCCCATGTGGATTGTTCCTTTGAGGTATCGAAAGACTCTCTTGACAGCTTCCAAATGTTTCTTGGTGGGTTTGGATTGATACCGGGCACAAATGCAAACTGCAAATAGAAGGTCGGGTCTGCTTGCAGTAAGGTACATTAAGGAGCCAATCATGCTTCGATACATGGTTTGGTCGACCGGAATTCCCTCATCATCTTCGTCAAGTTTTGATCGTTCAATCATAGGAGTATCAACTGAATCACTGGAGTCGAAACGAAATTTCTTCAAAATTTCATTGGCGTATTTGGATTGATTGATGAATATGCCATTGGGGTTTTGAGAAATTTGCAGTCCTAGAAAGAATGACATTTGACCCATCATAGACATTTGGAATTCGGAGCTCATCTCTTGGGAGAAGCGATCACATTCTGTGGGATCAGATGAGGCAAAAATGATGTCATCGACATAGATTTGTACATGTAGGAGGTTTTTGCCCGTTTTTCTGGTAAAGAGTGTAGGATCAACAGCGCCTTTGGAGAATTTGTTGGCCAGAAGAAATTTAGACAATGTGTCGTACCACACCCTTGGTGCTTGTTTAAGCCCATATAGAGCCTTCTTCAATCGATACACGTGATTAGGGCGTTCTGGATCCACAAAACCTTCGGGTTGAGATACGTACACAACCTCTTTCAGATCCCCATTTAAGAATGCGGTCTTGACATCCATCTGATAAACCACCATATTTTGACTTGCAGCATTTGCGAGAAAGATCCTTATGGCTTCGATTCTAGCAACTGGGGCGAAGGATTCTTCAAAGTCAATACCTTCTTCTTGTCGATATCCTTTTGCCACAAGCCTAGCTTTGTTTTTCAAGACATCTCCATGCTCATCAAGTTTAACCTTGAATATCCATTTGAGAGCAATGATCATAGCACACTCGGGAGGTGTTACTAGTTCCCAGACATCCAGTCGGTCAAATTCATGAATTTCGTCCACCATTGCAGTGAACCATGAGTGTTTGGACATTGCATCCTTGACGCTTTTTGGTTCAGCTTTAGAAAGGACTGAATTGAAGAAACACCACAATGCGTCGGTTGCAAGTTGCTTGCGGGTTGACACTGGACGTGAAGGGTTTCCAATAATGTTGTCAATTGGATGATCATTGGCCCATTTTCGAAGGTATTCATGGGGTTGAGAATGAGGAACTGAGGTTGCCGTGTAAGATTCGTCAGAGGATGTTACATCATTTGATGATTCAGGAGCAAAGATGTTAACAAACGGCTCATTATCAGGTGGAGCAAAAGGATTAACTTCAGATGTATTATCTACATTTGCAGCTCGCTGTACAGGTGAAGGTTGGACATTTGACGTGCTAACCGATTAACTGATGGCGGGAGCTTCAGAATCCCATGACAATGAAGTGGATAGCCCGTTATTGTCATTTTGATCATTTACCACCCCATCTGGTGGTTGAACTATTGTAGCTTCAGGAGCATTCATCTGTTGAGGTTCAAAGTATTCATCAAACATTGGATCAAACAGTTTCTTCCAATCTTCACTTGTAGGAGGTACAAAAGGAGCAGCAGGTATGGGATTCTGTACAAGCCTGGAGCTAATTGGTCCAGGAGACAAATAATTAGGTACGGGTCCAGAACTTGATTGTCCAGGAACCGGTTGCTCAGTCAGCTCATCGAAAGTAACATGGATTGTTTCCATTATGTTTCTGGTACGTTTGTTGTAGATTCGGTACCCCTTACGATCTGGAGCATAGCCAACGAAGAAACCAATGTCGGCCTTTGCCTTGAGTTTCCCCAGGTCTTCACTGTCATTAGTTGGATAGCAAAGTGCACCAGAAACTCGAAAGAAAGAAAGATCGGGTTTTCTGCCATGAACCAGTTCATAGGGAGTCTTGCAGTGGAGAGGATGTATCAAGGATCGGTTCTGAGTGTAACATGCGGTGGCAATTGCCTCAGCCCAAAGAAATAGAGGAGCTTTGGAAAAGATGAGCATAGTCCTTGCAGCTTCAACTGAGGTGCGATTGCGTCTTTCTACAACTCCATTTTGTTGAGGAGTTCGTGGAACGCTCTTTTGATGACTAATCCCGACACCTTCATAAAACAGAGTAAGTTGTCTGTTCAAAAATTCTGTTCCATTATCAGTACGAATGACTCTAACCGTTTTGTTAAGGCGGACTTGCAACATCTTGATGAGTTTGATGATGGTTTTAGGAGTTTCATCTTTTGATCGTAGAAATTTCACCCATGTGAATCGAGAGTAATCATCAACAATAACCAGCACATATTTCTTTCCATTGATACTTTGAATCCTCATTGGTCCACAAAGATCCATATGAAGGGTATGAAGAACTTCCATGATTGAATTGACAGTTTTGGGTTTATGGGTATGCTTTTTGCTCTTGCCCATTTAACAGGCGGAACACAAATGATCTTTTTCATACTTAAGTCTGGGCAAGCCTCGAACAAGATCCTTATATGTAAGTTCATTGATGGTACCGAAGTTCAAATGGTTTAAACGTCGATGCCACAACCATGACTTGTTCTTGGATGCTTTAGAGAGCAGACAAATTGGAGAGGACCGTAGCATATCTTCGATGGAGATGGTGTAAAGATTAGTGTCTCGACCCCCCTTGAGAAGATCAACACCATCTAACTCTCTAACAAAATAGGTGTGCTTTCTGAAGGCGACTTCGAGATCTGAGTCACAGAATTGACCAACAGAAAATAGATTGTGCCCAAGCCCTTCCACATAGTAAACTCTGGATATAACACTGTCTCCAAAGACATAATCACCATAACCCATTATAGAACCAAAGTGGTCATTCCCAAATCTAACCGTACCAATAAACTTTTCCACGAAATTCTTGAGCCTTGAGCGATCACCAGTCATATGTTTTGAGCAGCCTGAGTCCAAATACCAAAGGACGATTTGTACGACCTGCATTTGAAACCAGACAATCGTGGATAACTGAAAAAGCTGGAGCCCCACACACAATTGGGGTCCGTTTGGTTAGAACACACAAATATTGGATTATCATACGTAACAGGTATCTCACTGGAGTGTTCACATTTTGATACACTAGACCTAGAAGTGGTATTTATTGCTTCTATTGGAAATAGTCTACCAGTAGGTCTCCACTTCCTAATAGGCATGACTCTAGAGTTAGTAATCCTAGTCACTGGGCACTTTTCCCTCATAGTGAATTTCCTTCCAGTAGGTCTCCATTGATAACCAACATTAGTGAAAACTTTTCCTGTTTTGTTCCATACTTGTTTTGCCCGTTTAACACTAGAAACATTCATAACTGGTGATTGCATAGTGGGTTTAAGAAAGGACACAGCACATGCATCATGATTACCATAAAATAAGCATTTGTTACACGTCTTACAAATAGCATCAGAATTCGAATTAATTACATCATTTTTAACACAAATGTTTGAATCAACTCGATTCCTTTCACTAAGCAACACTTTATTGTTCCTAGATGATTCTTCTACTTCCTTCATAAGTGAGCTCTTAGCCGGCAAAGTCCTATCATTCTTTGTATTGCACTTAGGCTGTGACTTGCTAGCATTAGATACACCTTTTACTCCTGTAGAAGCAATGATGGGAACATTAGTCTGATTAGTTGCTACTTGTTTACTGGTGATCAAGATGGAGGATTGTGACATGGTTTGGGGAAAGTCAACTGTGACATGCTTGTTGCCACTGAGAGGGTGCAATGCAGTTGTCCTGTCCGACTTGGTATCATTCTTGGGGCATGATCCTATGGCATATTCTAATAATTCCTGGGCCCTATTAGTGAGGAAGCATGCACCAATAATAACATCATCAAGTGGTTTAGAAATCCTCTTATCTTCAATGGTTTCTCTAAGTATGGCCAGACAATCCTTAAGATTTCTAATATAGTTATTATGAACTAACTTATTGTTCCTAAGGGGAAGAGAAACATTCACAGCATCGCACGCATATTTATTACAAGCATGTACATTGGAAATTGCATGATCACATGAAACAACGGGCATTTTACCCTTCACCATGGTCTTTAGATTATCAATTTCATTTAACAAAGAGGTGACTTTCTCATTGTTTTGGTCACGTGTTGTTTTGATAGACTCAAACAATTCTTTATAACGTTGTTTAGCGTTGGACATTTCAGCACGAAGCCACTCATTTTCATGTTGTAACTCATTGATAATGCCCTGTTTTTGAAAATTTTGAGAATCCATAGACTTCTGGTAATTGGTATTGGTCACATCGCTTCTGTTCGATTTTAATTGTGCAATTTGGACCTTCAACTTCCGAATCATGTTTGAGTGAGCTTGAATTACTTCATCCTTTTTGGCTAATTCAAAACATGTATCAAATTCAGGAACATCCGAAGATATCTTGGCATTTGATATTTTTATACTTTCTTCTAGATGTTGATATTTCAATTGTAGGTTCAGATTATCAACTTCTAGTTTTGAGAAATTCCTGACCATGTTATCATGATCATCGTTTTGAATTTTTTCAGTAAGTTTGTAATTCTCCCCCTCAAGCTCAATCACATGATTTTGGAAGACATTCAAAGTAACCGACATTTCATGAAATTGTCGAGCAGATAGCGCAGAGTCGGTAACAGTATAAAACACATCTTTAGCAATGCAGTTAGCAATCAAATTTTCATTCATGATGAGAATGTTTTTTCTGTCAATTTCACTGTGTTTGAGATCAATAGCAAGTTGGTTACCCTCACTTTCCACTTCATCAAAACCCTTTTTCATTTGAGTCACATCATCATTAATGATGTTTTTAAGTCCCTCAAAATGTTCTTTTAGAAGTTTAAAAAATGGCATAACTTCAGTTAGGTAACACTGTTTTGTTTGCTCAAAACCCCTTTCCCCTTCTATAATCCCTGTAGGTATAGTTCTTATTTTACAGGTTTTCTCAAAGTCATTGAACAATTGACCTAGCACATACAGCCCAATTAGAGTGTTGCATTGTGTGGGAAGAGTGAAAGGTACAAGGTGCCTAGGTGTGTTCAGGGGATAGGCAGTTGGGTGAGCAATTCTAAACATAGTGCGTGTGTTACCTACAACTTTTTCAGCTTGCATTCTCTCAATGTCAATATTCCAAAACACTTTTTTAGGAAAAATTCTCTTATGAGGAACAAAAATTGCAGTATGATTGTCATTTGCATAATCATAGTGAAACACGAGATTCTTAGCAATGCATTTAGGATCCTTCAAACGTTCAGCAAGTTTTGCCCTAGTTCTATCCTCTGCCTCATTGATGTGGTCATAGGATCGTGTATCAGGAGGGGCATGGTTAGGTTCAAGCATAGTTTTTGCATCATATAATGCAGGTTGTGCACCTAGACCTATTCTAAGGAATCTTGCTTTGGGTTTGGAGGAATCATGTTCGCTAAATTCATCACTCAACTTCCTGTGGCTTTCCATCATTTGAGCAGATTGAATGGTTTGGCCCTGTGTGTACAACTTATCTTCCAATTTATTTTTCAACATTTTTAATTTTGAGAAGTCATTTAGAAGTTTAGTTTCTTTATCTTTGAATTCTTGTTTGATTGTAGTCAAACCTTTTTGAACCTCAAGTTTTTGTTTGACGGTTTGATTCAATTGGTTCTTTAAAGAAACTAGTTCCCTTTTTAATGATTCTTGTTTGGAATTGTTTTCAGATATGTAAGTACGCAGTTGCCATTCCATTTTCTGCTCACGTTCATTCAGCTCAAACTTAGCACGCTGCTCATAAATGTTTACTTGGTCCTTAAGGGTGTTAATTCTAGTGATCAGAGAATCGTCAGGGTTGTATATAGAGTGCTCATATACCTCATGTTTACTAGAATCAATAGACGGCATGTCACTTGGTACAACTGGGGGTCCATTGTCATTCACATACATTTCATATGGGATATTATTGGTATTACCCATATCAGTGATGTCTATGTTGACAATATTCTTGAGTTGTACAGAGTCACATGCCCCCTGTACAGGTGTAGAATTATTCAGATCATGTTTAGGAGATTTTGGTACCTCAGAGATAGCAGACGTGATTGATAAATCAGGATGCTGTGAAGAGGATGCTGCTGCAGACAGATTAGCCATGAAAATTGTTTGAGCAGTTGGTTCATCATCCACGTCTGAGTCAAATGCATCACACTCTTCAACTTGAAAGATATTTGGGTCATTAAGAGCCATGTCCTGAACAGGTTGATCATCCACATCAGCATCAAAGGTGTTCCCATCATTACCAGCCAGAAAAAGCAAAGCTTCTTCATCCAACACAGTCCCATTTTCTTGTGCCTGCATCAGCAACATCTTGTCTTTGAAGTACTCAGAGTTTTGGTGCAGAATGTGCAGGGAAGACAGAACTTCAACCAAAGAAATGCTGGTAGAGAGAATGGGCAGTACAGAGTTGGGAATGCTCTTCAAGCACAAGCTAAGCAGCCGAAATGCTACAACTGCGGAGGGTTGGGCCATATTGCTAGGAACTGCACTCTCCCAAAACGTCCCCAAAGCTCTGATACCAATTGTAGAATACTAATTAAGTAGGAAACATGTTCAAGAGTGGATGTGAGGGGCGTAGAATTGAGGAGGAGGGGAGGAAAGAAAGGAACCTTGAAAGAAAAAGAGAAAAGATTAGATTAAAAGTGAATGAAGGTCCAACCCTCTCCACATGTGGAGAGGGGTATTTATAGTTACAATATTACGCCCACTCCCGGGCTATGGATCAGGCATACAGTGGATGAAGACCCGTCCTTCTTCCACGGTGTTACTTAAACTACTACTAACTAACTAATATATAAACTAACTACGAGCTAACTTAATGCTATTACAATAATTAGGTGACCGAGACTTTTATAGGAATATTTGTATTCCTAACAGTACCAAACTCAGAGGGTAAACTTCTTAAGAACTTTAAATTGAGGTCTTCTCTTTCTACCTCAATTCCAAACACTGTGAGTTGAGTAACAATCTTCTGAAGCCTTGTGAAGATGCTCTCAATAGATTCATTATTTGTTGAACCAAAGTTTTCATAAGTCTGTTTCAACAAGGTCTTCTGTGTCTTCTTGGTGGAATCATTACGACCAAAAACATTGCAGATCTCCTCAAACAAGGTCCGTGCAGTCTTGTACTTGCTGAATGCTAGAACTTGATCTCTGGGAAGGGTCATCAGTAGCAAACTTTTGGCCTTCGGATCATTCTTCATCTGAAGTCTTTCATCATTTGTGACTGGTCCAGTGTTGGTCTTTAGTACTACCTTGCCATCAATTGTCTCTGATGTAGTACCAGGTTTGAAAGAATTTCCAAACATAATGATTTCCCAAAGTGCATAATCTTGCACCATAAAGAATTGTTCGATCATTAGCCTCCACATCTCATAGTCATTCAACTTAAGCTTGGGAAGCTTAGCAGCAATGTTGGACTGACTAGTTTCTGTCTCCATTGAATCTTCTGAGTGAACTTGGGGTCTTTTAAATCAAAGTATCAAAGCCTGGCTCTGATACTACTTGATGGATCTAAACACCTTGATCTGTGTTAGAATGATACTTTGAGTTATATCACTAAGCAATGTTGCAAAAAACGGCCTACAAGGCCTTGTAATCGCCGATTCCAAGCTACAAGGCACTGGAACTTGGAGACATTTACAATGAAGTCGGCCGATTAATCGGCGATTACAAGGTTTTGGGCCGATTAATCGGCAAAAAAACACAACTCGGCCCTCGACCGCCTCTTGACCAATTCACGATTTTTGCAACATTGTCACTAAGTATGCGGAATCTACTTAGTAATACTTAGATGTTTGATTGTGAATGAAACAGTTGTATGTGAATGAGATTAATGTATGTATCAAACTATTAGCTCCAATATTATTAATAATAATAATACGAGTGATCTTTGTATCACTAGGGTTACAACCTTGAAGCTCTTAGAAAAATGTATATCTAACCTTAACCTAGGACCTCCTTTTATAGCACAAGGAGTTCTCTTCTAAAAGATACATATAATGATAATAGAATAAGATATACACAAGATCTATTCTATATTTATCTTTACAAGTTTCCTAACAGTTATCCTAACAGCAGTTGTAATAATATGTACTAGCAGTGGTAATGAGTTTCCACTGCTAGTGCATTCTTCAGCAGTTGTAATCTTCACACTTAGCCATGGTAACTGTTAATATAATTCCCAACACCACGTATCAAGTTTTTGGCGCCGCAGCCCGGGGAATAGTTATTATCTAGGTTAGGATTTCTTTTTATTAGGTCTACTTGCTAGATTCCTTTCTAGTAAGATTTTATATTTATTTTTAGGTTTTCTTTATTCTATTTTTTTCTTCGTACCTTTGTTAGTAAATTAAATTCATTGACTATTCCGTTTGCTATTATGGAGAACGCGAATCCACCAAGTCCGACACTAGAGTTTTACCAAAAAAAGTATAATTACACCAGTTTGGATATATCAAGATGGAGGAATGAAACAAGGAGGACAAGATCTTATATATGTTTTATAGAGTACCTTGAGAAAAGAGGCCAAGTGCATAAGACTTTTAAAGAATTCACCTTAGGAGCTCCATCAACCCCTCAAAATGCCTCAATTAGTGAAACCAATGCACCATATGAGCCTTCACCTAGGATAGTTTCGTATGAGCCACCTAGCTGCATGTCATGGTTAGGCACTACCATAATACTGGATGAATACATAGGTGACATTGATGTGCTGGAGGATCTAGCTGAACATGATCACATTGATAAAAAAGACCTAGGTTTTATGATCGATGATGATGAATCTCAAGAAACACATGATGAATCTTTTGGGCAATTTGAATATAAAAGTTGAGATGCCTAGAGAAGCACTTGAGATACTTGGGAAAATGTTAGAGTTGGATTATAAGGAATCACATGTTGAGGATATAGGTGATCTTGACACAAGGAATGATGAAGTAAATAACATAAGCTCAATAAGTACCCCACAAGTCCTACCATCATTTGAGGCACACACACCGCCCGTGACATACCCGGAAGAAGTAGAAGAGACTATAGGAACCCCAATAGAGGTAGAGCCTTTGAACCAAACACAACTAGAGGATATAGGTTTGAATACTTATAATGATAACCTTACTCTTAGTTCTATGGAAGTTTCTAGTTTTGATGAACCGGAGCCTCAACCAAAACCGTTACCTAATTTTCCATCCTTGGATGAAAATTTAGGAATTGAAATAGGTTCCGATCCACCCATCAAACTATATAGTCCGGGTAGTCTTAGGACAAAAGTAGTGGACTCTAAGCCTTGTAGAGAGGAAGCCAATATAGTAGTGGAAAATGACCTTACATGCTTACATCACCCATTTATGATTGATCACAAGAAACATCATGGGTTTAAACCGGGTTTATTAGGTCAAGATGGATCCCCAACTAATAGTCTCTTGAAGTTGATAGAAAATGATCCCTTTCTAGGAGGAAATCTTAATCCACCCATTAACCTGATTGAATTAGGTAAGGTTATGATGATAGGAGCACACTCCTTTGAGCATATAATTCATCCACCACTCTTTACTCACGTGGCACATTTCCACCCTAAGGGTGTGTATTGCTACTATCACCCACACTTAATCCTAAGTGTAGGGAAAACCTACCCTATTTCTGTTAAATAAGGGTAGAGTCAGGCTCGTGACTCGAACAAAAACAAGCGCTTCTTGGGAGGCAACCAAGCCCCTTTTTATTTGTTTGAGTGTTTGTTTGTTTGATTTTATTTGTTTCTGTATGCATGTTTTATTTTATTGCTGGTAGATCTTGTTTCATAAATAAAATTGTGAAAATGCTTTATTTTGTCGTTTAACTTCGTCTTAACTTCATACAAAGGTATTTCGCAAAAGATAAGTGTAAGGGGAAACCCCAAATATGTTTTTAAGAACGAAATTGATCATGATTCTCCACAATATTAAATGAACATGTGTATTAGTATTTGTTAGAGTCAAATGCTTGTATCGAGTCATAATGATGTTTTGCAGGATTTTTCAGGAAGTAGGACATAAGTTTTTCCAGAAATTTTCTGGAAACTTAACGTAAAGATTTCTGCAGGTCACTTATGACGGAGTCATGTGTAAAATTCTGGAAATTTTGCTAGTTTTGTTTTTCTAACGGAGTTTTAAAGTTTGTGTTAGTTCTTTAGTTTTATAAACTCCAGGAAATCTGCAAACATTCATTCGACAAGCATTATATCTTAATTTGCTTTCTAGGATCTGTTAGTATATATAGATTGCCGCCGATTTTACACGAGGTTGTCTTGTTTGTTTTCTCAGGTTTAACAGGTTATATATGACAAGAAGATGATTTATATTTATGGAAGGGAAGCTTTGATGGTTCATTTTCTTGGAGGAAGATCTAACATTGTTACCACACTATCCACACCGAACGAATCAGGGGAGTATTTGATTTCATTCTTTTACCTATTTTACTTTTACATTCTTTAATTGAATATTGGGGACAATGTTCATCCTAAGTGTAAGGGGAGGGTAAATGATGATACCTTATAGGATACACTTGCACTTGAGTTTGTTTGTTTGATGGTAGGTGTGTAATAAAACTAAGAGAAATAGTTGTTAGTGTAATTTTAGCGCCAAATTTAAAATTTTTTACAACATTTAAGAGTGAAACTTTAGCCATAGCAAGCATCTCATGGATAGGAGTTGTATGACTAGCACAAAACCGTACTATTGAGAAAAATTTTCCACCCAAATATGTGAGGTTCGCCTTTAGATTTGATAGGAAAAGCATTTACTATTAGTGCTTATGAGTGTACCGGTAGCATTTAGATTCTAGAACTTGCGTTAGTGATGCATCCCGAGACTGCTAGTGAGACTACATTCGTGTAGTAGGATTTACTACATGATAAGAGGCATTAGGATCACCCTTGTGTTAAACCCGTATCATAATTACTTGACCATTTAAGTCATATTACTTGGCTAGTAAAGTCAACTAATTTTTCCCACACCATTAGCGTTGTACTCATTTTTAGTACACGAAACCCCTAGTACACCCCTCTGAGCCTTTCTTTTCGTTTCTAACTTTAAGCATCTTACTTAAAGGAAGAATTTGTTACAACCCACTTAAATGTACACCCAAATCGCCTTAGCCTTCCATGTATGCACTCATCTTCTGTGCATTATTGTTACATGTTTAAACCCTTAGTTAATTATCTAATTGATTACATGGTTGCTAAGTCGAGTCATATCTTGTACATATTGTTTTGGGATGATTGGGACTCATGGGTAAAGTACTTATGTTATGGAGTAATGGGGAAGAACATCATATTATTACCCCCATATGTGCATTAATCTTAAAAAATACTCCAAGTGTTTTGATTATCTTGATTCGAGTCATTAGATTAGTTTATTGTAAGGTATGTAAAAATTCAAGTTGAAGGGGAATGTACATTCCCTATGATGTATTATTTTGGATGGTAGGATAAGATTGTATGCAAAAAAAAAAAAAAAAAAAAAAAAAAAAATCCAAAAAAAATCAAGAAAAAGAAAAAAAAAATAGAAAAAGGGAAAAGAGAAAAAACATACGGACTACCATTCCGTTTTATTCTATGTTTATTTTATGTTTTGTTATTTTTCATTTATTAGCTTAAGTCGAGTCTAGTCTTGGCTTAGCAACACCATATTGTACATGTAATTAACCAAGATGATTAACTCGCCACCAGTAAAGATTGCCTATATCCAACAAAACCGTGTATTCCATATCCCTACACCTAACGTTATAACCCTTTAAAAGACCTCTTTGATAATTTATCCTAGGTGCTTACGCCATGTGGTGGAGGTTTGATCCTTTCCCAAGCCTATGGTAATCTATTTTGTTATGACAGGTAGTGAGAGATGTTTTCCATTTCCATATTGTGATATATACTTTATTACACCCGAGAGATGTGAGTATCTAAACACTATTTGTGAGGTGCTAGTATATGACCTCTGTGCTTGTCTTTGTTCTTTAGTGGAACGATTATTTGTTGTAATTACTTTTATATTAGTGTTAAATGACCCCTAACTTGTATTTTGATTAGAATAAAAGCGCATTGGCTTGAGGACAAGCAAATCTCAAGTGTAAGGGTATATGATGAGGTGAAAAATGAACTGTTTTTAGGGGGTCATTTAAGCCCGAATTTGAATTTATTTGATCAAATATTGCCCTAAATCGTTCCTTTTGTCATTTAGGTACTTTTGGAGTGAATTCTGGTTAAGGAAGCATTTTGGACGTTTTTGGAGCATAAAAGTGAAGAAAATAGCAAAGTCTTAATTTTCCTTGCTGGGAACAGTACCTGACGACGTCAAGAGTCTTCATGTGATGGCGTCAAGCATAAAACAAGAGGTGGAAGTGGTGACGGTCCAGAGAAAACGTGATGGCGTCCCATATGGCCGTCAAGGTTCAAGATATGGTGACGACCCAGAGTAATATTACACATGACGGCGTCAAATCTGGATCTAGGCAATCCGATCTCATTATGGGCGGCGAGTTGACGGCGTCAAAAATTCCTTCTTGACGTCGTCACCCTGTAAAATCTATATATAGTTTTTTAATTTTCATTCATTAAAGAGGGACAAGTAGGGTATAACTTTGGAGAAACCCTAACACGAATTTTACTACTTTTTCAAGGGTTTCTACCCTTTGTAACCTTTCATTTCTATGTGTTGCTTGAATATATCTTAAGCTTGTCTTGAATTTAACATGCTAGGCTAGATCTCTTGTGTGTTTGCTTAGATGTAGTGAAACCTAGATGTTAATTATGGGTTGATTGTTTGTTTATAGTTGTTACGGATGAATGATTTCGATGTTAGGCTTAAGAAAACTGGCAGACTTCCAATGGTGACATGCTTCAACATCTTAAGAAACATGAACCACTACGTACTAGGTTATTATGGTTGTATTTAATGCATGAACGAATTCTATTGATCCCATGTTAGGAGCTTTTAACGGCTCGACATAGGAGTGAAGTAGGAGCTTATAGAGTTGGGGAAGTACGTATGCCACCCCACGAATGGTATTAAGGAATATAACCCGTTATCCATGCAATTGTAACAAACTATCAACCTGTAAAAGATATCTAGGGAGTAATAAAACCTAAGTAAACACAATTCTCCCTATTATTGTTCACACCACTAGTTTAATTAGTTTTATTTTCATTTCTGTTATTTTATTTTGATTGCATCTTAGTTATTGGGTTAGTTGATTAGCAACTAATTCCGCCCACTCTTTTAAAAACCTAGATTTTAATTGCTTTCATAAAAATATAAAAATACAAAAAGAATCATCCCTCACCTCTAGACCTAGTTTTTAGGCTTTCTAATCCTAGCGACACTATTCCTGAGTTGAACAATCAATCCCCGGTACTTGTCACTATACTATACTACAACGATCAGGTACACTGCTTGGTGGGGGTTGTAAGCTTCTCGAGATCCCTCGATAGGTAAAGCCTGGTGCGATTCCCACGTATCATGGGTTGATGGTTTCAAAGATGTTACCACCTTCCATGATGTCGGATGGTAAAGGTTACGAACAAAGGAACGAAGAAATAAGATAGACTAAAGAAAACCTAAAAATAAAAATAAAATCTTACTAGAAAGGAATCTAGCAAGTAGACCTAATAAAAAGAAATCCTAACCTTGACAATAACTATTCCCTGGGCTGCGGCGCCAAAAACTTGATACGTAGGAATTGAACCCTCGCAACAGGTTTTACCTCTCAAGGGAACTTTAAAAGCTTACAACCCCCACCAGGCAGTGTACCTGATCATTGTAGTATAGTATAGTGACAAGTATCGGGGGATTGATCGTTCAACTCAAGAATAGTGTCGCTAGGATTAGGAAGCCTACTAAACTAGGTCTAGAGGTGAGGGATGATTCTCTTTGTATTTTAATATTTTTATGAAAGCAAGTAAAATTTCGGGTTTTGAAGGAGTGGGCGGAATTAGTTGCTAGCCAACTAACCCAATTAATTACAAATGCAAACAAAATAAAATAACAAAAATGAAAATGAAACTATTAAACTAATGTGATGGAAACAATAATGAGGAAAGTTGTGTTTACTTAGATTTCATTACTCCCTAGATATGTTTTAAAGGTTGATTAGCTTGTTACAATTGCATGGATGACGGGTCATATTCCTTAATAATAGTCGTAGGCCGTGTACAATATTCCCTAACTCTATAAGATCCTACTTCACTCCTATGTCGAGCCGTTAGAAGCTCCTAACATGGGATGATTAGAATTCTCTTAGGCATTAAATATAACCAAGAATCGTAGTACACCTCCGATCATGTTTCTTAAGATGTTCAAGCAAGTTACCAATGGAAGTCTGCCAGTTTTCTTAAGCCTAACATCGAATACAATCATCCGTAACAATTATAAACAAACAATCAACCCATAATCAACATCTAGGTTTCACTACATCTAAGCAAACACAAGAAAAATCTAGCCTAGCATGTTAAAGAGAAGACAAGCGTAAGATATAATCACACAACACATAGACATATTGAATGATTTGAATAAATACTTATCTTCAATTGAACATGGAAGAATCAAGGGGTTGAAACCCTTGAAAAACTGATAAAATTCGGACTAGGGTTTATTCCCTCAAAGTTGCACACTAATGAATGAAATTTGAAAAACTATATATAGACTTTACAATTTGACGGCGTCATGTATTAACTCGTGATGCCGTCAACTCGCCGCCTTGATAAAATCGTATTGCCTAGATCTGTTTGTGACGCCGTCATGTTGAGCAATGCTCTGGGCCATCACTAATAATTGGACCCTGACGGCCTTGGTGACGCCGTCAGGTCCATAAGCTTGAAAATACTCTGGGCCGTCACGTTGTAATTCCACATCCACCTCTTTTGTAACTCTTGACGCCGTCATGTACAAAGGCTTGACGCCATCAGGTACTGTTCCCAGCAAGGAAATTTAAGACTTTGCCGTTTTCTTCACTTTTATGCTCAAAAAACGTCCAAAATGCTTCCTTTTCCAGACTCTTCCTCAAAAGTACCTAAAATGACAAAAGGAACGATTTAGGGCAATATTTTATCAAATAATCTTGGATTCGGGCTTAAATGATCCCTTAAAAGCGGTACACATTTCGCCTCATCACTAAGTATAGAGGAATGATAGGTAGTTTACTATACCTAACGGCAAGTAGACACGATATAATGTTTAGTGTTTGCCTTTGTACCCGCTTTCAAGAGGATCCGAAAACCTCTCACCTAGAAGTGGTTAAGCGTATCTTCCGATACATTAAAGGCACTATACACTTAGGATTGTGGTATCCTAAGGGATCCGGCATAGAAACCATTGTTTATGCGGATTCGGATCATGCGGGAGACCACGTGGATCGAAAAAGCACTAGCGGTATTTGCACGTTTACGGGATGTTGCCTAACATCTTGGTTCTCCAAGAAGTAAGCCGTTCTTGCTATCTCTACTACCGAAGTCGAAAATGTAAGCGCTGGAAAGGCATGTCAACAAGCACTATGGATGAAACAAGCTCTCGTAGACTATGGCATTAGGTTAGAAAATGTTCCTATTATGTGCGATAACAAAGGTGTGATAGATTTAAGTAAAAATCCGGTTCAACACTCTAGGACTAAACGTATAGAAATACTCACCACTTCCTTAGGGATAATGTACAAAAAGGAAACATATCTATAGAAAAGGTTGCATCGGAAGATAACATTGCGGATATATTCACTAAACCCCTTAAGCGTTAATTATTTAACCACTTGCGTTTAGGATTAGGAATGATGGAACAAATTGACTTAATTTTATTGCATTTACACTACTTATTCATTGCATAAAATTTATTTTTCTTCCACCTCTTCATATCTGAGTCTAGGAATCTATTTTGCACAAAATTTAAGATTGGGAAACCACATTTTACTGCATAAACATTCTTATAAAACCCAATCGAATTTTCTTTAAAACTATTCTCACATCTAGGAAACATATGAAAACCATTTTTCTTGCATTGTTGAATAATGCTAAAAACATTTTCTAAAATCATGCATAAAATCTCACATGAATTGTCAAAATATATAATCTAATATATACCATTGACATTCATGAATTGAGCAAAAATCGAATCAAAGAGATTTTGGATTGTTTCTTAGGAAGTTTTCTTATTTGCATTTAAGAGTCAAAACAATCACAACGCCACATTTGTTGCATATAGGCACACACTAGGACAAAGTTACAAAACAATATTGTCATTTTTGTTCCATCACTAGTTGCCTTTGCCCTTGCTCTAAGATAGTTCCACTAGGTAGAATTTGTTGCCACTGCCTTTACTTGCTCCCACTAGGTAAAATTGATTGCTTGATTGTTCTATTACTTAAGTGCTTTTGCATGCATTCTAAATTATGAATATAATACATGCTAAATTGCCTCAAAGAGTTGAACTTCCTTGAAACCAAACCAAAAAACACAACCTTTATGCAATTTTCTGCGAAAAACCCATTTCTAGTAATCTGAAAACAGCCAGATGGGCGGCCCCCTTAATTTTGTAAGGCGGCCCCCTTAAATATTAAGGGGACCGGCCTCCAATTACGGGGACCGGCTATCTAATAGCCGGGTTTACAGAATCTTTTCTACTTTTTAGCCCATTTTATCATACACTTCCCAAAATTCACAAACATATTTTGTCCTAATCACCCAAACAAACATTATCCATTCTTAATCACACAAATCTCTCACTATAAATACCCCATTCTTCAAACTCTCCATTCATCTCATCATGACTTCTCCAAACAAACCAAAACCAAAAGCCTCAAGGCTAGCAAGGATGACGGAAAAACCCGTTTAGCGAAGAAAAAACCCTCGAAACAAATCCATCATAACCAATGAAGGGTAATCAATCAACACCTCCAACTACTTACTTCCCAAACTTCACTCCAAACCCACAAGGACATTCCTTTGATCCACTTTACACATCATACAACATTGGTCAAACATCCACCTTCATACCAAACTATACATCTCAATCCCAAACCATCTACAATGATCCCTATAAGTTTGGTTAACCATCAAACTACACTTCCAACAATCTCAATTCCAACTACACAACCCCAATTCATCCATATCAACCAAATGATTCACTCCACATTGCCATGGAAAAGCAAAAGTTCCGTGAAGAAATAAATCAAATCCATGATCTAAGTGATCTCCTTGCTATGAATCTTGCACAACGCAACAAAGGGCAACTTCCATCATCACCCTATGCAAATTGCTTACCCCACTCTCTCAACTTGGATCAAGTTACAAACCACACTCATTTTTTCCCTTGTTGCATCTTCCTCCAAAAACAAATCCTCTACTTGAGTGAAGATATATCTTGGATCAAGTATCTTCTCACTCGTCCTCATCCAATACCGCCCTTGACACGATACAACATCGGGAGATCCACCTCTTCCGCTCCATACCCTACTCCATATCCTTATCCATCAAAGAACTAAGCTTTATGCTTATGCTCCCCTCAACCAAATAAAATACTCAACGATGGGTTGCAAGCAAGTCCAAGAGCTCTCTTTGGCAATTTAGGACTATTTTGTTCCTTTTAGTTTATTGTTTTTATAATCAATATGCTTATAGCATAATGAATGTTGTAATGATGTTCATTTTAATGATCATCCTATATTATTGAATGAAGTAGCCATTCATGTTTTATTTTTCTTGCTTTGCGTATATACATATACATACATATATATATATATATATATATATATATATATATATATATATATATATATATATATATATATATATATATATATATATATATATATATATTTGTCTTGTTCCCTTCACATATTTTTTTTGTAGCCAAGCATTCCATAGCTCGTTTCCTTGGTGCTATCGAATGAGGGGGAGCTTTCTACCCGCCTAACTTCTTTTATGAAGTTAATCGGCATAACCTTTTTGATTCTACAAAAAGGGGGAGAAGTGAATATAACTCTAAATACTTGTCTAAAAAATAATTTTTGGACTTAATGAGTTTAAGGTTTTGTAATCATCAAAAAGGGGGAGATTATTGACATAAATAATGCCTAAAAACATTGTTAACATTCATTGACATCTTTATGTTTTGATAATCACAAAACGTAAACCCATTGAACTAAAAATTATGATGTAAACAAGTATTTAGCGATAAATATTTCACTTTACATCCAAATCACTTAAGGTATGAATAAACAGAGTGTTTATTGCATTCAATGATCAAAGGAACATTTTCTCAATCACTAGATTTTTTATAAAATGTCACAAACATTTTATATCTGTTACAAAATCATTTTTCAAATAAAAAGAATATGTTTAAATCATTATACATATATGAATGCAAATTTTTAATCAAAAATGGCAAAAATGGTCTAGAAAAACCTTTCCCATAAAAGGACAAAACTGTCCAACGTTCTGGAGGGGGCGGCCCCCTTAATTTTAAGGGGACCGGCCCCTCAAATAACGGGACCAGCACGCTCCAGAACAGTATTTTTCTGGCTATAAATACTAGTTCTTTTAACAGATTTTTCTTACCTTTTGCACCCTAAAACTTTCTGATATAAATCTCCATTTCGATTACCTAAAATCCTTTGATCATATATACATAAATCTTTTTTTTAAAGTGATCCAAGCCTCAACTTTTCAAGTGCAAGAGAAGAATACTTCAATCTACCAAGACAAGAGGTATTACAACTTGTTGTAACCTCCACATCCAAGTTGTTAGAGCATCATTCAATATATCTATTTTTTTGTGTAACTAGTTGTGAATATTTGATAGAAGATAGATTAGCAAGGTGTGTAGATAGGGAAATTGTGAAGTAAGATAGGTGTGAAGAAGAAGTAGTGTAAATAAAGTACATAGGTGTGAAGAAGTAGTGAAGATCAAGTAAATAGGTGTTAAGAAGTAGTGGTGTGCTTATGTAGTGACTAGGTATGAAGAAGTTGTGTAGAAGGTGTGAATAAGGTGTGAGTGTGTGTGACTAAGTTGTGGTGTGAAAATTGGTATGTAAGGTTTTCTCTGCCATAAGGGAGCTTATTGACATAGTGAAGAAAACTCTCGAGTTAGGTGCTCGGGGAGTGGAGTAGGGCAAGGAAGGTGTCCTAGTAGCCGAACCACTATAAATCTCTTGTTTCGCGGTTCGATCCTTCCATCTGTCACTTATTTCATTACTTACATTATTATAGCTTTAGTATTCAATTATAGTTGTTTATATTGTGCAAGACTTGAATTCACATAATATCGAATCTACATTTTTGAAAGTAAACAAAACGCGGAAACAAAGTTTCTCATAACAAATTAAAAAGACGTAAAACTATTCAACCCCCCCCCCCTTCTAGTTTTCCACAGGTTCAAACCCTATTTTCTTCCATATTCAATTAAAGATAAGTTCTCTCTTTAATCATTCAATATGTCTATATGTTGTTTGATTAATTGTTTGTCTTTTCTTTAAATTAACATGCTAGCTTAGATTTCCTAGTGTTTGCTTAGATATGATGAGACCTAGTTATTAACTATTGATTGTTGATTTGTTATTAATTGTTTGGTTGATTGACTAGCGTCGGGCTTAAGAAAACTGGCTAATCTCCTATACGGTAACAAGCTTGAACGTCCTAAGAAACGTAATTGGATATGTACTACGGTTTTATAGGTTGTATTTAATGCATGAGTAACTATTAATGAGGCTATGATAGGATACTAAACATGTCTTCATAAGAAGAGATAGAAGCTCATAGGGCGGGGGAAGGACGTACACGCCCCTACGAATGGTATTAAGGAATACAATCCTTTGTCCAAACAATCATGACAAATCAATGAATCGGTAGGAGATAACTAAGGAGTAGTGAGATCAAAGTAAACACAATTTTCTCTTATAAGTAGTCCACCATATTTATTTTATTGTTATTTTATTTTATTTTGTTAGTTAGTTATTTTTGGGTTAGTTGACTAGCAACTAATTCCACCCAATCTTCCAATACCCGAGATTTTAATTGCTTTCATAAAAATATAAAAAAAATACAGAAAAAGAATCATCTCTCACCTCTAGACCTAGTTGACATAGCTTTCAATCCTAACGACACAATTCCCCTAGAGAACGATCAATCCCCTGATACTTGCCACTCACTATACTACAATGGTCAGGTACACTTCCTGGAGGATTTCAAGCTTCTCAAGATCCCTTGAGAAGTAAAACTTTTGCGAGTTTGTATTCCCACATCAAAGTTTTTGGCACCGCTGCCTGGGGAAATAGTTATTGCTTAGGTTGACTTTTATTTTAATTATGTCTACTCATTAGATTCCTATCTAGTGAGATTTTTATTTTATTTTTATTAGGTTTTCTTTAGTCTATATTCTTCTTCGTGATTTTGTTCTTAATCCATATCATCGACCATCATGGAAGGTGATAATATCCTTGAACCCATCATTCAACCAAACCAACCAAACCACCAAAACCCACCTGAACCGCCTAGAGCCCGCACTTTAGGAGAATACTCCCGACCTAGCCACCAAGGCTATTGAAACACCATTGAGCTCAACCAAGGAGCCAATGTGTCTCCCTTGTGATCTGACACCACCCAGTTTGTGCAAAGTGGATGTGCATTCCATGGACTTCGTTCCGAAGATCCAAACAACATCTCAAGGATTTTGTTAAAATTGTTGATTCCATAGACCTTGATGTTGCCACTCGAGAGACGACCCGATTGCATCTCTTCCAATTCTATTGACCAAGCTAGTCAATGGCTTGAGTGTTTACCCGCGGAATCCATCACCTCTTGGGATGATCTAACATCTCGTTTCTTTGCTGAATTTTTCCCACCGGGGAGAACTACCAAGTTAAGGAATGACATCTTGATGTTCCAATAACATCAAGGTGAAACTCTTTACGAAGCTTGGACTCGTTTCAAGGACTTACTCCAAAAAGTCCCTCATCATGGCGTCGATCCTTGTCTCCAAGTCTAAATTTTTTATGATCATGTCGATCAATCCACAAGGCAAACCATTGACCAAGCGTCCGGTGGTAAGCTACGTGACAAGAATGCAGAAGAATCATTGGAATCATAGAAGATCTTGCTCTCTATGACAACGAATGTTGGAATGATCCCTGTGATTTGAATAAAACGGTCAAGGCAATATCTTTGCCTTTAAATAAGTCAAGCATTCCCGACCGTAGGATCATGGAACTTGAGGACCAAGTCACGTTTCTCATGAAATCCTACGAGGCCCCTAAACCCTCAAGCCAAGTGAATAAAATCACTTATTCATGTGAGTATTGTAATGGTCCCCACGACACTCGTGATTGCATGGAACTCTCCAAACAAGCTTTTGAGGATTACGTATCCTCGTGTGCCATTAGAGCGAGAGAAAAATGGTTCCCTACCAATCATGGACCCAGGAAATTTAATGAGGCTCTGGAGGCATGAAAGGATAAGCCGAATTTCAGTTGGATTCGAACTCAAAGCATATCATTCAATGTCTCCTCTCCACTCACCTGGTCTGAACATTACCCTCCCCAAAACTCTCCTCAACACTATGGCCAGGAGGGAGTGCTGCAAAAATTTATATCCTATTAGGAGACGCAGCTTTCCAAACTCAAAACCCTATTCAGGCAACAACAAGCTGATTTGGACAACAAGATCAGTAACCTGTTGAGTGTTATCAATAGTCAAATCGCTAACACGTCAACCAAGGAGCTGACCCGGAATAAAAAAGTCAATCCATCACCGTTACTAACCAAACACAACCTTTTGTGAAAATAAAAGACCCTAGTAAACTTTTAAAACATATCTAGCCAAAAGGAAAAGAAACTAAGGATCCTCCTTCTGATGCAAGCCATATCCACTTCGTAAACACCATCACCACAATACCTGGCCCAATTGCGGCAAAAGGCCATGACACAACTGATGAAAAGAGTAATGAAGTCGAAAACGAAACTCTTGAAAAAGATTATGGTATGTCTAAGAACCCCTCAGACTCGCTTGGAAGTTTAAGTGAAGGTGAGTTCAGGAAAGTTTTAAGAGAAGAGTCCGAAAACCCACAAGAATCTTTAGGATTATTTGATAGCTCCCTTATGGAGAAGTTTGGGAATGGTATAGTGAAACTTTCCATTGGATTTAGAAACAGAATAAAGGAAAATGATCCAAGTGTTTTTATGATCTCCTGCACAACTAGGAAGAAGTTTATAACTGGTGCACATATCGATCCCAACTCCCCAATGAATGCAATCTCCCTTTCTCTTTACAATGAAATCTTCCCCGAATAGGTTACATATAAGGTTTTTAATTTCATTGGGATAATTGAAAAAGCACCAATTATGGTTGGGGGTTCATTTACAACATTGACCTAACCGTGATTAATGATATGGACTCCATCATTAACCCAACATTAACCAACCTGGTGTTCAGAAAACAGTTCATCGAGGAAACGGGAGTGACTTTCGATGAGGGTGATGGTAGTGTATTATTCACCGATGGTGTTAGGAAAGTGATCTTTCGAGACGGCAATGAGGAAGTGTATGAGTACTGCCACAGTCAACCGGGAATACAAGGGAGTTACAAGCTAGGAAACCTAGGATAAAGTGACGTGACCCTAATAACCTGAAAATACCTTGTATGATTGGTCACAACTATTTTTATAATGTATACATAGACGTAGGCTTACCCATGAACGTTATATCTTTGTTTCATTATAATAATATTTGTAGATGGGGGTTAATATACAAGGAAGAAAATATTGTTGGTAGGGACCAGGACGTGCAGGTGCTTGTTGGAAACATGACATTTACGATGAGCTTTACAATTGTTGAAAACATTGAGGATTACTGATGCGTGGGAATTGCACCAGGATTTACCTCTCGAGGGATCTCGAGAAGGTTACAACCCCCACCAGGCAGTGTACCTGATCGTTGTAGTATAGTATAGTGACAAGTACCGGGGGATTGATCATTCAATTCAGGAATAGTGTCGCTAGGATTAGAAAACCTAAAAACTAGGTCTAGAGGTGAGGGATGATTCTTTTTGTATTTTTTATATTTTATAAAAGCAAATAAAAATCTCGGGTTTTTGGAAGAGGGGCGGAATTAGTTGCTAGTCAACTAACCCAAAAACTAAGATGTAATCAAAATAAAATAACAAAAATGTAAATAAACTAAATTAAGATAGTGGTGTGAACAATAGAAGGGAGAATTGTGTTTACTTAGATTTCACTACTCCCTAGATATCTTTTACAGGTTAATTACTTGTTACAGTTGCGTGGATGACGGATTGTATTCCTTTATACTATTCATGGGGTGGCGTACTTACTTCCCCAATCCTATAAGCTCCAACTTCAATCCTATGTCGAGCCGGCTAAGAAGCTCCTAACATGGGATCATTAGAATTTGCTCATGCATTAAATACAACCATAAAAACCTAGTACAGATCGGTTCATGTTTCTAAAGACGTTCAAGAAAGTTACACAATGGAGATCTGCCAGTTTTCTTAAGCCTAACATTGAAATCGTTCATCCATTACAACTATAAACAAGCAATCAACCTATAATCAACATCTAGGTTTCATTACATCTAAGCAAACACACAATAGATCTAGCCTAGCATGTTAAAATCAAGACAAGTGTAAGATATATTCAAACAACACATAGACATATTGAATGAATTGAAAGAAAACTTATCTCATTTGAACATGAAGGGTTTCAAGGGGTGAAAACCCTTGAAAATACTGTTACAAACGAGCTAAGGTTTATAAAGTTCGACACTAATATTCTCCACATAAGTTCCTCTCTAATGAATAAAAAATAGAAAAGTATATATTGATTTTGTGAGGTGACGGCGTCAAGAGGAAAAATCTGACGCTGTCATCTCGCCGCCAATAAAGTTCTCAGACTGCCTTGATCCATAGCTGACGCCGTCATGTACGATTCTGCTTTGGGTCGTCACCAAAATTACTCTTGACGCCCTACTTCTGACGCTGTCACGTTTTCTCTGGGCCGTCATCCATTTTTCTCTTGACGCCGTCATAAAATTCTTCTTGACGCCGTCAGGTACTGTTCCCAACAAGGAAAATTAAGACTTTGCCGTTTTCTTCACTTTTATGCTCCAAAAATGTCCAAAATGCTTCCTTTTCCAGAATTCACTCCCAAAGTACCTAAAATCACAAAAGGAACGATTTAGGGCAACATTTGATCAAATAAATTCCAATTCCGGCTTAAATGACCCCCTAAAAACGGTTCATTTTTCTCCTCATCATATACCCTTACACTTGAGATTTGCTTGTCCTCAAGCAAATGCGCTTTTATTCTAATCAAAATACAAGTTAGGGGTCATTTAACACGAATATAAAAGTAATTACAACAAATAATCGTTCCACTAAAGACCAAAGACAAGCACGGAGGTCATACACTAGCACCTCACAAATAGTGTTTAGATACTCACATCTCTCGGGTGTAATAATGTATATATCACAAAATGGAAATGGAAAACATCTCTCACTACCTGTCATAGCAAAATAGATTACCATAGGCTTGGGAAAGGATCTAACCTCCACCACATGGCGTAAGCACCTAGGATAAACTATCAAAGAGGTCTTTTAAAAGGTTGTAACATTAGGTGTAGGGATATGGAATACACGGTTTTGTTGGATATAGGCAATCTTTACTGGTGGCGAGTTAATCATCTTGGTTAATTACATGTACAATATGGTGTTGCTAAGCCAAGACTAGACTCAACTTAAGGTAATTAATGAAAACTAACAAAAAATTTAAACAAACATAGACTGAAACGGGATGGTAGTCCGTATGGTTTTTCTCTTTTCTTTTTTCTATACTCTTTTTTTTCTTTTTCTTGATTTTTTTTTTTTTTTTTTGCATACACTCCTACCATCCAAAATAATACATCATAGGGAGTGAACATTCCCCTTACACTTGAATTTTGACATACTTTAAAATAAACTAATCTAATGACTCGAATCAAGATAATTAAAACACTTTGAGTACTTTTAAGATTAACGCATGTATGGGGGTAATAAATGATGTTCTTCCCCATTACTCCATAATAATAGTACTTTACCCATGAGTCCCAAAACAATATGTACAAGGATATGACTCGACTTAGCAACCATGTAATCAATTAGATAATTAACTTAGGGTTTAAACAAATAACAATAATGCACTAAAGATGAGTGCATACACAGAAGGGTAAGGCGATTTGGTTGTACATTTAAGTGGGGTGTAACAAATTTTTCCTTTAAGTAAGATGCTTAAAGTTAGAAACGAAAAGATAGGCTCGGAGGGGTGTACTAGGGGTTTCGTGTACTAAAAATGAGTACAACACTAAAGGTGTGGGAAAAATTAATTGACTTTACCAGCCAAGTAATATGACTTAAATGTTCAAGTAATTATGATACGGGTTTAACACAAGGGTGATCCTAATGCCTTTTATCATGTAGTAAATCCTACTAAATGCTACCGGTACACTCATAAGCACTAATAGTAAATGTTTTTCCTATCAAATCTAAAGGCGAACCTCACATATTTGGGTGGAAAATTTTTCTAAATGGTAGGGTTTTGTGGAAGTCATACGACTCCTATCCATGAGATGCTTGCTAAGGCTAAAGTTTCACTCCTAAATGTTGTAAAAAATTTTAAATTTGGCGCTAAAATTACACTAACAAGTATTTCTCATAGTTTTATTACACATCTACCATCAAACAAACAAACTCAAGTGAAAGTGTATCTATAAGGTATCATCATTTTACCCTCCCCTTACACTTAGAATGAACATTGTCCCCAATGTTCAATTCGCTCGGTATGGATAGTATGGTGACAAGGTTAGATCTTCCTCCAAAAAAATGAACAATCAAAGCTTCCCTTCCAGAATATAAATCATCTTCTTGTCAAACATAACGTGTTAAACCTAAGAAAACAAACAAGGCAACCTCGTGTAAAATCGGCGGCAATCTATATATGCTAATAAATCCTAGAAAACAAAGTAAGATATAATGCTTGTGGAATGAGTGTTTGCATATTTCCTGGTGATTATAAAACTAAAGATTCAACAAAAACTTTAAGACTCCGTTAGAAAAACAAAACTGGTAAAATTTCCAGATTTTTACATGTGATGCCGTCAGGAATTTCTTCCTGACGCCGTCAGAAGTGACCTGCAGAAATTCTTATGTTAAGTTTCCGGAAAATTTCTGGAAAAACTTCGTCCTACATCCTGGAAAATCCTGCAAAACATCATTATGACTCGATACAAGCATTTGACTCTAACAAATAAGAATATACATGTTCACTTAATATTGTGGAGAATCATGATCAAGTTTGTTTCTTAAAAACATATTTGGGATTTCCCCTTACACTTATCTTTTGCAGAATACCTTTGGATGAAGTTAAGCCAAACAACAAAATAAAGTATTTTCACCATTTTAGTTTGAGACATGATCTACCAACAATAAAAATAAATCATGCATACGGAAACAAATAACAATCAAACAAATAAAAATCACACAAATCATGGGTTGCCTCCCAAGAAGTGCTTTTCTTTATTTACGAGTCTTGTAGCTAGACTCAAGGTCAAGGGTTACTACGTGACCTCATAGTTGGTTTCACTCTCTAGGTCATCTCCTATACCGGTTTTGTATTCCGGACCGAGTTGCAAGCATTCTTTGTAGAAACCAAGCATCCTATTCATCACATACTCTACTCCTCTATGTCTATCCTCATCATTCCTATAGTAAGCCGCTTGTTTGTGTTCCTTTTCTATGTTTGATAGGAGGCGGTATTGCTCAATCTTATAGGGCATTTGGTAGGCAATCTCATCATTCTCTTCCTTGAACCTAACTATCCCCAGAGTCGGATCATAACTCATCTTAGTGGCCTCAACGAATGGTTTTCTGAACACTACTTGACTTAGGCAAGCATCTATCACCGGACGAGTGTCCTCCACTATCATAAAATCGATCTCATAAGTGAAATTTCCGACAATCACATGTAATCCTTTCACTCTACCAACAAAATTACTTATCAAATTCTTACTGGGCATCATCCTATAACCATGTTGTTTCTTCATTACCCAATTATAATATGTCCTAGTCATGATGTTTATAGGAGACCTAGGATCGATATAAGCTTTCCATACATGCATATGCCCAATGTTGCATGGTATGTTGATGTTAGAGGGGTCTCCCATTTTGATAAGGGGTGAACAAAGGATATATGGTGTCTCGGGATCATCGAATAGATCCTTGTGATATTCCCGTTCTTCCATGGTGGGCAACTTATCAAAGTACTCTTCTACAATCTCTACTTCCTCTAACTTTTCTTCCTTATTAACTGCAACTTCCTTAATTTCATCCCTAGTCTCGGTGTCTAGTCCAACTTCATCCTTGTCACTTCCTTCTATCTCCTTATCAATTGGTTTAAGGGTGACAACATTGACAAAGTGGACGTGTTTGGATGACGAGGGGTTCTTAGTTTGGATTCCGCTATTGGCGTCCCTAGTATCCTTTCTAGGTGTAGTTAACGCTTGGTTGTTGAGGGGTTTCAACAAGTTGTCAATCTTATTGGTCATCTCCATTTGTTGTTGGTTGAATTCGGTTTCAAACTTAACTATGCGAGCTTCTTGAGATGCCATAAACTTGGACATCAATCCTTCAAGATTGTTGGTACTACCATAGTTGTTAGAAGGATTGTTGTTGAAAGTACGGTTGGAGGGTGGACCGTTTGGTTGGTAACGATTAGGCGGATTGGAGGAATTGTTTTGGTTTTGTTTCCACCTAAGGTTTGGGTGATTTTTCCAAGAAGGGTTGTAGGAATCACCGTAAGGGTTTGGATCGGGTTTGAAAGTGTACCATTTATCTCCCGCTTCATCGGTACACGAGGATGCGTAGTCCACAAAAGCTGTTTCGGGGAGTTCCACACAATCACGAGTGTCATGGGGACCACTACATAATTCGCATGAAGAAGTGATTTTATTCACTTGGCTTGTAGGCTTAGGAGCTTCATAAGATTTCATGAGAAACTTGACTTGGTCCTCAAGTTCCATGATCCTACGGTCGGGAGTGCTAGAATTGTTCGAAGGCAAAGATATTACCTTGACCGTTTTGTTCAAATCACGGGGATCATTCCAACTTTCATTGTCATAGAGAGCAAGATCTTCCATGAGTTCCCATGATTCTTCCAAACATAAATCATGTAGCTTGCCACCGGCCGATTGGTCAATGGTTCGCCTTGTGGAGAGATCGATATGGTCATAGAAGATTTGGACTTGGAGCCAAAGATCTATGGCATGATGAAGGACTTTTTGGAGTAAGTCCTTGAAACGAGTCCATGCTTCATATAGAGTTTCACCTTGACGTTGTTGGAACATCAAGATATCATTTCTAAGCTTGGTAGTTCTCCCCAGTGGGAAAAATTGAGCAAGGAAACGAGTGGTGACATCATCCCATGAGGTGATGGATCCCGCAGGTAAACGTTCAAGCCATTGACTAGCTTGATCTCGTAGAGAGAATTGGAATAGGCGTAATCGGGTCGTCTCTCTAGTTGCAACATCTAGGTCTGTGGAATCTATGATTTTAAGGAAGTCCTTGAGATGTGGATTTGGATCTTCAGAACGAAGTCCATAGAATGCACATCCGCTTTGCACCAACCGGATGGTTTCGGATCGCAACGGTGACACATTGGCTCCTTGGGTGAGCTCAATGGTGTTTCGATAGCCTTGGTGGCTAGGTCAGGAGTACCCTCCTAGGGTTCGGGGCCTAAGAGGTTGGTTAGCTAGTGGTGGGTTTTGTGGGTGGTCTTGTTGTGGTGGGTTGATGAGTTCAAAGATGTTACCACCTTCCATTATGTCGGATGGTAAAGAGTTACGAACAAAAACACGAAGAAATAACATAGACTAAAGAGAACCTAAAAATAAAAATAAAATCTTACTAGAAAGGAATCTAGCAAGTAAACCTAATAAAAAGAAATTCTAACCTAGACAATAACTATTCCCAGGCAGCGGCGCCAAAAACTTGATGCGTGGGAATTGCACCAAGCTTTACCTCTCGAGGGATCTCGAGAAGCTTACAACCCCCACCAGGCAGTGTACCTGATCGGCATAGTATAGTATAGTGACAAGTACCGGGGGATTGATCGTTCAACTCAGGAATAGTTTCGCTAGGATTAGAAAACCTAAAAACTAGGTCTAGAGGTGAGGGATGATTCTTTTTGTATTTTTTATATTTTATAAAAGCAAATAAAAATCTCGGGTTTTTGGAAGAGGGGCGGGCGGAATTAGTTGCTAGTCAACTAACCCAAAAACTAAGATGCAATCAAAATAAAATAACAAAAATGTAAATAAACTAAATTAAGATAGTGGTGTGAACAATGGATGGGAGAATTGTGTTTACTTTGATTTCACTACTCCCTAGATATCTTTTACATGTTAATTACTTGTTACAGTTGCGTGGATGATGGATTGTATTCCTTAATACCATTCATGGGGTGGCGTACTTACTTCCCCAGTCCTATAAGCTCCTACTTCACTCCTATGTCGAGCCGGCTAAGAAGCTCCTAACATGGGATCATTAGAATTCGCTCATGCATTAAATACAACCATAAAAACATAGTACACATTGGTTCATGTTTCTTAAGACGTTCAAGCAAGTTACACAATGGATATCTGCCAGTTTTCTTAAGCCTAACATTGAAATCATTCATCCATTACAACTGTAAACAAACAATCAACCTATAATCAACATCTAGGTTTCATTACATCTAAGCAAACACACAATAGATCTAGCCTAGCATGTTAAAATCAAGACAAGTGTAAGATATATTCAAACAACACATAGACATATTGAATGAATTGAAAGAAAACTTATCTCAATTGAACATGAAGGGTTTCAAGGGGTGAAAACCCTTGAAAATACTGTTACAAACAAGCTAGAGTTTATAAAGTTCGACCCTAATATTCTCCACACAAGTTCCTCTCTAATGAATGAAAAATAGAAAAGTATATATATAGATTTTGTGAGGTGACCACGTCAAAAGGAAAAATCTGACGCCGTCATCTCGCCGCCAATAAAGTTCTCGGACTGCCTAGATCCATAGCTGACGCCGTCATGTATCCTTTTCAAGAATTCACTCCCAAAGTACCTAAAATCACAAAAGGAATGATTTAGGGCAATATTTGATCAAATAAATTCCAATTCTGGCTTAAATGACCCCCTAAAAACGGTTCATTTTTCGGCTCATCAATTACATTGATCCTAGGTTATTGCAAGTGGTTTTTGGGGCACCTTTTTGTATGATCACTAACTTAGTGGTCGATGAACATAACTGGATTATGACTTTCACCAACTGGATTAAACCAATCTCATATCAGACACCTTACAAATCATAGGATTTCAAAGAAATAGATTGTGTTGGGTTGGATAAGTTGGGTTCACAACTCATATTAACTAACGATGACGTAACGAGAGGATGTAAGAGTACCTTTGAACTATCATGTGGATTCTTTAAGGATGTTAGTAAGCTTAGATCAAAATATAGCAAGGACATCTTCGAACTTGAAGATCCGAAATATCTGCATTATGAAAGTGATTCTGATGAAGAATGAGAAGATGAGCTAGAGAACGTGACGAATTATGGAGTTACGTAATAGGGTGTAACTTTGAGTCTAGCTAAAAGACTTGTAAATAAAGAAAAACGTTTCTTGGGAGGCAACTCAGGCTTTATTTTATTTTATTTGTTTGCTTATTTGCTTTTATTTGTTTTCGTATGTATTTTTCATTCTTATTATTTATTGTTCATGTCTCAAATAAATTTATAAAAATGTTTTATTTTGTTTTTAACTTCGCTTTAATTACATATAAAGGTATTTTACAAAAGATAGGTGTAAGGGAAGCTCATATTTTTTTAAAAGAACGGATTAAACATGAACAATAACAATAAGATATGAACATACATATTAGTATTTGTTTGAGTCAAATGCTTGTATCGAGTCACAATGAATGTTTTGCAGGGATTCCAGGTCTTAAAACATGGATTTTTCTAGAAATTTTCGGGAAACAAAATATAAAAATTCTGTCAGGTCCATTCTGACGGCTTCAGGGTTAAAACCTGACAATGTCAGACTTTATTTTCTGAAAATTTTTCTAGATTTTGTTTTTCTGCCGAAATTATAAAGTTTCATAAAATATCAAAATTTTGAACTCCAGGAATGGGCAAACATTTATTTTGCAAGCATTATATCTTTACTTGCTTTCTAGGATTTACTTTTATATAGATTTTACCGCTGATTTTTCGCGAGGTTTCGTGTTTGGTTTATTTGTTGTTTAACAGGTTATATTGGACAAGAAGATGAATATATCTCAGAAGTGAAGCTTTGCATGCACATTTTCTTGGAGGAAGATCTAATCATGTTACCATATTTTCCATACTGAGCAAATCTGGGGAGTACTAGTTTCTTTCATTCTTATTTATTTTTACTTTTACATGTTTTAATTGAACATTGGGGACAATGTTCGACTTAAGTGTAAGGGGGGTAAATTGGGATACCTTAGAAACTACAATTTTGCTTGATTTTTGTTTTGTTTAATAGTTAATGTGTAATGAAACTGAAAGAAATATTTGTTATGGTAAATTTGGCACAAAACTTTAAATTTTTTGCAACATTTAGGAGTGAAACTTTAATCTTAATAAGCGTCTCATAGATAGGTATTATATGACTAGCACAAAAACCACACCACTCAAAAATTTCCACCCCAAATATGTGACGTTCGCCTTTAGATTATTAGGAAAAAACATTTATTTTTAGTACTTATGAGTGTACCAGTAGTATTTAGATTCTAGAACTTGCGTTAGTGATGCATTCCGAGACTGCTAGTGAGACTACATTCGTGTAGTTAGGATTTACTATATGATAAGAGGCATTAGGATAACCCATGTTTTAAACATGTATTATAATTACATTGAATTCATTGGTCAAGTAATTTTCCCACACCTTCGCGATGTACTCATTTTTAGTACACGATACCCCTAGTACAACCCTCGGAGCCTATCTTTTTCGTTTCTAACTTTAAGCATCTTACTTAAAGGAATAATTTGTTCGCAATCCACCCCAAATGTACACCCAAATTGCCTTAGCCTTCCTTGTATACACTCATCTTTAGTGCATTATTGTTATTTCTTTAAACCCTTAGTTAATTGTCTAATTGATTACATGGTTGCTAAGTCAAGTCATATCTTGTACATATTATTTTAGGACGATTGAGACTCATGGGTAAAGTAATAGTGTTATGGAATAATGGGGAAGAGCATCATTTATTGCCCCTATATATGTGTTAATGTCTTAAAGTACTCCAAGTGATTCGATTATCTTGATTCGAGTCTTTATTTTTAATTATGTAAAAGTTCAAGTGTATGGGGAGGAAACGAGCTCCCTTGATGTGTTATTTTGGATGGTAGGGCAAGAGTGTATGAAAGAAAAAAATATATATATCGAAAAAACAAGAAAAAGATGAAAAAAAAATAAAAAAAGAAAAGTAGAAAAAACATACGGACTACCATCCCGTTTCTTTTATATTTATGTTGGTCATAGTTAGCTTATTCTATGTGCTTACGCCAAAGTGGTGGAGGTTTTTGATCCTTTCACAAGCCTATGGTAATCTGTGTGCTATGACAGGTAGTGAGAGATATTTATTCCATTTACATTTGTGATATATAAACTTATAACACCCGAGAGATGAGAGTATCCGAACACTATATGTGAGGTGCTAGTATATAATTTTCGTGCTTGTTTTGACTAAGGTGGAGCGATCATTTGTTGTAATTACTTTTATATTAATGTTAAATAACCCCTAACTTGTATTTTGATTGATATAAAAGCTTATTTGCTTGAGGACAATTAAATTCCAAGTGTAAGGGTATTTCATAAGGATTTATTTGATACACTTTTAGGGGGTCATTTAAGCCCTAAATCATGTTTTTATTTGCAAATATTACCTTAAATCGTTTCTTTTCTCATTTTAGGTAATTGGGACATGAATTCTGGAAATAGAATATTTTGGAGCTTTTCGGACGTTTTTATGCTCAAGAATGAAGAAAACAAGAAAAACAAGAAAAGTCTGGAATTAACATCAGACGGCGTCAGGCTTTGGAGCTGATGCCGTCATCTTATGAAGTGATGCGATGGGTTTTTACACTAGGCGCCACAGAAAAGAATTTGGAAATTATAACAGGATGACGTTAGGAAAAAAAGAGGCGAGGCTGCCTAGCTATACACTAACACGAGGCGGCCCAAAAGTATTATAAAGGGACGGCGTCAGAAGGTTTCTTGGGCGATACGAAACCCTAAAATTGGTGACCTGACGGCGTCAGGACTTATAACCCAACGCCGTCAGCCTTGTAAATCTATATATAGTTTTTTGCTTTTTCATTCATTAAGATGTGAAACTTTGTGTACAAACCCTAGTCTGACTTTTGCTGTAAATTTAGGGGTTCAAACCCTCTTTTCTTCCAGGTTCAATTAAAGATAAGTTCTCCCTTTAATCATTCAATATGTCTATGTGTTGTCTGGTTAATTGTTTGTCTTTTCTTTACATTAACATGCTAGCGTAGATTTCCTAGTGCTTGCTTAGATCTAATGAAACCTAGTTATTAACTATTGATTGTTGATTTGTTATTAATTGTTTGGTTGATTGACTAGCGTTAGGCTTAAGAAAACTGGCTAATCTCCTATTCGGTAACAAGCTTGAACATATTAAGAAACGTAATCGGATGTGTACTGTGATTTTATTGGTTGTATTTAATGCATGAGTAACTATTAACGAGGCTATGATAGGATACTAAACGTGTCGTCATAAGAAGAGATAGAAGCTCATAGGGTGGGGGAAGGACGTACACGCCCCCATGAATGGTATTAAGGAATACAATCCTTCATCCAAACAATTGTGACAAATCAATGAATCAGTAGGAGATAACTAGGGAGTAGTGAAATCTAAGTAAACACAATTTTCTCTTATAAGTAGTCCACCACATTTATTTTATTTTTATTTTATTTTATTTTGTTTAGTAGTAGTTTTTTGGGTTAGTTGACTAGCAACTAATTCCGCCCAATCTTCCAATACCCGAGATTTTAATTGCTTTCATAAAAATATAAAAAAAATACAAAAAAAAAAGAATCATCATTCCGCCCAATCTTCCAATACCTCTAGACCTAGTTGACATAGCTTTCAATCCTAACGACACTATTCCCCTAGAGAACGATCAATCCCCCGGTACTTGCCACTCAGTATACTACACCGATCAGGTACACTGCCTGGAGGATTACAAGCTTCTCAAGATCCCTTGAGAAGTAAAACTTTTGCGAGTTTGTAATCCCGCATCAGTTAACATATAGTTAAAAATGTGTTTGTACTATTATGCCCTTGAAAATATAACACAAAAGGAGCGTTGAACCACCATTACAGGTCAAGGGACGCATTCGGCCACAAAAACTAGTGTTTTGGACTCTATACGACGATTTTCTTCAGTTTGGGCCCTAGGCGATGTTTTTGGGAAATTCAGGGACAAACAGAGTATTTTTGTCTTAATATTTTTAATACTATTTATTAATAGACAAAAATACACCGTTGGTCCCTAAACTTTCCCAAAAACATCGCAGGGGACCCAAACAAGAAAAAATCATCGTCGTGCGTCCCTCTTGCAAGATTTTGAGGCCAATTGCGTCATTTGACCCGTAATCCACTGGTCAGCGCTGTTCCTCTCCGTTATCTTTTGTTTTTAGTAGAAGGGCATAAGCGTCATTTCGTACTTACTCATGTGTACTAACCACGCCGCTAGTGTAGGTGCTAAAGTGAAACTTTGTTAACAAAATCTAATCTTTTTCACCATTCATCCCTAACTCTTCTCCCTCTCATAAAATCTTATCCTAAATAAATCTGATCATTTTTTAACAATGGTGCGATGCGGTTGTGGCAGGTGGGCAGTTGTAAGAACATGTTGCAACAATGTCAACGCCGGCACGCGTTATTATGGTTGTCTGATTGAGGTGCATTAATGGTTGGGTTGCTTTAAGTTAATATGTCACGTTTAGTTTAATCATGGTTTATGTCTAATGGTTGTTTTAGATTACAATTTTATTTTCTAGTTATGAGTTTAAGTGTCTGTTGGTCCCTTTTACTTGGTTATCAGTAACTAAAAAGCTAAAGTAACCAAGTTGTATGACTTTAAACAAAGATGTATAACGTAAATATAAGAGACAATATTTTCCAACATTTAATTCTTTATTAGAAGTTAATCACAAAGAATCGTACCCAAGTGTTTGCGGAATAACACTTGGGATTGAAAACGACAAGTATTGTATGGACTCCTCACTAAACTCAGTCTATGTTGAGTGACAACTTTCAAGACCCACTGAGCTATCTCAGGGGTTGTGTTGTTCTTTGGGGGAGTAAAAGTGGTTTGTGAATGCTTTGCATTAATTGCACAAACTTGTCAACTTTTACTCCTCACATATGCTTCCTATTTATACACAAGTATAGAACAACTAGTTATACATTGGACATAAAGCTTCCCTAACAATATCTTGAAAGATATTATTCTTCTGGCAAGGAACCTTCATTGAGTTAAGTCCAAAAGGCACTTTCTGATGACAGACTGGTTTTAACCATTTTGGGAAAGTTTGACATTAAAGTGATAAAGCACTTTAATAATGCAGCTCAAAACTTCAGTCTTCTTGTCATCAGTCTTCAGTACAATAAAGTTGTTGAGGAGTCATGGGGTTCAGTGAGTTATTGTCATCCTCACTGAACCCATCACCTTCTTCTTGGCTTAGATCACACTTCACTGAGTTCCGCCTCACTGAGTGGAAAACTTTCTTCTTAGGTTCGGTCTTAGCATCCTGAAGGTGACTCACTGACTGACTGTTCACTCAGTGACTTGTTTATACTTAGGTTATTTTACGTTCAAATCCTTGTAAGAAGAGCATTGGGGAATTCAGTGACCCAACAATCTCCCCCTATTTGAACATACAAATAGCCTAAGTGTTTCTTGATTCAGCATGAGTTGTCAGGGTACTTCTTCTCTTGCTGAATGTTTGTTGTAATTGTAAGTAGGACATAACATTTAAACAAAAACATCAGTTTATTCATAGCTATTACATTTTCCTACAAATTACAAGCAAAATAAAGATAGTTGTTGCAGATCAGATGTTCAGATGATAGACAAGTCCCTCAATCTTAGCTTTCCTTGATCTCAGCAGGTGTTTCTCAGGATGCTTCTCAGTCTTGGCCCTAAGGTCCTTACAGAACCTTTGGTTTTCAGCACTTCTTACAGGAGAAGCTAACATCAGGTACGTTAACATTGCCTTGACCCCTGCCTTGTCTATATCAGACCATCTTTGGAAAGCAAGGTCTCAATATTCATCGGTAAAACATAGACCTCTTTCAGGGTGTTCAAGCACAGCGTTGTTCACGAAGGTGATTCCTTCAGGAACGGACCTATTACAATCCAATCCTGGGACCTTGATCTCAGGCTCGGATTCAGTGTGCTTCTTTTTTCTCCTGGTTGCTGTTGAAGAAGCAGTTCCTGTTGTTGGAGCAGGAAGAAGGGAGGGAATGTTGAGGGCTTCAGGCATTGCTCTCAGTCTGTCATACCTTTCATTCAGTGACTTGAGAAGGTCGGGTACAACAACATTGTTTTTCTTGGCAATGATAGGACGAAGTTCATCAACTTCAGTAATCCCAAAGTCAGCAAATCTGAATGGGTTATGAGTGTCAATGATTCTTTTATCAGTCCCCCTGAAGACAGTGACCATTGTGGGTTTGGTGTTCCTGTGAATTTTAACGTCAGTGATGGTTTCAGGCTTCAACATTTCCTTCATCACCCAATGATATCTTTCAACCCTGGTCTTCCTGATTTGAGCATCCCTTTTCAGCTTTGCTTCCCTTTCCCTTCTAAGAGCATTCATCTCTTCTTCCTGAGCCTTTTTAAAGGCTGCACCAGCTTGCTCAGTAGCTAGTACCTCAGCATCCAGACCAATCTTTTCAGCTTCCTCATGAACAACCTGTATCAGTTCAGGCTTGCTCAATCTCTCTTCTTCAGCTACCTTTGCCAAATACTCAACTCTTTCCATATGGGCTTGTATTTGGTCATTGGTGAGTTGATATACTTTTCCATTGATTTCATATGGGACCCTGATTGGTTCATCAGGATCAACTCTGACCATAGTGGAGGCAGGCTGGAGCACAGTTGTAGGTTCAGAGGTGGTAGCAATGCTTTTTCCTCTATCCTGAATGAGAGTGGAGGAGGCTGGTTCCTCTTGAGGTGGAACTTGAGTGATTGGTGTGGCTTCAGTGACATGCTCCCCCTTAGTGTGAGAGGGCTGTCCAGCTTCTTGTTCATCAGTAATAGGGGTTTCAGGAACATTCTCCCCCTCAACAATTGCCGGAGCTGTAGTGATGGCAAGTGTTGGAGTTACTGAAGACGAAGTAGAGTTACCCTTGAAGACTTGAAACATTTCCGTCACCATTGACTTAATCTCCGCAGTATCCTGATGGATGATAGATACCTTGGAGTCAAGTGCAGCCTGAGAGTTTTCAAGGGCAGTCATTCTGGATCCCATTGTCCATGCCAGAGAAGTGGACTTCAGGGATTGAGCTGTCACTGATGCTTCCAACTGAGTGAAGGAGGACTTGAGAGCCTCCACTGTGGAGCTGAGATTCTGAACATTTGAATCCCTTATCAAACCAAGTAACTCAGTAAGAGCCACCGAGTTTACCTGGTACGTCTCAGATGCCTGAAGAATTTTCTTGTTGAGCTCAGGATCATCCTTGACTGATTCTTGAACCGACTTAACCCCTGTAGCCAGTTCTTTTAGGGATTCCAAAAATTGATTGATGTGAGAAGCCATTTGTGTCAGGGAGTGAGAGACAGTGGAATTTTGCTCCCTGACATCATCATTGTAATCTTCAACAGCATCTTTGAGGAGGTGATAGTGGACTGCTTGCTCAGCATGCATGTCAAACACCTCTTCAGTGACCCCCCTGTACAAAACATTGGTCATTTTCTTGATGAATCTTTTGAAGGCTCTTTCAGTGAGAGGAGTTTGAGCGTCTTTTGAGGTTTCCAACTCGGAATGTGTTTTATCTTCAGCATGGTTAGAGGTTTGAGGAGACTGAGTAACAGGTTCAGGGACTGTCTCCTCAACTTCTATATCATCTCCGGCCGTGAAGACTTCCTCATCACTGTTAAATTCATCATCAGAAAATAAGAGAGCCTGAGCATCTGCCAGGGAGGTAATCTGCAACATGTGGAGGTTATCCGGCTCCTCTTCATAAGAAGATTTGCCTTCGTTTTGGCCAGGTCCTGTCCCCTCAAATCCGGTAGGTTGGGTTTTACCTACCTGGTCTTTCAGGCCAGTTCCCAAGTAATGCGCACCTCCGGGAGTGGTTATGGGTTCCATATTAGCGGGTGGTGTATTTCCCTCTGAATCTTTGTCCCCCGTGACCCCTTCAGACACTGATGGGTTTTTCTCAATGTCATCCTGAGGAGTCGTGAATGTTGTGTCCCTATCAGCGGGCTGTAAGTGTCCCTCTGAGTCTTTGGGATTAGGTTTTGTGCCTTCAGACAAAAGCGTTGTTTTGCGAATGTCCTCATCAGGCACCTGAGTGGTTGTGTCCCCTTTTCCAACAGGCTTGTTCTGGCCTGTCAAAGATTTAGGAACGTTAACTCCCTGATGCTTGGGTTGTGATTTATCCGAGCCTTTGGCAGGATGTAAATGTTTGTAGACCCCCTTCTCAGTGGAGTAGTGCTGCCCCACCGAGGATTTAGGATCCCTTACTCCCTGAGACTCTGGTTGTGACTTGCCAGAGCCTTTAGCAGGATGTGAAGGTTTGGTTTGTTTCGGCTCAACTGTCTTGTTTATGACAGTAGAGTCTTTGGAAACGGGTATGCCCGAGGACACTGAGTGTGATGTCTCAGTGCCCTCCGATGGCTTTTGTTGCAGGCCTAGTGACTAGGTAATTATTCTCATGGTGTCAGCAGTCAAGGTCTGTTGTGGTTGCCTCATGGTAGGCTTGGGATCAGAGATCTCAGTGTCGAGTGGCTTGGGTTGAGCCACCTTCCCGGACCCCTGTCCCTTCTTCCTTTTCACCTTCTTGGTGGGAGAGGGGACTGGTGAAACTTTATTGTCACCCTGGATAGCAGAACGCATATACATAGTCAGGGTGACAGGTGTAACCTCAAGAGGGTCACGAGAGTAATTTGCCTTGTGTAGGACATCAGGCTCAAAACCTGTTATGTCAGGCTTATCATATTCAGACCTAAGCAAGTCTTGTAGGGCACAGGAAACAAATCTAGGATATGACATGTGTTTTTGCCTAGACTTCCCCCCTAACTTTGCTATGAGGTCCCTGAAGATGATTTCTCCAAGGTCAATCATTTTACCCTCAATGAGACAGAACACTATCATTGTCTGAGTAGTGTTCAATTGCTCAGTAGAAGATTTATTTCCCCAGAGAACCTGAATGACAAAAGTCATTAGAATCCTCCAGGGAGCTGGGAACCAGGTCTTAATTATTGGGGCTCTGGATAATAGGGACCCTGGTGTCACCTCAGGGTGATTTTTGTCATAGGGTCCCAATTCCAGTAAGACCTCCTTTACCTCTTTCTCAGAGGGTTGGGCAGTGAAGGTCGTGGTGTAGTCAAGGCCAGTGGCTTTGACAAAAGTTTTATAGTCAAGAGTTAGGGACTTTGTTCCATTCTTGACTGTAAACTTTATTTTGGCCTCTTTTGGCGCATCAGGGTTTTCAACCACCGCTGTGCACCAAAATTCCCTCAAATAGTCATGATAGATGACTGAGGGGGTTTTTGTGAATGAGGTGGTCAGGAAGCAGTTCTGAAGGAACTTCACCACATCCCTGTATTCAGGGTACCCAGCAGGGTAGGCGAAGTTCCCCACCACATTATTCTTGGAAAGGTCTACGCTTTCCATTTGGAAATCCACATTGGGTGCGTATTTTATGACCTTAGAAGAAGCCATTTGGTTTAGATAAAAGCCTGGTTTTAGAAAAATGGGTATCAGTGAGGGAAACACACGCAGTTTTGAAAATGATTTGCAAGAGTTTTGTTATGATTTTAAAAGCGTGTGTGTGTTCCCTTTTTGTGGGGGTATTTATAGGGGGAGAATTAGGGTAGTGATGTTGCGGATACCAAAGGTTTAATTTATTTAACCGAAACGGCATAATAATTTTGGTTTGATATCCGCATTAAATATCACGATTCCCATTACCCTATTTTCTCTCACATCGTGGGTGAACAGTTATGCGGCTCTGCAAATAATGCATTTTTGCAGAGAAAAAATCATCACAACTTTTGTGTGTGAGGGAGCATTTAATGCTCAGTGGTGATTGGTGAGAGAGATGTGGGGGCCCAAGGAGTGGATTCCAGTTGTGTAAGTGACATATATTCCTATATTTAATAGGATTCAGTTACCTACCTGGGACATTAACTAACTAAATACTTAGAGCATTTAGTTAGGGTATTCAATGCCATTTTTCATCCTGAGCCCCCTGAATGAATTATCATTCAAAAATATTTCAGGAAGGGTGTGATCAGGGACCTAGAGAATTTACATCATGTTGGAACACTTTTGATCAGTTCCCTGATTCTATGTCCAACATGCCTAGTTCAGCTTTCAATCTTGTGAAAGTGGTTCATCCAAAGGTTTAGTGAAGATATCAGCTAGCTGATACTCAGTGGGGATGAAATGTAGTTCAATTTCTCCATTAGAGATATGGTCCCTGATGAAGTGGTATCTGATGTCAATGTGCTTGGTTCTTTGATGAAGTACTGGGTTGTTTGAGATGGCTATGGCACTTGTATTATCACAAAATATAGGTACCATCTTATACTAAATGTCATAGTCACTCAGTTGGCTCTTCATCCATAGTACATTTGCACAACATCCTGCAGCAGCCATATATTCAGCTTCAGCTGAGGACATGGCCACTGACTGTTGTTTCTTTGTACTCCAACACACAAGTTTACCACCAAGAAATTGGCAGGATCCTGAAGTACTTTTCCTATCCATGTTACATCCTGCATAGTCAGAGTCAGTGTACCCTTTGAGATCAAATCCTGAACATTTTGGGTAATACAAACCAAGGTTTGGAGTACCCTTCAGGTACCTGATGATTCTCTTGACAGCAGTGAGATGTGATTCTTTAGGGTCTACCTGGTATCTGGCACACAGGCAGACTGAGAATTGGATATCAGGCCTTAAGGCAAGTAAGTACATCAGGGAGCCAATCATTCCTCTGTATAGGGTTTGATTCACTGATTTTCCAGTGAGATCGGGGCCAAGGTTGTTAAGAGGAACCATAGGAGTCTTTACTGAAGAGCAGTCAGTGAGCTCATACTTCTTCTGTAGGTTCCTGAGGTATTTTTCTTGACAAATGGATATTCCTTTTTCAGTTTGTTTAATTTGGAGTCCAAGAAAGTATGTGAGTTCACCCATCATGCTCATTTCAAACTTTGTGGTTATCAGTTTCTCAAACTGTTTGCAAAGTTTGTAACTTGTTGAGCCAAAGATGATGTCATCAACATATACTTGGACAAGAATGACATCATCTTTTGTTCTGTAGATGAACAATGTGTTGTCAATTCTTCCTCTGACAAACTTGTTTTGGATCAGGAAGGCTGAAAGAGTTTCATACCATGCCCTGGGTGCTTGTTTCAGTCCATAAAGTGCTTTGTTAAGCTTGTAGACATGGTTAGGGTATTCACTACTTTCAAAACCAGGAGGCTGTTGCACATAAACATCTTCTTTGATGTTACCATTCAGGAATGCACTTTTAACATCCATTTGGTAAACTTTAAAGTTCATGTAAGTTGCATAAGCAAGGAGATCCTGATGGCTTCCATTCTTGCAACAGGTGCAAAGGTTTTCTCATAGTCTATACCTTCCTGTTGATTATATCCTTTGGCAACCAGTCTTGCTTTGTTTTTGATGACTGTGCCATTCTCATCGGTCTTGTTTTTAAAGACCCACTTCATACCAATGATTAAAACACCCTGGGGGCATTCAACAAGGGTCATGACATCATTTTTGTCAAATTGTTCCAATTCATCTCTTATGGCCTGAACCCAACTTTCATAAGTCAGGGCTTCTTTAACATTTTTAGGCTCAATCTCTGAGAGATAGTCAGCATAAAGACATATATTGGCAGTGGCAGCTTTAAGTTTAGCAGCCTTGCTTCTTGTGAGCATGCCTTCAGTGGGTTCACTAATGATGTTCACAAGCTCAATGATTTTGGATCTAGTCCAGCTATCCTGAGGTTTGGGATAGGAATTTGAGCTTGAGGGAGCCTGATTAGGTTCAGACTCAGGAACATGAGGTAGCTCATCATTATGTGCTTCAGTGACAACTGTAGGAACAATTTGTTCAGAGGGTTCCTGAATAATTTGTTCAGTGGTGTCAGTCTCATTTGAGACAGGCTGAGTTTTAATGAACTCACTGATAGGTGGTTGGGGTAGGTTGTGAGGGATGATGTAATAGGAGACATCAGCACCAGCTTGGTATTGGGTTGAGGGATTGTTCTCAGGATGATACTCATCAGGAGGATATCTTGATGAGTATCAATACCAATTTCTTCTACTGAGGAATTTGAGAACCTGATGGATTCAGTGCTCTCATCAACAGTAATGTGATAAGTTTCCTCAATTTGTTGTCTCCTTGTGTTGAACACCCTGAAGGCTTTAGAAACCAGGGAATATCCTAGGAAGTATCCATCATCAGCTTTGGCATCAAATTTACCTAAGTGATCCTTGTGATTATGTATAAACACAGGACACCCAAATACATGAAAATAGCTGATGTGAGGAATCCTTCCTTTCAATATCTCATAAGGAGTCTTATTATGCCTTTTCACAATGATTGACCTATTTTGAGTGTAGCAGGCTGTTTTAACTGCCTCAGTCCAAAAATGTTTTGAGAGGACTGAGCCATTCAACATTGTTCTTGCTGCCTCAATGAGTGTTCTATTTCTCCTTTCAGCTACTCCATTTTGTTCAGGAGTATAGGGAGAAGTGAAATTTTGAGAAATTCCTTTCTCATCACAAAAACACTCAAGGTCTTGGTTTTTGAATTCAGTGCCATTGTCAATCCTGATCTGTTTAACTTTGACATCATTTTGATTTTCAATGTTTCTGACAAATGACATGATTGTTTCAGTTGCCTGACTCTTTTTGGTTAGGAAGTAAACCCAAGTATATTTTGAGTATTCATCCACTATGACCAGAGTATACTTCTCATGGTGAATGGACATTGGACTGACAGGTCTAAAAAGGTCCATATGAAGGAGATGTAGGCAGCTTTTGATGGAAAAGGTTTGCTTGGTTTTGAATGAAGCCCTGTGGTGTTTTCCTTTTTCACAGGCAGAACAAGGCTTGTCTTTGGTATACACCAGGGATGGAAGGCCCAGAACTTTGTTCTGTTTGGCCAGGTTGTTGATGCTCTTGAAGTTGAGATGAGAGAGTCTCCTATGCCATAGCCAGTTGATTGTCTCACTTGCCTTTGAGAATAGGCAAGTCCCATTCTGAGTCAGGGATGACATGTCAAGGACATATACATCATCCCTCCTGGGGGCAATCAACACAACTTCCTTATTGGCATTAAAGATGGTCCCTCTCTTGTCATCAAACTGAACTATGTATTTGGCATCACATAGTTGGGAAACACTTATCAGGTTGTACTTGAGACCATTAACATAAGCTATTCTTGTAAAAACTATACCATTGCAGTTTACTGAACCATAACCTTCAGTGGGAGCTGATGAGTTATCACCAAATACTACTTTGGGTCCTGGTTCTTCCACATATTTGTGCAGAAAACTTTTCACACCAGTCATACTTCTGGAGCTTCCACTGTCTAGATGCCAAGTAGGATCCTTGATGTGTTTCTGCACAAACAGTAAACTGGGTTAGTTTTTCTTGTTGACCCACTTTCTAGTGGGCTTAGTCCTCAGGGACTTTTTGAACTCGGTTAATGAATCATGGTCTGAAGTTGTGTGACCTGAGCTTCCACATGTTTTACATTTTGTGGAGGTTGATGCCTCAGGTGACTGAGAAGTGTTGGTTTGGTTTTTCCTTCTGGACTGAATCATTTTTTCATGTCCCCTGGTTTCATGGGAGGGATCTCCATAGATGTCACAGCATTCTTTCATCATACAATCATCAAGAAGATGATCATTAAAACCACAGTGAGGACATGGTGAGAAAGGCTTAGCCTTCAGTCTTTGTTTGGAAGGTGTGGCATACTGATAGCCTTGGGTTTTGTATAGACCCCTTACTTTTAAAGAAGCAGTGTGGGGGATGTGATCACAAGTTCTGTGGTCCTCTTGTTTGCATATCATACAAAACAGGACTCTGTAGCATTTATCAGTGCTGTGATTTAGATAATTGCACAGTTCACATCTCCCTGAGGGTCTGGGTGTGGTTTTTGGTTTGGAAGAACCTGAGGATACTGAGGGCATTGAGTTTTTCTCAGTAGACTCAATTTTCTCACTCAGCATCCTGACAAGTTCAACAAGCTGATCAACCTTTGAGTCAGTGCTTTCAGGCTTCACTTCAGTAGTTACTGAAGGTTTTTGGTGTTCAGTGGGTACAGGAGTAGGTCTTTTCAGAATAGTCCTTCCTAACCCTGATTTCTCTTTAGGAGAATGTGGTTGAAAGACTAATGGTGCAAGGTCAGAATTGGGTTCTGCTCCCTGAAGTTTATTCAGTGGAGGGAGTGGTGAATCAGACTTAGACTCAGTGATGGACTCAGTAGGACCAAGTTCATCAGTAACTCCTAGCAGCTCCTTGATAGCCTGACTTTCAGGCTCCAGGATTCTTCCAGTGTTAAAATTTGGCAATTTACGATCAGGATTGTTTCTTTCAATCCAATCACTGGGTTTGGGAACCAGTTCTTTGCTAGAGAGTATGTTGGTTAATAGAAAAGTTGTAGAATGGCTACTCTCCCCAGAAACTTCAGTGAGTTGATCATCACCCAGACCAGCCTTTTTGGGGCTGGGTGAGAGACTCAGTGTTTCATAAAGTTTGGGGTTTTTCTGAGTCCATTTCCAAATAATTTCCTTTTCTTTCTTAAGTTCTTCCTGAAGAGCTTGATTTTGTTTTACAAGTTCAGCGTTTTGAATTTGAAGTGTAACACTTTCAAGCTTGGCTTGTTTTAAGGCAAGTAATTCATCTCTACAATGATTTAATTCAAAACTCAGTTTGTTAAATTTTGAAAACAAATTAAGTCTTTGCTCTTCAACATACTTAAGATCAACATTAATATAATCTAAGTAAGATTTCCAATCATCATTATCATCCATAGAAAGTAAAAGATTTACCTTTCTCATAGTGATGTTGACCCATTCACCATTTCTTGCATGACTCTTCCCCACAGCAAGCTTGTTGTCATCTGATAGAGCCATCAGGGCACTGATGTGAACTTCATCATCATCAAAGGACACTTCAACCTCATCCCAATCATAAGTTTCAGCAACAAGCCCTTTGTTCTTGGCTTGAGTAGGCTTTAGAGCCTGAGGAGGCTGAGAGACTGTTGAGGATGATTCAAGAAGGGCAAGTTTAGCTTTTGCCTTTCTGTACTTGGCTTCAAAGTCAATTTGAGGGACTTTTTCAAATCTTTGACTAGACTGAAGCATTTTTGGTTGAAATTTGCTGGGGCCTGAAAAAGAGTTATTTCCTAAAAATTTGAAAGATGGTTCTGAGGTTGTTTTTGAAAAACAATCTTTAGCAAAATGCCTTATTTTGCCACATTTAAAGCATTCAGTGTTGTCATTTGCTTTAGAAGGAAATTTGTTTTTCTTAAAAAACCTTTTTGAATTAGCAAGGAGTGCTCTTTCATGAAATTCAATTTGAAGATCATTAAGATACTCCTCACTGGTTCTTTGGTCAACCTCATCATCAGATCTATCCTGAAAATCCTGCACAACACCTTTTGAATAGAAAGCAGTTGATATGGGTGTAATTGTCAAGGCCTTCTTGGTCTCCTCAGCTTTACCAGGGTATCTCCTGGTGATAAGATTGTCTTCATAGACAAACTTCCCATAGATGGCAGGGAGCTCTAGGTTCTGAATGTGGTTTGCATTTCTCAATCCCTGAGAGAAGTTTAACCACTTCTCAGGGAGACTGTTGACAAAACCAACATTGATTTCATGTTTTGACAGTATAACACCATCATTGGTCAGCTCATTCAGGAGGGTCTTATACCGAGTATAAGTCTCAAAGAGACTTTCAGAATCCTTGGCCCTGAAGGTATTGAATTCAAGCTTCAGGTCCATGATTCTATTCTCTTTGGTATCAGAAGGCCCTTCATAGCTATGAACCAGGTCAGTCCAAGTCTGCTGGGCAGTGGGACAGTTGATCACTGATTCCATTATATCATCAGGAAGGCATGATATAATGATGCTTTTCAGGCGCTGGTCTTGATTGACCACCCTCCTTTTATCTGGGGTCCACTGAGCTTTAGGTTTGATTAAACCTTGGGCAGTTGTTGGGACATATGGACCCTCATTAATCAATTTGATGTAATAAGGTTCCATCCCAGTTAAGTAGCAAAGCATTCGGTTTTTCCACTTATTAAATTTGCCAGCTTCAAGTCGAGGGGCAGTTGCTGAATAACTTCCACCCTTTTTGTCAACAAGCTGGGGAACATCTATGTCAGTCATAGTGGGATCCTGATTTTAAAAAATTGAGCACACTTAAGTTTTGAAAACAGGTTTAAGTTTTACAAATCCGAGGCTTTGATACCACTTGTTGGGCCCTTTTACTTGGTTATCAGTAACTAAAAAGCTAAAGTAACCAAGTTGTATGACTTTAAACAAAGATGTATAAAATGATTAACAATAAAGTAACGTAAATATAAGAGACAATATTTTCCAACGTTTAATTCTTTATTAGAAGTTAATCACAAAGAATCGTACCCAAGTGTTTGCAGAATAACACTTGGGATTGAAAACAACAAGTATTGTATGGACTCCTCACTAAACTCAATCTATGTTGAGCGACAACTTTCAAGACCCACTGAGCTATCTCAGGGGTTGTGTTGTTCTTTGGAGGAGTAAAAGTGGTTTGTGAATGCTTTTCATTAATTGCACAAACTTGTCAACTTTTACTCCTCACATATGCTTCCTATTTATACACAAGTATAGAACAACTAGTTATACATTGGACATAAAGCTTCCCTAACAATATCTTGAAAGATATTATTCTTCTGGCAAGGAACCTTCATTGAGTTAAGTCCAAAAGGCACTTTCTGATGACAGACTAGTTTTAACCATTTTGGGAAAGTTTGACATTAAAGTGATAAAGCACTTTAATAATGCAGCTCAAACTTTCCCGCCCAGTCCCGCCAAAACTTCAGTCTTCTTGTCATCAGTCTTCAGTACAATAAAGTTGTTGAGGAGTCATGGGGTTCAGTGAGTTATTGTCATCCTCACTAAACCCATCACCTTCTTCTTGGCTTAGATCACACTTCACTGAGTTCCGCCTCACTGAGTGGAAAACCTTTCTTCTTAGGTTCGGTCTTAGCATCCTGAAGGTGACTCACTGAGTTACTGTTCACTCAGTGACTTGTTTATACTTAGGTTATTTTACGTTTAAATCCTTGTAAGAAGAGGATTGGGGAATTCAGTGACCCAACAGTGTCAATGTCTTGATTTATGCTTTTTAGGGATCCATAAGTCCCATCAATGGGTGGTACGATCCACCTATGTAACCAAGAGCAAGGGAGGCGATCCTCTACTTTAGGAAGCACCTTCAGCGTAACGAGAAGGCTTTATAAGAAAGCCAAGTCAGCCTCATGTCTGAGATATTAGCGGCCGTCAACACGGGAGATAGGGCAATCAAGCTAGAGGCTACTCACCAAGCATCCCAAGCAGAGCTCCTTCTTGAGAAGGAGAAAGCTTGTCACTTGAAGAACTTGCATATGTTCTCCTGGATCCTCATTTTTGTAGTTTGTATATGCTTTATTTAGTATCTTTAGAAAGACACTGGTTTTTTGTGTTTTGGAAATGTTTCAAGAAGTTATAAAGTCATGTTCAATAGTTGTTTTGTGTCTTTGGGAAGCTTTAATGTAGGTTGACTAATCGAAAGCATTGACTTCGTCAAGTTTGGTCCTTTTCAATGCCCTATAAATACGTTATTCATGCCTTTATTGGTTTACTAGTAGGTTAGCCACACAAACATTAACCAACTCACAACACAGATTCAAGAATGATCCAATTGACAAACACATATTCAAGAATCTTCTAAGTATCAAAGATGGAACAAGTATGAAACATGGATGAACAAACACCACTTTCAAGTATGAACATAAACTTGCTCTGGTGTTGTTCATCCATTGTTTATTCTTCTTTGATCTTTGTCAAAATACAGAAACATCATCCAATTAAGAAATCAAGCTGGTAAAATGAGTATCCAATATTCAATTTTCAAGTATAATGAAAGTAACTGACTTTCTTAAAGTCAACACTTATACATATATGTATGAACATGCAACAATAGGTAGGAATTGGATAAAGTGAAAAATGGATACATTTAAACCTCAATTAATCCCATAGACTAACATGAGATGATATCTTACATAATGCAAAATGGATATATTTCCAAATTTTTTGGAGCACACTTTTATATTTATTCAAGTCTCGGTCATTACATTTTTGTAATAGGTTGCTTAAGTATTATTTACGTCATGTCTTATGTTAATGGGCAACATGTAAAGCCCATAAGGCTAGTAAAGCCCACGAATTAACATGGAAGGTTCTAGGGGTGTTGCCCTAGCTTTTCTTCCTATATATACCTTATGAAAGGCGTCATTTATCTTGTTAGTTATTTTGGTTACATTAATGAAACTCTTGCAGTTTTATTTCTCATATATCATATAATCAACCAATCCTTATATCTATATCATTCTTACATTTACAACACTTGTGTGATCATAATATGGTGACCTAACAAGTGGTATCATTCGCCAAATAGAGATTGAAGTGTTTGTTTCTAGGTTAACGTGGGGTTTAGTGTATTTTTCTTCATCTTTTTGCTTTTTTCTTTGTTTCTTTCACTCAAATCTTGAAGCTTGGACAAGTTTTAAGGTTGATATAGTGATTAGAAGCTTAGATTTTTCATAAAGTTTTGATCTTTTAAGGTTATTACTACTTTTTCTACTAGTTTCTTGATTTTTGTAGCTTCTTTAGTGTTAGAAAACTTGTTTTTGTTAGCTAAATATTTCCAATTTAGTGTTTTCTAAGTATTTTTGAAGTTACTAGATCAAAAGACCTTTTCTTTAATTATTTTTATCAAAAAAGTAGTGAATAGTACAACTTTCTGGTCACTTTACGCGTGAAAAGGACTCTACTACTCTTAAAACTGTACTTTTTGTACTATTTACGCCTTAAGTTTAGCATAAAACCCTCATCTTACGCACACTATTTCTACGCTTAAGATTGAGTTTTTAGGCATAAAACTCGTAACCTACGACTAAGTTGAAGATTCCTACGCCTAAGTTACCATTCCTACGCCTAAGTTGAAGTTTCTACGCCTAAGTTCCAATCCTACGCCTAAGTTGGAGATCTTACGCATAACATTCAAGTTACGCGTAAGTTTACTGGTTCTACGCTTAAGTTGGTTCAACGGTCTACACTTCATACAACGTTGACTCAGTACGTCCCTAGCTTGGATAAGTTAGTGGAATACTTCGACACGGGATATCTTTCAAGCTTCGACAAGTTTGAAATATTTGTTTGGTTCTTTAACCTTATGCAGAAACCTAAATCTTACGCATAAGCTAAAGCTTACGCATAAAGGTCAAGTCTACGCATAAACTATAAGTTTACGCCTAACTTTAATTTTACGCATAACCTAAGGTTTACGCCTAAGTTCCAAGTTACGCGTAAGTTTCAAGTTATCCATAATATTTTGGTTTTAACCAAAGGAACTTCCATTTCAATCATCTACAAAGATCCATCATCCACAAAAAGTGTTCAACATGTCTCAACCACCGTACTACAACTTCTCTCATCAACAATATCCTCAGTAACAACAGTATCATCAACAGCAGCAATATCATCAACAGCAACAGTATCTTGAACCCTTACAGTATCATCAACAACCGGTATATCCACAACAACATCTCATCATGCAACAACATCAGCTCGTTCCTCAACAACAACCATATCAAATGTCACAACAACCAATTCAGTATCTACCTAACAACCTCACTGGTTTGATCGGATGTTTGAAGTGATAACAACTCAACAATCTAAACATGGGGCAGGATTAATTGACACACCCCCAATGCTTACACCTGGGAATTATGTTTAGTGGGCAAGTCGATTCTTATGTTTTATTGAACTCAAGAAACCTCATGGTAAATTCATGAAACAAGTGATCCTTGAAGGACCATTTCAGTGGCCAACCAGACTTGAAGGAGGTGATCCTACTACTGATCCTCCACGTCCTCCTATTGAAAAACCTGCTCCTGAGACTCAACTTACAACTGAACAACAACTTCATCGTGAAGCAAATGATTATGCTATGATTTACATACTTCAGGGAATTCCAAATCCAATCTTCCAAAGTGTTGATGCTTAGAAAACGGCTAAAGCCATGTGGGAACATGTTCATCTTCTAATGGAAGGCACTCAATTAAACAAAGAAGATATGGAATCAAAAATCTATATGGAATACACCAACTTCATGATTGAACCAGGGGAGACACTTGAATCCGACTATCACCATTTCACTAACATCATTAATGATTTGGACATGAAATTGCATTACCAAGGATCACAGTCAATACTAAGTTTATCAGTAGCCTTGGTCCTGATTGGCAAAAGTATGTGACATTTATTCGTCAATCCAAAAATCTTCATAATGCACCATATGGTTTGTTGTATGATTTTCTGAAGCACCATGAAACTGAAGTAGAAAAAGATTGAGCTCTCCGAGGAAGTTACTCACCACCACCAACACAAAATTCTTTGGCACTCGTAGCTCAATCTCACACTGCTCCACCTCCAATGTCAAATCATGCTTATGTTCAAGAACATAATTACTTCAGTTACCCACAACATACAACTTCAAATTAGATGATCCCATATGATTCTTCACAGCAATCGGCTTCAAATCAACTTGTTCCATATGAAAGCAGTGATACAATGTACTACTCAAATTCCAATGAAGATGAATATGAGGACTTCAATACGTTGAATCAAGGACTTGCTCTTATTGCTCGTGCCTTCAGCAAATTCTCAAACAAGACAAACAACCGTCTTCGTTTTTCATCTAACACAAGGAATCAAGATGTCATTCAAGATGGACGAGTTGAGATACAGAATCGTAATTATGGAAGATCAGGCTCAGGTGGTTATTCAGGAAATTCTGGGAATGGACAGCGGTTTAACAACAATGGGGATTCAGAAACAACTCAAGTGGTCCTCAGAAAAGGGCTAAAATTGTTGAAACTTTGAACTCAGACTCTGGGAATGCAGTGTGGTGCTATGACTATAATGGAAAAGGTCATATTGCTATTGCTTGTCTTAAACCAAGAACACGGGGAAGTAAGTTTCATAAGAGAGTGTTACTCCTAGCTCTCATAGATGAAGCTGGCGGAACTTTCACTGAGCAGGAAAACAGCTTCAGTGCAAATGCTAACAATAATGATGACATGGAAGATCTGGAAGCTAATGCTGCTGTGATGCTTATGGCCAACATGCAGGAACTTCAATTGAATGATTCAGGCCCAGTGTATGACACTGATGGTTTGTCTCAGGTACATGACCTCAACACATGCCTAATACATGAAATAGCATCACCCTCTGCTTCTGAATCAGATAAGGCACAAATTGTTCAATCTGACTCATCCTTATCTCCTAAAGAAGATGAAAAATGAGCAAAGTTGTTATATTTGATGATGAAACAGTTGTTTCATTTGATGACCCTATTGACTATGACAAACATGATCATGTTGAACAAAATGAACCTTCATCTGATCCAGACCCTGACCTTATGTTGTTGACCAATCAACTGAATGCTCAAATCTTGCAAATCAGAAAATACAATGAGGAAAATAAATCTTCGAAAGCAACAAATGCAATTTTAACCAAGGATCTTGAGCGCCTAATAACACAATTGTCAAATCTTGAAAACAAAGAAAAACGAGAAAAAAGTTTTGTAGTGGCGTTTCAAGAATATTATAATAAAGAACAAGATCTTCAACATAAAATACGGGAATTAATTGAGTCTAATGGTAAATTGGTTTCTAAATTGGAAAATGAAAAATGTGAACTCAAACAACAAGTTGAACAACTTCAAAAAGAGCTTTCAAAAACACAAACAGGGTTGTCAACTTGTAAAGCTGAATTTTATGAACACAAAGTGAGAAATAGGAAAAAAGAAGATTCTTTAATCAGTGAAATTGTGGATCTTGAACAACAACAAAAGGAATTTAAAAATGTTGTTTACAAAACTGGGGACTCGGTCACAACACTTCAAAAATTCAAAATGAAGCCAAAACCTAATGGAGGCTTTGCTCTTGGTGACAACATATCGCGTTTTCTTCACAAGGCATTTTGCAAACCGTATGATTATTCAAAAGCTCCTCACATTTTGAAATATTTTGTTCCTCCAAAACAAAAACCTGAGAAATTATGGTATGTGACCGAGTCATATGTCTCATCCTCTAATGGGGCTCCTGTTCAAATTGTGGCACAAATAAATGGTCCTTTACTATCTTCTTGTGAAATTACACCTTTGCCCAAACGTTGTCGTGTACTTGAGTATTTTAAACCTTTTATGGAAGACATCAAAATTTTGTAAGAGGCAATTGAACGTAATTCAGAAATAAAAATTACTAATTATCAATCAGCTTACGAGCGAGAAAAGAGAGAAATTTTTCAAAAATAATTTTTGCCATTCGTTCAACAATTGCGTCTTTGTGCTCAACGGTGGGAACAGGAAATTCAAAAAGAGGTCAAATCAATGATAAATATTTTCAACACAAATAAAAATGCATTTTTTGGTTCAAAAGCACAGAAACAGAGCTTTAAAAAACGATGCTGATCGACTCTTGGAACAAGTTCTATATGCTGATATTATATCTATTATCATGAACTCTATTTATTTAGCTGGTACTTCAAAGTTTGTTGATGATCACTCTATTGATAATGATTTGTTGAAAACTGAGATTGAGAAACTGACACAAGATAATGAAAAGATTCGGAAACACAATGATGATGTGCAAACTAAACTTTCAAAAGAAATTTTTCAACTCAAACAAAGGCTTGAATGGTGTCAAGCTAAAAGTATCAAACGTGAACTGCAGTTACAAAGTCGAAATGTTTCAAAAAGTTGTCAAATTTGCAATAACAATGAGTTTTTCAAAAATCAGTGTCTCAAATATGATAAGGAAATTGCGGATTTAAAGATTGAAAACACTGAATGGTAACAAGACTGCGATAACATTGCTTATTGCAACAGAAAACTTGAGTCTGATATTCAGGATAAAAATCACATCATCATTGACTTAAAAGAGAAGATTAAGCTAGTTGAAAAAGGAAAGTTTGTTGACACCATTATGATAGCACCAGGATTGTATCAAATAGACAAAACCGATAGGGATCATAACACTCAGAATACTAATGTTAATCATTCAACTCCTATAGGAATAGTCTCCACTAATAGCGTTAGTAGACCAAAGTGAAAAAGTAACAAGAAGAATAGGATCTTGCAACGTAGAAGAGGAACACTAGAAGCCCAAGAAGTAGAAGATCAACTTAGGAATCTGAATAAAAATCATGTTGCATCTGAATTAGATTTTGATCTGGCAAATTGTAATCAAAATCTCAGTGTAAGGAATGATGAACCTATGAATGTTTTGAATATTAATGCATCTTGTGTGTTTTGTCGTAAAAGTGTATTATCTAGTGATCATGCAAAATGTGTAGCTAATTCACTTTTGAATCGTCATAAGAAACATAGATCTGGCACTCCTTCTAGGCCCACTACTGCCTCTAAGTCCATCTTAGGAAAGCCACCGACCACTGTTTCAAATGATGTTGAAGTTATCCCCATAGTTGAAAAGGACAATTCTAGGAACAAGCCCAAAGTTAGTGAATTCACCAAAAAGAAAGCTAGAACTAGTTGGAATTGGCAACGTTGGTTACAATATAAACCAAACTTTAAATGGATTCCTAAAATTCTAACTATGTGTGTTTCTAACCAACCGGAACCCACAACTTCTTTAGGTTTCACCCTTACCTTTGTTCCATCTTCGTCGTCTTTATGTGATGCAGGTGGTTCAAATCGTTCTGTGGATTATTGATAGCGGATGCACCCGACATATGACAGGCAATCTCAAATTGTTAGTAAACTTTGTATCAAAGTTCATCGGCACTCTCAGATTTGGGAAAGATCATTACGCACTAATTATGGGTTATGATGACTACGTCAGTGGGAACATTGAAATTAGTCGTGTATATTATGTTCAAGGTCTTGGTCACAACCTCTTTTTTGTTGGTAAATTTTGCGATGGGGATTTAGAAGTAACATTTCGGGAGAAATCTTGTTTCGTTCGTGATTTAGAAGGAAATGATCTAATGTGTGGCTCTCGTGCTACAAATCTCTATACAATCTCAATGTCTGAGATGATTGTTTCGTCTCTGATATGTCTTCTCTCCAAAGTTGAAACGACAAAATCATTGTTATGGCACAAACACCTTTCTCATTTAAATTTCAAAACTATGACTGAACTTGCTCGTCCTAAACTTGTTGATGGTCTTCCCAGATTCCGTTATGCCAAAGATCACTTTTGTCCTGCTTGTGAACAAGGAAAAAGTACTCGTGCTCATTTCCCTTCCAAAACCGAACACAAGACAAATCATGTTCTACAACTACTTCATATGGATTTGTGTGGCTCGATGCGTGTTCAAAGTATCAACGGAAAATGCTACATACTTGTAATTGTTGATGATTACTCCAGATGGACTTGGGTTTATTTTCTTCTTAGTAAAGATCAAGCTCCTTCAATGATCATCACCTTTCTCATAAAAATTCAAGTTCAGTTACGCAACATGGTCAGAAAGGTTAGAATTGACAATGAAACAGAATTTAAGAATCAGACACTTAGGTCTTATTTTGAGAAAGTGGGAATTGAACATCAAACATCAATTGCAAGAAGCCCAGAACAGAATAGAGTAGTCGAAAGACGCAACAAAATGTTAGTGGAAGCTTCAAGAACCATGTTGATCAATGCTCAATTACCAGATTACTTATGGGTGGAAGCTGTTTCAACTGCATGTCACACTCAAAACCGTTGCATGATCACAAAACGACGTTACAAAACCCCTTATCAGATTGTTCACAAAAGAAAACCAAACATCGATTACTTTCATGTATTTGGAGCTCTTTGTTATCCGAAAAATGATCATGATGATTTAGGTAAACTTAAAGCAAAGGATGACATTGGAGTTTTCGTTGGATATTGTGAAAATTCCAAAGGTTGTCGGATATGGAATCTTCGTACAAGAGAGATTCAAGAGACTATTCATGCTAATTTTGATGAACTCACACAAATGGATTATGAGAAAAATAGCTTAGGACCTGCAGCAAACAGTTTGAACTTTCCGGATTCTTCAGCTGAACCATTGACACTCTATCGCAAAGAATTGGAAAACCTGTTTGCTCCACTGTTCGATGATACAATTGAAAACCATCCTCCTGAGGTCTCACATATTTCCGCTGCACACCCTAACAACATTCAAGTACCTGATACACCTCAACAAACAACAATAACTATTGATAAAGATTGTCCTAAAATTGCATCTCCAACAACTGCAGAACAAACCGTATCCAACTCACGATAATCAGTTGAAAACTCTACACCTCAATCAGTTCCACAATCCGCAGAGTATAACCCAAATGCGTTCTTTAACCCGTTTGCACCGGCTCCAACAATTCCTGACATCGCCGAGTCCTCAACACATAATTTGGATCATGCTAACATGTGAGACAATTTTCAACTTCACCCCTCAACACATAAATGGACAAGAGATCACCCCTTAGTACAAATCATTGTCCATCCAGATGCACCAATTATAACAAGAAAACGACTCCACACAGACAGTGAAACTTGCAGCTATACACTCACAGTATGTCAAGATGAACCTAAGAACATTAAACAAGTAATGACTTACGACAACTGGATTGAATCAATGCAAGAGGAACTTCAGCAATTCGAAAGATTAGAAGTCTGGGAGTTAGTCAAAAAACCTGAAGGAGTCTTTGTCATTGGATTAAAATGGATTGGGAAAAATAAGCTGGATGCAGAAGGCACTGTCATACGAAACAAATCACGCTAGCAGCTAAAGGATACTTTAAAAGAAGAAGGAATTGATTTTGAAGAATCTTTTGCTCCAGTGGCTAGACTTGCAGCTGTACGGATTTTTCTGGCATATGTTGCTCATCGGAATATGGTTGTTTATCAAATGGATGTGAAAATGGAATTTAAGAATGGTAAACTCCGTGAAGTAGTTTATGTTAGTCAACCAGAAGGCTTTGTTGATCCTAAATGCCCCAATCATGTGTACAAACTCAAAAAGGCTCTCTATGGACTCAAGCAAGCCCCAAGGGCGTGGTATGACAAGTTATCTACATTCTTGCTGGCCAATAAATTTTCTAAAGGTTCGGTGGATCGAACATTATTTACTAATATACGGGGTGGACTTATTAATTGTTCAAATATATGTCGATGACATTATTTTTGCTTCAACAAACAAAAGATACTCAATTGATTTTGCAAAATTAATGAAATATAACTTTGAAATGTTCATGATGGGTGAACTTTCATTCTTTTTAGTACTACAAGTTCCTCAATCACCCCGTGGAATTTTTCTAAATCAGTCAAAATACGCTTTGGATATTTTAAAGAAACATGGAATGACAAGCTGTGATACTTATAGTACACCAATGGCTTTGGCACAAAACTAGATGCTAGCATACATGGGATTCCAGTTGACCCTACCAAATACCAAAGTATTATTGGGTCACTCATGTATCTCATAGCTAGTAGACCTGATATTGTCTTTGCAGTCTATATGTGTTCTCATTATCAGTCTAAACCAACTGAAAGGCACTTCAATGAGGCTAAAAGAATCCTTCGATACATAAAGGGAACCATTCACTTTGGGATCTGGTATCCGAAGGATTCTGGTTTTAAACTAATTGCTTTTTCAGATACTGACCATGCAGGGTGTTTAGACACACGCAAAAGTACGTCAGGTGGATTACAGTTTCTCAGAGATAAGCTTGTATCTTGGCAATCAAAGAAGCAGGACTGCACATCATTGTCATCAACAGAATCAGAATAGGTAGCTATGTCTGCTTGCTGTGCTCAAGTCATCTGGATGAGATCATAGCTTAAGGACTATGGCTACCTATTCAACAAGATTCCGATTTACTGTGACTACAAAAGCGCAATCGTAATTTCCTACAACACCGTTCATCACTGCAAGTCCAAACACATTGATCTCTACTATCATTTCATCAAGGAGCATGTCGAAAAGGGTACAGTTGAATTATTCTTTGTGGGAACTGAATACCAATTAGCAGACTTGCTCACCAAAGCATTACCTCCAACAAGGTTTGCTGATCTAGTTCACCAAATTGGTATGCGATGTTTGACTCCAGAAGATCTAGAAAAGTTTTTAAAACACAATTGATTGTCAAACATCAAAACTATTGATTAGGCGAAAAGTGTACCGCTTTTAAGGGGTCATTTAAGCCTGAATTCGAGATTATTTGATCAAATATTGCCCTAAATTGTTCCTTTTGTCATTTTAGGTACTTTTGAGGAGAAATCTAGAAAAGGAAGCATTTTGGACGTTTTTGGAGCATAAAAGTGAAGAAAACGGCAAAGTTTCAAATTCCTTGCTAGGAACTGTACCTGACGACGTCAAGGGTCTATACATGACGACGTTAAGAATGGCAAAAGAGGTGGAAGTGGAAAATACACATGACGATCCATAATTTTTTTAGGCTTATTGGCCTGACGGCGTCATCAAGGCCGTCAGGGTCCAAATACACGTGACGGCCCAGAGCTCATTCCTACATGATGGCGTCAGAAGTGGATCTAGGCAATACGAATTTCATCTTGGCAGCGAGTTGAGAGCTTCAGAGGCTAATACATGACGCTGTCAGGATGCATAGTCTATATATATTTTTTCCAATTTTTCATTGTAATGTGTAGAACTTTGTGTGAGATACTAGGGCAAAAACCCTAGACGAATTTTATAGCCTTTTCAAGGGTTTCAACCCCTTGATTCTTCCATGTTTAATTGAAGATTAGTACTTATTCAAATCATTCAATATGTCTATGTGTTATGTGATTATATCCTACGCTTGTCTTCTCTTTAACATGCAAGGCTAGGTTTTTATTGTGTTTGCTTAGATGTAGTGAAACCTAGATGTTGATTATGGGTTGATTATTTGTTTATAATTGTTATGGATGATTGTATTCAATGTTAGGCTTAAGAAAACTGGCAGACTTCCATTGGTAACTTGCTTGAACGTCTTAAGAAATATGATCGGAGGTGTAATACGATTTTTGGTTGTATCTAATGAGTAAGAGAATTCTAATGATCCCATGTTAGGAGCTTATAACGGCTCGACATAGGAGTGAAGTAGGATCTTATAGAGTTAGGGAATATTGTACACGGCCCTACGAATAGTATTAAGGAATATAACCCGTCATCCATGCAATTGTAACAAGCTAATCAACCTGTAAAAGATATCTAGGGAGTAGTGAAATCTGAGTAAACACAACTTTTCTCATTATTGTTTCCACCACATTAGTATAATAGTTTAATTTTCCTTTCTTTTATTTTATTTTGATTGCATATTTAGTTAATTAGGTTAGTTGGCTAGCAACTAATTCCGCCCACTCCTTCAAAACCCGAGATTCTACTTGCTTTTCATAAAATATAAAAAATACAAAAAGAATCATCCCTCACCTCTAGACCTAGTTTAGTAGGCTTTCTAATCCTAGCGATACTATTCCTGAGTTGAACGATTAATCCCCCGGTACTTGTCACTATACTATACTATAATGATCAGGTACACTGCCTGGTGGGGGTTGTAAGCTTCTCGAGATCCCTTGAGAGGTAAAACCTGTTGCGAAGGCGCAATTCCCACATATCAAGTTTTTGGGGCCGCAGCCCGGGGAATAGGTATTGTCTAGGTTAGGATTTCTTTTTATTAGATCTACTTGCTAGATTCCTTTCTAGTAAGGTTTTATTTTCATTTTTTAGGTTTTCTTTAGTCTATCTCATTTCTTTGTTCATTTGTTCGTAACCTTTACCATCCGACATCATGGAAGGTGGTAATATCTTTGATCCCATCAACCCACCACATCAAAACCACCTACAAAACCCACCACTAGCAAACCAACCTCCTAGGCCCCGAACTTTAGGAGAGTATTCCCATCCTAGCCACCATGGCTATCGAAACACCATTGAGCTCACACAAGGAGCCAATGTGTCCCCCTTGTGATCCGACACCATCCGGTTAGTGCAAAGCAGATGTGCATTCCATGGACTTCGTTCTGAAGATCCTAATCAACATCTCAAGGATTTCCTTAAAATCGTAGATTCCATTGACCTTGATGTTGCAACTAGAGAGTCGGCCCGATTACGTCTATTCCAATTCTCTATACGTTATCAAGCTAGTCAATGGCTTGAATGTTTACCCGCGGGATCCATCACCTCATGGGATGATCTCACTTCTCGTTTCCTCGCTCAATTTTTCCCACCGGGGAGAACTACCAAGCTTAGAAATGATATCTTGATGTTCCAACAACGTCAAGGTGAAACTCTATATGAAGCAAGGACTCGTTTCAAGGACTTACTCCAAAAAGTCCCTCATCACGGCATAGATCTTTGGCTCCAATTCCAAATCTTTTATGACCATATCGATCTCTCCACAAGGCGAACCATTGACCAATAGGCCGGTGGTAAGCTACGTGATCTATGTGCGGAAGAATCATGGGAACTAATAGAAGATATTGCTCTCTATGACAATGAAAGTTGGAATGATCCCCGTGATATAAACAAAATGGTCAAGGCAGTATCTTTGCCTTCAAACAATTCTAGCACTCCCGACCGTAGGATCATGGAACTTGAGGACCAAGTCAAGTTTCTCATGAAATCCTACGAAGCTCCTAAGCCTTCAAGCCAAGTGAACAAAATCACTTCTTCATGCGAATTATGTAGTGGTCCCCATGACACTCATGATTGCGTGGAACTCCCCGGACAAGCTTTTGCGGATTACGCATCCTCACGTACCGACGAAGCGAGAGACAAGTGGTACACTTTCAAACCCGAGCCAAACCCTTACGGTGATTCCTACAACCCTTCTTGGCAATGTTGGAAAAATCATGAATCGGTCCTAAGGCGGTCGAGGGCCGAGTTGCGTTTTTTAGCCGATTAATCGGCCCAAAACCTTGTAATCGCTGATTAATCGGCCGACTTCCTTGTAAATGTCTCCAAGTTCCAGGGCCTTGTAGCTTGGAATCGGCGATTACAAGGCCTTGTAGGAAACAAAACCAAAACATGCCCCAAAACAATTCTTCCAATCCACCTAATCATTACCAATCAAACGGTTCACCCTCTAACCGTACTTTCAACAACTATCCTTCTAATAACTATCGTAGTACCAATAATCTTGAAGGATTGATGTCCAAATTCATGGCATCTCAAGAAGCTCGCATAGCTAAGTTTGAAACCGAATTCAATCAACAACAAACGGAGATGACCAATAAAATTGACAACTTGTTGAAAGCCCTCAACAATCAAGTGCTAACTACACCTAGGAAGGATACTAGGGACACTAGTAGCGGAATCCAAATTAAGGACCCCTCATCATCCAAATACTTCCACTTTGTCAATGTTGTTACCATTAAGCCAATAGATAAGAATATAAAAGAAAGTGACAAGGATGAAGTTGGAATAGAAAGTGGACCTAAGGATGAGATTAAGGAAGTTGAGGATATTAAGGAAGAAAAGTTAGAGGAAGTAGAAAATGTAGAGGAATACTTTGATAAGTTACCCACCAAGGAAGAACTGGAATATCATAAGGATCTATTCGATGACCCCGAGATACCATACGTCCTTGCTTCACCACTTATCAAAGTAGGAGATCCCTCTAAAATCAACATACCATGCAACATTGGGCATATGCATGTGTGGAAAGCTTATATCGATCTTAGGTCTCCTATAAACATTATGACTAGGACATATTATAATTGGCTAATGAAGAAGCAACTTGAATATAGGATGATGCCCAACATGAATTGGATGAGCAACATTGTAGGAAGAGTGAAAGGGTTACATGTCTTTGTAGGAAACTTCACTTATGTTACCGACTTTGTAATTGTAGAGGATATTCGTCCGGTAATAGATGGTTGCTTAAGTCAAGTAGTATTCGGAAGGCCATTTGTTGAAGCCTCTAAGATGAATTATGACCCGTCCCTAGGGATAGTTAGATTCAAGGATGATAACGATGAGATTGCTTACCAAATGCCCTATAAGATTGAAAAATACCGTCTTTTATCAAACCTTGAAAAGGAACACAAGCAAGCGGTCTACAATAGGAATGATAAGGATAGACGTAGAGGAGTAGATTATGTCATGAGTAGAATACTTGGTTTCTACAAGGAATGTTTGCAACTAGGTCCGGAATACAAAACTAAGATTCGAGATGAACTAGAGAATGAAACCAATGATGAGGTCACGTAATAGCCCATGACCTTGAGTCTAGCTACAAGACTCGTAAATAAAGAAAAGCGCTTCTTGGGAGGCAACCCATGTTTTGTGTGTTTTTATTTGTTTGATTTTTATTTGTTTGATGTTATTTGATTCCGTATGCATGTTTTATTTTTATTGTTGGTAGATCATGTTTCAAATTAAATTGTGAAAATGCTTTATTTTGTTGTTTAACTTCGTCTTAACTTCATATAAAGGTATTTTGCAAAAGCTAAGTGTAAGGGGAAACCCCAAATTTTTTTATAAGAACGAAAATAATCATGATTCGTCACAATATTAAATGAACATGTATATTAGTAATTGTTAGAGTCAAATGCTTGTATCGAGTCATAATAGTGTTTTGTAGGATTTTCCAGGAAATAGGACATAAGTTTTTTCAGAAATTTTCCGGAAACTTAACATAAAGATTTCTGCAGGTCACTTTTGACGGCGTCAGGGTTTAACACCTAATGGCGTCACGTGTAAAATTCTGGAAATTTTGCGAGCTTTGTTTTTCTAACGGAGTCTTAGAAGTTTTTGTTGATTCTTTAGTTTTATAAACTCTGGGAAATCTGCGAACATTCATTCCACAAGCATTATATCCCTTTAAATCCTAGAAAGCAACATTAAGATATATATATATATATATATATGCTATTTTTTTAGGATTTGTTAGTATATATAGATTGCGGCCGATTTTACGCAAGGTTGCCTTGTTTGTTTTCTCAGATTTAACAGGATATATATGACAAGAAGATGATTTATATTTCTGGAAGGGAAGCTTTGAACGTTTATTTTCTTGGAGGAAGATCTAACCTTGTTAACACACTATCCACATCGAACGAATCAGGGGAGTATTTGTTTTCATTTATTTACCTATTTTACTTTTACATCCTTTAATTGAATATTGGGGACAATGTTCATCCTAAGTGTAAGAGGAGGGTAAATGATGAAACCTTATAGGATACAATTGCACTTGAGTTTGTTTGTTCGATGGTAGGTGTGTAATAAAACTAAGAGAAATACTTGTTAGTGTAATTTTAGCGCCAAATTTAAATTTTTTTACAACATTTAGGAGTGAAACTTTAGCCTTAACAAGCGTCTCATGGATAGGAGTTGTATGACTAGCACAAAACCGTGATTTTTCCCCATAATTAAAAATATTTAATTATAAACTAATCTCCGTCATTACTTCTAATCACTATTTTTACAGGGAAATTTAAAATTTTCTTTATAAATTGGTCGTTACAAACCGGTATTTTCAGGACATTTTTTTCAAATTTACTATTCATCGGTTACTAGCCACCAAACACTATTCATCATTTCACTATTCATCGTTTTTGGAGTCGGTTATTGATATTGAGATGTTTTTCAATAGTTTTACTATTCACGAAACACTATTCACTCCCGGACTCACGTAAACGTTTCACTAAATCTTAAATAAACTTTTACAATCATAATTTATTTTTCCTAATCCAAATTACATCCAAACGGACCCTTAATTACTTTCGAAGCCCAAATACTATCGTGGCCTGTTACTATTCATCAGCCCACACATTTCAAGCCCAAAATCCTTATAATTATTTTGTTAATACTCGACTAAACCAAGTCAAAAACGCACCTCGTACAATCAATTTTTACACACGACTCATGTATATTTTTACCTTACCTCATTTCTCACCTAGCCAACTCCAAGTACGTCAATTTTCAGTTTCACATATCGAGTCTTACTATATTTTTACGAGGCCAAGTGATTGGTCCAAAAACAAACCATCCGATTTTTACATAATCCAAAACTTAACCATTTTAAACCCCGCTTGTTTCTTTGAACTCCTAATAATAATCCTAGCATGAATTCATGTTTAAATGCTAAAGTTAATCAACTATAACCAATTGTTACATGAATGTCCAAATCGTATGCTAATAAAAATAGAGGTCGACATACACTTTTAAAAACACAAGGATGTACTTCCACTTTTCATGCTCTCACAAGGTTTAATATATGTTTTATGCAAGTACTAGATGCATTTTTTAAATGAGACTACATGTACAATCCTATATAAAATAATCAAACACACGTTTCTTTTGGAACTAGGAGTATTTTGACTAGCTAGAAAACAAATGAGGAAGAACATGTTACTTGAATGTCCAAATCGTATGCTAATAAAAATAGAGGTCGACATACACTTTTAAAAACACAAGGATGTACTTCCACTTTTCATGCTCTCACAAGGTTTAATATATGTTTTATGCAAGTACTAGATGCATTTTTTAAATGAGACTACATGTACAATCCTATATAAAACAATCAAACACACGTTTCTTTTGGAACTAGGAGTATGTCAACTAGCTATAAAACAAATGAGGAAGAACATGTTACTTCTTACAATCAAGACTTTAGGAATACACGTTAACATCCCATCTCATAAATTATGGTCACTAGAACACTTCAATTCTCATATATATAGCACTTTGCATGCATGCTTTCGTTCCTACATACATACAAACCAACTTCAAAAATAAAACTAAGTCCTAGCTTCAGTTATACTTCAAAACGCTTTGGCAAAAACACAAGTATTTCAAATCAAGTCTAGAAGAAACAAAACATTGTTTGTGAACCTTGGTCGAGTCAATTTTCACGCTACACTCTTGTACCCTCTTTTCCTCGACTCTACAAATCATTTTACCCCACCATTTTGGTGTAGTAAGTCTCACACGACCTTTCCCATTTTTTTTACTTAAACACATACTTTAATTATTTCGTATATATCACTATCACTTGCACTAAAACTCTCGTGATCTAAATAAACAACACGTACGTATTTTTTTCTTACCTATATATTTACTACACTAGTAATCAAGATATATAAAGATTTGAACCATAAAAGTCACGTATAAACTATTTTTGGATACCTTTCTAGCGTATAACAAACTAGTCACGAAACACTTAGAAAATTCTAATTCTTTTTAAATAACACTTCGTCCCATGCAACCCATGAAACGAACGTATATCTTTAAAATTTACGTAACGAGCCTACCCTTTATTTCATAAGCTATTAGACAACCTAACAACCTATTGTTTTCATGTAGAAACCTTGTATTAATACTTACGTCTCGACCTTTTAAATGATACAAACCACCACGACTTGAAACCATTTTCTGAAAACTAATAAATATCGATTGGGCCTTAAGGCCCAATCCGTTGGAAATAAGCGAACAAAATAACCAGTAGATATAATCTGTTTCGTAATGTTATTAACGTACAAAAATAAGCCCGAAACCAAGCCCAAAACTTTCATAAGCCCAATGGATTTAAATTACTTAACGGGCCTAGTTTCCGCTTAAAAGCCCATTAAGCTAAAAATAAGTTCTATCGACAAATAAGCAGTTTTGAAAAATTAAATAAGCTATTTTTAACTTATTTGAGAAATAAAAATAGTAAGTTTCGAATTTGATAAATTTTGAACTAAAATTGCAAATTTTATAACTTTTGGGTTAAAAGTTTCAAGTTTATAAAGTTGAAGTAAAAACTGTCATTTTACAAACTAAGGAGTGAAAAACTGATTTTATAAACTTTTGGGTGAAATGGGTAATAATTTAAAGCTTTTTGATTTAAAATGTAAATATATTTAACTTTGGACTAACGGTGTAACGCTAACGCCGTTAGGATAAATAGTGTAAAATTGGAAAAAAGACAAGGATCCACATATTACATTTGACATACTTATTTTATTTTCTATTTCTACGTCACCCCCTCAGGTCACATACATTTCCATTTTATTTTCTTTACGTTAAAATATATATAACAATACTTTAACTAATTTACTTTACGTAATATTATCATCAAAAATTAAGAAAAGAAAACTTCAGACATAATAACGTATCTTATGAACATAAGAACATCACTCGCATATCATCCTTTCATCATAACGATTAATCGTCATTCGTTGATCGATATTCATTTACCAAATAGTATTTGGTTAGATTCTCAGATAAATTTATTTATCAGGTTCCGTACTAAGGACGCTTCCAAAATCATTTTCATACTCTCACTCGCACTTACTTTCATCATTCCTAGTGTCACTTAAGGTGAGTCATAGCCCCTACTTTTACTGGTTTTAGAATTGTTTTATAAATGTTTTGGGGGAGATACATGCTCAACTACATGTTTTATACTTTTACAAGTACTCTTAACTATTTACAAATTACTGTGAGTTCTTAGCCCCGTTTTATAACTGTTTTATAAATGTTTTTGGGGGAGATACATGCTCAACTACTGTTTTCACTTTCATAAGTATTTTAAACTATTTACATATTACTGTGGGACCATAGCCCACCATTTTATACATTTTATATCTTATGGAGAGATAACTGCTATAAACATGTTTACAAGTAACTTATCAACTATATGCTATATCTGATTTCTACTTCCTAAGTTTGCTATTGCCAAAAAGTCCCTCATATCATGAACCTTAGTCACTTGTAGGGTGAACGTAAATAATTGTGGATAGATCTATTAGGGATTGACAATCCCCGTTTGGTTGCTAGAGGAAAGCCACCAAACGCACTTTATTTGAAATCTAATAGGTGAATGGCAAAAACCTATCTAGAGGGCCATTGTTACTATTATCCATCATATTTGATGAGATCTGTTAATCGGATGAGTGTCATGAGGCTTAGAGAAATCAGGTAGTAGTGCTGTGGTCATGACATAATACTGCAATAGCTAATGTTATGGGCGTATAACAACGTAGCCCATTGTTTTTATCAAATTACGAATTTGTGTTCACTATATAGCAGAAAATCACTATTTCTTGGCAAATCATAACTATTTTGGTGTTGACCCAATTAGGGCAAACCAACAAACTATTTCATGTTAACTTTGATTTTGATAAATCAACTGCTTTTGACTATAAACACTATGGATTTTACTCACACTTTGATTTTGATGATAAATCGTTTATTATGAATAGTATAAACTCACAAACTCTTTTGATTCTTGGAAATCAACTACTCTACTTATAAACTCTATGAACTCACCAACCTTTGTGTTGACACTTTTAGCATGTGTTTATCTCAGGTCCATAATGAGCAAGGATGGTACGGAGGAACACGGATTCTTACAAAGGCTATAAATTTTACTATCATTCGAAAACTTATTTAATAAACTTTGAAACCACTGGGACCTCATTTTGAAAACTCTGATATTTATAAAAATTCGAATGATAAATGTTTTAAAATGACTAAATTGATAATCATTTTCTACTGAAAAACTATGAGCTATGAAGTAACACCCAATCTTTATTCCGCTGCAAATATTTTAAAATTGGGGGTGTTACAGTTTACGCATAAATTTTGATCTTACGCCTAAGATGTTGTCTTACGCATAAGAAAATGTTTTGCGTAGGATTACATAATCTTACACGTAACATTGTGAAGTTCCTTGAAAATTTTTCTAAGTATTGTTGTAATTAAATGTATAAACAATATTTTTGTACAACGCATGTTATGTTTTGATTATACTCAAATTTCATTGATTTATTCACAAATAATCAAGTTAAACTCAACATAACTTTCAAACACAATCATACCACTTATCAATCCAATTCATGTCATAAGCATAAACCAGTAATTAATTTTTGTGCTAACAAAGTATATGATTGCAATGTCTACGTTTGTGTGTATGATCAATTCAGATGGCTCAACCTAAAACATTCCACAAGAACAGGAACCTGAACCAAAGCTCACATGGGAAGAAACTTTCCTTGAAAACTACATAAGGTCTATTGGAAAGAACAATCTCAGGGTCAACTTCAACAAAATCACCTACAATGAATCTTCATGCCTAGTAGTTGTTGATGCTCTCGTCTATCATCCTTACAAAATTTTGCTCACTCAATCTGCATCAGTTGCCAACTTCTACATTCACCAATTCTGACACACCATCAAACTGGATCTCGGCGAACAATTCTTCACGTGCATGCTTCACAAAATACAAGTAAATGTGGACATTGATTCTCTCCATTCTATTCTTGCCTTACCTGAACTGGGTCCAGTTGAACAATACCATCCAGTTCCAAACGAAGAACTGATCACGTTTCTACAAGAGATCAGATACGATGAGTCAGAAGAGGTAGTCACCAAACACTCTAAGGTCAACATTAGATTTCTCCCACAACCATGGAGAACTCTATACATTCTCATAGCCAAGTCACTATCAGGCAAAGATGTTGGTCAGAAACACCCCAGGCTGCCACATCTGAAGCTCTTCTGGGGACTGGTTAACGTTAAATTAATTGACTACGCTTGCATCATCTGGGAAGATCTGGTCTGGCACATCCAACATAAATCAACAAAGATTCCCTTTGTTCGTTTCACCAAGCTTTTGATTCAAAACTTACTCTACCAGTTTGATGACATTCTACCAAGATTGGACGATGAAGAAAAGCATACATTCAGGAATGCGCCAACTCTCAGGCAATTAAAGAGACTAGACACCAGTACAAGGAAGCAAGGTCTACCGCTTCCTGATTGCCTCCGTAATGATAAAGTCAAAGCCTCTAATCACTATAAATATTATGTCCAAGCTCTCAATGAAAAAGAAAGTTGGATTCTTAGACGAGGTACCTCTTCCTTCCTCGATGCAGAAAAAGGGAAAGAAAGGAGGAAAGTCTGGAAGCTCTGAAAGTACATCCAAGTCAACCCAAAAGCCTTATAAGAGATCATTGACTGTTACAAGTCAATTTGGCAGTTTGATTATTAGATGTCTAAGTAATTAAACGATTTGCCTTTTTAACAATAGTGCTTGTTTGGATTAGCAATTACATATTGGAGTTACATAATAAAATAGGTTCATCAAATGTTTAGTGGCCACTGTGTTTGGTTTTGCTGATTCAAAGGTGTGATCGTTTGTGGTGCATATACCATCACATTTGGCATTTGGTTTGTTTGACTTTTTAAATGTCAACGAATAGCTAATATGTACAGCCATAAAATTATACTCCATAATGTATTAGACAACATGAGAATGACTTAACACATTCACTATTAAGCATTTACCATATTTGGATAGTTTGACTTAAAGTAGTCAATTGGTCAAACAATGTCTGATAAAACATGAAAATGAATTAAAACATTGTCTGATACAAGGTTCTACTGCTAATTAACACAAAATTAGAGAAGACAATGTGACCTCCACTGCACAGCCTTCACCTGATGAACCTTCTAACGATATACATACTGGAAGTGGATTATCAACATACAAAAATATTCATCCTGTCACTGATGGGCAAACTGCAAATGTGCCTGGAAAAACAAGTATCCAAACACCAAATATTCAAGTTATATAAGGTATAATTCGTGTAACATAATATAAAACACAAGCCATGCAATTAAAAATTGAAAACTTACTTAGGATGGCTTGTTGGCACAAATGGCCAGTACGCAATTGGTAATCTTTTCACTACTTTTAAAACGTTTATTCGCACCACTAGGCACAACATCACAATCACCAGGCCCATCAACAATGTTTTCCCCATCAAAACCAGGAATTTCAACCACTATAGCCTTCTTGTTCCCATCAAAACCTCGCTTATAAGTTTTTACAACTTCCTCGCCCTTTTCCTCTTGCAAATCGTCCTCTTCCATAATCAGCTTACCATTTCCCTTATTTTTGATGCTTTAGTCATGGATAATATCTTTTTCCTATTTGCTTGTTTTGTCATGGATAACATCTTTTCCCTCTTTGATAACAACATCAACCTGCAATTTGTTCTTATCTATACCCTTCCATTTACGGCGAGTCATAAACGGTCTCACACTTGACATTCTAAAGTTAGCATCTTCCTCTAACCAACCTACAACCTCAAAACCAATGTTTTCCAAGTAAAATTCTGCTAACATCTAGGGCCTATGTATAACAAAGATATCAACTGACTCATGTGTTTCCGCAAAATCATATAGCTTAACGACATCCTGGTCCTTATAAATCAAGTGCAACCCATTTTCTAGTGATTTATTTGGATGACAAAAAAACACCGCCCATTTTGGTTCCTTAATCTTTGATAATAGATTATCTAGGATTGAACTAAAGATACCACTATCATACCTAAAAGCATTAACATTAATAATGGGTCCACCTTCGTACCTGAGTGGGGTATATTCAAATCTCCCATTTGTTTAAATCCGGAACAATACTTCTCCTTCATCTTCTAGTTCCGAACATTTAAATGTTGTCACAAATATGTTCCTTTCCATTAACTTGCATCAACGTTGTTTCTCACAATGTGGAATGAATGATTTTTCTCTGTATTGAGTTATTATGAAACTTTTTAGGGTTAAGTTGGTCGGGTCATTGGGTCGGGTTTATTGGGGCGTTACCCAAACGAATAACTTAAGCGTATTGGACAATTTTTGTATAATTTCTCCCTTGGTCCCCAACCTTGCCAACGTTGATGTTTGTATACTTAAAATTCCCACCATTTAATAACCTTACTATTTACGATATAGTAATATCAAATTTGGTCCCTGAATTTGTAACGTCATCAGTTCAGTTAGTATTTAAGGGCCCGTACCCAAAAGGTTTTGCATACCAAACACACAATTAAGTTACTTCCCAAACATAAAACACCAAAAAAATTTCAGAATTCCCACACCTACAGGAACTTGCAACTGCCACCAGATCCCACCAACTTTTTGCTAGCATTGCTCTATACTATCAATGCGAGAATGACAAGGATATAGAGCTAGCAAAAGGACTCCTCAAGTGTTATGTGGATTTGGTTCATGTGACCTACGAAACCCAAGAGTTTATGGCTGAACTAGAAGGATGGCGTACTTCCCTTATGTCATGGAGGCTTCTACAAGATCTTAAGAAGATTCAAAAGAAAAATGTCATCAAGGCTATGGAGATTAACAAGATGATTACTAAAACCCATGCTCAGGTGTGGGGCAGGAACCATTTCATCGATTTTCTTAGGAAAACTTGATTTTCTTGTTAATCATTAATGGTGAAACATTTAGTGTGTAATGTGTGTTGTCTTTTGGGCCTTATGAATTATGTATTTTGCTTGCTCTTCTAGTATCACAGTATCATGTACTTTTGATCTATGTTATCGAATGAAATGAAGATCTGTTTTGCTTAATCCGCTTTTGTTTTTGGTTTTTGTTTGTTGCTTGTATAGCTTAAATGCTTAATCACTTATTGACATTGGTGTTATATGTTTGGTCCTTCGTGAAACAGTGTAAACATATTGATTTCGTATGTTTCATCCCTTACCACGTCTTATGCTTACCATAAAGCATTATCTCCAAGTTTTACATGGTCCTTCGTGAAACAGTGTAAACATATTGATTTCGTATGGTCCTTCGTGAAACAGTGTAAACATATTGATTTTGTATGGTCCTTCGTGAAACAGTGAAACAGTGTAAACTTCCCTCTGAGTCTATTTTTACATGGGAGCAGCTTATCTCCAAGTTTTATGAGAAGTTCTTCCCAGCAGGGAAAACCTCAGCATTTAGGGATAGAATCCTCCGTTTCCGAAAGGGAAAAGACGAACCTATCTATAAATCATGGATTAGATTCAAGGATCTAATAAGACAAGTCCCCCATCATGGCATAGAGCTTTGGCTTCTGGTCCAAATCTTCTACGACAACGTCTCCCCAAACGACCAGAACGGAATCAATAATTTGAGGAAAGGGAAATAGCCAATCTAAGTGCCGAGGAAGGGTGGAATAGGATTGAGGAATATGCTCAAGACCAGGACGATACTTGCGATGAACCCGATTCGACTATGAGCATATTCGAAATCGCATAAACACCCTCGGATCGGCTGAGGAAACTTCACAGAAGGGTGTCATACCTTGCAGGGTCGCGAACAACTAAACAACTTTCAAACCCTTACTTAATTTTTGACTACTATGGGGGCCCGCACGAAGTAGAAGAATGTGGACGAGCAATCACTACCGAACATGCGTGTTTGTTGGGACATGACATCTTCGATGACCCCTCCCTTTTGCCTTTCTACCAAAACGATGATTATACCCTTCGGGGGAATCTGGTGAAAAGAAAAGAAGGAGAGGAAGGCCCTGACATCAAAATCAAGAGCACTTTTGAGGATGACCTTGGACACTTTACTCAGGAAAAAGGCTTACAATTGAAAGGGCTTGACGAGCTCATCACTGAACAACAGAATGACATGGAAAAATGGTTCAAAAAACTTAATGCCACCCTTGATTGCCATAACAGGCTCCCAGGAAGCCAAAAAGATCACTTGCTCGCGGTTACTACTCGAGCTGGAATAACAACCAAGGACCCTCCTTATCCGAGCCAACATCCTGTCGCCATTGAGCCAAATAATCCCCACGAGGAGGAAGGTAATGTGAGCAACGAGGCTCCCGAACAACCTCCTCTGATGACCCCATCTCCACCAACTCCACCTAACCAACCTGTGAGAATCCCATTTCCATCCTGCCTAAAAAATCAGAAGATTGAGAACGACAATAAGAGATTCTTGTCATATCTAAAAGATTCAGTGGTCACCATATCTCTCCTTGATGCTTTCTATCACATGCCCAAGTATAGCTCATACTTCCAAAGATTGCTTGCCAACTGAAAGAAACTCTAGGGCCTTGTGACTCTGGGAGAAGAATGTTTGGTGGTGACCTAACGAGGGCTACCAAAAAAGGTAGATGACCCAGGCAACTTCACCTTGCCTTGTTCCATAGGATCTCTATCGATAAATAATGCTCTTGCCCATTTAGGGGCAAGCATCAACCTCATGCCCTACTCCATGTTCCTCAAACTAGGGTATTCCAGATTAAAAGCAACCCGTATGAACATCCAACTAGCCGATAGAATGGTCAAGTATCTCTTGGGGATATGTGAGAATGTGCTAGTTAAAGTAGGGAAATTCAAATTTCTGGTTGACTTCGTGATCTTGGAAATGGAGGAGGATGACCTTGTGCCCATCATCTTAGGGAGACCCTTTCTTGCCACTGCTCGTGCAGTTATCGATGTTCACGGTGACAAGTTAACCTTGCGAGTAGGGACCGATAGCTTGACCTTTGATATTAAAGACACTAGGAATATCTCTCGAAGCAGCTAACCGGCTCTATTTCATTGGAGAGTTCGATGAATTAACTGATGTCATTGACAACTATGTTGATGAACAAATCGAAGATGGCTGGTTGCTGGATGAGGTCTTCCTCCCCATAATGGAAAAGGAGAAGATGGAGGGCGTTAGCGCAGTCTCCTTCTATCCCGGACAAGAGACCACTGAACAGTTCGAACTCCATAAACCCGAAAACAAGCTAAAGCCCTCCATTATGTAACCACCCAAGCTAGAACTTAAAGAACTCCCTAACCACTTGGAATATGCTTTCCTCCATAGAGAAGATCAACTGCCAGTGATCATAAATTCTTCCTTTGAACGTGGGCAAAAGGATAAACTCTTAGGAGTTTTAAAGAAATATAAAGGAGTCCTTGCATGGAGTGTAGCCGACATTAAGGGGATTGATTCGACCTTCTGCGCGCATAAGATTCTTATGGAAGAAGACTATAAACCAGCCGTGCAACCCCAGAGGCGGGTAAATCCAAACATTAAGGAGGTGGTGAAAAACGAAGTTATCAAACTCTTGGATGCAGGGCTGATCTACCCGATTTTGGATAGCCCGTGGGTTTGTCCTGTACAGGTTTTACCAAAGAAAGGAGGGATGATTGTGGTGAAAAACGACAATGGTGAAATGGTACCCCAGAGAACAGTTACCAGTTGGCGGGTACCATCGATTATAGAAAGCTCAATGATGCCACTAGAAAGGATCACTTTCCCCTCCCGTTCATTGACCAAATGTTGGAAAGATTAGCTGGGCATGAGTACTACTGTTTCTTGGATGGATTCTCAGGATATTTCCAAATCACCATAGCCCCTGAGGACCAAGAAAAAACCACATTTACTTGCCCTTATGGAACATTCGCCTATAAGAGAATGCCTTTTGGGCTATGTAACGCTCCCGCCACTTTTCAGCGATGTATGACCGCAATCTTTCATGAGTTAATGGAAGACAGCATGGAAGATTTCATGGATGATTTCTTGGTCTTCGGGGACTCTTACGATCGCTGTCTCGCTAACCTTGAAAAAATGCTCAAACATTGCGAGGAGACCAACTTGGTCCTAAATTGGAAGAAATGCCATTTTATGGTAAAAGAAGGGATTGTGCTAGGGCACAAGGTCTCAGGAAATGGGATTGAGGTAGACCAAGCAAAGATTGAAGCTATATCTAAACTACCCTATCCCACTACTGTCAAGGCAATACGTAGCTTCTTGGGTCATGTCGCGTTCTACAGGAAGTTCATTAAGGACTTCTCTAAAATAGCTCGGCCAATGACTCAATTGCTTGTAAAGGATGCCCCTTTCGATTTCTCTCAAGAATGCAAGGATGCATTCAATCTCCTGAAAAAGGAACTCACACAAGCCCCAATCATGGTTACACCTAACTGGGAATTACCTTTCGAGATTATGTATGACGCTAGCGACTATGTTGTTGGAGCAATATTAGGCCAAAGGTTTAACAAACAATTCCAACCAATATACTACGCTAGCAAAACTATGAATCCCGCTCAAGAGAACTATTCTACCACCGAAAAGGAACTATTAGCCGTGGTGTTCGCTTTCGACAAATTCCGTCAATATCTTGTCCTTTCAAAAATGGTCGTTTTTACTGATCATTCGGCTCTTCGATACCTTTTTGCTAAGCAAGATGCTAAACCATGACTAATTCATTGGATCTTTTTATTACAAGAATTTGATGTTGAAATTCGTGATAAAAAGGGGGAAGAGAATTTAGCTGCTGATCATCTCTCTCGTCTTGAAAATCCCCTCCTTAGTGTACTTGACAAGAGTGAGATTCGGGACTCATTTCCTGAAGAGTAGCTCATGTCAATAACAGATTCTGAGCCATGGTACGCTGATTATGCTAATTATCTTGCAAGCAGACTCATTCCGGAACACATGGCTAGACACGAAAGGAAAAGGTTCTTTACCCAACTAAAATACTACTTTTGGGACAAACCCTTCTTATTCCGAAGATGTCCTGATCAAGTAATCAGGCGCTGTATTTTGGGAAAAGAAGCAATGAAGATTATGAAAGAATGTCATTCGGGCCCTTCTGGGGGGCCATCATGGAATAAACACCACCGCACGAAAGATTTTGGATGCAGGATTCTACTGGCCTACAATATTTCGTTATGTGAAGGGAATGATACATGCATGCGATGCATGTCAACGAGCCGAGAATATGTCAAGAAGAGATGAAGCACCTCAAAATTTTATACAAGTTTGTGAGGATTTCGATGTTTGGGGAATAGATTTGAAGGGACCCTTCCCATCATCAGGGGAACGAATACATATTAGTGGCCATTGATTATGTTTCAAAATGGGTGGAGGCACAAGCCCTTAGGACCAACAATGCTAGGGTAGTCATTCATTTTTTGAAAAAGCTATTTTCTAGGTTCGGCATTCCTAAAGCTCTCATTAGTGATAGGGGAACCCACTTTTGCAACGCGCAAATGGAAAATGTCATGAAAAGATATGGAGTCTCTTACCGGTTCTCCACCGCTTATCACCCCGCAAACCAACGGTCAAGTTGAAAACACCAACTGGGCGATTAAGAGAATATTGGAAAAGACGGTCAATCAGAACAGAAAGGATTGGTCATTTAAACTCGATGAGGCCTTCTGGGCATTCCGAACGGCCTACAAGACACCTATAGGAACGACCCCGTTCCGCATGGTTTATGGCAAGGCGTGTCACCTTCCAGTAGAACTTGTACACAAGGCTTATTAGGTACTTAAGGCATGTAATTTGGATTATACGGTCGTTGGGATGAATAAGTTCTTACAACTCCATGAGCTTGATGAATTAAGGATAGAAGCGTATGAATCCTCCGTTACATATAAAGAAAGGGCAAAAAGATGGCATGTCAAACGAATTAAGAAACCTAAGGAGTTGTCAGAAGGGGACAAAGTTCTATTGTATAATTCCCGGTTAAGGTTATTTCCCGGGAAACTTAAGTCTAGATGGTATGGACCCTTTACGGTGAAAAGCTCCTCTAAAGCGGGCGCTTTTGTGTTAATGGACGATGAAAATAGAGAATTCACTGTGAATATACAATACGTAAAACATTATCAAGAAAATGGTAATGAAATGATCAGTGAGGAGGATGTAACATTTGATGACGAGGTCATGTAATTGCCCGTGACCTCGAGTCTAGCTACAAGACTCGTAAATAAAGAAAAGTGCTTCTTGGGAGGCAACCCATGTTTTGTGTGTTTTTATTTGTTTGATTTTTATTGTTTCCGTATGCATGTCTTATTTTTATTGTTGGTAAATCATGGTTCAAAGTAAATTGTGAAAATGCTTTATTTTGTTTTAACTTTGTCTTAATTACATATAAAGGTATTTTGGAAAAGCTAAGTGTAAGGAAAATCTAAATTTGTTTATAAGAACGAAAATGAGCATGATTCACTACAATATTAAATGAACATGTATATTAGTATTTCTTAGAGTCAAATGCTTGTATCGAGTCATGATGATGTTTTGCAGGATTTTCCAGGAAATAAGGCATAAGTTTTTCCAGAAACTTAACATAAGATTTTTCCAGGAACATTCTGACAGCGTCAGGAGTTACAACCTGACGGCGTCAGGTACTAAAATTCCAAAAAAATTTTGCGAGTTTTGTTTAAACCGGAGTCTTAAAGTTTTTGTTGACTCTTTGGTTTTATAAACTCCAGGAAATCTGCAAACATTCATTCCACAAGCACTATATTTTAATTTGCTTTCTAGGATTTTTAGTATATATAGATTGCCGTCGATTTTACGTGAGGTTTGCCTTGATTGTTTTCTCAGGTTTAACAGGTTATATATGACAAGAAGATGATTTATATTTCTGGAGGGAAGCTTTCAACATTCATTTTATTGGAGGAAGATCTAACCTTGTTGGCACACTATCCACACCGAACGAATCAGGGGAGTATTTGTTTTCATTCTTTTACCTGCTTTACTTTTACATCCTTTAATTGAACATTGGGGACAATGTTCATCTTAAGTGTAAGGGGAGCGTAAATGATGATACCTTATAGAATAGAATTATGCTTGAGTTTGTTTGTTTAATAGTAGGTGTGTAATAAAACTAAGAGAAATACTTATTAGGGCAATTTTAGCGCCAAATTTAAAAAATTTTACAACATTTAGGAGTGAAACTTTAGCCTTAACAAGAGTCTCATGGATAGGAGTTGTATGACTAGCACAAAACCGTACCACTTAAAAAAAATTTTCCACCCAAATATGTGAGGTTAGCCTTTAGATTTGATAGGAAAAACATTCATTATTAGTGCTTATGAGTGTACCGGTAGTATTTAGATTCTTGAACTTGCGTTAGTGATACATCCCGAGACCGCTAGTGAGACTACATTCGTGTGGTTAGGATTTTCTACATGATAAGAGGCATTAGGATCACCCTTGTGTTTAAACCCGTATCATAATTACTTGACCATTTAAGTCATATTACTTGACTAGCGAAGTCAATTAATTTTCCCACACGTTAGCGTTGTACTCATTTTTAGTACACGAAACCCCTAGTACACCCCTTCGAGCCTATCTTTTCGTTTCTAACTTTAAGCATCTTACTTAAAGGAAGAATTTGTTTACAATCCACCCAAATGTGCAACCAAATCGCCTTAGCGTTCCGTGTATGCACTCATCTTTAGTGCATTATTGTTACATGTTTAAACTCTTAGTTAATTATCTAATTGATTACATGGTTGCTAAGTCGAGTCATATATTGTACATATTGTTTTGGGACGATTGGGACTCATGGGTAAAGTACTAGTGTTATGGAGTAATGGGGAAGAACATCAATTTATTACCCCCATATGTGCGTTAATTTTAAAAAGTACTCCAAGTGTTTTTATTATCTTAATTCAAGTCATTAGAGTAGTTTATTGTAAAGTATGTAAAAATTCAAGTGTAAGGGGAATGCAAACCCCCTATGATGTATTATTTTGGATGCTTGGGCAAGAGTGTATGAAAAAAAAATCGAAAAAATAAATAAAAATAGAAAAAAATAAAGACAAATAGAAAAAGATACGGATTACCATCCCGTTTCATTCTATATTTGTTTTATGTTTATGTTATTTTTGATTTATTAGCTTAAGTCGAGTTGAGTCTTGGCTTAGCAACGCCATATTGTACATGTAATTAACCAAGATGATTAACTCGCCACCAGTAAATATTGCCTTTATCCAACAAAACCGTGTTTTCCATATCCCTACAACTAACGTTATAACCCTTTAAAAGACCTCTATAATAATTTATCCTACGTGCTTACGCCAAGTGGTGGAGGTTTGATCCTTTCCCAAGCTTATGGTAATCTATTTGCTATGACAGGTAGTGAGAGATGTTTTCCATTTCCATATTGTGATATATACTTTATTACACCCGAGAGATGTGAGTATCAAAACACTATTTGTGAGGTGCTAGTGTATGATCTCCGTGCTTGTTTTTGGTTTTTATTGGAACGATTATTTGTTGTAATTACGTTTATATTAGTGTTTAATGACCCATAACTTGTATTTTGATTAGAATAAAAGCGCATTTTCTTGAGGACAAGCAAATCTCAAGTGTAAGGGTATTTGATGAGGCGAAAAGTGTACCGCTTTTAAGGGGTCATTTAAGCCCGAATTCGTGATTATTTGATCAATTACTGCCCTAAATCGTTCCTTTTGTCATTTTAGGTACTTTTGAGAAGGAATCTGGAAAAGGAAGCATTTTGGATGTTTTTGGTGCATAAAAGTGAAGAAAACGGCAAAGTCTCAAAATCCCTGCTGAGAATAGTACCTGACGACGTCAAGACTTCACACATGACGGCGTCAAGCTTGGCAAAAGAGTTGGATGTGGAAAATACACGTGACGGTCCAGAACATTTTTAGTGTAATTGACCTGACGGCGTCACCAAGGCCGTCAGGGTCATTTTGCAAGTGACCGCCCAGAGCTCAATTTCTACATGAAAGCGTCAAGACTGGATCTTGGCAATACGATTCTTAATTTGGCGGCGAGTTGACGGCGTCAGAAGCTACAACGTGACGCCGTCAGGATGTATTCTCTATATATATTTTTCCAATTTTTCATTCATAAAGTGTGGAACATTAGCAGAACTTTGGAGAGCTTAAACGCTAGACAAATTTTCTGTAAAAATAAGGGTTTCAACCCTTGTTCCATCCATGCTTAATTGAAGATAAGTTTTCCAATAATCATATGATATGTCTATGTGTTGTGTGATTCTATCTTATTCTTGTCTTTCTTTTAACATGCTAGGCTAGGTTTTTATTGTGTTTGCTTAGATGTAGTGAAACCTAGATGTTGATTATTCGTTCATGGTTTGTTTAAAATTGTTGTGGATGATTGTATTCAATGTTAGGATTAAGAAAACTGGTAAACTTCCATTGGTAACTTGCTTGAACGTCTTAAGAAACATGATCGGAGGTATACTATGATTTTTGGTTGTATTTAATGCATAAGTGAATTCTAGTGATTCCATGTTAAAAGCTTATAGAGTGAAGTAGAAGCTTATAGAGTTAAGGAATATTGTACACGGCCCTACGACTAGTATTAAGGAATATAACCCGTCATCCATTCAATTGTTACAAGCTAATCAACCGGTAAAAGATATCTAGGGAGTAATGAAATCTAAGTAAACACATCTTTTCTCATTATTGTTTACACCACATAATTACATTAGTTTATTTTCATTTCTTTTTATTTTTATTTTTATTGCATCTTTAGTTAATTGGGTTAGTTGACTAGTAACTAATTCCGCCCAATCCTTCAAAACTCGAGATTTTACTTGCTTTTATAAAATGTAAAAAATACAAAAAGAATCATCCCTCACCTCTAGACCTAGTTTAGTAGGCTTTCTAATCCTAGCGACACTTTTCCTGAGTTGAATGATCAATCCCCCGGTACTTGTCACTATACTATACTACAACGATCAGGTACACTGCCTGGCAGGGATTGCAAGCTTCTCAAGATCCCTTGAGAGGTAAAACCTGTTGTAAAGGCGCAATCCCGCTTATCAGTTAACTATTATAGTACAGGTCGTGCTAACGTGGGCATTGGTGATGAACAAATTGAAGCAACTACAATGACAACTACAACTAAAACAGCAAGTGGAGTATGCCCAAGTGAATCAGCTAGTGAAGAATCTACAAGTGAAACACCTACTGAAGGACCTACAACTCATAAACCAACTGATGAAAGTGTTAGTCCTTTACCCAAGTGAATGAGGAGCAAGAACTTCTATGTTGTCTTTCAGTTTAATAAATGCAATTGAACTGATATGTTGTAATTCATATGTTATAACAATGCAGTTTGATTACTATGTTGTTTTTTGGGTATATGTTGACTTTAATAGTCAAATTAAGTTATTCCAAACACTACAATATACTACATATGCGATTGCAAAGTAAAAAGCGTAAACAAGTAAAGCAAAAATGTAAAATCCAACTATTTCATTAGACATCATCATTCCAAAAAGTTAACATCTTCATTACATAAACCACTAAAAATAGCAAGTGAACTTTTTGATGGGGGACTTGATATTCATAGTGGGAAAGTTGAGATTCTTAGGGAGAGGCACATATCAATGTTTCCTCTTATTGCTGCTGCTTAAATTTGCCGCAACAAGACCTAGTACAACATTTATAACCATTTTACTAGGTTTTGGACTTTGATGAACAATGGTGCTAACAGTTTGTGCATTTGATGCATCAACCTCTATTCCTTTAGAATTGGTATCTGGAAATACAACAAAAACACAAGGACATCAGATTTTAACCATTAGTACTATCCTACTTTTCAATCACTCTGTCAATGACCCAAATAGAGTAAACTAAACTAACCTTTGATCGCTTCGGCTTCTTTGGCAAATATGCATAAATCTTCATACATCTCTTCAGACATTTCATCACTTTCTAACCAACTAACACCATATTTTTCCTTCACATACTCTACCATCTTATCCGTCACTTGTGGCTTTCTAAGGTCCATGTACCATTCTTTGGCTTTATTTTTTACTTTTGTTTATGGAATAACTATGGGTACCGTTGTTGAGGGCTATTTTCAGTATATGTTGTAAGTTACAATGTGTATGCTACATCATCAGGACTTACTAAAAAATCAACGGTTAGTTATGGGTTTATTGGTTCCCGCGAAATAATTAATAAGCGTATCTGAGAAGTTGTGGTCAAGTTATTGACAAAGAGTATATAAGAACATAGTTGGTCCCTTGAATTGAATGTCGGGTTAGACATAAACCATACCCTAGTTGTAAATGTAGTTGGACTATATTTCCCTTGGAAAAATAACCAAAACTTAGCATTGACCTCCCCATTTCTGGTCTAGGGACGCATTCGGCCTCAAAATCCATAGTTTTGGATGCCAGGCGATGATTTTGAAAAGTTAAGGGCCATGGCGATGTTTCGTGGAAAGTTTAGGGACCAACGGTGTATTTTTGTCTTGATATTATGTTTGTCTGAAAACTCATTTTGAAAACATAACTTGGTAATATGAGATAAAACTATTTGAACTAATTTCTGAAAATATGACAGCATGTCAATTTCTAAATGGAGGGTTTAAATAACCTTTGACCAAAAATGTTTCGAGGAAATACTTTTATGATAACCAGGTTTTAAAATGAATTGCCAAGTTTTCCAATCAGTTCTTATAATACTTTCACACTTGTAAAACCATGAACCATTGATACGAACCTTTGTTTATTAGGATTCCCTAAGCCACTGCTATGATACCCTTTTATTATTTGAATCTGTATGCTATGAACCTTTTGATTTACCTTTGACCTATTTAGTATTAAGACCCGGGCTATCACTAGGCATGGGGTTCCATGTCCATAGCATTGATGCACCGATGTTATGACTCTAGTGTGTTCGAGTGATTTCCACACCGTCCCCTTTCTGTTATATGATATGCTCGGTTTATGATATGATTTGTTATGGCCACTATGATTTTCTGCGGTGGCGTATGGATGCATCCTAGATCTGTTATCTGTTATCTAGTGAATGTGGCTGTGTGTGCAATACACGTCCTTCACAACTCATTGAGGTCACCCCTCTGATTACATGTGATAATTCTGAGGTCTCCCCTCTGGATTGCATTGAGACCATTTATGTTATGATCTGTTTTGTTCTGGGCACGGGATTATAATACTGAATTTTTAAATCTAAACCTTAACCTTTTCATTTACTCAACCTTTACCTTTATATTCCATCCATATTATACCTTCTGATACTTACCCAATGTAACATATTTTGTTTTCGCATTCATGTTTCATGTTTCATTTTTCATTTGATTATATTCTGTTAGTTCTACTATATGTTCCGTATCCCTTGACCTTTGTCTCAGCAGGTTGCTTGGATTCATTTCGCATTCAATTGTGTTTTTCCTTGTTTATTAGTTTTCATTTGCATTTATATTTGTTCACTGAGCTTTTTAAGCTCAACCGCATTTCTTTTCCCGCGGCAGGTTTTAGAGGGAAGCTGGGATATGAGTGAAGAGTGCTAAGAGCTTAGTTGGATTTCACCTTGATAGTTATATTCTGGATTAGAGATGACTAGAAGAGATTCGTACTTTAGACTTAGTATTTCTTTGTTGTTTTCTTTTGTTACCTTTGAAATTCTTTTGTATTATTTATGTTGTATGTCTGTATATGCTTTGATATGTCACCATAATGTAGTGCTTCTACCCTTATCGGGTTGGGGTGTTACACGCTTAGTGTTCGCGGTGGTTCCAAAATGGTCTACAGTCGTTGAGTGATCCCCTGCGACTCACCCATTCGTTGATCTACTTAGTATGTCTCGCAAGCTCTCTCGGGAGTATCCGAAATGGGAACGGCCTTGGTAAGGGTTAGAAGGAGTCCTCGCACTATGTTGTTGATGATCTTTAATTCCTTACCTATAAGTACCGATTGTTTATTACTAACGATTTACCTGCAGCATAACATCACCTCCATGACGATTGATTCCACATGCTCATACATACATCTTGAAGTCAAAGAAGGCTCCCTCAAAGATCAAAGCAACATAAAGTTCATCAAAAGATTCTACGCCAAAGAAAAAGAATCTACAAAGTTAAGAGACTAAAGAACAAAGTGAAAGAAAGGGAACTATGTGCATATGAAAGTCAAAATCCAAAGATGTATGAGCATGTTGGAAAGACGGACAATCACCAAAGACGATGAAGTGACGAAAGGCAGATAATGACATAATCACAACAACATCACCAGGAACAAAGACTAAGAGCAAAGAACATTCATCATACAACATTTTTAAAAACGTCTAAAGTTATACAAGTCAAAAGTCAAAGACAAAGATGAAGATGTCTAGCAACCATGATGACCGACCCTTAGGGGGAGATTGTTGGGAACACACTTTTATATTTATTCAAGTCTCAGTCATTACATTTTTGTAGTAGGTTGCTTAAGTATTATTTATGTTATGTCTTATGTTAATGGGCAACATGTAAAGCCTATAAGGCTAGTAAAGCCCACGAATTAACATTGAAGGTTCTAGGGGTGTTGCCCTAGCTTCTCTTCCTATATATATCTTATGAAAGGCATCATTTATCTTGTTGGTTATTTTGGTTACATTAATGAAACTCTTGCACTTTTATTTCTCATATTTCATATAATCAACAAATCATTGTATATATCTCATTCTTACATTTACAACACTTGTGTGATCATAATATGGTGACCTAACACAAATGCATAAAATTTAGTAGTCTACATAGTTTAGAAACACACATTGTTAATAGATAGAAAATATTGTCTACGAATTACATATTCGATGAAAAACATTGTCTTTGAAATGGATTTTCATTTATTGCTTGACCACACTTGCTTAAGATCGAGTTTCAGTTGCTTCAAAGTTGTTACCTTTAGCCTTTGTCTTCTTCTTTGATGGCATTTTTGCTGTGATGAACCTGTTTTATGGGACTGTTGGGTACTGCGTTGACTTCCTTTTATACCTCCAAGGCCAAGACATGTTTTCTTGTTGTGTCCAACATTGCCACAAATACCACAAACTACACTCCTACCAGACTGTGACAACTTACTATCTTTACTAGTATAATAATTCCTAGTTTTTTCTTACGTGGCTTACCCAATGGTTTATGATGTTTAGGTGGAAGAATGGTTGTAGGCACATTAAATTTTTCTTAATAGCTTTAACCCCTGATGGGCTGGACGTGGTGTTTATAAGTTTCCTCCCAAGTCTTAAGCAGGTAACATGGATGCACCCATGATTCTACAAATCCTACTTCCATTCCGTTGAACCTCATATACCGGTTGGTAGCAACAACATGTTTACATGGCATACCTGTGAGCTCCCGTCTTCTACAACTACAAGACCTAGCTTCAACATTTACCAAATGCTTTTCTCCCCACCCCTTAACCTGATAGTTATCTCCTTCAGTCCCTATAACGGTGTATTTATAAGCCTCTTTCTAAATGAAGTCCAACATGTATGTTGCCTTTGGTGTTAATGGTCCGGCACACTTGTCAATTGTATGCATAACATTCACTATTCTCTGCATACAATATGCTCTAATGTATTCTAAAGCAATAATGATGGGTTGGTGCCTACCTCCAACTAGTTTCCCATTAAACACTTCACACATGTTATTAAGTAACACATCATAATGAGGTCTCCCTATATGTATATAACATGTTTTAGTAACACAGAAAACAATGCTGAACAACAAAAGTTGTACAGTTACACACATATTTTGGGTAGTACCTGAAAAATGCAACCTTGACAAATGGGCTGGTGGTATCTTACTTAACCAAGCATGTGTAGGTTCGCTAAAACTCTTGAATGCAAGCATTGCTGCCTCAAATTGTTAGACAGTTGTTGCTGCTGCACACCTCCACAAATGTGCCTTGTATTCTATAAAATTCCATTGCAATTTCATATTCTCATGGATGTGCTTCAAACAGTATTTGTGTTCCGCACTAGGGAATACTGGTGCTAAAACTGGAATGATACCCTGCACAAAGGAACATCAATCCCTTACTAATAAACCAATCATTTATGAATGATATAACCGAATATTATCAATTATAAATTAACATCACCTTTTGTCTGTCACTGATAAATGTGTAGTGTGAATTTAGTTGCAAGTCAAGATCATCTGCTAGACAATCAAGAAACCAAATCCATGAATCTTTGTTTTTAGCTTCTACAACAACATAGGCTAAAAGGTAAATTCCATTATTGCTATCAATACCAGTAGCTGTAAGAAGCTGACCAGGAAAAGGACCCCACATAAAAGCTCCTTCTAATCCCAACAAATCTCTTTGACAAGCTTTATATCCCTCCTTCAAAGCACCTAAACAAACGTACGTTCTCTTGAAACTCTCGTTGGACTTGATGGATCTGTTGCAGTTTACACACTTATCCTAACTGTTGTATTAGGATTTTTTTTCCTGCAACTCTTCAACATAGTCCCTCAAAATGGTATATTGCTACTTATGGTCAACCCTAATCTCAATTTATGCCTTGTTTTTTTTTTGCCCTTGATGCCTTTTGCATAGACACTTGGACTTCAAACTGTTTACTTAGTTGATCTTGAACAGCCTTGATTGGAATATCCCGATTTACTAGAACTTGGTCAAGTATTTGCTTTGAGAGAAACTTGTAGTCACAAGCTTTGATCTCTCTTGATTGCAAACATTTGTGTTCATCCATGAAAGTTCTAACACCCCATAAATATTTATCATTATCTTTTGCAACATACAACAACCATGGGCAATATTTTGATTCCTCCTTTTGTAATCGTAGATATACATCCCTTCCGTGGCCACTAGTTAACGGACCAGTTTTCCTCTTTGGGATAGTTCCCAGTCCAATACCTCCACTTGTATCACATATTGGTATTATTTCGACACACCTAGCCTAATTCTTTGTTTGTCATTCTTAATGAGTTGCAATTTTCTCGTAGTTTGTATTGTATGCATGTTGATCTTATCTTTCACTTCTTTTGCAGTTACAGAAGTTTGACCACAGAGAAAAGAAATACTTCGTTGGCTACTTGTTGTGCCTGAGTTAACTTTTGTTTCTTGTATGCCCTCATCTTTTTCTTCCTAATTAAATACTCAACCTCAGTATCAGAACTACTTGCAAACTCATCATCATTCAAAAGATCTTGTATCTCATTTTTCTTAAAAAAAAATCATCTGGTATCTGGCTAGAGCAACCTATAGCGGGTAACTCTGTTTGTTCAATCAATTTGAACACATTTATATCAACATCAGGCTCCTCAAAAATATTCTCTTCATCAACAACTATGTTTACATCTTGAATGTTCTCAATGACATCGTCATCACTCTCAGAACTATCTGTGTTACTCACATTGTTATAACCTGACTCATCATCAGTCTCACAGATGAAGACAAATTTACCTTTTTGCATACGCTCAACAGGTGTATGTATTTCTTCGTCTTGATTACCAAACTCCTGTTCACTTTCACATACCTCTATAGGACTACTTTTTGGCTATGGTCAACACTAACAGGACTATCTTTTTGGCTATCCTTTAAAGAAACAGGACTACCTTTTTTACTATGGTCATCATTAACCGGACTATCATTTTTCCTATGGTGAACACTAACAGGACAATATTTTTGGCTATGGTCAACACTAACAGGACTATCTTTTTGGCTATGCTCAACAGGTGGATCTATGGTCATCAAGGGTTCAATTTCTAGCACTTCACTAGATTCTACCAAAGTATTGACTTCCAAAGCTGGTTGTCTGACTTTACTTAAGGCCTCTACAGGCTTTGTGACAATGTTTTCTAGGAACAATTTTTACGAGCAATATGGAACAACAGCAAGAGCTTCATTCTTCTTTGATGCACCCACTTCAGCAATAACTGTCTTAATTGACTTTGGTGACATTTCATCAAACTCCTATCTTGTTTTACCATTTTCAACATAAACTTCTATCATCTTATGGCCTTCAACAAGATCTTTCAATATTTCTAAATTCGCAGCCTCGCTTAAGCTATGCAAACCATCATCTAAATTACTACCAGGCTTAATAAAGTAATAGTAATTTTTTTGACCTAGGTCGTAACCCAATTCATACATAAGAACATCCAACTCTTCAAGTGACACACTATCAAGATCAACCAAATCAACTAAAGTTTCCATATCTCCATCGTATATTCTACCAGGCCAGTATTTAAAAGCACCATTGTGATGAACCCTTATGCTAAACATATTAGATCTACCACCTGAAATATATCAATAGACCAAAGCACATTATGAAACCTTAATAGCAAATTCAAATATACCCAAATTAGAAATTCCAACCATTATAACAACAAAACGTACTGTATTTTTTCTTAGCAGAGTTGTATAGAACGGTATCATCAACTGGATAACCTAGATCTCTACTTACTTTCCATAAAATAAAATCCATGTTTTCAAATTCTGAATAATATTGAACGGGTTTTGTGACATGCAATGACGGTTTGTGATTTCTGATAATTCTTGTAATGAAAGTTTTGGGACGAATAAGAGAGGCAGTCTAGGTGTTTACGAGGTGGGAAGAGGGATATGATATGTGAAAATAATACAGACTTGGTATAGTGTAAATGTGAAATGACGCTTATGCCCTTCTGCTAAAAACAAAAGATAACGGAGAGGAACGGCGTTGACCAGCGGATTACGGGTCAAATGACGCAATCAGCCTCAACAACTTGTAAGAGGGACGCACGACGACGATTTTTTCTTGTTTGGGTCCCCTGCGATGTTTTTGGGAAAGTTTAGGGACCAACGGTGTACTTTTGTCTTATTAATATTAGCTCTCTTATTCACTACCCAAAATGTGATTAGTCATATTTGATTTAATACATATTTTATATTTACTGAACTTATTAAACAAGGCGAGATTTGGATACTTACTATGTAAGTCAATTTTTTGAGTCTTCATATCATGATCATTTAGGGTCCGTTTGGTTTACAGGTGGGTTTGTTATTAGGATTTGGATTTGAATTTGGATTTTGATTTTGTTTAAGGTTTGTATTTGAGGCGATAAAAAATATTATATTTAATGTAAAATAATTATTTTAATTGTTAGTGGATGAATTAATAAATTAAATTAATATTAAAAAGACAAAAATTGTGGCTCATATTTATCTAAAAATATGAAATGATCTTTACTGTGTTGAATGGTCAAAAAGCCACAAGGTTGCACGGGGATTAAATATTCGACTAAATCCAGCCCGTAAAACTAGCGGATAAAACCAAACAATGGATCGTGCACTTCTTTCAAGCCAGCCCCGTCTAAATCCACATACCAAACGGATCCTTAAATTCATGCTACCAGTATGTATTATACAATATCATTTAACAAAAGACTTGTTTTCTAATGATACATTTCTTGTGTCGGAAACTCTCAAATCAAATAATTGTAAATTCAAGTTCTACTTAAAACGTATGAGATTGTTGTAGTGTATAAATCGTGAGATAGTTGGATTTTTTCTTTTCTTTTTTATTTTTTTTATGTAAATATTAATCAAGAGTTCAAATTTGATTCTTCAACTTCTATCTCTTGTATATTTTATGTTCTAGATAGAAAACCATCTTACCACCTAGCATTTAAAATAAATATTTTGTTATGATTGGTTTAAAACAAATCGATTGAGAATTTTCTTTCTCATAATTAAACGCATGATTAATCTTATCCGGCCTTTCGCTGGATTTGTTTGCTTGTTTATAATGAGGAGTGATACGTCCACTCAAATTCATCTACAAAAGAATCTCACACGCTGAGGTGGCGTCGTATGATTGGTTTTTTGTGGGAGCCACTCTCACAAAAAACCAATTATCCAGCGCCACCTCAGCGTGTGGGATTCTTTTGTGGATGAATTTGAGTGGATGTAGCAAAATTCGTTTATAATTATTGTCAGTTAAGTACTTCGTTTTGCTTTAAAGTATGAGTCGAGTTATTCTACAAACCAAACATTCCTTACATACTAAGGGACTCATCCTCACTATCCATCTAAAAAGGAAATCAATGGTTGAGATTAAAAGCATTTTATTATTTCACCTATTTTTTATAATTTAAATATCTCTTAAACCGTTAATCATTAAACGAAAATAATTACACCATCGCGACGGGCATTTAATTATCTTTCTATAGACGGGCACTTTGATATACTTTCGAAAAAAAAAAAAAAAAAAATCGTTTTTTTCAAGTTCTTTTTCGTGGCCGAAAAAAAAATCATATATGATATTGCATATCATATATGATATTACATATCATATCATATATGATATTATATATAATATCATATATGATATGATATGTAATATCATATATGATTTTTTCGGCCACGAAAAAAAACGTGAAAAAAATGAAAAAAAAAATTGTTGAAAATATATCAATTAGCCTATCTATAGAAAGATAATTAAATGCTCGTCGTAATGGTATATTTTTTTTCGCTTAACGATTAACGGTTTAAAAGATATAAATATTTGAAAAAAAAAAAGATGAAAGTGGGTTTTTTAAATTGTTGGGATTAATCTCATCCATTAAATCAAATAAAAATAGAGGGAAGACGGAGGGTGGAGATTAGTCCCTTGGTATGTAAAAAAAGTTTGGTCCTCAAATGATCTTTACTCTTAAAGTATTTATAGAAGTTATTCTAAAATTTGGTTTGCGTATGTTGTCTCTTATGCATGTGGTTAAGGTATATTATTCAAGAATTATAATTAAATGAGAAATAAAAATAAATTAAGAATAAAATAAGAACAAATAAAAAATTATATATTTCGGATTCATCAAAAAAAATAAATGCAACTCCTGTTTCTTTTCTTTTCATTTGAAATATATAGCTACAAATATTTCTCGCTAGATCAATTTCCTTCAATTCAAATCATCTTTTACATTATTATAAGTTGTGAATTTTGATATGACGGCGTTGTAATTTGTGAATTATGAAAAACATGACTAAGGTCATGTTTGGCAACACCTTTTTGAAAGCGTTTAAGAGCGGTAAGCGATAAGCGTTCTAGTCTTAATGTTTGTTTGGCAACACTGCTGCTAGCGGTTAGCAACACCTCAACAGCTTGCAATCTTAATGCTTTCTAAAGAAGTTTTTCGATATACCGTAGCATTTTACTTTAATATTACTAATTTACCCTAAAAAATAACACATTCATAAGTATATGCCATTTTTCGTAATTTTACATTTTATAATTACAACTACAGCTACGTTACCAAACACGTTTCTTAAACAAGCAATTAATGCTTACTGCTACTGTTTACTGCTTACTGTTACAGCTTACTGCTTATTGCTACTGCTTACTGCTACGTGTCGCAAACATAGCCTAAATCGGGTCACCAATTTGGACCAAACTGAAACGAGAATTTGACCAATTACACTACCGATGGATCAGTTTGCGGTAAACACACAACCTATCTTGTTTTGGATCAGTTTGAGGTACTAAAAAGAAATCTTTGTTTGGTTCACCGCATTTCTAGGAATTGCATGACATTTATAACTATAATTCCATGTTAAATGTGTTTGTTTGGGCCCATATAAATTCGGAAGTTTTTTCGATCGTAAGTTTTTTCTTACTATATTACTACTAAATTTGTTTAACATCGAGTAATTTTTTGATAAAAGTCAATCACCAATTAACCATCGCATGCACGCAAAGGAAGCAAAAATGCAACTATCACGAGTTCACGACAAAGGTATCATGTCACGTTTAAGTAATTTTTTTATATAAGAGGATGAAGAAGTAAAACCAAGACAAGAAGATGACGAGAAGATGTACTTACATGGAAGTGTTCAAATTGAAAACCAGTTAACTCAAAGACTTATACACACATGATAATAACAAACTTGCTTCTATTCTCATCTATATCTATATTACATATAATTCAAATTTGGAAGACATGGACATTGATAGCATGTTAGGCTTTATTGAGGCAGATAAAATTGAGAGAATGTCATTTTCTCCATTAAATGTATTTTTAATATATTTTTAGAATATATATATATATATATATATATATATATATATATATATATATATATATATATATATATGGTAGGGATCCAATAAAAATAATAATTAAAATGAGAATGTTAAGAAGTAATTTTAACCATACATTTTTATATGGGAGCTAAAATTTGAATGTAGATGCATCCATTTTTGTAAGTGCATCTACAATGTGTGGTTGTGGTTACTTCTTATCTTTCATATTTTAATTATTATTTCTATTTGATCCTAACTATATATATATAAGGGATCAAGTAAGAAGAATAATTAAAATGAGAAGGGTAAGAAGTAATTCTAGCCACACATTTCAAATTAGGAGGGAAAATTTGAAGGAATATGCAACCACTTTTGTAGGTGCATCTAAAATGTGTGGTTGTGGTTACTTCTTATCATTCATATTTTAATTATTCTTCCTATTTAATCCTAATTCTCTCTCTCTCTCTCTCTCTCTCTCTCTCTCTCTCTCTCTCTCTCTCTCTATATATATATATATATATATATATATATATATATATATATATATATATATATATACCAAACTTGACATTTTTTGTCAATGTGTGTAGTCAACTATTTTTTTTCTTCTTTTTATTGTGTGTACTGAACTTTAAAATTTCGATCGTTGTATGCATTTTGTGACTATTCTGTCATGTAAAATAGCCATTTTACCTTTCGAAATTTGAAAAAATTAAGAGTTTAGTGGTCACAAAATACACACAATGATTAAAATCTAAAAGTTCAGTACACACAATAAAAAAAATAATTAGGTACACACGATCACAAAAAATATCAAGTTCGATGTATTTTTTTGTCATTCACCCTTTTAAAAAATATAAATTAATATGCCATATGCATAAATGATTAACAATATGTATAATACATTAAACAATAATTCTTCTACACATAATTATTTAAAAGATTCATTATGTAAGTTTAATGTCAAATTTTTATTAAGTTATGCATATTTAAAATTTTTGAAAATTGCATATTCAAAAAACTATATATGTATTTTAGTACTCCTACAAGTTTAGTAAAATTCTAATCATTTTGGTAATAAATTTGATAGAAAAGAATCGTACATGTCAAAGTAGAAAGATTTGCACACGAAACATGGTTTGCACTTTTGTCATTTTGAATGTCAAAGCCGTATATTAGTACATGCAAGGTGGGGAATCGTATAAGATCTCTATCTTGCAATCGTATATGGTCTCTAAGTTTTTAAAAAAACTTAAAAAAGCAATAATTTATCAACACCAAAAAAGAACAAGAGTAAAAAAAATGTTATATATCTCACCTCAATTAAACAAGCCAACTAAAAAAGAGGAATTTTATACTTACAGAAGAATTTCATATAAAAAAAAAAAAAAAAAAAAAAAAAAAAAAAAAAAAACACTGATGTTTCAAGAAGTGTTTGGTCTATTTTGATATACTTTCTTTATCATCTCTATAATTAAATCAGTCACTTGACGTATCAACGTGTGATTTTTTTAAAATCTTATGTAGTTATAGCATTCCTCATAATAATAATAATAATAATAATATTAATAATAATAATAATAATTAAAAAAAAAAACCACATTTGGTTATCGAAAGGACCAAATAGCCCGACATGAGATAAATATATCCCATAAAACCGGACTAACACATGCCACTAACAGCCAAAATGACCAAATGAAACATTCCAATATTGAAAGGGCAAATGATATTAAAAGGTAATATATTTGCCACAAATTCATCGAATGGGTAGTGAATTATTTTTTTTCATTTTGAGGGTAATTTTCTTTCAAATTCATCATCTTTAGGGTAAAATTTTGTATTAGCTATGAGGAGTAAAATTGTCCAAAATTTTTATAAAATACCCTAAAAATGATGATTTTGAAAGAAAATTACCTTAAAATAAAAAAAAATAAAAAAATAAAAAAATACTTCACTACCCATTCGTTGAAATTGTGGCAAGTATATTACCTTTTTTTATTATTTGCCCAACTATGGAAGGGATTCAGTAAGAAGAAAAACTAAAATTAGAAAAATAAGAAGTAATTCTAGCCACACACTTTAAATAACAGAGAGAATTTTAGAGATATGCATTCATTTTTGTAATTGCATTTGAATGTGTAATCGTGATTTTTTCTTACCATTTTTATTTTAATTTTAGTTCTTATTTTATCATATATATATATATATATATATATATATATATATATATATATATATATATATATATATATATATGTATATATATTTTCTCTGAACGGCGGTTTGCATTAAAAATAGTAAATGGTAGAAAGGAAGATTATATATATATATATATATATATATATATATATATATATATATATATATATATATATATATATATATATATATATATATATGTATATATATTTTCTCTGAACGGCGGTTTGCATTAAAAATAGTAAATGGTAGAAAGGAAGATTACATAGATTTGATTAAAAGTTGCTTAAAAAGATGTTGATTGGACTACTTTTGAGTTTTGACTTGTATTCTTCTAGGCCTCATGTTTTTTAGTTGAGCTGAATTTTGTGTTGTGCATCGTACATAGTACCTAATTCCTGACTCCGTTCCTGAGTACTTTGATTGATTGAAGTGATCATAGGCGTGGCAAAATGGGATAAAATTTGATTCTAAATTAAACAAAATTAATGTTTATGGCTTTATGATAATACTTGCAAATTGATTAATTACCTAGTTCAATTCGTACATTAACTTCTTTTTTAATCCTAACGAGCTGAGCTTCCGTTGATTAACTCTTGTAGTTCCTTGTGTACGCCTGTCACGTCCACACCAATTCTCGTAACTCTCGCCTAAAAATTAGCAATTAACGTGAAGTATTCGTTAGAAATGTGTATAGCACTCGCATGCTATGCATGCCTACGAGCGACCATTATACGTGGTATAGATAAAACTACAGTGTACCTTTGCATGGATGGTATAAATGACTTTATCACCTACAATAGTGTAACCACCCTTCACAACTTCACCTCCCCCATCCTCTACTATCCTAACAACTTGAGGTAAAGAAAACTTCCTCTCTAAATTGCTCGTCAAAAACACTTGCAAAGCCCCCTCGAATTCTTTTACCTCAACCGTGGGAAGCCATGAACTCACCGCCTTTTGTTTGTTTTCAATGCTACACGACGCATCATTTTTTCTTCTGTTGTTATCCAATCTTAGTGCTTGATCCCTCTTTTCCTTCAGTAATTCTATTCTCTTTTGTAGTTGCTTGATGTAAACAGTCGCGTGATCAAATTGGTTCTCTTGTGTGGTTAACTGCTAATTAAAAAGAAAACCTAAATATATAAATGCTGAATTGTACGTAGGTTTACGTACTAGGGACTACGACTATATATAAATGATACTATAAGCTTTTGAGTGTTAATTTGGATTAGATACCTTATCCGATGTGATTATTTCCTAACGCATAAGCACATTAATAAGTCCCAAAAGAAACTAGAAGTAGTGAGTTAGACTACCTTAAAAGGTTGTGAGGACAAAGAAGGAACGAGAGAATTGAGCTTGTAGCAAAGACCTTTCATGTGAATTCTTCTGTTCTTTTCCAATGTTTTTCTTTCGGGCTTCTTGGAACTACCCTCACATGTTAGCATCATTCTATCGATATCCAATCAAGAATTAAGCAAGTAATTGAGATAGATGTTATGAGAAGGATTGTCCGATCCAACCTACATATCTATATATACACACATGTATTTAGAAAAAAACACACAAGGTCCTAGCGCACGTGATGTTCATCCCCACTACGGCACTACCTATGAAACCTTTTACATCAAGACTTTTCATTATGTACTCTGGAGTTATTTCGTTGCAAATGAGTGGAGCCAAGCACCAATTTGGCTTCTCGATACTAAGTAAAATTCTACCGAATGTTATAAACAAGAAGTTTGTCCATAAAGCTTAAAAGTTCGATAAGAAATCATGAGTAGGTGTGCTACAAGAAGTTTATAGATAGTTATGTTGGTTTTATGGATAATAAATTAATAGTGCATGTTATGATCGAACTTGAGACTACGGGATTGCACACCTTACGTATGAAGGATTAATGTTTAATAATTTAATATAAATGTTGTATTTAATTATTAATTACACAAAACAACTAACGACAATTAGTAATTAAAGAAAATTGACTAACAGACAAAGATAAGGACTATGGATGAAAAATAGATAACAAGGAAGTTCTAGAACCCTCTGGGTTGCTATGTACGATCGGCTAAAGGAAACCCAAGCCCAAACCCTAACTTGTTCCCAAAGTTTTTGTCATCCTATAAATACAAAACTAAGGGTTCATTGTTTGGGTAACTTTTGTACACACACATAACCCTAATTTGGTTTTTCTCCTCTATTTGCATAGCTCGGCCGAATACCTCCTTTGTTTAGGGTTTTCGGAAATTTTTGTTTATCAAAAATCATTTTGTGTTTTCATTAACTAACATTAACATTAATCGGTTATAGTACGTGTGTACAAGAACGTAGTACAAACACACTATTGTTTGTATCTTGGATTGAATTAAAAACAGGTAAGGGTCAATTTTTATAATCTATATAAACCCTAATTAGGGTTCTTAATTGATAGAGTTAATTGCTAGCTTGGAGTTGCAAGAGGTACGCATACGTTTTATTATTCAGTTAATTAATTTACAATTATATTCCTCACGCTTTCGCACTTGCTTTGATGTTTATGTGTTTTAATTATTGATATGCCATGTTATTAAATTCCAACAGTGGCATCACGAGCCGTTATAATGTGTAATTAATTACCGAAACACATAAAAAATAAATAATTGTTATGTGTTTAATTATATATGTCGTTTTCTAGGGTTGGAAAAAATTAGAAACCGTAAATTTGGATGGCCGAATTTGCCCTAGTTCGAATTTAAAAAAAAAATATATAGGTTTTGTTTTAATTGAATTAGAAACCCTAAGATTACATGATATAATTACGCGTTAATTATATGCGATTCTTTGACTAATTATAATAATTGTTATGTAAAATTCATGACGATGCATGCATGTTTCATCGTGAATTATTGGTCTGTATGAATTAATTGTTAAGTTTTTCACATGTTTTTTTATTGATAATTCTTGAATTGAGGAAGACCTCAATTAAATAAATGAATCAATTATGTGCTATTTGGTGTATATTTAGCTATTGCTTACGCAATCGACTTGTCGATGCATGTGGCTCACTTGCCTTTAGTAAGTGAAAGCCTTAGTAAATTATATGCATTATAATAAACCTAGATTTGATTATTAATAGGTTTTATCGAATAAAGTTTGCATGTGGCTACATGTTTACACATATTAATTGTTATGTTATGTGTGTATTATTTAGTTGTTTATTTTTTATTATTACTTGTTTTGTTTATTTTTGTTTGACATGTTGTAAACAAAAGGGTAATTTTGAATAGAAAAATAATCCGGACTAAATAATGGTGAAACTTGATTGTGTATAAATTGTAATCCTGCAAAATCTTATGTGTCGATAGTGGTTCGCTTTGCATGGTAATTTGCTCCCATGCGAGACTAGCAAGTTTTATAATTTAAAACATGTTTTTAAGAGTTACATTTACAACGTTTAATTGAGTGATGATTCTTGTACCAAATAGTTAGAAAGGCTTATCCAATTGACAAATTGTGTGAGAGGTTTAAAGCGGGTACTCATTAAATTGTGACCTAAAAGAAACGGGTATTTAATTAGTCATATACTAAACCTTTGTTTTTCTGCCTCTTTGTGCGTCAAATTGGAGTTATCTACGACTATTTTTTATGTACAAAATCATCTTAAGGGTGAATTGACCTCAATTTCACGCGCTACTTTTGTGGTAATTATCCGAATTACTTGGGTCTTTTGACTCCATGCAGTAGTACGATATAGTGGACGATAATTGGAGGTAATTCTTTGATTGGTGAACCTAGTACCTCAATCAAAACTTTGTTAATTTAATATTAGTGAAATTGGTTAATAAAAAGTTTTTATTAAAACCTATGTTATGAAGTTGTATACATGCTTCTTCATACATAATTTTTGATTATACATATCAAAAACTAGTACCCTTAAAATTTAAGTTTATACCATCTAATTAAAAAAAAAAAAAAAAAAAAAAAAAAAAAAAAAATCCATGAAGTTGCAATTTATGTTATGTGAGAGCTTAGCTAGATTGCAATGAAAAAGTAAATCTTCATGTTATGTGTGAGCTCAACTGGACACATTTAGAGTTTTTTTAAATTAGACAACTTAATTGAGTTACTTAGTGAGACTTATGACCCAAGATATAAAATGGGATAAAACATGCTTACATTGCAACTAGTAAATCCCATAATGATCTACGAATTGAAAAATGTTTGTCAATTATTGTTCGACAATTACCTTGTTGAATACTTTTATTACTAGCAGATCAACCGATGTAATGAAACTATGTCAATTATGATCCTAGCTTTAAGAAAATACTATGGTTTATATGAATATTTACCAACGGGTATTTTATTTTCTTAGAGATCTAATTATTGAAAATACTGAAATTGAATTTTGTTAATTCCTTTAACTATATTAGTGCAATGTTAACCCGTAAACATAGTTTGAGCTTTGGTAAATTGATCTAGTTCTGTTTTAAACAAATGTTTAATTAAGAAAAATTTACTAAAATGACAAACACAGTCTCTTTTCCATGAAAGAAGAGTGAGACACAATCATATTCCTTTTCATGAATGAGAAAGGAATGATAGGAACATTAGAGTTATCTAAATTCTAATATAACTTATAGCAAACTTTAATAGTTAAGATAATTGCACAATTTCTATAGAGATTTCATCAGTCTCATTTGATGATTAAATCTTTTTGCAACAAATATGATATTTAGTTACAGGAAAATATGTATGATACTTTATGAGTTATTAAAATTAGAAGCTAGACTAATTACCGAAAAATGGTAAAATACAAACTAGTATATTTATCTAGTTGTTTTCCTTTGACCATTTATAGGTGCTACATACCATTGTGAGGATGGTAGACCTATTAAGGAAGAAATTACATACCTAATTTTTCAAGTTAATTGCATTGATGGATATTCCATCATCTACATAGTAGAATACACTCATTTAATACTTAAGTAATTGTTACATATGGGCCTTCAAAGGTGTAGGAAAGTTAAAAGCACGCTATTTGTTTTGACTGGTTATGAAACACTTATAATGTTATCAAATCCAGTGGAAGTATTGTGTGTATTACTAAATATGAAATTATTGTAATGTTCTATAATTCAGTAGGAGCTACAAGCTTTGTCATCTTGGTAGTAACTGATGTAGGTTTTCTAACCAGGTTTTAAATTTATATTAAGTCTCGTCTACCTATGGTCTACCTTGTGCACACACGGCATTGTACCTGGTCGTTTGTAGTGTAGTATTCGGTAAAGCCGAGGTCGTCTCAAGAGCTATGTGTGTGGATCCTAACTTAAGTCTATGCCACATTTTAGAAGGGGTTTATGATTTGTTTGAATAATTAAACTAATAAACGGAAATGAAGTGCATAAAATAAATTGAGTTGTAAACAGTAGGGAGAAAGTGTAAAAGCCTAGTTGTTCATCCAACATTGTAATGACTATGTTTTCTAATAAATCTCCTATTGCTTTGATGCGTGGTTTTGCAACCTTGCAAAAGGTTTTACCTCTCAAGGGATCTTGAGAAGCTAGCAACCCCCACCAGGCAGTGTAGCTGATAGTTGTAGTATAGTATAGTGACAAGTACCAAGGGATGTAGTATAGTATAGTGACAAGTACCGAGGGATTGATAGTTCAACTCAAAGAATAGTGTTCGCTAGGGTTAAAACTCAATTAAACTAGGTCTAGAGGTGAGGGATGATTCTTTTTTGTATTTTTATATTTTATGAAAAGCAAGTAAAAAACTCGGTTTTTGAAGAGTGGGCGGAATTAATTGCTAGTTAACTAACCCAAATAACTACAAATGCAAACAAAATAAAAAAAATGAAACTAAAATAAATGTGGAGAAAACAATAATAAGAGAAAATGTGTTTACTTAGATTTCACTATTCCCTAGCTATCTTTTACCGGTTGATTAGTTTGTTACAATTGAATGGATGACGGGTTATATTCCTTAATACCATTTGTAGGGCCGTGTACGATCTTCCCTAACTCTATAAGCTTCTACCTCTTCTTATGTCGAGCCGACTACTAGCTCCTAACATTGCCTCATTAGTAGTTACCTATGCATTAAATATAACCAATTTATCATAGTACACCTCCGATCATGTTTCTTAAGACGTTCAGGCAAGTTACCAATTGGAAGTCTACCAATTTTCTTAAGCCTAACATCGAAATCATTCATCCACAACAATTATAAACAAACAACCAACCAATAATTAATACCTAAGTTTCATTACATCTAAGCAAACACAAAGAAAACCTAGCCTAGCATGTTAAAGAGAAGACAAGCATAAGATAGAAACAAACAACACATAGACATATTGAATGATTATTGAAAAACTTATCTTCAATTAAGCATGGATGAAACAAGGGTTTGAAACCCTCAAAAATACAATAAAATTCGTCTAGGGTTTTCTCCTCTCAAAGTTGCAAACAATGAATGAAAAATCAAAAACTATATATAGATTATTAGGTCTGACAGCGTCAAGAGTAAAGTCTGACGCCGTCAACTCGCCGCCATAATTATCATCGTATTGCCTAAATCCACTTCTGACTTCGTCTTGTGTAAACTTCATCTTGGTCGTCACATGCAAATTACTCTTGATGGCCTTGGTGACGCCGTCATGTATAATTCTTCCAAAATATCTCTAGCGTGTCACGTGTAACTTGATTTATCCACCTGTTTGTCAAAGGGTGACAGCGTCACATGCAATTCCTGACGCCGTCAGGTACAATTTCCAGCATGAATTTGGGACTTTGTCGTTTTCCTCACTTTTTCGCTCCAAAAACGTCCACAATGCTTCCTTTTCCAGATTCCTCTAAAAAGTATCTAAAATGACAAAAGGAACGATTTAGGGCAATATTTGATCAAATAATCTCGACTTTGGGCTTAAATGACCCCCTAAAAGCGGTACACTTTTCGTCTCATCAAATACCCTTACACTTGAGATTTGCTTGTCCTCAAGCAAATGTGCTTTTATTCTAATCAAAATACAAGCTAGGGGTCATTTAACACTAATATAAAAGTAATTGCAACAAATAATCTTTCCACTTCAACCAAAACAAACACGGAAATTATACACTAGCACCTCACAAATAGTGTTTAGATACTCACATCTCTCGGGTGTAACAAAGTATATATCACAATATGGAAATGGAAAACATCTCTCACTACCTGTCATAGCACATAGATTACCATAGGTTTGGGAAAGGATTAAACCACCATCACTTGGCGTAAGCACCTAGGATAAACAATCAAAGAGGTCTTTCAAAGGGTTATAACGTGAGGTGTAGGGATATGGTAAACACGGTTTTGTTGGATAAAGGCAATATTTACTGGTGGCGAGTTAATCATCTTGGTCAATTACATGTACAATGTGACGTTGCTAAGCCAAGACTCGACTCGACTTATGCTAATGAAAACTAACAAAAAACATAAAATAAACATAAAAGGAAACGGGATGGTAGTCCGTATGTTATTTTTTATTTATTTTTTATTTTTTTTTCTCTTTTTCTATATTTTTTTTCTTTTTCTTGATTTTTTTTCCTACACTCTTGCCCTACCATCTAAAATAATACATCGTAGGGAATTTGCATTCACCTTACACTTAAACTTTTATATACTTTACAATCAACCATTCAAATGACTCGAATTAAGATAATCAAAACACTTGGAGAACTTTTTAAGATTAACGTATATATGGGGGTAATATATGATGTTATTCCCCATTACTCCATAACAATAGTACTTTACCCATAAGTCTCAATCCTCCCAAAACAATATGTACAAGGTATGACTCGACTTAGCAACCATGTAATCAATTAGACAATTAACTAAGGGTTTAAACATGTAACAATAACGCACTAAAGATGAGTGCATACACGGAAGGCTAAGGCGATTTGGGTGTACATTTCGGGTGGATTGTTAACAAATTCTTCCTTTAAGTAAAATGCTTAAAGTTAGAAACGAAAAAGATAGGCTCGGAGGGGTGTACTAGGGGTTTCGTGTACTAAATATGAGTACAATGCAAAAGTGTGGAAAAAATTAATTGACTTTACTAGTCAAGTAATTATGACTTCATTGGTCAAGTAATTATGATACGGGTTTATCACAAGGGTGATCCTAATGCCTCTTATCATGTGGTAAATCCTAACAACACGAATGTAGTCTCACTAGCGGTCTCGAGAGGCATCACTAACGCAAGTTCTAGAATCTAAGTACTACCGGTACACTCATAAGCATCTTTTCCTAACAAATCTAGGGGCGAACCTCACATATTTGGGGTGGAAAATTTTGAGTGGTATGGTTTTTGTGCTAGTCATACAACTCCTATCCATGAGACGCTCATTAAGGCTAAAGCTTTACTCCTAAATGTCGTAAAAAAAAATTAAATTTGGCACTAAAATTGCCCTAACAAGTAATTCTCATAGTTTTATTACACACCTACTATTGAACAAACAAACTTAAGTGCAATTGTATTCTCTAAGGTATCATCATATCATTTACCCTCCCCTTACACTTAGGCTGAACATTGTCCCCAATGTTCAATAAAAAGGATGTAAAAGTAATGAAGGTAAAAGAATGAAACAAATACTCCCCTGATTCGTTCGGTGTGGATAATATGATAACATGATTAGATCTTCCTCCAAGAAAATGAACGTTGAAAGCTTCCCTCCAGAAATATAAATCAACTTCTTGTCCAATATAACCTGTTAAACTTGAGAAAACAATCAAGGAAAAACTCGCGTAAAATCAGCAGCAATCTATATATATAAGGATATAATGCTTGTGGAATGAATGTTTGCAGATTTCCTAGAGTTTATAAAACTAAAGAATTAACAAAAACTTTAAGACTCTGGTAGAAAAATAAAACTTGCAAAATTTTTCAGAATTTTACACCTGACGCCGTCAGGTTATAATCCTGACGACGACAGAGTGTTCTCACAGAAATCTTATGTTAAGTTTCCAGAAAATTTATGGAAAAACTCTTGCCTTAATTCATGGAATTTCTGAAAAACATCATTATGACTCGATACATGCATTTGACTCAAACAAATACTAATATACATGCTCATTTAATATTGTTGTGGTTCATGTTCAATTCCGTTCTTAGAAACAAATTTAGATTTCCCTTACACTTATCTTTTACGAAATATCTTTTTATGAAGTTAAGATAAACAACAAGGTAAAGCATTTTCACAATTTATTTTGAAACATGAGCCACAAACAATAAAAATAAATCATGCATATGAAAACAAATAAAATCAAACAAACAAACAATCAAACATATAAAACAAATAAAACTTGGGTTGCCTCCCAAGAAGCGCTTTTCTTTATTTACGAGTCTTGTAGCTAGATTCAAGGTCACGGGCTACGTTTTCCTTTCCCACTTTTCAACTGATTCTCTTAACCTTTGAACTACTTCCATGTCAATTTAATACTTAGGCCCAAGGGTTAAGCAATTTGTCACACCCCCAGAATCGGGTCCAGCGGAAGCATACATGTAGCTGGGGTGTAACTCAATTGGTATTATAACACAAGTTCAAAAATGGTTTTCACTTGAATCATTTAGAATAAAATAGCTTAATCAAAAATGTTGAATTTGAATTTTTAAAAGTAGTGCGGAAGTAGGCCTTTAAAATGCTTTTAAACGGTCCCCAAATGTATATCAGAGTCTTCTATGACCATGCCATGCCCTGCCAAAACCTCCTGTAGCGTGCCATTGCTTAAAGCCTGAAAATACATGCTAAAACGTCAGCATAAAGCTGGTGAGTTCATAGTTTTAAGTAAACAAGTATTTCCCATAAACAAGTGTTTCCAGAAATCAAGTATTTCCCAGCAAAGGCATCGTAAATCCACTCAGTTACAAGTCCCGCCATAAGAGACTTGTAACCTGTGTGTTTACAACCCACTGCCAAAAGTAATATGTTTAAGTAAACAAGTCATTTGCGCAACACGAGATTTTCAGTAGCAAGACAATATAACAAATACAATGTCACATCTTAAAAATAAGGTATACAGTGCCTAAAGCTCATGACCCCGAAGCTCGACGTAATCGTATGCAATCAAGCATAAAATGCCCCAATTAAGTGTTTGCCAGACACTCGGAAGTAATCCGAATGATATGCGTCCGTTTAACAGGTTGGCGCGACCAACTCGGATGGGGTGTCAACCCAAATAGATCTATCCACAGCATTCGCGCTCACACGCATGTAATTAACGGTTCATGATAAGGGGACTTTAGTGGCAGTAATAGGTAACTCAGGCAAAGTAACAGTTTTGTATTTATGTCCGCAAAAGCAAGAACTTGTGTTCATAAGAAAGAAATCAAGTATGGAATAAGTAATTCATAATGTATTCAAATAATCAATCAAGTATTTCAACCATCCAGTAATGTTTGAGAAAAGGAATCTCGTTCAAGTAAAACAAGCATTGAATTTAAATAGTAAGGAGCATGTATCTTCCCCCAAAACAGTTGTGGAACAAGTAAAAGTAGGGGTTATGAACTCACCTGGTGCAATTGCTACGATGACAACAATGAATACACAGAAATGAGGCACGATCTCTAACCGCAACCTAATATGAATGATATGATCTAATGTAAGAAATGAAATGATGCTACACATGCAAATACGTATGTTATCGATACCACTCATTAGTTTTGAAAATAACGTTTATCGTTGCCAAATACGTTTTTGACGTCTCGTTAGGTTAATAACCACTTTTCATAGAAATAGGTTGAAACGGTACTCCACGATCCTTGTTTGGTGTTCTATCAGCAATTATAAGGTTTTTGTCGCAAAAATAACATTTTCATTACTTGAAAATATGCCCAAAATGGCCTCGCAAAACAAGTCGCGAAATGTTGTACGTTAAGGGTTAGTGATGAAACTCGGCGTTTTTGAAAACCTTGTAACAATATCTTGAAGTCGTGTCATTTAACTTTTGGCGATACGGGTCTCGATCGATGAGAAATTCGACTCTTATTGTTGTTACTTGAAAGTATTATGTTCAACACTTAGAAAATTTCATTATAGTAAAAGCTGTCAAAATATATATAGTTTATCGGGTATATAGATGAGGTCGTAGTTTATTCGTTATAAGTCTATTTGACGAACGGCCAATTGATTTGAAAAGCTTGTTGGAAGATCTTGATTTCATAAAACTACGGCTCGAACTCAAATTGATCCGATCATGAAGAAAAACAGCCGAGAAAATGGTGTCTGGCAAATACAGTTTTGCGGCAAAAATAATAATAGAAAGCTGATGGAAATATATATATATCGTCTAAGTTCAAACGCTTGTATCTATTTCGTTATAAGCTCGTTTTCTACGTTCTTTATATCCCCGGAATCGTGGGACAACATACTAATATGTTTTTGAAAAGTCGGGATGGCTAGATCAAGTTTTACGTCTCGAAACAGTCCATGAAAACTGTTCAACAGCAAGCTATTTTTCAGAAAATAGTTTTCGTCGTTAAAATTGAAAATAGCATATCTTTTTCGTCGTAACTCGAATTTTAGTGATTCAAGCGGCCACGGTTTCGTTTTTGAAAGTATTTTCTGAATATCTAACCCAATGTTACCGGGAAACCCCTGCGTTTTCTGAAATTGGCGATTTGGGACAGAACCTATATTTGAAAGTATTTTTCGTTGTTAATATTCGGAAAAACATATCTCCTTCGTTATTAACTCGTTTTTATCCCCGTTTTCGGCCATAGTTTCGTCTCGGAATGTATTTTCTAAATCTTTGATCCAAAGTTACACCCTAGACCCTGAGGTTCCCACGTTTTACAAAAATGGACAGTAGCTTTTGTAAAGTTGTAAAAATCAACTTTTCTAGTTTGTAACTTGTTCAAGACTTAACCAATCTACTTCAAATCAACTCCACAAATACCCAATCCTACCATACACCTTCTTAGGGTGTCATGGGTTCCTAAACATCATCAATCTTAGTGGATCTAATGAGATTGCTAATAAAAATTGTAGATCTATGTTTATAAACAAAAATAAACAATAAGTGGTATGAATCATAGTATATTTGCATGTTTTACCAATATATCTTGAAAATATAACATGTAACTAGTGAAATGAAAGTATGAAAAGATTATAAAGATGTTATTGAAGCTTACTTGAAATATTGGAGTGATTTGAGGAGAAAATGTATAATAACTTAGGGTTTTTACCACAAAACCCCAACTAAATCAATACTAAGGCTTGATAATTACTTGGATCTTGAAAAATCAATGGATGACCTCTTGTGTTGTTCTTGGCCGATCCACACACACAAAGAAGGAGAGAAGAGAGTGTTTTTGTGCTAGCTTTGTTGGTGTGTTAATGAAAAATATGGGATGAAATGGAGTATATATTTGTGGTCTTGGTCAAAAAGTTGGTCCAAATTATTAATGCTTAGGGTGGCTAGGGGGGGCACAAAGGAAGGAAACAAGGAAATGGTTTTGTGTGCTCATTAATATTTATGTCTAATTGTGCAAGTATTGGTTAGATATTTTGTACATTGGGTGTTATCGGGTACCGAGTTAACTAAAAATAAATGTTAATGAGGTGAAATAAAATACGACGAAGTTGTAAAATATTATTCCTTGCAAGAATCGGGTGTTAGAAAAATTATTGAATTGAAATAACGCAAACCGACGAAGTAATAAGCTCCGACCGTAAAATATAGTAATCGGTTTCAAAACACCGGGTAAATTAATAATATAATTTTTATATCATTATAATAAGTATGAAAATATGTTAGGATCGTAGTCGGGAGTATTGGGTATACGTTCGTCGTAAAAACTGAGTGGTAACGTTAATTACAAATTAAACATACGTATATAGAAATGATGCATATCCGTGTAGTAATTAAAGATTGATGATTTGTAGACTACTCTAGTCTATATGAAGTGTCATTAATGAATGATGGATGAATTTACAGCGAAATCACATTGGTTACGCGAATTTGAAGACTCGTAAACTCAGTTTACGATGAAATGAACGGCAATTGTGAATAGTGATTTCCTTCCGAAAATGAATAGTGTCATATGAATAGTAAAATTTTTGAACGCTTCTCGGAATCACAAACTGACTCTGAAAATGATGAATAGTAAAATGATGAATAGTGACCGGTGAATAGTAAATGATGAATAGTAACTGATGAATAGTGAATAGGAGAAATGTCCTGAAAATGCGGGTTGTTACAGTCTCACCCCCTTAAAAGGAACTTCGTCCCGAAGTTCAGTTTGTGTTGGTCTCTAAAGTGGTATTGGTGAAAAGATGATGATTTTTATCGTGCATACTACTGAGTTCTAACAAGGTTCAAGTCTGACGGCCACTAGGCCTACTCTGTCTGAAATAGTAAATGGTTCAGTGTATATCGGGTTTAACTTTATGAAGTTTTCTGAATGGTATCATGCCTTTCCTAGGCATAACTTTCAACATAATCCTTCCACGAACTTGAAATTCTAAGGGTCTACCGCTTATCGAACTTGTAACCGATTCTTGATTTGTTGGAAATTTCCTGGTTATTTCATGAATGCTTACGGGACTAGTGAGTTGGGCTTTTCCAAACTTTGATCCGTCAATGGATGTTGGCACTACGACCATAGAGTGCTTTAAATGGTGTAGTCTCTACGCTCGCGCGATAACTATGGTTGCAACTGAATTTGGTTTATGGTAAACGGTTAGTCTCTATGCTCGTGTGGTAACTATGGTTGTAAAGGAACCTGTGTTATGGCAAATGGTTAATCCAACCATTTCTAGTGTCAATCACACCCGATTTGGGCATATCTCCCTAGGTTTGAATCAATCTCAAATTCTGACCATTGGTCTACAGATGATAGGTGGTGTGGTTCCAAAGAGATCTTAATGAAATCGTTAGGAGTTGAGGTGAATCAAATTCCTTTATTAGGAATAATTGAAATGGGTATCATGAATCTTGTTTTGAAAGACTTACAGGGTTAAATCCGTAAAAGGGTGTTGTTGAAAATAATAGATTAGGATAAGGTTGGGATCCTCCGTAGGATGTCGTGAATTGAGTCTTTCTCCACCTACGGTGCTTAGTCTCCATTACTAAGATTTTCCCCAAGTTATAGGTCATCAACTCACAAACTCCTAAAGGTATAAGTGAGGTAATATAATGATTGAATTTTCAAAGTTTGTTTTGAGATTGTGTGTTTTGTTCATAACCTTCCCTGAATAAATAAATTTACAATTTTTAAGCAAGCAGCTTTCTAAGTAACGTTTTTCTCGAGGTTTCAAAATTTAATAGTTATGCAAGATAAGACAGTTTTCAACATAAGGTGGATGATATGGTTTACCAAAAGATCGATGTTTAAAATTTTCTTAACATTCAATAGTTTTGTAAAAGAGTAACCAAAAGGAATTTGCTTGTCAAAATAAGTGCATCAGAAAAGTATTTCTTACACGATATATGTTTTATATAACGGTAGTTTGGAGAAAATCCATTTAAAATGAAAGTATTAAGAGGATAAAATAGCCAGGTATGTATGTATGCACAAATGCATAGGTGTCTAACATGTTTGAATAAAGGCTATTGGTGAGGACATGTTCAATTTATAGTCTTGGTTAAGAGGTTGGATTTATATCTATGGTGTTGCTTAGTGAGCACTCGTATCTAAATGAATCTTGTAATTCAGTCAAGCCAATACTTTATAGATGCTGGAATTTGTTGGTGATCAGGCCAGTGATAATGGTTCGAATGGTTTTGTGATATCCTGATATTTCTGTTGAGTTATGAATGATCTTAAGGTATCGAGGGATCATCCTCATAGAAGGTATGGAAAGTCTTTCCTAGGGAGGTCATTGATAATATCCACTTATCAATATAGGGAGTAGTGAGGGATGAGTGATATCGGAATCTATAGAGTGTTAGCTAATTCCTTATATATATATGGGGGTGGGGAAAGGAAATGATAGTAATGGTGAGAAGGGAAGAGACTGTGACAACTGCAACAAAATGAGATTGAAACAAAAGAAAATACTGTGATATGAGTGTATCGTGCATAAATATGAAAGTTCACGAAATAAAATGACTAGCTGACATGCTTCCAATCGGTGGTTTACGAAGTGATGAAAAGTATGAAGGTTCCAACAACGAGAGTATACACACACATGAAGGAAACATTTGGAAATTGAGTTGAGAATTTATTCCAGACAAAATTTTATTATAACCATTCTCAGTATTGCAAAATTCATTTCTAAGTCGGATATAGGTGGTCAGCCTATGTCCCACTATCCCGGGTTGAATGTAGATGACCAGTCTAAATTCCGCCGAGGTTCCATGAATTTTGAAATACTCAGCTCGGTTATACTAAGACTATGTCCTTCACAATTACCAAGACGTTCAGGAAGACAAAAACAAGTGACCAACTCGAGGTCAAATTATGAAACTATGCAAGGAAAAACATAATGCGGTGACATATACGATACATGAGCATGCTTATATGAAAGACAATTATAGTAATAAACTATAATAAATGAATATAGTATATCAGATAATGAGACACAATCTCATCACCTATGTCAGCAACCAACCACAAATGAGGCTTCAGCTTGGCAGGCAGGCACGTGACGGTCATAGGGTTAAGTTTTCGTAAAAGTAGCTATAGTCTAGGTTTTAAAAACACTTAGTTCGCTATAGCCAAAGCTCTGATACCAATCTGTCACACCCCCAGAATCGGGTCCAGCGGAAGCATACATGTAGCTGGGGTGTAACTCAATTGGTATTATAACACAAGTTCAAAAATGGTTTTCACTTGAATCATTTAGAATAAAATAGCTTAATCAAAAATGTTGAATTTGAATTTTTAAAAGTAGTGCGGAAGTAGGCCTTTAAAATGCTTTTAAACGGTCCCCAAATGTATATCAGAGTCTTCTATGACCATGCCATGCCCTGCCAAAACCTCCTGTAGCGTGCCATTGCTTAAAGCCTGAAAATACATGCTAAAACGTCAGCATAAAGCTGGTGAGTTCATAGTTTTAAGTAAACAAGTATTTCCCATAAACAAGTGTTTCCAGAAATCAAGTATTTCCCAGCAAAGGCATCGTAAATCCACTCAGTTACAAGTCCCGCCATAAGAGACTTGTAACCTGTGTGTTTACAACCCACTGCCAAAAGTAATATGTTTAAGTAAACAAGTCATTTGCGAAACACGAGATTTTCAGTAGCAAGACAATATAACAAATACAATGTCACATCTTAAAAATAAGGTATACAGTGCCTAAAGCTCATGACCCCGAAGCTCGACGTAATCGTATGCAATCAAGCATAAAATGCCCCAATTAAGTGTTTGCCAGACACTCGGAAGTAATCCGAATGATATGCGTCTGTTTAACAGGTTGGCGCGACCAACTCGGACGGGGTGTCAACCCAAATAGATCTATCCACAGCATTCGCGCTCACACGCATGTAATTAACGGTTCATGATAAGGGGACTTCAGTGGCAGTAATAGGTAACTCAGGCAAAGTAACAGTTTTGTATTTATGTCCGCAAAAGCAAGAACTTGTGTTCATAAGAAAGAAATCAAGGATGGAATAAGTAATTCATAATGTATTCAAATAATCAATCAAGTATTTCAACCATCCAGTAATGTTTGAGAAAAGGAATCTCGTTCAAGTAAAACAAGCATTGAATTTAAATAGTAAGGAGCATGTATCTTCCCCCAAAACAGTTGTGAAACAAGTAAAAGTAGGGGTTATGAACTCACCTGGTGCAATTGCTACGATGACAACAATGAATACACAGAAATGAGGCACGATCTCTAACCGCAACCTAATATGAATGATATGATCTAATGTAAGAAATGAAATGATGCTACACATGCAAATACGTATGTTATCGATACCACTCATTAGTTTTGAAAATAACGTTTATCGTTGCCAAATACGTTTTTGACGTCTCGTTATGTTAATAACCACTTTTCATGGAAATAGGTTGAAACGGTACTCTACGATCCTTGTTTGGTGTTCTATCGGCAATTATAAGGTTTTTGTCGCAAAAATAACATTTTCATTACTTGAAAATATGCCCAAAATGGCCTCGCAAAACATGTCATGAAATGTTGTACGTTAAGGGTTAGTGATGAAACTCGGCGTTTTTGAAAACCTTGTAACAATATCTTGAAGTCGTGTCATTTAACTTTTGGCGATACGGGTCTCGATCGATGAGAAATTCGACTCTTATTGTTGTTACTTGAAAGTATTATGTTCAACACTTAGAAAATTTCATTATAGTAAAAGCTGTCAAAATATATATAGTTTATCGGGTATATAGATGAGGTCGTAGTTTATTCGTTATAAGTCTATTCGACGAACGGCCAATTGATTTGAAAAGCTTGTTGGAAGATCTTGATTTCATAAAACTATGGCTCGGACTCAAATTGATCCGATCATGAAGAAAAACAGCCGAGAAAGTGGTGTCTCACAAATACAGTTTTGCGGCAAAAATAATAATAGAAAGCTGATGGAAATATATATATATCGTCTAAGTTCAAACGCTTGTATCTATTTCGTTATAAGCTCGTTTTCTACGTTCTTTATATACCCGGAATCGTGGGACAACATACTAATATATTTTTGATAAGTCGGGATGGCTAGATCAAGTTTTACGTCTCGAAACAGTCCATGAAAACTGTTCAACAGCAAGCTATTTTTCAGAAAATAGTTTTCGTCGTTAAAATTGAAAATAGCATATCTTTTTCGTCGTAACTCGGATTTTAGTGATTCAAGCGGCCACGGTTTCGTTTTTGAAAGTATTTTCTGAATATCTAACCCAATATTACCCGGAAACCCCTGAGTTTTCTGAAATTGGCGATTTGGGGCAGAACCTATATTTGAAAGTATTTTTCGTTGTTAATATTCGGAAAAACATATCTCCTTCGTTATTAACTCGTTTTTATCCCCGTTTTCGGCCATAGTTTCGTCTCGGAATGTATTTTCTAAATCTTTGATCCAAAGTTACACCCTAGACCCTGAGGTTCCCACGTTTTACAAAAATGGACAGTAGCTTTTGTATAGTTGTAAAAATCAACTTTTCTAGTTTGTAACTTGTTCAAGACTTAACCAATCTACTTCAAATCAACTCCACAAATACCCAATCCTACCATACACCTTCTTAGGGTGTCATGGGTTCCTAAACATCATCAATCTTAGTGGATCTAATGAGATTGCTAATAAAAATTGTAGATCTATGTTTATAAACAAAAATAAACAATAAGTGGTATGGATCATAGTATATTTGCATGTTTTACCAATATATCTTGAAAATATAACATGTAACTAGTGAAATGAAAGTATGAAAAGATTATAAAGATGTTATTGAAGCTTACTTGAAATATTGGGGTGATTTGAGGAGAAAATGTATAATAACTTAGGGTTTTTACCACAAAACCCCAACTAAATCAATACTAAGGCTTGATAATTACTTGGATCTTGAAAAATCAATGGATGACCTCTTGTGTTGTTCTTGGCCGATCCACACACACAAAGAAGGAGAGAAGAGAGTGTTTTTGTGCTAGCTTTGTTGGTGTGTTAATGAAAAATATGGGATGAAATGGAGTATATATTTGTGGTCTTGGTCAAAAAGTTGGTCCAAATTATTAATGCTTAGGGTGGCTAGGGGGGGGGGGGGGGGGCACAAAGGAGGGAATCAAGGAAATGGTTTTGTGTGCTCATTAATATTTATGTCTAATTGTGCAAGTATTGGTTAGATATTTTGTACATTGGGTGTTATCGGGTACCGAGTTAACTAAAAATAAATGTTAGCGAGGTGAAATAAAATACGACGAAGTTGTAAACTATTATTCCTTGCAAGAATCGGGTGTTAGAAAAATTATTGAATTGAAATAACGCAAACCGACGAAGTAATAAGCTCCGACCGTGAAATATAGTAATCGGTTTCAAAACACCGGGTAAATTAATAATATAATTTTTATATCATTATAATAAGTATGAAAATATGTTAGGATCGTAGTCGGGAGTATTGGGTATACGTTCGTAGTAAAAACTGAGTGGTAACGTTAATTACAAATTAAACATACGTATATAGAAATGATGCATATCCGTGTAGTAATTAAAGATTGATGATTTGTAGACTACTCTAGTCTATATGAAGTGTCATTAATGAATGATGCATGAATTCACAGCGAAATCACATTGGTTACGCGAATTTGAAGTTTCGTAAACTCAGTTTACGATGAAATGAACGGCAATCGTGAATAGTGATTTCCTTCCGGAATGAATAGTGTCATATGAATAGTAAAATTTTTGCACACTTCTCGGAATCACAAACTGACTCCGAAAATGATGAATAGTAAAATGATGAATAGTGACCGGTGAATAGTAAATGATGAATAGTGAATAGGAGAAATGTCCTGAAAATGAAGGTTGTTACACAATTCTTATAGTAAAGGTTCCTCTTCTCCCAAACAAAATTCATCCCTTTATTCTTATCTTCTTCGTTAATGTCCTCGATAGCACTAATGTTATCCATATCAAGTTAAGGCACATAATGAAATTCCTTCATTTTATTAGGCATCCTATAGGTGATCCTATCGATTCCATTAGAAAATTGGACCGTTCCTTCTGTTTGATCATGTTTTAACTTGGACTCCTCAATAAATGGCTTACCTAATACAACATGGGATAAGCGACAATCTATAACATTAGCCAAATCTTCAACAACCATAAAGTCAATGATATAGGTAAAGTTCCCAACAAAGACATGTAAACCTTTAACTCTCTCGACAAAATTACAAACTCCACCGCGGGGTATTTGGGATCTTTCCTAGGTCCGAGTCTTGTTTTTACTATATCGTTATAAACACTTGAAGACATAACGTTGATTGGGGATTTGAAATCGATGTAGGCTTGATCAATGCATTTATACCCAATCATACATGGTATCTTCATATTTTTAGGGTCACCTCTCTTAATCTTATGGTCAATCTTAACAAAAGGAGGCCGAGGATTATCAATGAGATTGTTATAGTAAGCGATTTCCTACTTAGGGGGATATAAATTGAAATAATTATCATCTAAATCCTCCTCTTCTTTTTCCTTAACATCTTCTACAATTGCCAAGTCATTGGGTTCAAGTTCCTTATCTAAGTCCATGGCTATTGCTAGGTCATTAAGCGCATAATCAAGCTCAATATCAACCAATCTATTGAGTTCTCTAAGTTCCCTAATCTCATTCTCAATCTGTTCACGCAACAAAGCAACTTCGCTAGGTGAAAGGGGTGTGATGAGTGCTCAAACACTCATCATTTTTGGTCGAATCTGAGCTGCAAAACATTTAAAAACACTCAATAATGCATCAAAATACTGAAAATATTTGAAAATTGGGTCTTATATGTTTTAGATGCAAAATGAGTAAAAACAGATGAAAAACGTACAAAGTTTGCATAATTGGCAGTTTCAGTCCCCCAACCTTTAAAAATTGGCAAAAATAGTCCTTGAGCACTTATTCTAAAAGAAAAATCACCAAAGGTCCTTTTAAAATCATTAGTTGTCATATTTTGTCCTTGGGTGAAAAATTTCAAAAATTTTGAGAATTTTATAAGTTTGGTCCCTGTACTTTGAAACTTGACAGATTTGGTCCCTGGGAAATATTTTTTTGGATAAAAAGTCATTATTGGTCCTTGGGAAGTCCCAAGTTATCACAAATGGTTATTGGGTTGAAAGTTTGAGGAAATTACAAGTTTGGTCTCTCTAGTTTGAAACTTGGCAGAAAATACCCTTGGGAATTCAAAATTGGGAATATTCAACAAGGGTCCTTATATTATTGAAACATGGCAGGATTAATCCTTGGAACAAATTTTGGAAACTTGCCAAATCAGGCCCCAAACTTTTGGATAATTACATTTATGGTCCTTGTTACTAAATTCCAAAACCAAATGGACCTTAAGCCTTAATAACCAAAACAAATCCAAACCAAATAAACCCCAAGCCCATTTCCCTTACCTTGGCCCAACCCCATTTTAAATAAAAATAGCACCAGGGTCAAACTCGTTGACCTCCCCTTTCCTTCCCCACTTGGCTGCAAAACACCCTGCACACTCCACAACCCCCCTCCTCCACCTCAGCCTCCCCATACCATGTTCCCCCAACTCTCCAATACATCCAAACCACAATTAATGCACACAAAACCCTACAAGTTACCCTCAATTGCTTTTACCCTTTTTTCCTGCCAAACCTATTTTGAGCGGCCTGGATCAAAAGAAGCCATCCAATGGCCAGTATTAGAAGTGGGAAAGTCTCTAAGGACCCCAAGAAGCTATTTAAGTCAAGAATGAAGGACAGAGATGTAGTAGTTATTGTAATGTAGATTTTAGTTTATTTAAATTAATGTCGAATTAATTGTAACTTTTAATTTCTAGTTAAACTTTAGATTGTAATTGGTTTTCTCAAGATAATATAAGCTTCTAAGTTCTTATTTCAAGCTCTTGTTCTCATTTTCTGTTTATGCAAAAATTTCCAAGTGTAAATCTGAATTCCACTTGTAGTTGATAAAAGTTGTAATCAGTGCTCATATAAGCTTATTTTAGCTTATTCATAAGCTCCCTTAAGGTTTCCAGTCATTCAAACTAGTTTAGCTCAGCTTACCTAAAATTTTCTAAAATACCAAACAAAAAAAAAATTAGTTTAAAAAAATAAAAATCACAACTGGAGAAGAAAGGAAGCTGTATCATGGTTAGTTTTGGATTCTTATGGTTTTAGCGCCTAGTGGAGGCTTTAGGTTGTACTTTGGTGCCTTGGTCACTTGATCTCAGCCTTGAACCATTTTGTAAGTCACAATTATGGTTTTTGCTTTTCTTAGTTATTAATGTTATTTCTGTGTTTTTCTTGCTCACTTAGCTTTTGTAATGTTCATAGATTTTGTTTCAAACAAAAAAACTTGTTGGTTAAAAGCTTTATATCATAGTTGTAGTGGTAAATCAGATTTAAAGGGGTGTTTGGTTTAGACTGCTCACCTAGGGTCTTAGTTGTTTTAGGTCTAATTAAGTGAGTTTTACAATTAAACTTTGGTCTAATTAAGTGAGTTTTACAATTAAACTTTGGTCTCAAGTAGCAAAAGTCAAAATTTTAGTCTGAGCACCCTCATAGTTAACTGTGTGGGATTTGGAACCCTTAAACCTTCATTTTAGCTCATCAGTAGTGGCCTTAGCTTAATTTAAGTTAATTGTAGCTTTTTACAACTTATTAAATCAGTAGTGATCATCTAAATCTCATATTAGTCAAAGTAGTGCAAATACTCAAAATGTCAATTTCACCCTTTGGCAGATATTCCAAAAGTTCTAGGATTTGTTTTGAATTTTGTGTTGTGATTTAAGCCTTGAAATTTTCACATATTGAACTCCACGAGCTAATCTTTAGGAATCCATGTTTTTCTTATTTTTGTGATTTTTTCCCATTGCTTATTTGGTGGCTTAAATCAGCCTGCAGGGCTTATCATTGCCCTGCACCACAGACCTAATCAGACCACCCATTTTCAAAAGCATGTCCTGGCTTCCATAGAGGGCCCCGGCTTCTAATTATTGGCTTATTGCAAAGCCAATAAGCCCCTCTTCAAGGTTCTTAGCTTATTTTATGGTTTAGATCTCCTTTGCTAGGGCTGCACTCCCAATTAAGTTATCCCATTTCTTGATAAAAGCTGATGCACTCAGCTTTTGTACCAAGAAACCAAGCCCTCTCCTGCCCTCACCTATGGGCCCTAGAGCTTAACTTCTAGCTTTTTAGAAAGCCAATAAGCTCAGCTTATTGGTTCCATTTTTACTTTTGGCTTCCAATCCCTTTTGTGGCCCCCACAACCCTGCCAAGGTTGCCCTTGTGGCCTGATTTGTGCTCAGTTTAGGCCAAATGCTTATTGGCCTTCCATAGCTTATATTTTGTGCTTATTTCCTTTCTACTACTTATTTCCTGCTCTAATAACTTAGTCATAGCTCCTTTTGGTCTGTTAGTCCCTGGTGTAGCTTATTTAGTGACCTTTTCACCAAACAAAAGTCCTAATAAGCTAAGAAAGCCCAACTGTTAAGCTCATTAGCTTCTCATGTGCTTATTTTAAAGCTTCCAGCCAAGTCACTTCATTAAAGTTTGCTAATTTAGGTATTTAAATAGTTTGGTAAAAGAAAATTTGAAAAAAGTCAAAATTTAAAATAGTGATAGCTTCTATTTAATATTTTTAGCTTATTTTCAGCTTATTTTAAAAGCTAATTTCATTTTTATAATTTTCCTAGGTTCTAGTAGTTATAAAATAATTTTAGAAAAAGTTTTATAATTCTCACTGTTCATTTTCTATTTTTCTTAATTTAATTTAGTTTTAATTAATTAATAATTAGTTTTTAATTAATAATAATTATTTAAAAAGTAGGAAAAATATATTTTCTGTTTGAAAATTAGTTTTATATTATTTTAGATTTTTCTAAATTTAAATTTTATTTTTCTAAGTTAATTTCATAATTATTTGTATTTTAGTTTAATTTAAATAATTAAAAGTAATTATTAATTAGTAATTAATTAATAATAATTATATAAATAGCGTAAAAATTAATTTTAATTTTCCAAAAATTTTCTTTCATCATTAGGATTGTAAAAATATAATTTTCATACCCGTAGTCATTTTATTTCCCACGTTACACGTTTTATTTTGTACGTTTACGTTATTTTAAATGCAAACGTACGCGTTTTTAGATATTAAATGTTTCTAAGTATCTAGTTTTCACGTAATCATTTATATAGCTTATTTAAGCTATTTCTTCTTATATTCCTTAGTTTAATCAATCACAAATCCCTTTCTCCAAATTCACCCATCACAAACCCGTTTGGATACAATTCACACCTCGTAGGGACATAACGACCCGGGGAAACACTATATTACCCGGAGATTGACACTAAGCAGTTTGACTTAGTTGACCATTCACCTGGTCAATTTAGGTTGACCGTTTGGAGCCAATCAGGGTGGATTCGCGTTTTCCATAGTGGCCAACGGAATAATCAATGAGGATTGTACGAACAAACACACAAAGAAAAGATAGACTAAAGAAGACCTATAAAAATGAAAATAAAAATCTTACTAAAAAGGAATCTAGCAAGTAGACCTAATAAAAAGAAATTTCAACCTAGACAATAACTATTCCCCAGCAACGGCGCCAAAAACTTGATGCGTGGTTTTGTAACCTTGCAAAAGGTTTTACCTCTCAAGGGATCTTGAGAAGCTTGCAACCCCCACCAGGCAGTGTACCTGACTGTTGTAGTATACTATAGTGAGAAGTACCGGGGGATTGATCGTTCAACTCAAAGAATAGTGTTCGCTAGGGTTAAAACTCAATTAAACTAGGTCTAGAGGTGAGGGATGATTCTTTTTTGTATTTTTATATTTTATGGAAAGCAAGTAAAAATCTCGGTTTTTGGAAGAGTGGAGGGAATTAGTTGCTAGTCAACTAACCCAAATAACTACAAATGCAAATAAAAAAAAATAAAATGAAACTAAATTAAATGTGGCGAAAACAATAATAAGAGAAAATGCGTTTACTTAGATTTCACTACTCCCTAGCTATCTTTTACCGGTTGATTAGTCTGTTATAATTGCATAGATGACGGGTTATATCCCTTAATACCATTCGTAGGGCCGTGTACGATCTTCCCTAACTCTATAAGCTTTTACCTCTTCCTTTGTCGAGCCGACTGCTAGCTCCTAACATGGCCTCATTAGTAGTTACTTATGCATTAAATATAACCAATTTATCATAGTACACCTCCAATCATGTTTCTTAAGACGTTCAAGCAAGTTACCAATTGGAAGTCTGCCAGTTTTCTCAAGCCTAACATCGAAATCATTCATCCACAATAATTATAAACAAACAACCAACCAATAATTAATACCTAAGTTTCATTGCATCTAAGCAAACGTAAAGAAAACCTAGCCTAGCATGTTAAAGTGAAGACAAGCATAAGATAGAATCAAACAACACATAGACATATTGAATGATTATTGGAAAACTTATCTTCAATTAAGGATAGATGAAACAAGGGTTTGAAACCCTCAAAAATACAATAAAATTCGTCTAGGGTTTTCTCCTCTCAAAGTTGCACACAATGAATGAAAAATCAAAAACTATATATAGATTATTAGGTATGACGGCGTCAAGAGTAAAGTCTGCATCAACTTGCCGCCATAATTATCATCGTATTGCCTAGATCCACTTCCGACGTCGTCATGTGTAAACTTCATCTTGGCCGTCACATGAAAATTACTCTTGATGGCCTTGGTGACGCCGTCATGTATAATTCTTCCAAAATCTCTATGGCGCGTCATTTGTAACTTGATTTATCCACCTATTTTTCAAAGGGTGACGGCGTCACATGAAATTCCTGACGCCGTCAGGTACAATTTCCAGCATGAATTTGAGACTTTGTCATTTTCTTCACTTTTTCGCTCCAAAAACAACCAAAATGCTTCCTTTTTCAGATTTCCACTCAAAAGTACTTAAAATGACAAAAGGAATGATTTAGGGCAATATTTGATCAAATAATCTCGACTTTGGGCTTAAATACCCCCTAAAAGCGGTACACTTTTAGTCTCATCATGTTTCAAGTAGGGCATAAGATTCACTAGGCTCCTATGGTCAATTCGTCTAACCTATCTCCCAATAATCCGTCTAAGACACCAAAGGTCTGGATCCTTATGGCTGTCAAAGCTTATAGGTAGATTAATAAACGTACCTAGTTTGAGTCATTAAGCGCCACTACATGCTAGATTAATTCTTTGTGTGATCCAGCCTCTCGAATCTTAGACCACACATCTAACTTCTTAAGTTCATCCTATCCATCCTGGAGGGTGATCCTATGGTCAATTCGCACGCAAGGGATTTGGTAGTCCTATGGTCAATTCTTACCAATCCTCGCAACCTACTACTCTAGAGTCCTTTAGTTAATTCTCCTAGTGTAATACGTACAACCGGTCTTCAAAACTACCAAAACTAGAGGATCTATCGAATAACTAAGCATGCACACACTAGAAACAATACTAAAAGGATGAAAACATAATCAACACAATATAGGAATCATAACTAGGCTAGCACCAAAGGTGCTTATCCGATCATATTAAAAAGTATAGCAGATTCAATGTTTTAAATGTAAATGAAAGACATGGAATCGTAAATCTAAATTGAAAATGAATTGCTAAAACTTATGATGTTATGTCCTGATCTCTCCCTTGGAAATGCTCTGTATGCTGCTGTAGATTGTCCTCCTAAAGCCACCCTTGGTTCTCTGATTATTTTGAGGTATGGAAGATGTATGAAATATAGGAATTAGGGATGGTATTTATAGGCCCGTCAAGGCTACGGCGTAACCTAGGGTTGTGGTTACGCTGTAGCTAGTGTAATCCTTGGACGATCTTATCCATTAATAACGGTTACGAAATAACTTAGATGATTAGTTATGCCGTAATCTTTGGCGGCAACAACTACGCCGTAATCTTTCTAGGGTTTTCTTCTACGTCGTAATCTTCATACTTAGAAGTGTTGTTAAATGCATGGGTTTTACTTGTTGTCAATAAAGAATTTGTTCATTCAAATTTGTTTTGGAGTTTAATACTGTTGGGCTCCTTGTAGGGTTGACAAGATGTTTGCATGGCCATGCCCAAGATCTATTTGGAATATGTTTGGAAGATTTGGTAATCTAGCTAAATCACAAATAACGAGAAACAGAATAATTAAATTAGGGAATGACTTAGATCCATATCTTTATTTAACATGGTATTAGTAACAAAAGGATAATAATAATGATGAGTCATTAAAATGTTTTTACAAGAGACCTTACTCGAGTTGTACTAGTGGCTGGCATGTTGCTAGACGCTAACTAATGTGATTATACTATTAAGATTTGTGTTAATACAAATAATGTCAAAAACGTTATTCGCATTATTCGGTCTTCTCGTGTTTTGATAATCACAAAATATAAAGACATGATACGTAAAGTTATGGTTTATAAGTTTTTAATCGAGGAAACTCATTTCTTCTACGTAGCTGCTTCAACATCACTTCAGGAATGAACAAACTTTATCCCGTCATTAGTTAAGTGATCAAAGAGTTTTATTTTCACCTAAACTTACATTTTTAAATTTGACAAAACATTTTCACAAAAGTATTTTTGTGTTTTTAAAGAATGTTTTATTAAGAAAATAAATTCAAATTCAAACTTTATAACAACTAGTTCCCCCCCCCCCCCCCCAAATCAGTTCAGCCTGAACCAGATAAGTTTTCACCACGTCAGGACAAAATAGGAGCGTTTTGTCATGACGGTCCCTTAAATAGGCCGATGGTCCCTTAGTAATAAAAGACCGTCTAGCATTTACGAGACCGTCCCTCTCCCACTTGTTGTCTATAAATACTGAACTATTACACTTCAGAGAATAGACTTCCACACACACAAAACTTTATGGTCTTTGTTCATTTTAATCTTTGATCACTATAACATGTCGGTATATGTTTATAAGTGATTTCCTCTTCCGTCAATTGCAAGAGAAGAACTCTCGACAACTATGAAGATTCGAGATGTTATAGGTGTCCACACACAAACGTAACAAGTGTTACGGTGATAGGTTCTGTAAATAATGTCATTGTTTTCCAACTTGTGTGTGAGTCGAGGATGGGGATATTTGTGTGAACTTGGATGGTGATGTAGATCCAAGAATTATATTTGTGTGAACTTGGATGGTGATGTAGATCCAAGAAGTCTTGTAACTAGATTAGTTCATGTATTTGTTGTGAGGAGAGTGATGTCTTAGTGTGTTGGTTTGAATCGGGTGATGATTCAAGTGAGTCTTGTGTGAAGGCTTGGTTCGGGTGAAGAACCAAGTGTGTCTAGTGTGTGAAGGCTTGGTTCGGGTGATGAACCAAGTGTGTCGATTATATGAAGACTTGGATCGGGTGAAGATTCAAGTTGGACAAGAGTACTGACTCCTCCCAAACCAACCAGTCAAGCGTGTGCAGTTGATAGGTCCACCTGGGAGAAAAAGTCAAGTATTAAAATCCGTGGAAGTACAGGGAAATCCCCGGGTCGTTAAGTCCCAACGAGATTGAAATTGTATTTGTAAACGATTTTGGGAATAAATGGTACTGAGGACAGTAACCAAAGATTAAGTGGGTTTGATTTACACTACTGACATTATTTGGTTAATATAAAACAAGCACAATAAACAGCTATGTGTACACGTAAACTGAAAATGTAAACAAATACGTATGCGTACAGAGAAAAAGGTGAGTTTTAAGGAAAAAATAAACTACAGGGGTTAAAAATGAAAATTCTATGAACTAAAACTTAAAAGAAAATTAAAGTAAAAAGAAAATTATTATTTTTTATTATTTTATTATTTATTATTAATTATTTAATTAAAAACTATTTAACTATTTAATTAAAACTAATTTAAATTAACCTAAAAATGATAAATACTACAAATTAAACTAAAAACTTGCAAAAATATTTTCTAAAACTTAAATGAACTTGAAGAAAGTATAAAAAATTAAAAATAAATATTTTTGTCTTTTTATGTGTTTTTTATTAATTAATTACTAATTATTTTAATTAAACTAAATAAACTATTTTAAATTACTAAAAATACTAAAACAACTGAGAAAATTATAGAAAAATCTATAAAACTAATTAAGCATCACAGGAATCCTAAAAAAATTATAAAATTATTCTAAAAATTATATTTAGGCTAATTTACTAATTAATTACTTATTTATTAATTAAAATCTAATTAACTAAATTAATTAAGGAAAATAGGAAATGAACAGTAACAATTAGGAAATTATTTTCCAAAAACACCTAATGGTTTATAAAACTTTAAAAAAAAAAGATACTACTATTAAATAAAAATTATTAAAACTATTTAATTAACTAATATTACCTAATTATTAATTAAACTATTATTAATTAAAATAAATATTAGTTGAACAGTAAAAATTATGAAAAAATTACAGTAAGTATATTAAGTAATGAAAAGCCTAGGAAAAATAAACTTGGTCCAACTGCTTATTCAAATAAGCAATTATAAGCCAAACGGCTTATTTAAGCTTATTAAGCCAAAACCACCTTAAGTATATTAATGTTGCAATACTAAATGGAACAGATGCCCCAGAGCTTTTGGAAGGGGGTGTGTTACTTATACATGCATGCTATCTAGAGGTCCCAAGTTCGATTCCCACACACCCCAATTTTTTTGCATATATTTATTTTTTTTGATTTTCTTTTTACCAACCTATGAAATAAGCTAAAATAAGAAACTTAAAAAAGGAAAACTTTTTATAACAGCCAAATAAGCTCTGTATGAGCTTATTTGCTTATCAGTTGGCTTAAAAAGCCAAATTTGGTTTTTTAATAAGCTAAAAGTTACAACTAAGCTACAAAATGGAAACCTAGGATATTTTAAGCTATAAGTAATTCAAAGATACCGAGGATAAGCTAAAAGGCACCAATAAGCATACTCATAAGCCTTAATAAGCAAGTAAGCAAATCCTAGTACACTGATTTCCAAACACCCCTTGCAGTCGACTCTTTGGTCAAAATAAGCTTATGAAATAAGCTCAAAAAGACAAAATGATGATTGGAATAGAAAGATGAGCTGGAAAGGTTTCAAAAAAGCTAAAGCTTACCAAGTGGAGATCACTAGTGAGCTTATTAGAAGCTTATGAAATGTGCTCAACTAAACTGATGACTCAGTATGCACAGTGGTGATGGACAAGGTAAAAGCTACAAGCAGCCCTATCTAATAAGCTTGCAAACCAAAATAAAGCTTGGAATCCTAAAGTTTGGTGGTTGGGCTTTCCAAGAAGCTAAACTACACAGGCTAAGGACCACAATTGAGCTCAATAAGAGCTTATGGATTTGGTACAACTACACTGATTACTCAGTGTAGTGTATTGTTTGGAACAAATAAGGTGAGCATAATAAGCAGTGAAGATAAGCAATCTATAGAAAATGAAAAGTGCAAATAGCAAGTATGCCAGAAGGGCTTCACAAAGCAGCTAAACACACAAGCTAAGGCCAAATATTAAAGCTTATGCATGCTTATCAATATGACTATAAATCTGTGCACATGGCAACTTTTTGAAAAACTACTAAAAGAAAAGCACTAAATAAGCTGTTTAACTACTTTAATAAAAATTATCAAAAATACTATTAATAAGATCAGCAACACATTATTATAAACATGCAAGCTCAAGCCCTATAATCAAATATCAAGCTCATGAGAAAATTCCCAAGTTTATTCAAAAACCTTTGTGACTGAAATTTGACTTTTTATCAATTACAGCTAAGTTGACTTATATGAGCTTTGATCCTAATTTATTGATTTATTATGTTAAACTAAGCTATAACCTAATGACAGAAGGCTATATTAACTAGTATTATACTAAATTACAAGATTATACCTACTAATTCATTCACAGTAAACTAATTTGAAGATTTAAATCAAAGTTTGACTATTTCTCCAATAGGGACTGAGTTTTATGGTTTCTAAAGTCTAAGTAAGACCAAAGAAATATATTTGAACCAGAATTAGAAGCTTACACAGTCTTTATCACAGCAACACAGTTACATCAAAACACTCCTTAAAAAGTGTAATGATGTGATTTTCAAAGAGAAACCACAATCTATGCTAACATACTGATTTGCAGACTTATAATATAGTACAATGATCCTAGATAAGCACAGAACAACAAGTATTAATCACTGATTACTAATATTATGACCTAAGCTAATTTTGATAGTTAAAAATAAAATACAAAACAATAATCAATTCTAAATAACAAGCCACTAATTTTAGGCAAAATTACTATTAACTAACACCAAATAAGCTTACAGAACTAAAGAGACACAATGAAAAGCAGTTGAATCAGTACAAAGCTTAAATTGAGAATTGAGCTTACAATTTTTGCATTCCAGCTAATAACCAAGAACAAGGACCCAAATTCTTTCCTATAAGCCTTCCACACGGCTTTTAATACCAAAGGCCATCCAAAATGAACCCTGCTCCAGCCTTGTTCTTCATTGAACACTTGTTTTTTTTATTTATTTTCTATTTTTCTTATTTTTTTTTATAATTTTGAGTTTAAGTGTGAATACTAAATTTAACTACTATAATGCTTTCAATAAGTTACTAAATGGACTTATATGATATTATAAGTCCAATAATAACAGGTTTAAGCACTATATAAGCTAATGTAAGATTTTGAGTAATTGAAACTTGCATAAACTTTAAATGACTATAAGATTATAATTGAAGCTTGAAATAAGTTTATATTAATACTAAAAACACTAGTACAATACTTGGAAACTGAAAATTGAACTAAGATTGCAAACTATTACTTAAACGACATACATGATTTGAAACTAAAAAAACTATATATTCTTCCTCAGCCTCTTGCTCCTTTTATAGCACTCCAAATTGTTCCACGTGGCCTTCTGAGTGAATCCCACCTCTTTTCAACCTTTTAATTTCCCTCAAGTTATCAAAAAGTTCCAAATTGTATTTTATAAATAGTACAAGGGTGATATTTGATACAATTCCATTTTAAAACACCCAGGGACTAATTTTGCCTATTTTGAAACTTGAGGGGTAAATATTGCCATTTTGTGAAAACTTTCATCCAGGGATTTATAGTGAACATGTTTGATTTCCCAAGGACTTAAATTGACTTTTCTTTCATTTTAAACCTTCAGGGACTAGTTTTGACAAGTTTTGAAATTTGAGGGACTGAAACTGCTACTTATGCAAACTTTGTACATTTTTTATCTGTTTTTTATTATTTTGCATTTGAAACATATAAAACACACTTCTAAGATATTTTCAGTATTTTGATGCATATTTGAGTGTTTTTGAATGTTTTGGCAGTTCAGATTGGTATAAAATGATGAGTATTTAGACACTCATCAACCCCCCACACTAAATTATTGCTAGTCCCTAGCAATATTTTGAGAAAATTTAATGGATTTTATGTCTCTTTACCAAAAGCCATTACTTCTAGAGTAGCCAGGTGTGAGAACTGTGGTAGACCTGATAACCGTGTGATTTTGAGCAAACCACCAGCTGTCAACGGATTTGATTAGTCTTTACCAAAAGCCGTTTGCTTCTGGACTAGCCAACTCTTGATGGAATAGTCAACATCTTGGTGAGCTGATTACCAATTATGGTTTTTCCTCGGCCTTTACCACAAGCCATAATCTTGCGGGCTAGCCAACTCATTCGCTTTATGGGATATGACGAGTTGAGGTACCATACAATTTTGGGCAAATTGCAAGCCATAAACGGATTTGATGTATCTTTACCAAGATCCGTTTGCTCCTGGATTAGCCAATCCCTTTTGTGGGTTAGACATGGCGGACTAATAACCTTTTATTGCATTTCTAAGTGTGAAAAAATTTTAAATTTTGATCAAATGAGGGTGCTTGATGGAACATGTGTTTGAATTCGTGAGAATCCCCCTCACACTTAGAAATGAATATTGTCCTCAATATTCAAAGAACCGGGTGTTAAACCGACACTTAGAACATAAGAAGGAAATATTAGTAACCTTTATTTTAGTCTATGTACATTTTTTTTGAAGATATGTACAACATGTGGGGCAACTCCCCCACACTAGGGTGGTACACACGGGTGAAAACCCATGTTCAACTACTGTTTTTGATTACCGAGTCGCTAGCTTGACTCGACCTCGAATTGATTTGTTCATGAGGAAGCTACTGTTTTTGTTAACCGAGTCGCTAGCTTGACTCGACCCCGAATTTATTGGTCCATGGGGAAAGTTTGGAGATCCGGGACAACCATAGGTTGTATGTCCCCTCTAAAGTAGTGTTTTAACCGATGGCCATTCACTTTAAAGTTGGAACCGTCAGGTTGAGCTAACTCAACAGTTCCATATGGAAATACTCTTGCTACAGTGAATGGTCCAGACCAACGAGTTTTAAGCTTTCCCGAGAATATCTTCAATCGTGAATTGAAGAGAAGGACTCTATCACCGATGTTGAAAACACGGTTTTTAATTTTAGAGTCGTGGATCTTCTTGGTTTTTTCCTTGTAAATCAAAGAATTCTCATAAGCTTGATCACGAAGTTCGTTTAATTCGTTTAGTTGAACCTTGCGGTGATCACCCGCTGTGTGAAGGTCGAAGTTTGCATGTTTTAAGGCCCACTAGGCCTTATGTTCTAATTTGATCGGAAAGATGACATGCCTTCCCGTACACAAGCTTATATGGAGTACACCCGATGGGTGTTTTGTAAGCAGTGCGAAAAGCCCATAATGTATCATCCAGCTTATCCGACCAAGAGGCACGGTTTTCTCCCACCGTCCTCTCCAGAATCCTCTTAATACCTCGATTCGAGACCTCCACCTGCCCACTTGTTTGTGGGTGGTATGCTATAGAAAGACGGTGAGTTACACCATATTTCAGCATCACTCTTGTAAATTGTTCATTGCAGAAGTGTGTGCCACGATCACTGATAATGGCACGAGGAGTCCCGAATCTGGCAAAGAGAGATTTCAGAAAGTTAACGACTACTCGGGAATCATTGGTGGGTAAGGCTTTTGCCTAAACCCATTTTGACAGATAGTCGACAGCCACGAGTATGTATTTATTCACTCGTGAAGACGGGAATGGCCCCATAAAATCAATGCCCCACATATCAAATATTTCACAGACTTGGATGGCGTTTTGTGGCATCTCATTCTTTTTGGAAATATTCCCATGACGCTGGCAAGCCTCACATGTTTTGATAAGTTCATGGGCGTCTTTATAGATCGTGGGCCAAAAGAATCCCGAATCAAACACCTTTTTGGCGGTGTAGTTTGGGTTATGATGTCCCCTCATGGGTCCATCATGACAAGCATTAAGAATTTCCATGGCTTCTTGGCCATGGACACACCGTCGGATGACTTAATCCGCACATATTTTGAATAAGTAAGGGTCGTCCCAGAAGTAATGTTTTACATCTTTAAAGAATTTTCTTTTCTGTTGGGACGACATCCCTTTCACAACGAAATTTCCCGCATGATAATTTGCAAAGTCGGCAAACCATGGGGTAGTAGTATCATCCTGGGTAGAGATTAGATTAAGAGTCTCCAGAGGAAAAGTTTCATTAATTTCTTTTCTCTCGAGAATATCCTGATGAGGAATCTCTAACCGGGACAAGTGATCAGCAACAAGGTTCTCTGCTCCTTTTTTGTCTCGTATGAGTATATCGAATTCCTGAAGGAGCAGGACCCAACGGAGCAGTCTTGGCTTTGCGTCCTGTTTAGTGAACAGGTATTTCAACGCCGAGTGGTCCGTGTACACCACGCATTTGGTTAGGATTAAGTAAGACCTAAATTTCTCAAAGGCATATACCACAGCTAATAATTCTTTTTCTGTGGTGGTATAGTGTGCTTGAGCTTCACTCATGGTCTTACTTGCGTAGTGTATTGGCTGAAAATGTTTTAATTTGCGTTGCCCCAGAACTGCACCAATAGCGAAGTCGCTAGCATCGCACATAAGTTCGAAGGGTAAGTCCCAGTCGGGGGCAACAAGGATCGGTGCCTCGGTAAGCCTTTTCTTTAAAGTAGAAAAAGCTTCGATGCACTCGAGGGAAAAGATGAAAGGAGTATTCTTTTCAAGAAGATGAGTCATGGGCCGGGCTATTTTGGAGAAATCCTGAATGAATCTCCGATAGAACCCGGCATGGCCGAGGAAACTCCTTATGCCTTTAACAGTGGTGAGATGAGGTAGTTTAGCTATAACATCAATTTTGGCCTTATCGACCTCAATCCCACTTTTTAAAATTTTATGGCCGAGGACAATGCCCTCCCTAACCATAAAATGGCTCTTCTCCCAGTTTAGACAAAGATTAGTGTTTTCACAACGTTGAAGCATCTTTTCTAAGTGGGAGAGGCATGAGTCGAAAGAATTCCCGATGACTGAGAAGTCATCCATGAATACCTCCATGGTTTTCCCGATCATATCGTGGAAAATAGCCATCATGCACCTCTGGAAAGTGCCTGGAGCATTGCATAACCCAAAAGGCATGCGACAATAGGCAAATGTCCCGTAAGGGCATGTGAAGGTAGTCTTCTCTTGATCCTGTGGATCAATGGGAATCTGGAAGTAACCCGAGAAGCCGTCGAGGAAGCAATTATACTCATTCCCCGCTAGTCTCTCGAGCATCTGATCCATAAAGGGCAGAGGGAAATGGTCTTTGCGGGTGGCTTCGTTAAGCTTTCTGTAATTGATACATACTCGCCACCCTGTAACCAAACGAGTTGGTATCAACTCGTTATCCTCATTTGTGACAACTGTGATGCCACCCTTTTTTGGAACACAATGTATTGGGCTAACCCAAGGACTGTCTGATATAGGGTAAATCAATCCTGCATCGAGAAGTTTGATAACTTCTTCCTTGATAACTTCGTGGATTTTTGGATTTACCCTTCTTTGATGCTGCACGGCAGGTTTAAAGTCCTCTTCCATTAGGATTTTGTGTGCACAAAAATCTAGGTTAATACCCTTTATGTCTAAGAGCTTCCAAGCAATTGCTTGCTTGTGGGACTTTAAAACCTTAAGCAGCGCAGTTTTCTCTTCATCCTTTAAGTCTTTCGCAATAATGACTGGTAACTTATCGTTACCTTCCAAGAATGCATATTCTAGATGAGGAGGCAGGTCCTTAAGTTCGACCTCGGGGAAATCATCATTGGTCTCAACATATTTGACTTCCGCGTTATGAATTTGTGGAGGTAGAACAGGAATGGGAGAGGGATCTTTGTTCAATAACTTCTCAAGGAGAAGTATATCCCTCTCTGGGTCAATCTCTTGGCTATCAATTCCTTCGGGAACTGAATCACTTTTGAGAAAGGCCTCTAATTCCTCAAGGACGAAATCACTTCCCTCAAACGGAGTGAGGGAAGGAGAAGAATTAGCGATTATGGGGTGAGAAGAGGGAGTGGGGTTTCCACTCGGAGAACTATCAGCGAATCCAAGGATTTCCTGAGCATACTCCTCGGATGCAATGTCAATGACATCAATTCGGTTGACCGATTCAGCATCATAATTCGAGGAGTATCTCGAGGTTTGATCAAGGTTGAACGTTATCACTTCAGTGCCAACTCGTAACGTGATTTCCTCATCAAAAACATCGATTAATGCACAACCCTTCCTTAAGAATCCCCTCCTATGAATGAGAGGAACTCTTGGATCTGCATCGAAATCCACAACGACAAAGTCTGCCGGAAAATGGAACTTTCCCACTCTTACAAACACGTCCTCGGTAATACCAAGGGGACGTAAAATTGAACGGTCTGCAAGCTCGAGAGTCATGCATGTGGGACTAAGTGCCTGAAGAGAGAGCTTTTTCCAAACTGAGTAGGGCATTAAGTTGATGCTTGCACCAAGATCGGCCAAGGCAAAGCATTCAACCATCCCTGGGAAAATACATGGTATTAGAAATTTCCCGGGGTCTCCTAGCTTCTCGGGAAGCTGTTTCAACAGAACTGCAGAGCAGTTTTCATTGAGTGGAGTTCGTGCCATCTCAAACAGTTTTTCTTTATTGCTCAGCAGGTTTTTGATTGTCGATGCGAATTTGGGCATTAAAAGAAGAGCATCCGCGAAACTAATATCGAAGTGTAGTTCTTGAAAAATCTGAAAGAATTTTTCCATCTGATGATTAGCTTTTTCACGAAGCTTCTGGTCTTGCAATCGTGAGGGATATGGAATTGTTGGTTTTGGGTTGGCTTTTGGATTTTCAACAGGACCTTCGGTAGTTTCAAACACGACTCTTTTAGGGGGAGTCAGGACCGGGATAACTGGAGGAGGGATGTCATTGGTACCTCCGTTATTAGTAGGAAGTACCGTATCCGCAGTATCCTCAGTTTCACATCCCTCTACCAGGATAGGAGAAGAGGTAGACGAAACTGTGGGTCCTTTATGAGAAACTCTATTTCTTGTGGTGATCGCCTTTACATCGCCCCTCGGATTAGCGATCGTATTGCTAGGTAAAGTACCTGAGCCCGAGGGTCGATCATTTAAAGACTTCTTCAAGTCAGAGATTTGACTAACCAGCACTTTGTTCAGTTCATCTTGGGATTTCATAAACTTTTTTAATAACTCATCAGATGATGGTCCAGTTTGAACAATGGCTTGATTTTGGTTTGGAAAATTTTGAGCCTGATTGTTCTGGAAATTCCCATGTTGCTGGTTGTTATTACCCTGGAAGTGGTTTTGTTGTTGAAAATTACCCTGAGGGTAATTGTTCTGACCTTGATTACGGTTATAATTCCCTTGGTTCTGATTTTGTTGAACCTGGTTTTGACTAGAGTTGAAATTCCCTTGGTTGTTAAAACCTTGGTTCATTCGGTTCTGGTTCTGATTCTGGTTAAAGTTCTGGTTTCTGTTTTGACCATTTTGGTCCTGGGACTGATTAAATCCCGGTGGTCCAATGTAGTTATTGGAACGATAACTCAACAGATTTCGGTCCCCTTGCGGTTGGTAAGAATTACCTCCCGTATTGTAGGAACCTTGGGCTGCGAATATGTTCTCTTGAGTGAAGCCACCGGAGGCTGGGCACTCATGGTACGGGTGTGGACCACCACAGGTTTCACAACTGATAGTTTTATTCTGCTGATTGTGATTTGTCTGGTGAATTCGGAGAACCACAGCAGACAAATCATCAAACTTTCTGGTAAGGGTAGCTATTTCATTATTTGCCGGAGTGACTGACTTACATGAGTCATTCCTCTCTGCAGAAGAGTCCCAAAAATTGTGATGGGCAGTCATGTTTTCGATTAAGTCATAACACTCTTTAGGGGTCTTTTTCATAAAGGTGCCCCCAGCAGCAGCATTGATGGTGTCACGATGACGAAGTGTCAAACCATTATAAAAGGTATCACTAATGGTGACAAGAAGCATGTTATGATTGGGACACCGATCAATAGCAAGTTTGTAGCGTTCCCATGCCTCAAATAAGGACTCTTCGGGAAGCTGTCTGAAGTTACTAATATCGTTTCTCAGCTTTGTAACCATAGATGGTGGAAAGTATTTAGCCAAGAATTTAGTAACCATCTCATCAAAAGTATGGATCGAATTCTTAGGAAGTCGATCGAACCATGAAGTCGCATGATGAGTGAGAGAATATGGGAACAGGTATAAACGCAGGCCGTCTTCGGTGACGCCATTTTGTTTCATGCTCTGGGTGACGGTTAAAAATTTATCGAGATGCTTGTTAGCATCGTCACCCAGCAAACCGTGGAACTGACACGAATTCTGGACCTGTTGTATCATGTTGTGTTTTAGTCCAAAATCCGAGGCTCCAATTGTAAGTGGTGCAATGGGTCCACCCCTCCCGTGCATGGTAGGTTGACACAGTTCCTCCATTGTTCGGGTGTCAGGAACTGGTTCCTCCTTGGGAGGGATTGGGGGCTCGTCGTTCATTTTTAGTGTGTGTTCTTCTTCAACAGTACGTAACTCGGTTACGTTTCTATGACGATTACGTCGTGATTGTGAACGAGTGCGCATGCACTAAAAACAATTTTCAAAACAAGATCGAGGCAAAACCACAGTGAACTTAAATCCAATAATCACAAGTGAAATGGCTTCTTTGAAAAAGGTACACCAATCACAGGGATACAATGGCAAGTTTTTATCTTAAGTTTGGGAACTTATTAAGTTCACACCCCTAGTTGGTAGGTGTTCTGCCTTGGTTTGCTGTGGTAAACTTTTATGTAATTATATTCACAGTAAAATGTTTTTGGCTTTTCGTGTGTGGGTGAAAAAACTTGGACAATATTTTTGGAACTGATTCGTTAACCGAAATCGTTCCTTTAAGATTACTCGCAGGCTAGCGGGAGGGAATAAATGGATCCCTCTTCAGTTCACAATTTAATGTCAGAACTTACCTTATACCAGCTGTTTCAGGTTGTAATCTTAAAGTAAACGAAGTAATTTAACTTCACAGTTTGTTTTGTTGTTTATGATTTTCTTGGTGTTTTTAACACTTTAGGAAAAGTGTTAGTGAACTTTTTCAGATATGATTTTGATTTTTACAAAGTGATGGTATTTGTACAGGAGGGGTTTTTGAAAACCACTATACCTAAATCGTTTGAAAATACGCAACAACCTCCCGGGCAGCAGCACCAAATTTTGACTCCTCCCAAACCAACCAGTCAAGCGTGTGCAGTTGATAGGTCCACCTGGGAGAAAAAGTCAAGTATTAAAATCCATGGAAGTACAGGGAAATCCCCGGGTCGTTAAGTCCCAACGAGATTGATATTGTATTTGTAAACGATTTTGAGAATAAATGGTACTGAGGACAGTAACCAAAGATTAAGTGGGTTTGATTTACACTACTGATATTATTTGGATAATATAAAACAAGCACAATAAACAACTATGTATACACGTAAACTGAAAATGTAAACAAATACGTATGCGTACAGAGAAAAAGGTGAGTTTTAAGGAAAAAATAAACTACAGAGGTTAAAAATGAAAATTCTATAAACTTAAACTTAAAAGAAAATTAAAGTAAAAAGAAAATTATTATTTTTTTGATTATTTTATTATTTATTATTAATTATTTAATTAAAAACTACTTAACTATTTAATTAAAACTAATTTAAATTAACCTAAAAATGATAAATACTACAAATTAAACTAAAAACTTGCAAAAATATTTTCTAAAACTTAAATGAACTTGAAGAAAGTATAAAAAATTAAAAATAAATATTTTTGTCTTTTTATGTGTTTTTTATTAATTAATTACTAATTATTTTAGTTAAACTAAATAAACTATTTTAAATTACTAAAAATACTAAAACAACTTAGAAAATTATAGAAAAATTTATAAAACTAATTAACCATCACAGGAATCCTAAAAAATTATAAAATTATTCTAAAAATTATATTTAGGCTAATTTACTAATTAATTCCTTATTTATTAATTAAAATCTAATTAACTAAATTAATTAAGGAAAATAGGAAATGAACAGTAACAATTAGGAAATTATTTTCTGAAAACACCTAATGGTTTAAAAAACTTAAAAAAATAAATAAAAAGATACTACTATTAAATAAAAATTATTAAAACTATTTAATTAACTAATATTACCTAATTATTAATTAAACTATTATTAATTAAAATAAATATTAGTTTAACAGTAAAAATTATGAAAAAATTACAGTAAGTATATTAAGTAATGAAAAGCCTAGGAAAAATAAACTTGGTCCAACAGCTTATTCAAATAAGCAGTTATAAGCCAAATGGCTTATTTAAGCTTATTAAGCCAAAACCACCTTAAGTATATTAATGTTGCAATACTAAACGGAACTGGTGCCCCAGAGCTTTTGGAAGGGGGTGTGTTACTTATACATGCATGCTATCTAGAGGTCCCAGGTTCGATTCCCACACACCCCAATTTTATTGCAAATATTTATTTTTTTTGATTTTCTTTTTACCAACCTATGAAATAAGCTAAAATAAGAAACTTTAAAAAAGGAAAACTTTTTAAAATAGCCAAATAAGCTCTGTATGAGCTTATTTGCTTATCAGTTGGCTTAAAAAGCCAAATTTGGTTTTTTAATAAGCTAAATGCTACAACTAAGCTACAAAATGGAAACCTAGGATATTTTAAGCTATAAGTAATTCAAAGATACTGAGGATAAGCTAAAAGGCACCAATAAGCATACTCATAGGCCTTAATAAGCAAATAAGCAAATCCTAGTACACTGATTTCCAAACACCCCTTGCAGTCAACTCTTTGGTCAAAATAAGCTTATGAAATAAGCTCAAAAAGACAAAATGATGATTGGAGTAGCAAGATGAGCTGGAAAGGTTTCAAAAAAGCTAAAGCTTACCAAGTGGAGATCATTGGTGAGCTTATTAGAAGCCTATGAAATGTGCTCAAACAAACTGATGACTCAGTATGCACAGTGGTGATGGACAAGGTAAAAGCTACATGCAGCCCTATCTAATAAGCTTGCAAACCAAAATAAAGCTTGGAATCCTAAAGTTTGGTGGTTGGGCTTTCCAATAAGCTAAACTACACAGGCTAAGGACCACAATTGAGCTCAATAAGAGCTTATGGATTTGGTACAACTACACTGATTGCTCAGTGTAGTGTATTGCTTGGAACAAATAAGGTGAGCATAATAAGCAGTGAAGATAAGCAATCTATAGAAAATGAAAAGTGCAAATAGCAAGTATGCCAGAAGGGCTTCACAAAGCAGCTAAACACACAAGCTAAGGCCAAATATTAAAGCTTATGCAAGCTTATCAATATGACTATAAATCTGTGCACAGGGCAACTTTTTGAAAAACTACTAAAAGAAAAGCACTAAATAAGCTGTTTAACTACTTTAATAAAAATTATCAAAAATACTATTAATAAGATCAGCAACAAATTATTATAAACATACAAGCTCAAGCCCTATAATCAAATATCAAGCTCATGAGAAAATTCCCAAGTTTATTCAAAAACCTTTGTGACTGAAATTTGACTTTTTATCAATTACAGCTAAGTTGACTTATATGAGCTTTGATCCTAATTTATTGATTTATTATGTTAAACTAAGCTATAACTTAATGACAGAAGGCTATATTAACTAGTATTATACTAAATTACAAGATTATACCTACTAATTCATTCACAGTAAACTAATTTGAAGATTTAAATCAAAGTTTGACTATTTCTCCAATAGGGACTGAGTTTTATGGTTTCTAAAGTCTAAGTAAGACCAAAGAAATATATTTGAACCAGAATTAGAAGCTTACATAGTCTTTATCACAGCAACACAGTTACATCTAAACACTCCTTAAAAAGTGTAATGATGTGATTTTCAAAGAGAAACCACAATCTATGCTAACATACTGATTTGCAGACTTATAATATAGTACAATGATCCTAGATAAGCACAGAACAACAAGTATTAATCACTGATTACTAATATTATGACCTAAGCTAATTTTGACAGTTAAAAATAAAATACAAAACAATAATCAATTATAAATAACAAGCCACTAATTTTAGGCAAAATTACTATTAACTAACACCAAATAAGCTTACAGAACTAAAGAGAAACAATGAAAAGCAGTTGAATCAGTACAAAGCTTAAATTGAGAATTGAGCTTACAATTTTTGCATTCCAGCTAATAACCAAGAACAAGGACCCAAATTCTTTCCTATAAGCCTTCCACACGGCTTCTAATACCAAAGGCCATCCAAAATGAACCCTGCTCCAGCCTTGTTCTTCATTGAACACTTGGTTTTTTATTTATTTTCTATTTTTCTTATTTTTTTTATAATTTTGAGTTTAAGTGTGAATACTGAATTTAACTACTATAATGCTTTCAATAAGTTACTAAATGGACTTATATGAGATTATAAGTCCAATAATAACAGGTTTAAGCACTATATAAGCTAATGTAAGATTTTGAGTAATTGAAACTTGCATAAACTTTAAATGACTAAAAGATTATAATTGAAGCTTGAAATAAGTTTATATTAATACTAAAAACACTAGTACAATACTTGGAAACTGAAAATTGAACTGAGATTGCAAACTATTACTTAAACGACATACATGAATTGAAACTAAGAAAACTATATATTCTTCCTCATCCTCTTGCTCCTTTTATAGCACTCCAAATTGTTCCACGTGGCCTTTTGAGTGAATCCCACCTCTTTTCAAGCTTTGGATCCCATCAATTGATCTCAGTCGTTCAAATCTACTTTTGGCGCCAAAATTCGAAAGGGTTGCTTGTAGCCGTTTTCCAGGCATTAAATGCTTCTGATTTGACTATTGAAGGTGAGGGGGGACAATTTGGAGTGTAAGTGTGGTTTATTGGTGGTGGTGTAAGGTGTTGCAGGTTGTAGGGTGGTGGACGTTGTAGGTGTTACACGTGGAGTCCCCTGGTGCAAAACCAGGGGAAGGGGTTTGGTTTAGAGGGTGACAGAGGGGTTTATGATGTGGAAAGGTGAAGGCAAGTGGTGAAGGTGGATGGTGGTGGAGGTTAAGCAGGTGACGAGGGGGGTTGAAGAAGGTGGAGGTCAACTGGTCAACGAGGTCAACATATTTGACCCCGTTTTTATTTAAAAGGGATGGATGGGCTTTTTTGTGTTTTGGGCTTAGGGATAAAATGGGTGGGCTGGTTTTTATTATTTGGATTTTAAGGAGTTGGATAATAAGGATAAATGGATCCGGTTTGGTTTTGGTGTTAAATAAAGCCCAAGGACTAAATGTGTAATTTGATGAAACTTTAGGGCTGATCATTCCATATTTCCAAAGTATCACAAAGGGCCATTCCTGCCATATAACATTAGTACAAGGATATTATTTGTATTTTTTTCATTTTAAAACCTCCAGGGACCATTTATGTAATTTCACCAAAGTTGAGGGGGTGAAATTGTAATTTCCCACAAGTTATCAAAAAGTTTCAAATTGTATTTTATGAATAGTACAAGGGTGATATTTGATACAATTCCATTTTAAAACACCTAGGGACTAATTTTGCCAATTTTGAAACTTGAGGGTTAAATATTGCCATTTTGTGAAAACTTTCATCCAAGGATTTATAGTGAACATGTTTGATTTCTCAAGGACTTAAATTGACTTTTCTTTCATTTTAAACCTTCAGGGACTAGTTTGACAATTTTTGAAAGTTGAGAGACTGAAACTGCCACTTATGCAAACTTTGTACGTTTTTTATCTGTTTTTGATTATTTTGCATTTGAAACATATAAAACACACTTCTAAGATATTTTCAGTATTTTGATGCATATTTGAGTGTTTTTGAATGTTTTGGCAGTTCAAATTGGTATAAAATGATGAGTATTTAGACACTCATCAAGTACTTGTTCGTGTGGCCACGTGGGCCTTGGATTAGATTGGTTCTAGCTACGATTAGAACTCGACATTGTGCTTAGTGTCATTAAGCCTTGTGTAAGCATGTGTACGGATTGCTCCACCTGCAGGAGTGTGTTGATATAGTGATTGATAACTCTTGAGTGTGGTACTCGGGGAGTAGAGTAGGACGGAGAGTGAGTTTCGTGTCAAACCACTATAAATCGCCGCGTCTATTGGTTGTGTTCTTTCCTTACTCTTTACTTTACTTGTTTATTTGTGTATGCTAGTAACCAAATTGATATCACATAACTAGTAGAACTCAACATGTTTGTAAATGAAAAATAACCGGACCTAAAATGGCGAAACGATTTAGAAAATTAAAAAGAAGCGCTGAAACTATTCAACCCCCCCTTCTAGTTTCTACAAATTGGTATCAGAGCTTCGTTTATCAAGATCTTTAAAGTATTCTGTACTTTAAAACTTTAATCGATCTATGGAATTTACAAGGGCATTATTTGAATGAGCCACCATTTTTCGAAAATGAAAATCTTGTCATTTGGAAAAATGAATTTGAAAGTTATGTGAAATCAATAGATCATAATATTTGGCATGTCATTTCAATTGATGATTTATAATCAATAAAAGGAAGTTTTGCTAATAAATTTTTCATAAGAAATTGGAATGAAATATTTGAAGAAAAAATTTTGATTTATGAATCTCTGCCGAAAATTGAGATTGATAAAACAATTTTATGTCAAAAGGCAAATGGCATTTGGTAAAATGGTTTAAACATACATCAAGGAAATGTTCAAGCCAAAGATGATAAAAATGTGATATTAGAAAAATACTTAGTTTAAGTAGAATCATATAATACTAGTTTGAATGTCTTCATTGTAGGTAATGTTACCGACAAGAATTTCTTGAGCAACCTAGTTGGTGTAGAATCTACTTGCTTTGATGAGATGACAATTAAAAAGACAATTTACGGTTAATGTGCAATGTGGATAGCTAGCTAAGAAGACAATACGCGCCTTAAGTATGTAGAAAATCAAATGGTTATCTCACCAAGCTGATTGCATAACTAATCATGTGGATAAATTACCAATTGAGTATCATCTAGTCTTGCATCACCAACAACACATGTTTTGGTTATGTGCTAATATGGATAGCTAAAGACCAAGGTAAGTCTTCTTGCTAATCTTGACTATTATGTTTGCTATTTGATTGCTTGCTATATGTTCATGTAACTACATGATTAAAGATTACTTGCTTGCACGCTAGATAAACTTTGTGTGCAAATATGTGCTAGATATTATGTGTTACTTAGACATTAAGTCTAATTGCTTATCCCTCATTGGATTCAAGCAAACTTTTTGGAAAAATAATGGTCTTACCACAAACATGATTGACTTCTAGCCAACTCGATGCAAGTCTCGTCTTTGAACTCCTTCTCACTTGCTACTTTTTCACTTCTCCTGTTTTGACTCAAAATCCACTCTTTATTCAAGCGTATCGAGTCTTTCACTTTTCTTATGTCTCAATTCCACTCCATACCCATTCCTTAGCCTACTCGTGCACATTGAGTCATCTTCGTGTCTTATAATTCGAAGTGTTATGTTTTAAAACCATCTAAAACTAAAGACTTTTCATAAAGACCAAAACAATAAAAATCTTCCAAAACCCACAAGCTACTGGCGACGGTCCATTTTCGACTGACGGTTCCTTTTCGATAAAGGACCGTCCAGCTTTTTGAGACTGCACCCCGTTTTATTTCTACAGATTATCCAATAACAAACCAAACATCCCCTTTGCTGCAGAAGTGACGATTTTCGAACCTCACTCCCCAAAATCTTACTTACCCAAAATCAAATCAATTCAAAGTCTTCCAATTCAAGATTATCAATGATTCGTTGTGTTTTGGTGTGTGCAAACAACAATTTATCAAAATATCAACAATTTGTCGTGAGACAAATAAACGTGAAGTAATACAAGTAAACCGTTTAGGAAAACGATTATCTCGTAAAACTTGTGAAAGTGATATTCAAATTGTGAGACCGGGAAGTGATTTCCCGGGTCGTACCCCAACGAGGTGTGAATGGAAAGCTTCGAGTGAGATTGAGATTAAAATCTTGTATGATTGGAAAGGTTATTTGGCATTGTTGTACGTTAAATTAACGAAAATTACAAATTAACGAACGAAAATAGAATAAACGTAACCTAAATAGAAAATTAAACTAAGGAATGCTAAGAACTATTTAAAATAACCTAAAATGCTACGGGAAACAAAAAATAGGTATCGGGAATCCTAAAAATCAAAAATTTCACATAAACGTGACGTTATTTCTAAATAAACGTCAACGCGCAAATAAAAACGTGAATTTAGAGCTACACAAGTCCTACGGGTTTCCAAATAATTTTCTTACTCACTAAATGACAAAAGAAAATTAAAAAAAAAAAAGAAAATTAATTTTTTTTAACAAAAATTGTATTAATTATGAATTAACACTAATTAAATTATGATAATTAAACTACAACTCCTAAAAATTTGAAATCTTTTTAATAAATTCTAAGAGATAAAAAAAAGGTTTAAGAAAAAAAAAGGACACGGTTAACAATAAGGGGCAAATAAGCTAAATAAGCTGAAAAGTCTTATTAGCAAAAATTAGACAAAAAAAAAGAAGGTTAAAAGAGTTAATTGTGTAGAACTAAACAAAAAGACCCAAGGGCGCTTTTGGTTATGTGTTGTGATGGTGAGTCTGTTGGTGGACGTGAGGTCGGGGGTTCGAATCCTACCCCAACCTTTTTGCAAATTTCTCTCTTTTTTTATTTATTTTTTTATTTTTTATTTTTTTTTTATAAACACAGAACAAAAATTCAAACTCAGTGATCTCTTTTTTTTTTTTTTTTTTTTTTTTTTTATAGAACAGTGACTTAAGCAAATTACAAATATCAAATTGGGTTCAATTCTTTGATACCTCGTTCCAAGATTAAATCTAATGAACTTTCATTCTTAAAATTAAACCACACTTTTTTTCTTTCTTTTTTGCGTTTTCAAAATTTTCAAGACTCTTATCAAATTTAAGCAAAAAAAAAAAAAACTAGCTTCGATACACCCATTAACAACAATAAACACAGCAACAACACAAATTTAAAAACAAGGACTTCGAACAAGAGGATTACAACATCCAAATCATTCAAGAACAACTAGATCCATCAGTAGCAGTCACGACTATGAAACCATTAGCAACAATAAGAATTTCAACTAGTAGCGAGAGTAACACATAACCACGAACAATCAACGGGAACCAAGCAAGCTATGTCGAGAGGGAGTTAAGCTCATCATTACCTAAACTACTGCATCTTTAGAAACTGAATGTATTTAAATCGAAACAAGACAAAGCTCAGTTTGGTGCATTCCTTCCTACCATTAATCAAATTTTAACCAGAAAAATGATAGTAAAAAAAGGGTTTTGACTTAATTAGTTTATAACTGCGTTTCTAATTCTATGATACCACTTTCTAACTCTAACTTCCAAACAATCTATACCCTACGAAAAGCAACTTATGAATATCTAAACCAACTCAAGCTATACTAACTAGTAAATTACAGTAACATCTTTACTAACCTTAGTCTATCCTACACATAAAAGAAAACGATTCAATCTCAGATTTATCACAAAAGGTTTAGAACATCATAAAAAAAAAAGTCGAGCATGCAGAAACTTAACTAAGCAATATACGACAACATTAAAAATAAAAATTGAGAACAAAGATCAAATTAAATTAAAAATACAAAGTACCTTGACAATTTTTAGCTAAAAATAAACCTGCCTCTTAAGGCTACACATCAAAACTATTTATACTAAATAACTACTAGGGTTTCTTCTTGGATTCCAATGTCTTGTGTTATCTTTTGCTTTTCTTGGACGAATTTCGATCCTTGGATTAAATCTCAAATAATCACAACCCTTCAATCAACTTTGGCACCCAATATATGTTGAGGATGGATGACGGGGCATGGCATCTTGTGACTCTTTCCTTGGAGAATGAGATGGAGCTTTTTGAGGAGGGGGTGGTAGGTACGAGTTTGTGAGGGGTTTGGGGGATGTTAGTGGGATGGGGTTTTTGAGGTGTTGGGAGTTGGGTTGAGTGTAGCAGAGGTTGGAGTGGTGGTGGTGGCTTAACTTCTGGATAATTGAGTGAAGCAGAAGGGAAGAGGGGGGCGTGATACTGATTAGGTTAAAAAGGGGGGAAGGGGACGCTATATTTATTTAACGTTTTAGGTTTTGAGGGTGAGTGGGCTTAAGGGATGTTTTGGGCCAAGGTGTGTGGATGTGGTGAGGGCTTGAGGGTTCATTGGGCTTGGTTGGGTTTTTATATTTTTGTTTGGATTGGATTTTCATGAAACAAAAAAAAAGGTGTCCGTTTGGTATTGTAAATTTAGTAACACAAGGACCGAAAGTATAGTTTGTTGAAATTTGAGGGGCCCTTTCTGCCTATATCACAAACATCTCCAACGGACCAAACTTGACAAGTTATAATTCCACAAGACTCATAAAATCATTTTTCTCCAAAATGTAATTCCCGAGGACCACTTTTGTCATTTTTGAAACTGCAGGGACCAAACATGTAAACTTGTTCATTTTGAAAGATTTTCACCCAAAGATCATTATTTGGTAAACTTTGATTTTTTTTAAAGACTTGGTTTGACTTTTCTTTCAAAATAAATGCTTAGGGACTAGTTTTGACAAATTTTGAAAGTTGAGGGACTGAAACTGCCAATTATGCAAACTTTGTTCATTTTTCATTTGTTTTCAATCATTTTGCATTCAAAACATATAAAATGCGATCTTTGGGATATTTTCATTATTTTGATGCATTCTTGAATGTTTTCACGCGTTTTGACAGTTAAAATACGGTAAAAATGATGAGTATTTACACACTCATCAATCCCCCACACTTGAGTATTGCTAGTCCCTAGCAATCTTTTGTGAAAAACTTGATGGATTTGAAAATCTCTTAACCAAAGCCATCACTTCTGGAGTAGCCAGGTGTAAGAACTGTGGCACACCTGATAACCGTGTGATTTTGAGCAAACCACCAGCTGTCAACGGATTTGATTTGTCTTTACCAAAAGCCGTTTGCTTCTGGACTAGCCAGCTCTTTATGGAATAGTCAACATCTTGGTGAGCTGATTACCAATTATGGTTTTTCCACGGCCTTTACCACAAGCCATAATCTTGCGGGCTAGCCAACTCATTAGCTTTTGAGGATAATGGGGAGTTGAGGAACCATACAATTTTTGGCAAATTGCAAGCCATGAACGGGTTTGAGTTATCTTTACCAAGAACCGTTTGCTCCTGGATTAGCCAATCCTTTTTGTCGTTTAGACTTGGCGGACTGATTACCACAAAAATTTTGAAATAAAGTGAATTTTTTTTTTTAAATTTTTGCAAAAAACGGGGGTACTAGACGATATAGTTTGATAAAATTCGCTAGAATTTTCCCCTCCCCCACACTTAGAGTTGAATATTGTCCTCAATATTCAAAGTCCCGGTGATTATGCCGAAATTTTGAATGAAAGACGAGAATATTAAAAGCTAACTGTGGGAATGTCATTTGTATTTTTCACTTTATTTATTCAAACACATACATTTTCTTTTTTTCTTCTTTTTTTTTTTTTTGTTTTTTTTTTTTTTTTGGAATAGATATGTACATCTCAAGTAGCTGCGGGGGGTGGCCACTCCCCCACACTAAGGTGTTAGAAAATAGAAGGAAATCAGATACACGGGTGAAAACCTATGTTTGTTGTTACTTGTTTTTGTTTATCGAGTCGCTAGCTTGACTCGATCCCCGAATTCATTGGTCCTTGGGGAAGCAATATGTGGAAGAAACAATCTCCATCGGACTTTCATTCACGATATTTGGATAAACATATGAAGCACGAGAAAGTTCCACTTCGATGAGATAACCGCAGGTATTCAAATAGTAAAAACTAGTAGCAAGAATACCGGGGTCAAAGATAGTGTTTTCACTCCCGAAGGAATGAGAAAGAAGAGAGATCACACAAAATGTGATGAGGGGAACAAAGACATTGGAATCTTTGTTCATGAACTTGAGCTTACTTTGCGAGATTGGAATTTTAACATGTAAGCTTATAGAAATCCCGGGAGGGAGGATTGGTATGAATTTATCATTATGACATTTCTCATGATAAAATACATCTTCCCCCGGGTCATGATCAACATAATCATGAGTGAGATCATTGTTGAGACAGAATAGAGGGGATTCACTTTTCTCCAGAATTAAAAGTTTCTCGGATGAAATTGGTGACTTGAAATTCTTATCAGGAGTCTTTTTCATTGTAAAAGGAGTTTTTACATCATCGAGTATTCCTGGATTGAATACTTTGTTTTCACAAAAAAAATGATGCTCAATGGAAGACTCGGAAGGGGAGAGTGAATCACCCTCTAAAAGGGAGAAATCATGAGAAACAATTGACGGTTCATCAGTTACATTTTCCATTTTTGGTTTCTTTTCATCAAATGTGTTGTCATCACAAGATTCGCCATACAAAAGATTTTTCCATTCATTTTGATTGGCTTCAAAGTCGAAGAGATCATCATCACTTTGAGAATCACTAAGGTCGGAGTTAGGATTAAGTGATGGATCATGATACAAAAGACTTTCAATTTCTTTGAGATCCGATTCAAAGTCAAAGAAATCGTCGTCACTTCCCGATGGAAGTGGATCGATGTGAGCGAGTTCATCGGAGAACTCCTCAAGAAGAAAGTCAACATTAGAAGTGGTACTGCCACTACTAGGTTCTTTGGATTTGGGGAACACAGAAGAATGACCATTGGAGGAGAAATCCATGACATCGATGCTTTTAACCGAAAGTTTCTTATGCTTGGAAGCATCGGTGTGAAAAATCATTTTTTCATTATCAATCCTCAAGGTCAAAGTATTCTCATAATGATCAACTAGGGCTTTTGCTGTACGCAAAAATGGTCTCCCTAGGATGAGAGGAACTCTCGGGTCAGCTTCATAATCAACCACCACAAAGTCGGCAGGGAAGATAAACGTATTCACACGAACAAATACACCTTCAGCTATACCGACTGGGTGAGTAATAGAGCGATTAGCTAACTCTAAGGTCATACGAGTCGGTTTGAGTGTTCCCATTCCAAGTTGTTCATAAATTGACAAAGGCATGAGGTTTATGCTAGCCCCTGAATCGGCTAGAGCATTAGAAACCTCTTGATCATCTTTCAAAGAACAAGGAATGAGAAATTTTCCAGAATCTTCAAGCTTCTCGGGAAGCTCTTTGAGAAGAACTGCTGAACATTGAGCATTAATCGGTGTTTCAGCAAGTTCAAGCAATTTTTCTTTATTGCTAATGAGATTCTTGAATGTGGAAGCAAATTTCGGCATGTAAAGAAGAGCATCCACAAAACTAATGTCGAAGTGAAGTTTTTGAAAGATTTCAAGAAACTTCTTCATTTGGATATCAGTTTTATCACGGAGTTTTTGATCATTAAGCCTCGAAGGATATGGAATTGAAGGCTTAGAAATGCTCTTTGGAAAAACAAACTCGGGAATTGACGTTTGGACGACCGAAGGTTAGAGGTGTGCGGTACTTCGTGGGCTTGAGGATTGCACCTTGTCCTTTGTCGCCTTAGGTTCACGTTCCACTACCTCAGGAGGAGAAGAAGATGAGGTAGTAGGAATCGCGGGTCTATCATAAGAAACACCACTACGGGTTGTGATCGCCTTTACTTCGCCCTTCGGGTTGGCGATCGTGTTGCTAGGTAGCGTTCCCGATCCCGAAGGTCGATCATTTAAAGACTTCTTTAGTTCAGAAATCTGACCGATCAACAACCTGTTTGTTTCTTCTTGAGCTTTCATAAATTGTTTCAATAACTCATCGGTTGGTGATGGAGTTTGAACAACGGCTTGATTTTGAGAAAAATTTTGAGCTTGGTTGTTTTGATTGAAACCTTGATTTTGAAAATTTCCATGGTTTTGATTACCATGAAAATTGTTTCCTTGATTGAAATTACCATAACCTTGGTTTCTATTCAAGTTGCCTTGATTTTGAGAACCTTGGTTGTAATTTCCCCTTTGATTTTGAAATTGATTCATAGGGGCCTGAAATTGGTTTTGAACATTTCTTTGTTGTTGATTTTGATTGAATTGATTTGGATTATTGGGTTGAGAAAAACCGGGTGGACCACTTTGATTGTTAGTACGGTAATTTGGTTCCATTTGAGGACGGTATTGGTTACCTCCTTGATTAGAATTACCGACTATCGCATTGACTTCAAATGGATTGCCATCGGTGGCAGTACAATTGTAGTAAGCGTGTGGACCACCACAAGTAACACAAGTGTCAACCTTTTTGACTTCAGCAGGTTGAGAAGAAACTTTCTTAGTTTTGGTGAGAACCAAAGCATGAATAGCTTCCGTGAGCTTGTCAAGTATAGCATCGGTGCTAGATTGAGCCACGGGTGATGAGGAAGAAGGACCAACATTAATTTGTGAAACAACCGATTTGCTTCGTGGAATGCGGACCTTGGATTTGTTTTCAATGATCATCAAAGCATCTTTGGTGGTGCGATTCAAGAAGTTGCCTCCCGCAGAGGCATTAAGAGATTCTTGATCGACTTGGCTCACACCATTATAGAAAGTGTCGAGTTGGATTAACTCGGAGAAACCGTGATGAGGACATTTACGAAGCATGTCCTTGTAATGATCCCATGCCTCACCGAATGATTCATCAAATTTTTGAGTGAATTTCATGATCTCATTCTTGAGGGCGGTGGTTTTAGATGGAGGAAAGAATTCGTTCACAAACTTCTTGACTAAATCTTCCCACATTTTAAACGATCGAGGGGGTTGTTTGTCTAGCCAATTTTTTGCAACCCCATCGAGGGAAAACGGGAAGAGAAGAGGTTTGATAGCCTCCTCAGGGACATTTTTGCATTTGATGGTAGATGTAATTTTGTTGAACCATTGAATGTGATCTTGAGGATCGTCCCTCTCGAAACCGTAGAATTGACGCGAGGTGACTAAGTTAATCAACCCCGTCTTAAGCTCGAAATTGTCAGCCACGATGGCTGGAATGATGATAGCATCTCCGTAACCCTCGATGGGTGCTTGGAGAAGCTCATTCATAGTGGGCTCGGCCGCCATGATTGGAATAGTACGAAGCTCGGGTTCGACTATTCGATTGGTACATCGTCGATTACGCCTTCTTTTTGCAATGTTATTAAGCGACTGCAAAGGGCTTTTTGACGTAGATGAACGTGTGCGCATGCACCACAAAAATATCAATTAAAACAATACCACTTTAAAGACAAGGGAACTTAAACCAATAATCAAGAACGCAAGGTTAACTTCTAAAGAAAAACGCACAAAGGAGCGGGAGAGAAGAATGGATCTCTCACTGTGCGAAGTTCGTTGGATTGCCACATACCGTTTCGACTCCTCTTAAAGTGTGTTTTTCGTTTAAAAGTTTTCCAAAACGCAAGTGATACAAAGGCAAGTTTTGATCTTTTGTTTGGGAACTTATTATGGTCACACCTCCAATTGGTAGGTGTTCTGCCTTGGTTTGCGGTGGTAAGATTTTAACGTTGTATTTATTAAACAATGAAACGGGAAAATCTTTTTGTGTTTTTCTTTATCTTATATAGATATACTACATATACTAGAAACAAAAGAAAAATATTTTTGGTTTTTTATACGTTTTATAAAAGCGTAACTTCTTGCGAAGTTTCTACAAGACTAATCGTCTAAACCTTATCGAGACTTTCGACACACAGCCTCCCCGGCAGCGGCGCCATTTGATTCGTTATGTTTTGGTGTGTACAAACAACAATTTATCAAAATATCAACTGTTAGCATTGGAAGTGTTGATCATCAATGGAATCAAAGAGAGATCTCAATGATCGCCCCTTAGGGGGAGATTGTTAGAAATAGAAGTGACGATCATTATTGTATCAACGAGTCTTGTAATAATGTTGTAATAGTCTTGTAGTTTAGTTAAGGGTAAACGGGCTTGGAACATCTCAAAACTTTCTTTCCATCAATGGACGTGGAACCTATCAATGGAAACTACCTCTTTATGGCAAATCATCAGGCAACAACATCAAGCAGTGATTCTGATCTTCCTCCTACTTATGATTCAGATCCATTCCATGAGGTACCAAATTATGGTAATAATGCTAATCTGTTTGCTCATGAGAAGCCACATTATGTGCCACCTGAACCTAATTATGATACATATGTGGGGGAGCAAGTTAATACCAATGCTAACTATGCAACTCCATACACGGATCCTAATGGAGTTCAAGTTGCACAAAATGGTGCTAATGATGAGGAAACCCGTGCTTTGTTTGAATCATTATTGAATAATTGTCGTATTGAAATCGAGAAAGTGAAAAAGGTCAATCGCGATGTTAAAACTGCGAATGTTAAATTGACCGCTGAGCTTGAGAGTTACAAGGAAAACGCTAAAGCTTTTGAATTTCATAACAAAAGATTGTCTGAATTAGAAGCTGGTTATCAAAATTCCGTTTCAAGGGAAAAACAATTGCAACTCAAGTTTGATACACTTGATGTTAATTCTTTCAAGAAGATAAAAGCTTTAAACGCGGAAATTTCTGATTTACAAAACCAACTTTCTAAACAAAAAACAGCTTATACCAATCTTGAAAAAGAAAGGGATGAGTTGAAAAAGGACTTTGCAAAGAAAGAAGATAAACTTTTGGCCGAAATCGTAGAGTCAGAACACATGATTGCACATTTAGAAGAATTAGTGGTTAAGTCGGGTCAGTCAAGTCAAACAATGAAAATGATTTCAAATCAAACTAATCCGATTTACCATACTAAACATAAAGTGGCTCTTGGTAACAACACCCCCAGTAATCTCAAGAAAGCTCAGCAAGAACAGAATGTTTTGTATAATGGTAATGTTATTTACACTAAACATGATCCTCCCGTCGTTCGTGATTCTGTGCAAACGATAGAACAAGTCGAAGAGAGCATAAATAAAATGAAACAAAAGAATTTGAAACCCATTGATTACAACAAATTGAACAAACTTTCAGGAATTACTTTTGTTCCACAAAAAGAACTATCGGTGTTTTCCATAAAACGACCATTTTCAAAAATGTTTTCTAAGAAAGTAATTGCTTCCAAATCTCTTTCAAAAATAGAACAAATGTCTTCTAACAACACTTTTAATACAAGTGAGGCTAGAGACATTCTGGATGACGTTAAAAAGAGAATTCAAGAACTTCAAAATATTGTTGCTTCTAAAACTACAATCAATATTAACAACTGGCATTCCAGTTTTCATATTGAGCAGAAAAAAGTTTCTGAAAATGAAATTACTATCCCACTGAATAACATCAGTGCGAGGGTAATCCATTTTGAACAAGCTTTCTTAAAAGAAACGGCCGACTTTGTCAAGGACCACAAATCCCTGGTAAACGAAGCTAATGATACTCGTGAAAACATGAATGTTTTGGAAAACCTAAATGATTCTCTCTTCGAAGCTGTTATGACGACTGACATTATGTCCATCATTTTACAAACATATTCTGTTCAAGACGATGAACGACTAAGAGCTGAGACCTCCGCAATTGTTTCAAAATATGAAAATGCTCTTATAAAGCTTGAAAAAGAAAACGTGTCATATTTTAAACAACTTGAATGAAAATTAGAGGAATGCAAGTATGACAAATTGTCGTATGAGCATGCCTACAAGGATATGAAAAAGGAAAATGATCTTTTGAAAGCTCAGCTTGAAAGTATAAAAGGGAAGGGTGTGGATACTAAGTTTGCAAAACCATCGACTTCGGAGAAACCAAATGTTTCTAACACGGTTCAAAAACCAAAAATGTCAATTTCTCGGTTTGCTCCAAAAGTCGATGAGAAAAAAGATTTGTCAAAACCAGTCACTCCACAACCCTTGCTCAAGAAAAAGGAAATGGAAAAGATTGTTGGAAAACGAAAATTGGTTGTTGAAAGAAACACAAATGTGAGTGCACCTAGCTCTTCTAGGAATAGTACACCAAATGTGACTTCAAAAACTGTTAAAGAGTCTGTTGGTTCTAATGATATTGTCCATAATCACCATCTAGAAGAAGCTAGGAAAAAGGTACAACATCGAAAAGACGGAATTTTAGGTGCAAAACCTAGTGTGATGAATTCTACAAGATTCCAAAGCACTGCTAGTAGTAGTAAACCATTACCTAGGAACAATCTAAAAATTACTAGGGATTGGCTTGCATCTAAGAGTAGTGGCACAAAAGAGAATGCTAGGAGCGTAGAATGCAATACAAAGAATTCCAAAGTCTCATCGAACTACAAACAATTTTCAAAAGACTGTAGTGACAAAATTAAAATTGCTGTGTTAAACAAGAATGTTGAATTTATCTGTCCTACATGTCAAAAATGTGTTTTTTCAACTAATCACGATACATGTATTGCAAAATTTATCAAGAAAAGAAAGTCATGTGTCAAGACACAATCCACTAAGACACCAAATAGAAACAAACCCGTTGATAAGAAGCAAGAGGTTAAGAAACCTAATAGGTGGATACCGAAAGGATGTAGTTTTTAGAAGACTGAGACTTCCGCTGTATCTGATAAGAAGACTATGTCTAGATCTTACCTTAGGTGGATTCCTACAGGAAAATTTTTTAACACAGTTGGTCTTAGATGGATTCCCACAGGAAAGATTTTTGATAGTTGCAGCAAGACAAATAATAGTGATAATCATCAGGTTAAGGAAGTAGAAACTATTACAACCGTTGATAGTCAACACCCGCAGAGTGATGATTCATGTACTTCTAACACTGTTATTTGTGAAACCTCTTCGTCTTCGGTTGTAGGTGCTTCAACTATCTCAGAACCCAGTTCATCAGAGGGCTCAAATTCTGTAAATTCTATAAAATCATTCTTTCAATCTTCTATTTTTGATTTTCCTTTTCTTTTATATAAAAAAAAAATACAAAAATAGAAAATTTTCAAAATATACAAAAACAATATAAAATCAAAAAATCCAAAAATATTCTTCTCACGGCATGTCTCTCGTATAAATCAATATTCTGTACGTTTCTAGAAATGTCATTCAACAATGATACGGACATGTACAGATGCTTGAGCGGGAGTTCTTTTTAATGTTCTTTTTAAAACATGTCGTTTCTCAAAAGTTTCTTCACAATGGCTTTCGTATACATCAGTCCAAAAGCCGGACTTCAATGATGACTTTTGATTATTTTCAAATCAAGGACTCGTACGTTCAATGACGAAATCTTCTTCAAAAAGTTCGAGTCTAAACAAACGAAAAAGATTTCAAGCATAAACTCGTTTTCAAACAAAATCCTTGAGCACTTTTTCAAGATTGTTCAAAAGATTTCTCATAATCTCTCAAAATTAGTGCTCAAGATAACTCCCTCTAAACCTTTAAATTGATTTAAAATGAGCTATCATTAAGGGGGAGTATAAAAAAAAACTAAAAAACTAAAATGTTCCGATTTCATGCAAAATCAAATCTGTTTTCTCTCCAAAAAGCTTTTTATTAATCAGTTGATATCAAAAATATCACGCTATGCTATTTTTGAGGGGGAGAAGACATGATTAAAATGTGATCAAAGATGTTTAAGATTGTGGCTGAATCTCAAAAGAGCTCGACTCAGAAAGTACCAATGAATTGACGAAGCTTAAAATGTCAGTAATCGAAAAGACTTGTCCTGGACGGGTAATAATTTCAAGCTAGTCTAACTAGTGATGTAAGCGTGTCTCGAATAGGACTTGTCTGAGTAGAATGTACCGTATCGAGAGACTTTCTTTGGACTTGACCAGGACGGGTAATAATTTCAAGCTAGTCTAACTAGTGATGTAAGCGTGTCTCGAATCGGTCATGTTCACTGAAAGTGGATCAATTCAAAAAGTGCAAATTCCTCCCGCGTGTGCAAATTTCTTAAAAATTACATGAGCACATGTGAAGGGGGAGTCCTTCAAATGTTGCAAAACTCTCAAAGTGGTAACAACAATGTGTTTTATTATCATAAACACTTTGAGAGATTTTTCAATCAAATGGTTTCATGGCAATTATAGGATAGTCATGGAGTTATAAGGTGACTAAGGTTAGGAAAAACCGTCCTATGATCCGCCAGAGCCGGAGGGATCTACCCAAGGACAATTCCAATAGATTAGAATTAGAAGTCCTTAGGTATGATTGAAAAAAGGAGAAAATGAGAAAGGAGAAAGAAAGGGTTGAAGAATTAAAAAGAAAAGTTATGAAAAAGGGTGAAAAGAAATAGCCCTCCAAATGTTCAACCTTAGGGCAGACACCGGGTACAATTCGTATGCTACTGGTTGTTACTAAGGTGACACCGGTATTGAAGACAAAGACGTCATGGACCCAGTGACGCACTGCACTAAACCTTCTTAACCACTCAAGTTCTCTTAAAAGAGCTTGTTTCATTCTCACGGGGAACCGGTGTAATCTATCGATCTGTCTCTTAGAGATGGTTGATATTGAAGCAAGAGACCTCTCCCTAATCTCCGCATAGGAAACCAAATGTGCACTTATCGAGTCTAGAGCCTCGAGATTCATCAAAAGATCTCATAGGAACACATAATATTTCTACACTGGTTGTTCATCATTAAGGATGCCAGATGTAAACTTAAGAGTCCTACGCAGATCTTAGCAATCTGCCAGAACATTTATGAGAGGATTCACACTTGTGATTCTCAATGATTGAATGGAAACTCCTGCCAGGGTCAACATCAAGCAACCCTGACAGCAGGTCACTTCGGTAATTCTTTATGGGTTACGCTTAGTATTCGCGGTGGTTTCAAACGGTCTACAGTCGTGGAGTGATCCCCAGCGACTCACCCAGTCATTGAGCTACTTAGTAGGTCTAGTAAGCTCTCTCGAGAGTATCTGACATGGGAACGGCCCTGGTAAGGGTTAGAAGGAGTCTTCACACTATGCTGTTGACGATCTCTAATTCTTATCTGTAAGTACCGGATGTTTTATTGCTAACTGTTTATATGCAGGGACACTTCATCTCCATGGCGACAGATTCCACATGCTCATACATGCATCTCGAAGTCAAAGGAAAATTCTCACAAAGATCAAAGCAAAGAAAGGTTCAAAGAAAGATTCTACGCAATATGAAAGAATCTACAGAAGTAAAGTGACAAAGATCTGTGTGAAAGAATGGGAACCTCAAATGCATGTATCACAAAGACTAAAGACGTATGAGCATGTTGGAATGTCAAACAACCACCACAGACGCAGAAGTGACGAAAGGCAGATAACTCCACATCACTAAAGAACAAAGACCGATGAAAAGTCAATCATCAAAGATCACAAAGCATGAAGGAACAAAGAAACTAGCAAAACTATTACACAACAAGACTCAAAGTTCAAAGAAAACAAGCTTCAAAGAACAAAGATCGAGGTCACATAAGAGAGATCTCAATGATCACCTTTAGGGGAGATTGTTAGCATTGGAAGTGTTGATCATCAATGGAATCAAAGAGAGATCTCAATGATCGCCCCTTAGGGGGAGATTGTTAGAAATAAAATGAACGATCATTATTGTATCAACGAGTCTTGTAATAATGTTGTAATAGTCTTGTAGTTTAGTTAAGGGTAAACGGGCTTGGTTTAATCTAATATTGTATAAGTTTAGGTCTAGCTCATTACAAAAGCCCAAGCCCGGCCCATCTCCTTATCTTAGCTATATAAACCTCCAAATGCTCCCATTTGGAGGTGGTGCTTCTATGTGTAATTCTATGTGTTTCTCTCTCTAAACATAATACATCTTTCCTTTCTCTCACTAGAAGTATCCATCTCTATTCTCCATCTCTCTCTCTCTACTTATCTCTTCTATTATCTCTATATAACTTGTGAAAGATATAAGATCAAGGGTCCTAACAAGAAAAAAAAATACTCAAGGTTCTCGAAAGTTAGTGTTTTCTCGAAAAATTGCAATTTCGAGAATACAATCACTCAAAATTTTCGAAATTATACAATTTCGACAATATGCCAAAAGTCAAAGTGTTTTCTTTCTTATACAAGAGAGAAATCACTGAGTACACAATCGGTAACACTTTAGTAGCAATGAAGAGAAATCTCGAAAATGTGTCTTTTGTTGTTCTCGAAATTATGGCAGTTTTTATATTGAAAGAAAGCTATCCAAGAACAAGTTTTTAATCCAAGATTTTTGTACAACTATCCTTAAAATGATGAAATCTTAAAGAAAGTTGCAAACTTGAACCACTTTTCAAAATATTTGAAAGATCTCGAAAAATAGTACAAAGTTCAAATCGTAATTTTTTTTAAAGAAAGTTTGAAACTTTTTGTTTGTTATGATTTGTAGCACAAGTTTGTAAGCAAAGATGTGATAGAAACCAAGAAACAGACACGAAAGTACAAAAATTTTAAAAAACGAGATGAACAACAAGTTTTTGAATCGATTTTTTAACAAAAACCACCTACTACACCTTCTTCCGGCGAATGATACCACTTGTTAGGACCCTTGATCTTATATATTTCACAACTAATATAGAGATAATAGAAGAGATAAGTAGAGAGAGAGAGATGGAGAATAGAGATGGATACTTCTAGTGAGAGAAAGGAAAGATGTATTATGTTTAGAGAGAGAAACACATAGAATTACACATAGAAGCACCACCTCCAAATGGGAGCATTTGGAGGTTTATATAGCTAAGATAAGGAGATGGGCCGGGCTTGGGCTTTTGTAATGAGCTAGACCTAAACTTATACAATATTAGATTAAACCAAGCCCGTTTACCCTTAACTAAACTACAAGACTATTACAACATTATTACAAGACTCGTTGATACAATAATGATCGTCACTTCTATTTCTAACATCAACAATTTGTCGTGAGACAAATAAACGTGAAGTAATACAAGTAAACCGTTTAGGAAAACGATTACCTCGTAAAACTTGTGAAAGTGATATTCAAATTGTGAGACGGGGAAGTGATTTCCCGGGTCGTACCCCAACGAGGTGTGAATGGAAAGCTTTGAGTGAGATTGGGATTAAAATCTTGTATGATTGGAAAGGTTATTTGGCATTGTTGTACATTAAATTAACGAAAATTACAAATTAACGAACGAAAATGGAATAAACGTAACCTAAATGGAAAATTAAACTAAGGAAAGCTAAGAACTATTTAAAATAACCTAAAATGCTACGGGAAACAAAAAATAGGTATCGGGAATCCTAAAAATCACAAATTTCACATAAACGTGACGTTATTTCTAAATAAACGTCAACGCGCAAATAAAAACGTGAATTTAGAGCTACGCAAGTCCTACGGGTTTCCAAATAATTTTCTTACTCACTAAATGACAAAAGAAAATTAAAAAAAAAGGAAATTAATTTTTTAACAAAAATTGTATTAATTATGAATTAAAATCTAATTAACATTAATTAAATTATGATAATTAAACTACAACTCCTAAAAATTTGAAATCTTTTTAATAAATTCTAAGAGTTAAAAAAAAGGTTTAAGAAAAAAAAGAAAAAAAGACACAGTTAACAATAAGGGGCAAATAAGCTAAATAAGCTGAAAAGTCTTATTAGCAAAAATTAGACAAAAAAAGAAGGTTAAAAGAGTTAATTGTGTAGAACTAAACAAAAAGACCCAAGGGCGCTTTTGGTTATGTGTTGTGATGGTGAGTCTGTTGGTGGACGTGAGGTCGGGGGTTCAAATCCTACCCCAACCTTTTTGCAAATTGCTCTCCCTTTTTTTTTTTTTTTTTTTTTTTTTTTTTTTTTTTTTTTTACAAACACAGAACAAAAATTCAAACTCAGTGATCTCTTTTTTTTTTATAGAACAGTGACTTAAGCAAATTACAAATATCAAATTGGGTTCAATTCTTTGATACCTTGTTCCAAGATTAAATCTAATGAACTTTCATTCTTAAAATTAAACCACACCCTTTTTTTTTTCTTTCTTGCGTTTTCAAAATTTTCAAGACTCTTATCAAATTTAAGCTAAAAAAAAACTAGCTACGATACACCCATTAACAACAATAAACACAGCAACAACACAAATTTAAAAACAAGGACTTTGAACAAGAGGATTACAACATCCAAATAATTCAAGAACAACTAGATCCATAAGTAGCAGTCATGACTATGAAACCATTAGCAACAATAAGAATTTCAACTAGTAGCGAGAGTAACACATAACCATGAACAATCAACGGGAACCAAGCAAGCTATGTCGAAAGGGAGTTAAGCTCATCATTACCTAAACTACTGCATCTTTAGAAACTGAATGTATTTAAATCGAAACAAGACAAAGCTTAGTTTGGTGCATTCCTTCCTACCATTAATCAAATTTTAACCAGAAAAATGATAGTAAAAAAAAGGGTTTTGACTTAATTAGTTTATAACTGCGTTTCTAATTCTATGATACCACTTTCTAACTCTAACTTCCAAACAATCTATACCCTACGAAAAGCAACTTATGAATATCCAAATCAACTCAAGCTATACTAACTAGTAAATTACAGTAACATCTTTACTAACCTTAGTCTATCCCACACATAAAAGAAAACGATTCAATCTCAGATTTATCACAAAAGGTTTAGAACATCATAAAAAAAAAAGTCGAGCATACAGAAACTTAACTAAGCAATATACGACAACATTAAAAATAAAAATTGAGAACAAAGATCAAATTAAATTAAAAATACAAAGTACCTTGACAATTTTTAGCTAAAAATAAACTTGCCTCTTAAGGCTACACATCAAAACTATTTATACTAAATAACTACTAGGGTTTCTTCTTGGATTCCAATGTCTTGTGTTATCCTTTGCTTTTCTTGGATGGATTTCGATCCTTGGATTAAATCTTGAATAGTCACAGCCCTTCAATCAACTTTGGCGCCCAATATATGTTGAGGATGGATGACGGGGCATGGCATCTTGTGACTCTTTCCTTGGAGAATGAGATGGAGCTTTTTGAGGAGGGGGTGGTAGGTACGAGTTTGTGAGGGGTTTGGGGGATGTTAGTGGGATGGGGTTTTTGAGGTGTTGGGAGTTGGGTTGAGTGTAGCAGAGGTTGGAGTGGTGGTGGTGGCTTAACTTCTGGATAATTGAGTGAAGCAGAAGGGAAGCGGGGGGGGGGGGGGGGGGGGGGGGGGCGTGTTACTGATTAGGTTAAAAAAGGGGGAAGGGGACGCTATATTTATTTAACGTTTTAGGTTTTGAGGGTGAGTGAGCTTAAGGGATGTTTTGGGCCAAGGTGTGTGGATGTGGTGAGGGCTTGAGGGTTCATTGGGCTTGGTTGGGTTTTTATATTTTTGTTTGGATTGGATTTTCATGAAACAAAAAAAAGGTGTCCGTTTGGTATTGTAAATTTAGTAACACAAGGACCAAAAGTGTAGTTTGTTGAAATTTGAGGGGCCCTTTCTGCCTATATCACAAACTTCTCCAACGGACCAAACTTGACAAGTTATAATTCCACAAGACTCATAAAATCATTTTTCTCCAAAATGTAATTCCCGAGGACCACTTTTGTCATTTTTGAAACTGCAGGGACCAAACATGTAAACTTGTTCATTTTGAAAGATTTTCACCCAAAGATCATTATTTGGTAAACTTTGATTTTTTTTAAAGACTTGGTTTGACTTTTCTTTCAAAATAAACGCTTAGGGACTAGTTTTGACAAATTTTGAAAGTTGAGGGATTGAAACTGCCAATTATGCAAACTTTGTTCGTTTTTCGTTTGTTTTCAATCATTTTGAATTTAAAACATATAAAACGCGATCTTTGGGATATTTTCATTATTTTGATGCATTCTTGAATGTTTTCACGCGTTTTGGCAGTTAAAATATGGTAAAAATGATGAGTATTTACACACTCATCAATCAATCACTAACACATACAAATCACTACATTGTAAGTTTATTTCTTCAATATCATTTACCTAATTTGAATTTGAATTATTAAGGTTTATGAAAACTAAAATCAAATTGGGGATTCTCATATATTTGTAAAATTAACTACAATTGAAGTTCAACATCAACAATATATCACTAACAACACTTGAATCAACACATTAATTAAACAAATTCATGAATATTGTAAATTAGGTAAAAAATGAGATCATCGCCAATTCGAATTTGTAGTTGTTAACCTTGGTCAATCACATAACAACAACGTAGTTATACATTGTTAATACATGTCAAAAACGTTTTCTTAACCATGCAACGAAATGAATCAAGAATTTCAAAATTAAAATGTATTATTGTATATGGAGGTGTTTGGATTATATTACAGGCTTGTGAACTTAATATATTTCTCTATTTTTTTAGGAAAAACATGGTTTGTTAGCATTAAAAATATGTATTTAGAAGTGATGGTCATTCTCATATTGTAACTTTGTGTCGTTTGTTAAGATTAGTAATAGTTTAGTCATTGGCCTTGGACTTGGCAAGCTAATATGTCATGTGCTATGTTTCATAAGCCTTGTTATCTACCATGTAACCAAGTCCAAGCCCAAGCCCATCAAAGCCTATGTATGGAACTATAAAAGGCACCTTACCTCTCATTTGTAAGGTGTGCTTGTATGTGTATTGTGTGTGTTTTTTAATAAAAGTTCTCTTCGTCTTTATACTCTTTTTCTCTCATATTAACGCCACACATATTATACCAAGTCACCGTCTTTCCTTCATCTAGTTCTTATATTGTTATTAAAGTTGATATATCTAAGGTCCTACAAGTGGTATCATTCGCCTAACAATGATTTAGGAGTGTGTGGTAATCGTATTTTTCAAGTTTTTTCTTAAAAACTTGCATTTTTTCTTGTAAAAGTGCACTTTTTCTTTAAAAAGTCTTGATCTCTAAGTGTTTTAGTGTTAAAGTTGTTGTTTTTCTTGAAGCTTTAGTGATTCTAAGTGTTTTGGGAAAGATTTGATCAAAAGAATCAAGTGGAAAAAGTGTTTTTGGTTGAAAAAATCGTATTTTGGAGCTGTTTGGTAACCTTACGCGTAAGATTTTGGAATAGTACAAGTTCTATAGCTGTCAATAGTACTTTTTGTCCTTTCTACGAGTAACTTTTGGGATAAAACCCTTTTCTTACGAGTAACATAGGTCAAAACCCTGTTCTTACGAGTAACTTTGGTCTTCTACGCCTAAAACCTACGAGTAAGTCCATTTCCTACGCGTAAGTCCACTGTCTACGCTCAAGATTCTACGCCTAAGATTGGAGTTTACGCATAAGATCTTACGCATAAGTTCTTACGCATAAGATTTACGCAGAAGTTCCTACGCATAAGTTGTTACTCAGTACTTCCCTGACTTGGATAAGTTTGTGGAATACTTCGACACGGGATATCTTTCAAGCTTGGACAAGTTTGAGAGATTTGTTTGGTTTTTAACATTACGCATAAACATTTCTTACGCATAAGTTACAGCTTACGCGTAAAGTTCAAGTTTACGCATAAACTTAGTGTTTACGCTTAACCTTACACTTTACGCATAACCTTAACCTTACGCATAAGATTCCAAGTTACGCGTAAGATTCTAAGTTAAGCGTAAGAATCACTGTTTACGCATAAGTTCAGGGTTTATGCATAAGAATTTGACTTTTTGACAACCAAACTTCAAACGGCCATAACTTTTGAACCATAACTCCGTTTTCGACGAATCAACTATCAAAACGACCGTGAGACAGAGGAGAACGACACGCTAAATGATTTATCGATTTAGGCGAAGTTTCGAGGCCTAAAAACGCTCCGAGAAGAAGTTATTGAGGTTTTAAGGTTTTAGATCAAATTTTTCACCATAAAAACTTGCATCAACTTACACTAACACAACTCCTACTTCGCTGGAACGATCCAAGAATCAACTTTATCAATCTACACTTCATCAATGGCAACTCAGCAAGACATTCATGCAGCCGGTGCGGAAAACCGACCTCCAATGCTTGAAAAAGGTGGATATCTCCCATGGACAAGCCGCATGCTTCGTTACATCAAAACAAAGCCTGATGGTAAATTAATGATCAACTTCATTACAAATGGTCCATTCAAGCCACGACAAGTTCTAATTGAAGGTGATCCAAATACAACACCTCCTACTCAACCATTCGTGCGTGAACAAACAGAAGCAGATTACACAGAGGAAGACAAGAAGCAGATCGCCGCTGATGATATGGCAATGCATTTAATCCAACTTGGATTACCACGGGAGATCTTTGCTGCGGTCGACAGCTGTGAAACTGCTTATGCTATGTGGGAACGTGTTAGAAGGATATGTCATGGAACATAGATTGGACAATAAGACGTTGAGAACAAACTTCTTACTGAATGGGAGAATTTCACATCTACTAAAGGTGAACAGATTGAATCCTACTACACAAGGTTTTGCACTTTGATGAATGAGTTAATCAGAAACAAGTTGACACCTCGAACAATTGCAACAAACATCAAATTCATCAATAACCTTCCAGAAGAATGGGGTCGTTATGTTACAATTGTCAATCAAACAAAGGATTTACATAAGGTGAATTATGATCAACTCTATGACTTTTTGAAGCAAAACCAAGCTGAAGCTAATGAAGTAAGGAAATAAAGATTGGCAAAGAATCATGATCCTCTTGCATTAATTGCTACTACACCAACACCGCTACCAGTGAACACACAACAACCATCATCATCTTCCACTCACAACTACATGCAACCATCATACATTCAACAACCAACACCAGTCTACCAACAACAGTTCTACCCACAGCAATAACAACATGTTATTCCACAACAGCAATACCAACAATTCCTAGAATCAGAATTCACTGAAAATGATGAAGCTACTGCAGCATTGACCCAAGCATTTGCTTTTCTGTCAAAGGCATTCCAAGGACGTTATTCTACACCAACAAACAACAACCAAAGGATTTTATCGAACACTCGCAACAAGCAGATTGCTCAGCCAAGTTTCAATATGGGCAACGGAGGCCAAATGGTTGGAGTTTATGGAAATCAGCAAGGATATGCTACTGGAATTAACATGGGGAATCAGAACATGCTGAATGCAGGGAATCAGAATGCAGGAAATCAGTATGGTCAGTATGCAGGGAATCAGTTGGGTCAGTTTGTTGCAAATCAGAGGGGTCAGAATGTTGGTCATCAGGCAATGGGTAATCAGAATAGAAATGTTGCAGCTCCAGTAGTTGGGAATTTGGGAAATGTGAATCAAGGTAATCCGGTAAAATGTTTCAACTGCCAAGGTGTAGGTCATATGGCAAGGAACTGTCCTACTAAGCCGAACAAGAAAGACACAGCGTATTTGCAGAAAGCATTACTGTTGGCACAAAAGAATGAGGCAGGATTTCAGTTGAACGCAGAGGAGAATGATTTTATGGCTCTTATGGATGACATGGAAGATAGAGAGGATATCGATGCGAACTGCATATTCATGGCGAATCTTCAGGAAGCTAAGTATGACACGGATTCTGACACACTTCCTGTTTATGACACCAATGCACCATCTGAGGTACCAAATTTCAACACATGTCATAATAATGATATATTTGATATGTCTCCTCATGACGAACAACATTCTGAGAAGCTAGCACCCACTTATGATACATACCTGGACATGCCAAGTAGTAGCAATACTCCTTCAGCAATTCCAGATGTGAATCATAATGGAGGCTTCGTTTCACAGCATGCTGAGAATGATGAGGAAACACGTGCTTTGTTTGAATCATTATTGAATAATTGTCGTATTGAAATTGAGAATGTGAAAAAGGTCAATCGCGATGTTAAGGCTGCGAATGTTAAATTGACCGCTGAGCTTGAGAGTTACAAAGAAAACGTTAAAGCTTTTGAATTTTGATGCGTGGGAATCGCAACAGGCTTTACCTCTCGAGGGATCTCGAGAAGCTTACAACCCCCACCAGGCAGTGTACCTGATCATTGTAGTATAGTATAGTGACAAGTACCGGGGGATTGATCGTTCAGCTTAGGAATAGTGTCACTAGGATTAGAAAGCCTAAATACTAGTTCTAAAGGTGAGGGATGATTATTTTTGTGTTTTTATATTTTTATGAAAGCAAGTAAAATCTCGGGTTTTGGAAGAGTGGGCGGAATTAGTTGCTATTCAACTAACCCAATACTAAGATGCAATCAAAATAAAATAATAAAAATGAAAATAAACTAATTTATACTAAAGTTGTGAGCAGTAATTGGAGAAAATGTGTTTACTTAGATTTCACTACTCCCTAGATATCTTTTACACGTTAATTACTTGTTATAATTGCATGGATGACGGATCGTATTCCTTAATACCATTCATGGGGTAGCACACATAACTCCCCAATTCTATGAGCTCTTATCTCCTCCTACACCATGCCCAGCACAACTATAGGGATTGTAAACAGTGGCTCATCATTAAATACAACCAATAAAGACCTAGTGCGCCTCGGTTCATGTTTCTTAAGACGTTCAAGCATGTTACCATTTGGAGATCTGCCAGTTTTCTTTAGCCTAACATATAAATCATTCATCCAAGACAAGAATAAACAAGTAATCAACACATAATCAATATCTAGGTATCATTAGATCTAAGCAAACACAAGAGAGATCTAGCCTAGCATGATAGAATTAAGACAAGAACAAGATATAGACAACCACACATAGACATATTGATTGAATTAAAAGAACACTTATCTTGATTAATCATGCAAGGTATCAAGGGGTTGGAACCCTTGAAAAACCTGTAAAGTTACACCAAAATCGTATTTAGGGTTTCTCCCAAAACTTCTCTCTTTAAATGTGAAAAACTAGAAAACTATATATAGGAAAACAGGGATGACGGCGTCAAGAACAAAGGTGTGACGCCGTCATCTCGCCGCCAAATACTTCCTCGGACGGCCGTGGTCTACTTCTGACGCCGTCAAGGCCTAGGCCGTCACACAAATTACTCTTGACCCCCTGTGACTGACGCCGTCATCAACTACGGATTTTAATTCTTGGGGTTTGACGCCGTCATGAAAACTCTTGACGCCTTCATGAACTCTCGGATTTTATTATTGAGGTTTGACGTCGTCAGGAAATTACTCTTGACGCCGTCATCTACTGTTCCCAGCATGGAAAATTGAGACTTTGCCGTTTTCTTCACTTTTATGCTCCAAAAATGTCCAAAATGGCTTCTTTTCCAGAATTCACTCTCCAAGTACCTAAAATCACAAAAGGAACGATTTAGGGCAATATTTGATCAAATAAGTTCGGATTCGGGCTTAAATGACCCCCTAAAAGTGGTTCATTTTTCGCCTTATCATATACCCTTACACTTGAAATTTGCTTGTCCTCAAGCAAATGCGCTTTTATTCTAGTCAAAAGACAAGTTAGAGGTCATTTAACACTAATATAAAAGTAATTAGAACAAATAATCATTCCACTAAAGACCAATAGACAAGCTCAGAGGTCATACACAAGCACCTCACAAATAGTGTTTAGATACTCACATCTCTCGGGTGTAATAAAGTAATATAACATTATGGAAATGGAAGATAACTCTCACTACCTGTCATAGCAAAATAGATTACCATAGGCTTGGGAAAGGATCAAACCTCCACCACATGGCGTAAGCACCTAGGATAAACTATCAAAGAGGTCTTTTAAAGGGTTGTAACGTTAGGTATAGGGATATGAATTACACGGTTTTGTTGGATAAATGAAGTTTTTACTGGTGGCGAGTTAACAATCTTGGTCAATTACATGTACAATATGGCGTTGCTAAGCCAAGACTAGACTCGAGTTAAGCTAATAAATGAGAAATAACAAAAACATAAAATGAACATAGAATAAAAAGGGATGGTAGTCCGTATGTTTTTTTCTCTTTTTTCCATTTTCTATTTTTTTTCTTTTCTTTTTTTTCCTTGATTTTTCGATTTTTTTTTTTTTTTTTTTTTTTTTTTTTTTTTTGCATACACTCTTACCCTACTATCCAAAATAATACATCATAGGGGATGAACATTCCCCTTACACTTGAATCTTTACATACTTTACATTTAACTAAACTAATGACTCGAATTAAGAAAATCAAAACACTTGGAGTACTTTTAAGATTAACGTACATATGGGGGTAATAAATGATGTTCTTCCCCATTACTCCATAAAATAAGTACTTACCCATGAGTCCCAATCGTCCCAAAACAATATGTACAAGGATATGACTCGACTTAGCAACCATGTAATCAATTAGAAAGTTAACTTAGGGTTTAACAAATAACAATAATGCACTAAAAATGAGCGCATATAAGGAAGGCTAAGGCGATTTGGGTGTACATTTAAGTGGGGTGTAACAAATTCTTCCTTTAAGTAAAATGCTTAAAGTTAGAAACGAAAAGATAGGCTCGGAGGGGTGTACTAGGGGTTTCGTGTACTAAAAATGAGTACAACGCTAAGGTGTGGGAAAAATTAGTTGACTTAACTAGCCAAGTAATATGACTTAAATGGTCAAGTAATTATAATACGGGTTTAACACAAGGGTGATCCTAATGCCTCTTATCATGTAGTAAATCCTACCACACGAATGTAGTCTCACTAGCGGTCTCGGGATGCATCACTAACGCAAATTCTAGAATCTAAATGCTACCGGTACACTCATAAGCACTAATAATGAATGCTTTTCCTATCAAATCTAAAGGCGAACCTCACATATTTGGGTGGAAAATTTTTCTGAATATACGGTTATGTGCTAGTCATACAATCTCCTATCCAAGAGACGCTTGCTATGGCTAAAGTTTCACTCCTAAATGTTGTAAAAAATTTTAAATTTGGCGCTAAAATTTCACTAACAAGTATTTCTCATAGTTTTATTACACATCTACCATCAAACAAAACAAACTCAAGCGAAAGTGCATATGTAAGGTATCATCTTTTTACCCTCCCCTTACACTTAAGATGAACATTGTCCCCAATGTTCAAGTAAAGAATGTAAAAGTGAAAAAAGTAAAAAGAATGAAATCAAATACTCCCCTGATTCGCTCGGTAAGGATAATAGGATGGCCAGGTTAAATCTTCCTCCAAGAAAACGAACAATCAAAGCTTCCCTTCCAGAATATAAATCATCTTCTTGTCATACATAACCTGTAAAACCTGACAAAATAGACAAGACAATCTCGCGTAAAATCGGCGGCATCCTATATAAGTTACTAAATCCTAGAAAACAAAGCAAGATATAATGCTTGTGGAATGAAGTTTGCAGATCTCCTGGAGATTATAAAACTTAATAATTCACAAAAACCATAAGACTCTGTTAGAAAAACAAAACTGGTAAAATTTCCAGATTTTTAACTCCTGACGCCGTCAAGAGTAAACTCATGACGCCGTCAGAATGGACCTGCAGAAATTCTTATGTTAAGTTTCCGGAAAATTTCTGGAAAAACTTGGTCCTACTTCCTGGAAAATCCTGCAAAACTTCATTATGACTCAATACAAGCATTTGACTCTAACAAATACGAATATACATGCTCACTTAAAATTGTGGAGAATCATGATCGTGTGTTTCTTGAAAACATATTTGGGGTTTCCCCTTACACTTATCTTTTGCAAAAATACTTTTAGGTTGGAGTTAAGACTAGGCCAAACAACATAATAAAGTATTTCCACTTTTTAATTGAGAAACATGATCTACCAACAATAAAAATAAAGCATGCATACAGAAGCAAATAACAAACAAATAAAATGAAAATCACACAAAGCATGGGTTGCCTCCCAAGAAGCGCTTTTCTTTATTTACGAGTCTTGTAGCTAGACTCAAGGTCATGGGTTACTACGTGATTTCATCATTGGTTCCACTCTCTAGGTCGTCTTCTAAACCAGTTTTGTACTCCGGACCTAGTTGCAAGCATTCTTTGTAGAAACCAAGCATCCTATTTCTAACATACTCTACTCCTCTACGTCTATCCTCCTCATTCCTATAATAAGCCGCTTGCTTGTGTTCCTTTTCGAAATTAGAGAGAAGGCGGTATTGCTCAATCTTGTAGGGCATTTGATAAGCAACCTCATCATTCTCTTTCTTGAATCTAACTATCCCTAAAGTCGGATCATAACTCATCCTAGTGGCCTCAACAAATGGTTTCCCAAATATTATTTGACTTAGGCAAGCATCTATCACCGGACGAGTGTCCTCAACTATCATAAAATCGATCTCATAGGTGAGATTCCCTATAATCATATGCAATCCTTTCACTCTTCCCGCAAAATTACTTATCAGGTTCTTATTAGGCATCATCCTAAAATTAAGTTGCTTCTTCATCACCCAATTGTAATAAGTCCTAGTCATGATGTTCACGGGGGATCTAGGGTCGATGTAAGCTTTCCATATATGCATGTGCCTGATATTGCATGGGATGTTAATGTTAGAGGGGTCTCCCATTTTGATAAGGGGGTCGCCAAAGATATATGTTCTCTCAGGACTATCGAATAAATCTTTATGGTATTCCCGTTCTTCCTTGGTTGGCAACTTATCAAAGTATTCTTCTATAGGCTCTACCTCCTCTAATTCCTCTCTACTATCAACCTCAACTTCCCTATTCACATGCTTAGTTTCGGCTTCTATCCTAACTTCATTCTTGTCACTTTCTTCTATCTCCTTATCTATCGGCTTAATAGTGACAACATTAACAAAGTGGACCTATTTAGATGATGAGGGATCCTTAATTTGGTTTCCGTTATTGGTGTCCCTAGTGTCCTTCCTAGGTGTGACTAATGCTTGGTTGTTGAGGGCTTTCAACAAGTTGTCAATCTTGTTGGTCATCTCCGTTTGTTGTTGGTTGAATTCGGTTTCAAACCTAGCTATGCGAGCCTCTTGAGATGCCATAAACTTTGACATCAATCCTTCAAGATTGTTGGTACTACCATGGTTGTTAGAAGGATTGCTGTTGAAAGTACAGTTGGATGGTGGATCGGTTGGTTGGTAACGGTTAGGCGGATTGGAGGAATTGGGTTGATTTTGTTTCTGCCTAAGGTTTGGGTGATTTTTCCATGAGGGGTTGTATGAATCACCGTATGTGTTTGGCTCGGGCTTGAAAGTGTACCACTTATCTCCCGCTTCGTCGGTACGCGTGGATGCGTAGCCCGCAAAAGCTGTTCCGGGGAGTTCCACACAATCACAAGTGTCGTGGGGACCACTACATAATTCGCATGAAGAAGTGATTTTGTTCGCTTGGCTTGAAGGCTTAGGAGCTTCGTAAGATTTCATGAGAAACTTGACTTGGTCCTCAAGTTCCATGATCCTACGGTCGGGAGTGATATAATTGTTCGAAGGCAAAGATATTGCCTTGACCGTTTTGTTCAAGTCACGGGAATCGTTCCAACTTTCGTTGTCATAGAGAGCAAGATCTTCTATGAGTTCCCATGATTGTTCCGCACTAAGATCACGTAGCTTACCACCGGCCGATTGGTCAATGGCTCGCCTCGTGGAGATGTTGATATGGTCCTAAAAGATTTGGACTTGGAGCCAAAGATCTATGCCATGATGAGGGACTTTTTGGAGTAAGTCCTTGAAACGAGTCCATGCTTCATAAAGAGATTCATTTTGACGTTGTTGGAACATCAAGATGTCATTCCTAAGCTTAGTAGTTCTCCCCGGTGGGAAAAATTGAGCAAGAAAACGAGTGGTGAGATCATCCCATGTGGTGATGGATCCCGCGGGTAAACGCTCAAGCCATTGACTAGCTTGATCCCGTAGAGAGAATTGGAATAGGCGTAAACGGGTAGTCTCTCTAGTTGCAACATCTAGGTCTATGGAATCTACGATTTTGAGGAAGTCCTTAAGATGTTTGTTTGGATCTTCGGAACAAAGTCCACGGAATGCACATCCGCTTTGCACCAACCGGATGGTGTTGGATCGCAAGGGGGTCACATTGGCTCCGGTGAGCTCAATGGTGTTTCGGTAGCCTTGGTGGCTAGGTCGGGAATACTCTCCTAAGGTTCGGGGCCTAAGGGGTTCTAGTGGTGGGTTTTGTTGTGGTGGGATGACGGGTTCAAAGATGTTACCACCTTCCATGATGTCGGATGGTAAAGAGTTACGAACAAAGACACGAAGAAATAAGATAGACTAAAGAAGACCTAGAAATAAAAATAAAATCTTACTAGAAAGGAATCTAGCAAGTAGACCTAATAAAAAGAAATTCTAACCTAGACAATAACTATTCCCCAGGCTGCGGCGCCAAAAACTTGATGCGTGGGAATCGCAACAGGCTTTACCTCTCGAGGAATCTCGAGAAGCTTACAACCCCCACCAGGCAGTGTACCTGATCGTTGTAGTATAGTATAGTGACAAGTACCGGGGGATTGATCGTTCAGCTTAGGAATAGTGTCGCTAGGATTAGAAAGCCTAAATACTAGTTCTAAAGGTGAGGAATGATTATTTTTGTGTTTTTATATTTTTATGAAAGCAAGTAAAATCTCGGGTTTTGGAAGAGTGGGCGGAATTAGTTGCTATTCAACTAACCCAATACTAAGATGCAATCAAAATAAAATAATAAAAATGAAAATAAACTAATTTATACTAAAGTTATGAGCAGTAATTGGAGAAAATGTGTTTACTTAGATTTCACTACTCCCTAGATATCTTTTACACGTTAATTACTTGTTATAATTGCATGGATGACGGATCGTATTCCTTAATACCATTCATGGGGTAGCACACATAACTCCCCAATTCTATGAGCTCTTATCTCCTCCTACACCATGCCCAGCACAACTATAGGGATTGTAAACAGTGGCTCATGCATTAAATACAACCAATAAAGACCTAGTGTGCCTCGGTTCATGTTTCTTAAGACGTTCAAGCATGTTACCATTTGGAGATCTGCCAGTTTTCTTAAGCCTAACATATAAATCATTCATCCAAGACAAGAATAAACAAGTAATCAACACATAATCAATATCTAGGTTTCATTAGATCTAAGCAAACACAAGAGAGATCTAGCCTAGCATGATAGAATTAAGACAAGAACAAGATATAGACAACCAACACATAGACATATTGATTGAATTAAAAGAACACTTATCTTGATTAATCATGCAAGGTATCAAGGGGTTGGAACCCTTGAAAAACCTGTAAAGTTACACCAAAATCGTATTTAGGGTTTCTCCCAAAACTTCTCTCTTTAAATGTGAAAAACTAGAAAACTATATATAGGAAAACAGGGATGATGGCGTCAAGAACAAAGGTGTGACACCGTCATCTCGCCACCAAATACTTCCTCGGACGGCCTTGATCTACTTCTGACGCCGTCAAGGCCTAGGCCGTCACACAAATTACTCTTGACGCCCTGTGTGTGACGCCATCATCAACTACGGATTTTAATTCTTGGGGTTTGACGCCGTCATGAAAACTCTTGACGCCTTCATGAACTCTCGGATTTTATTATTGAGGTTTGACGCCGTCAGGAAATTACTCTTGACGCCGTCACCTACTGTTCCCAGCATGGAAAATTGAGACTTTGCCGTTTTCTTCACTTTTATGCTCCAAAAACATCCAAAATGGCTTCTTTTCCAGAATTCACTCTCCAAGTACCTAAAATCACAAAAGGAACGATTTAGGACAATATTTGATCAAATAAGTTCGGATTCGGGCTTAAATGACCCCCTAAAAGTGGTTCATTTTTCGCCTTATCAAATTTCATAACAAAAGATTGTCTGAATTAGAAACTGGTTATCAAAATTCCGTTTCAAGGGAAAAACAATTGCAAGTCAAGTTTGATACAGTTGATGTTAATTCTTTCAAAAAGATAAAAGCTTTAAACGCGGAAATTTCTGATTTACAAAACCAACTTTCTAAACAAAAGTCAGCTTATACCAATCTCGAAAAAGAAAGGGACGAGCTGAAAAAGGACTTTGCAAAGAAAGAAGACAAACTTTTGGCCGAAATCGTAGAGTCAGAACACATGATCACTCATTTAGAAGAATTGGTGGTTAAGTCGGGTCAGTCAAATCAAACAATGAAAATTATTTCAAATCAAACTAATCCGATTTACCATACGAAACATAAAGTGGCTCTTGGTAACAACACCCCCTGTAATCTCAAGAAAGCTCAGCAAGAACATAATGTTTTGTATAATGGCAATATGATTTACACCAAACATGATCCTCCCGTCGTTCGGGATTCTGTGCAAACAATAGAACATGTCGAAGAGAGCATAAATAAAATGAAACAAAACGATTTGAAACCCATTGATTACAACAAATTGAACAAACTTTCGGGAATTACTTTTGTTCCACAAAAAGAACCATCTGTGTTTTCAATAAAACGACCATTCTCAAAAATGTTTTCTAAGAAAGTACTTGCTTCCAAATCTCTTTCAAAAATGGAACAAATATCCTCTAACAACACTTTTAATACAAGTGAGGCTAGAGAAATTTTGGATGATGTTAAAAAGAGAATTCAAGAACTTCAAAATATTGTTGCTTCTAAAACTACAGTCAATATCAACAACTGGCATTCCAGTTTTCATATTGAGCAGAAAAAAGTTTTTGAAAACGAAATTACTATCCCACTAAATAACATCAGTGCGAGGGTAATCCATTTTGAACAAGCTTTCTTAAAAGAAACGGCCGACTTTGTCAAGGACCACAAATCCCTGGTAAACGAAGCTAATGATACTCGTGAGAACATAAATGTTTTGGAAAACCTGAATGATTCTCTCTTCGAAGCTGTTATGACCATTGACATTATGTCCATCATTTTATAAACATACTCTGTTCAAGACGATGAACGACTAAGAGCTGAGACCTCCGCAATTGTTTCAAAATATGAAAATGCTCTTATAAAGCTTGAAAAAGAAAATGTGTCATATTTTAAACAACCTGATCGGAAAAAGGAAGAATGCAAGTATGACAAATTGTCGTATGAGCGTGCCTTAAAGAACATGAAAGAGCAAAATGATCTTTTGAGGGCTCAGCTTGAAACTCAAAAAGGAAAGGGTGAGGAAACTAAGTTTGCAAAACCATTGACTTCGGAGAAACCAAATGTTTCAAACACGGTTCAAAAACCAAAAATGTCAATTTCACGGTTTGCTCCAAAAGTCGATGAGAAAAAGGATTTGACAAAACCAGTCACTCCAACACCCTTGCCAAAGAAAAGTGAAAATGAAAAGATTGTTGATAAAGGAAAAGCGGTTGTCGAAACACCAAAAGTGATAGCACCTGGCCTTTTTAGGATTAGTCCCTCTAATGCATCTGCCTCCACTTCTAAGACAAATGCATACAAAAAGGATAATTCTAAAGAGTCTAGTGATGCTAAAAAGGAAAACAATATAAATCCTAATGTGTGTGCCTTACCTTCTACAGGATTAGAATGCACCTCTAGGAGTAGCAGACTAAAGCCTAGGAGCAATACAAGGAACAATAGAGTCTCGCCTGTTTCTACGAGTAGTAGCAAGAATAAAGTTGAAGTAGAAGAACACCCTAGGAATTTATCGCTTTGTAATAAGAAACATGATTCATCTGAATGTAATGATGAAAGTACTGGTTCTAATGCATGTAATGACTCTGTTTGTTTAATATGCAAGAAATGTTTAATTAATGATGTTCATGATGAATGTGTTTCTAAGAATGTGAATGTTACGCCTAAACAGAAGTATGTTCCAAAGGGAACTAGTGCCAGATCTAGATCTATAGAAAGATTAGTTGCACGCTTTAGGTCTACCACTAGTAGTCGAATGCCTAGGAACTACCTTAAGTTTTGTATGTGGAAACCTACGGGTAGAGAATTCATTCTTCAGGATGGCAAATTGAAAGTTGTTCAAAATGGACAAGTAGATACCTTCTATGAATGTGATTCAAATTTTACCCCTAACCAAATGGAACCAAATTCAAAACGGTTTCCAAATACAAACTCTTCTGTTCTTGGCAGGTTATCGAAATATGTCTTTGGATCGTCGACTCGGGTTGCTCCAAGCACATGACCGGGAATTTAAAGCTGCTGATCAATTTCGTCTGGAAATTCATGGGAACTGTACGCTTTGGAAATGATCATGTAGCAGCTATTCAGGGTTATGGAGATCTTCGGTTTGGGAATATTTTAATCACTCGAGTTTACTACGTCGAAGGGTTGGGACACAATTTGTTTTCAGTCGGGCAGTTTTGAGATGCAGATTTAGAAGTGGCATTCAGAAGAAACACGGTTTTTATTCGAAATTTGGTTGGTGATGATCTCTTAACTAGTAATCATGGTACAAACTTGTATGCTATTGACATCAACCAAATGGCTTCTACATCACCAATTTGTCTTATGACAAGGGCAACCGAAACTAAGTCCTGGCTGTGGCATAGACGTTTATCCCATCTCAATTTCGACACCATCAACAAGTTAGCCAGAGACAACATCGTCACCGGACTACTTAAGTTAAAATACACCAAGGAACACCTATGTCCATCATGCGAACAAGGAAAAAGTAAAAGAGCATCATATAAACCCAAAACTGTACCTAGTTCGGAAGCAAGGTTACACATGTTGCACATGGACTTATGTGGCCCAATGAGAGTTGAAAGCATTAATGGGAAGAAGTATATTCTCGTTATTGTTGATGATTATTCACGATATACTTGGGTAAAGTTTTTGAGATCAAAAGACGAAGCACCAGGCATCATCATCTCCTTTCTGAAGCGTATTCAAGTTCTACTTCAAGCTCTAGTAAGGATTGTAAGAACAGATAATGGCACAGAATTCACTAATCAGGAGTTAAGAACCTACTTTGAAGATGTGGGAATCACTCACCAAACATCAGTTGTTAGAACTCCACAGCAGAATGGGGTAGTTGAAAGAAGAAATAGAACTCTTGTGGAAGCTGCTCGTACAATGCTGATTTTTTCTAGTGCACCACTATTCTTATGGGCTGATGCTGTAGCCACTGCTTGTTTTACTCAAAACCGATCCCTAATCCATCCGAGATTCAATAAAACCCCATATGAGCTAGTAAACAACCGTAAACCTGATATCTCTTACCTTCACATGTTTGGCGCTTTGTGCTATCCGACGAATGACAGAGAAGATCTAGGGAAGTTAAAAGCTAAGGGTGATATTGGAATCTTCATTGGATATTCAGAAAACTCGAGGGCATTCAGGGTGTATAATAGAAGAACGAAAAGGATAATGGAGACGATGAATGTGAAGTTTGACGAGATTTCAGAAATGGCTTCTGAGAGATACGCTCTAGAACCCGCGCTTAATCCGATGGATTCTAATCAAAACGGATTAGGACCCGCACCAAACCAGCAGACTTCTGGACACATCAGTTCAGGACTCGTGCCTCAAGGAGCTCAGTCAACAAACATGGATAAACCGTCAGAACAAGAACTGGAAAATTTCTTTGAGTTAATGTTTGATGAATACTATGGTAGAACTTCGACAAATGCATCTCAACAACCTTCCGCTGCACCCGCTCAAAACCATCAACCACCACCACCATCACAAGATGCATCTACTACAATCGAAGCTGAAGCACTAATTCCCTCAGCATCATCAACATCTACTCCAGCAACTCCAGTTATTGAAACTGATCTACCAAGAGTTGATGAGCAAAACCAAAACACAAATTTTCAAGAAGAACCAATAAATAATTCAAACAATGATGCGTTAGAAGAAGAAGAAATATTTGAAAACCCGTTTGCAACAGACTCTGTTGAATCTTCTTCAAGGTTACAAAAACCATCTAACACACATTCGTTACACCCAAGGTACCCTTCTACGTTTCAATGGACAAAAGACCATCCAATAGAACATATTATTGGTGAACCTTCAAAGCCAGTTCAGACAAGGAGACAACTTGCCACCGATCTTGAATTGTGCATCTACATTTGCTCAATCAGCCTCAAAGAACCAAAGAACATTCGGGAAGCAATGGCAGAAAACCTTTGGATTGAAGCGATGCAGGAGGAATTTCTTCAATACCTGTTACATGACAGTTGGGAACTTGTTGAACGACCACTTGATAAACGAGTTCTTGATCTCAAGTGGTTGTGGAAGAACAAACTGGATGAGGAAATGACTGTTATTCGCAACAAAGCTCGTCTCGTGGCTAAAGGTTATCCACAAGAAGAAGGGATAGATTTCGAGGAATCATTCGCGCCTGTAGCTAGACTTGAAGCAGTCTGGATTTTCTTAGTCTATGCAGCTCACAAAAACATCACAGTCTATCAGATGGACATTAAGACAGCTTTCTTGAATGGAACTCTGAAAGAAGAAGTGTATGTGAGTCAGCCAGAGGGATTCATCGACAAAGATCATCCAGACTACGTCTACAAGCTTAAGAAAGCAATTTATGGTTTAAAACAAGCTACAAGAGCGTGGTATGACGAACTATCATCTTTCTTGCTCAAAAACAATTTCACAAAAGGAACGGTTGATGACACCTTGTTTATCAAAAAATTTAAAGATGACATTTTGATCGTTCAAATTTACGTGGACGACATTATTTTTGGATCAACCAATCCTAACCATTCAAAACATTTTGAAAATCTCATGAAAAGTAAATTTGAAATGTCCATGATGGGGGAACTAAAATTCTTTCTTGGTTTACAAATCCATCAATCCCCTCGTGGTATTTTTATCAATCAAGCTAAATATAAAATAGAGATTTTGAAAAAACATGGAATGGAAAATTGTGATTCTGTTGGTACACCAATGGTCACTTCACCAAAAATAGGTGCTGATTTGTTTGGGAAACCTATAGATCCGAAGAAATATCGGAGCATGATCGGTTCTCTCATGTACCTAACTGCTAGCCGACCCGATATTCAATTTGCTATTTGTTTGTTAGCACGGTTTCAGGCAAAGCCTACTAAACTTCACCTCAATGAGGTTAAACGGATCTTTCGGTACCTACGAAGCACCATTAACATGGGACTTTGGTATCCGAAGGATTCGGGGTTTAATCTAACAGCATTTTCAGATGCAGACCATGCTGGTGATCAAGTTACAGCAAAGAGTACATCAGGTGGAGCACAATTTTTGGGTGAAAAGCTAGTAAGCTGGTCGTCAAAGAAATAAGATTGTACTGCGCTATCAACTGCCGAAGCCGAGTATGTGTCTCTATCTGCGTGTTGTGCCCAAGTTCTTTGGATGTGGACACAACTTACAGATTATGGCTTTACTTTTGACAGAATACCTATGTATTGTGACTCAAAAAGTGCCATAGCCATCTCGTGCAATCCCGTACATCACTCTAAGACGAAGCATATCAAAGTCCGCTACCATTTCATCAAAGAACACGTGGAAGAGGGTACTGTTGAATTATTTTTCGTTAAGACTGATTACCAACTCGCAGATCTATTTACTAAAGCCCTTCCAAAAGAACGGTTTGACTATTTAGTTCGACAAATTGGCATGCGAAACCTATCTCCTGAGGAGCTAGAACATCTTCTCGAATCTTCTTGAAAAAGTTTTCAAAATCGCTTCGCTGTGAATATTTTTGAAAAAACAAAATACAAAATTTGAAAAACCAACAAAAAACAAAATATAAAAATATAAAATTTTCAAAAAATACAAAAACAATATAAAATAAAAATCCAAAAATATTCTTCTCACGACATGTCTCTCGTATAAATCAATATTCTGTACGTTTCTAGAAATGTCATTCAACAATGATACGAACATGTACAGATGCTTGAGCGGGAGTTCCTTTTAATGTTTTTCTAAAACATGTCGTTTCTCAAAATTTTCTTCACTGTGGCTTTCGTATACTTCAGTACGAAACCCGGACTCTAATGATGACTTCTGATTATTTTCAAATCAAGGACTCGTACGTTCAATAACGAAATCTTTTTCAAAAAAGTTCGAGTCTAAACAAACGAAAAAGATTTCAAGCATAAACTCGTTTTCAAACAAAATTCTTGAGCACTTTTTCAAATTTGTTCAAAAGATTTCTCAAAATTAGTGCTCAAGATAACTCCCTCAAAACCTTAATTGATTTTAAAATGTGCTGTAATTAAGGGGGAGTACAAAAACAAAAATGTTCCGTATTCATGCAAAATGAAATCTGTCTTTCTCTCCAAAAAGCTTTTTTAATTAGTTGATATCAAAAATATCACGATATCCTATTTTTGGGGGGGAGAAGACATGATTAAAATGTGATCAAAGATGTTTAAAGTTTGTGACTGAATCTCGAAAGAGCTCGACTCAGATAGTACCAATGAATTGACGAAGCTTAAAGTGTCAGTAATCGAAAAGACTTGTCCTGGACGGGTAATAATTTCAAGCTAGTCTAACTAGTGATGTAAGCGTGTCTCGAATAGGACTTGTCTGAGTAGAGTGTACCGTATCGAGAGACTTTCTTTGGACTTGACCAGGACGGGTAATAATTTCAAGATAGTCTAACTAGTGATGTAAGCGTGTCTCAAATCGGTAATGTTCACTGAAAGTGGATCAATTCAAAAAGTGCAAACTCCTCACGCATGTGCAAATTTCTTAAATTATTCATGAGCACATGTGAAGGGGGAGTCCTTCAAAAGTTGCAAAACTCTCAAAGTGGTAACAACAATGTGTTTTATTATCATAAACACTTTGAGAGATTTTCAATAAAATGGTTTCATGGCAATTATAGGATAGTCATGGAGTTATAAGGTGACTAAGGTTAGGGAAAAACCGTCCTAAGATCCGCCAGAGCCGGAGGGATCTACCCAAGGACAATTACAATAGTTAGAATTAGAAGTCCTTAGGTATGATTGAAAAAAAGGAGAAAATGAGAAAGGAGAAAGAAGGGGTTGAAGAATTAAAAAGAAAAGTTATGAAAAGGGTGAAAAGAAATAGCCCTCCATATGTTCAACCTTAGGGCAGACACCGGGTTCAACTCATACGCTACTAGTTGTTACTAAGGTGACACCGGTATTGAAGATAAAGACGTCATGGACCCAGTGACGCACTGCACTAAACCTTCTTAACCACTCAAGTTCTCTTAAAAGAGCTTGTTTCATTCTCACGGGGAACCGGTGTAATCTATCGACCTGTCTCTTAGAGATGGTTGATATTGAAACAGGAGACCTCTCCCTAATCTCCGCATAGGAAACCAAATATGCACTTATCGAGTCTAGAGCCCCGAGATTCATCAAAAGATCTCATAGGAACGCATAATATTCCTACACTGGTTGTTCATCATTAAGGACGCCAGATGTAAACTTTAGAGTCCTACGCAGATCTTAGCAATCTGCCAGAACATTTATGAGAGAATTCACACAAGTGTTTCTCAATGATTGAATGGAAATTCCTGCCAGGGTCAACATCAAGCAGCCCTGACTGCAGGTCACTTCGGTAATTCTTTATGGGTTACGCTTACTGTTCGCAGTGGTTTCAAACGGTCTACAGTCGTGGAGTGATCCCCAGCGACTCACCCAGTCATTGAGCTACTAAGTAGGTCTTGTAAGCTCTCTCGAGAGTATCTAACATGGGAACGGCCTTGGTAAGGGTTAGAAGGAGTCTTCACACTATGCTGTTGACGATCTCTAATTTTAATCTGTAAGTACCGGATGTTTTATTGCTAACTGTTTATATGCAGGGACACTTCATCTCCATGGCGACAGATTCCGTATGCTCATACATACATCTGGAAGTTAAAGAAAGCTCCCTCAAAGATCTATACAACACAAAGTTCAAAGAAAGATTCTACGCCAAAAAGAAAAATCTACAAAGTATAAAGACTAAAGATCAATGTGAAAGAAAGGGAACTACGTGCATATGAATATCAAAATCCAAAGATGTATGAGCATGTTGGAATGGCAAACAACCACCACAGACGCAGAAGTGACGAAAGGCAGATAACTCCACATCACAAAGGAACAAAGAACGATGAAAAATCAGTTATCAAAGATCACAAAGCATGAAGGAACAAAGACTAAAGACTATTCTACAACGACACACAAAGTTAAAGACAAAGAACTCGGAAGACCCACTCACGTGGAGCATCATTCGAATGACCACCCCTTAGGGGGAGATTGTTAGCATTAAAAATATGTATTTAGAAGTGATGGTCATTCTCATATTGTAACTTTGTGTCGTTTGTTAAGATTAGTAATAGTTTAGTCATTGGGCCTTGGACTTGGCAAGCTAATATGTCATGTGCTATGTTTCATAAGCCTTGTTATCTACCATGTAACCAAGTCCAAGCCCAAGCCCATCAAAGCCTATGTATGGAACTATAAAAGGCACCTTACCTCTCATTTGTAAGGTGTGCTTGTATGTGTATTGTGTGTGTTTTTTAATAAAAGTTCTCTTCATCTTTATACTCTTTTTCTCTCATATTAACGCCACACATATTATACCAAGTCACCATCTTTCCTTCATCTAGTTCTTATATTATTATTAAAGTTGATATATCTAAGGTCCTACATGGTTTAACCAAATTGGGTTGATCACAAAAACTCTCGTAACTACATACCGATTGTCTCTACCGATTATCCTCCACCACTTTGCTATAATTTTCAAAGAGTCGAAAAACGTTATATCCATGAGGGTCGGGTGGTCTATCCAGACTTTGAGGACTTTAGTCACCTCGAAGCCATGTTGAGGTCAGCGAAACTTGAGTGTCTCTTCAAAATTAATGAGTCAATTGTCCCTCGGTTTGTCTTAGAATTCTATAGTTAATTTAGGTTAAGGGTCGAATCCATGAATGAATACTATATAGAGTTCGTTATTCAAGACAGATTCTTTTCATACTCACTTCCTGATTTTGGTCGTATTCTCGGTCTTCCAACCACGGGGCAGTGCTCGTTCACTGACGAATAGAGCCTCGATACTCTTTTCAAAAGCACCCCCAGAAGTGGGAAATATGCTACTATTCCCCCTACTCCAAATGAAATCAGAACCCTCATTCTAAAACCTCGACCACCGTCTCTTACCCGCACACATAGAGGTAAGAAAATTCCTATAGGAGAAAACCAAATCCTTACAAAAGAAGTTGAAAATCATCTCAAAGCTATTGAGGAGGTTGTACGTGAAAATGCTTTCTGTCTATGTGGCAACATAGATCATCTTCCTGCGTATCTCGGTCATATGCTTTATTGTGTTGTCAAATCGATACCTTACAATCTAGCATTCTATGTAATTAGGAGAATGGAATTTGTCACCAAGAAACCCAAGTTGAACCTGCCTTATGGCATACTCTTAACACGTTTGTTTAACAATATCATGGGTGAATTTCTGGAACTTAGATCGGAAAAATATCTCATCCATGATCGTGTCATGTTCAAACTCACTACTCACATTGAGTGTACGACAAGGTCTGATTTAGGGTCAAAGAGGACCTTGTTTCCCGAGTCATCCTCCGGTGTTTCATCCTCTCATATCACATAGATGATGATGAACACATTGGAAATTCCAATGCTAATGCATCTTCTTTGTGGAATACTAGAAGGGGGGGGGGGTTGAATAGTTTTACGTTCTTTTTGAGTTTATTTTTGAAAAACTTTAGTTTCTTATTAAAACTTTGATTTGATCTTATGTGAATTCAATTGTTAACAAGTATGAGCAAATCTAAATAGGTATAATCTAATAATGTAAGTAAAGTAATGAAGTGATGTGATAGATAGAGATGGAGAGATCAAACCATAACACACGAATTTATAGTGGTTCGGCTACAAGGACACCTTCCTTGCCCTACTCCACTCCCCGAGTATCACACTCGAGAGTTTTCTTCACTATGTCAACAAACTCCTTATGGCGGAGAAACCTTACACACCTTGGCTTACACCGATTAACGACACTAAGCTAAATGTCGAGTTCTAATCATAGCTAGAACTAATCTCACAACTTCTTCACAACTTCACAACTTTTTCACGATAGCTTCACAACTTCTTCACACCTTCTTCTTTACACAACTTATTCACACCTTCTACAATACTTCTTCCCAACACATCTAATATCTACAACTAACTTAATCACACAACAATTTACAAGTAATCTAGCAATACTAAAAGATAATACCAACTAATCACAACACTACTACTTTATATAGATGTTGAAGAAGTGTTCTTCTTTTTGCATTTGTGTGGGTGAAGCTTTGGATCACTTGGAAACAAAGACTTATGATTATATGATCAAAGGCTTTTTAGAATAGAAATGGAGAATGAGATCAAAAAGTTTTTAGTGCAAAAAGGTGAGAAAAATCTATGAAATAAACCAGTATTTATATGCCAGAAATTAATGTTCTGGAGCGTGGCCGGTCCCCTTAATTAGGGGCCGGTCCCCTTAATTATTAAGGGGCCACCTAAGGAATTAAGGGGGCCGCCCCCTCTAGAACGTTGAGACTTACTTGTCCTTTGTGGGGAACGTTTTTCTAGATTATATTTGCCATTTTTGGTTGAAAATTTGAATTCATATATTTATAATGAATAAAACATATTCTTTTAATTCCAAAAATGTTTTTATAAAAGTTATAAAATGTTTGATGTCATTTTGATAAAATGTCTTGTGTTTAAGAAAATGCTTCTTTGATCATGTAATGCATTAGTCACTTTGTTTATACATACCTTTAGTGATTAGATGGTAAAAGTGAATATTTATTACTAAATACTTGTTTACGTCATAATTTTCGATTTAATCTAGTTTACATTTTGTGACTATCAAAACGCAGAGTTATTGAAAAATATTAATAACGTTTTTTAAGCATTATTTATATCAACAATCTCCCCCTTTTTGATGATTACAAAACTTAAACTCATTAAATCAAAAATTAGTTTTTAGACAAGTAATTTAGTGAGTTTATATTTACTTCTCCCCCTTTTTGTAGAATCAAAAAGGTTATGCCGACAAGTTTCAATTATAAAATATTGACGGGATGAGAACTCCCCCTTGATGTGTGCTCCCCCTCGTTTGGGGGCACCAAGGAAACGAGCTATGGAATGCTTGCAAAAAAAAAAAAAAAAAAAAAAAAAAAAAAAAAAAAATTAGAAGCACAAGTATATATACAACTATATATAAAGTGACAAAAATAAATCAAGCAACATAAGAGCATTCATTTAAGCAAAGGTTGTGTAAAAATACACGAAAATACATACATCATCAAGAGATTATAACAAGGATAACAACTAAGAAAGTTAACAACTAGAGTGGTACTTCATCATACAAAGAGTACACGAGCTTTATAGTGCAAAAAGGTGAGAAAAATCAGTGAAATGAATCAATATTTATAGGCCAGAAAATACAGTTCTGGAGCGTGGACGGTCCCCTTAATTATTAAGGGGGCCACCTAAGGAAATAAGGGGGCCGCCCCTTCTAGAACGTTGGACTTATTTGTCCTTTTGTGGGGAAGGTTTTTCTAGATTATATTTGCCATTTTTGGTTGAAAATTTGAATTCATATATTTATAATGAATAAAACATATTCTTTTAATTCCAAAAATGTTTTTATCAAAGTTATAAAATGTTTGATGTCATTTTATAAAATGTCTTGTGTTTAAGAAAATGCATCTTTGATCATGTAATGCATTAGTCACTTTATTTATACATACCTTAAGTGATTAGATGGTAAAAGTGAATATTTAGTACTAAATACTTGTTTACATCATAATTTTCGATTTAATCTAGTTTACATTTTGTGATTATCAAAACGTAGAGTTATTAAAAAATGTTAATAATGTTTTTTAAGCATTATTTATATCAACAATATCCCCCTTTTTGATGATTACAAAACTTAAACTCATTAAATCAAAAATTAGTTTTTAGACAAGTAATTTAGTGAGTTTATATTTACTTCTCCCCCTTTTTGTAGAATCAAAAAGGTTATGCTGACAAGTTTCAATTATGAAATATTGAAGGGATAAGAACTCCCCCTTGATGTTTACTCCCCCTCGTTCGGGGGCACTAAGGAAACGAGCTATGGAATGCTAGCAAAAAAAATTAGAAGCACAAGTATATATACAACTATATATAAAGTGACAAAAATAAATCAAGCAACATAAGAGCATTCATTTAAGTAAAGGTTGTGTAAAAATACACAAAAATGCATACATCATCAAGAGATTATAACAAGGATAACAACTAAGAAAGTTAACAACTAGAGTGGTACTTCATCATACAAAGAGTATACGAGCTTTATAGAGCTTGCAAGCAAAAGGGTTGTGAGGTCTTTATTTATTAAGCATAGTATATGCTTATTTTGGAGAGTAGGAAGTTGATGGTGAAGAAATAGGTGAAGATGTGTGAGATGGAACAATAGGTGAGGATGGTGGAGGTGGTGATGGTGGTGGGTTGGTTAGCAAGTTTTCAATATATGAAAACATGTATTGAATTTCATCTCTAGGACAAAAGTTGATGGTTCGGTTGTGGATGCAATAAAGGAAAGTATCACCATGAGCTTCAAGTAACCTCCAAGGTACGAGACTAACAAAGAATGGTGGTGTGATTGGTGGGGATGAGACATGAGCATCAAGTGGTGTTATTGGTGATAGTGAGATGGTAAGTTCGGTGGAGAGTGGTTCTGATACGTGGGAATCGCACTAGGCTTTACCTCTCGAGGGATCTCGAGAAGCTTACAACCCCCACCAGGCAGTGTACCTGATCGTTGTAGTATAGTATAGTGACAAGTACCAGGGGATTGATCGTTCAACTCAGGAATAGTGTCGCTAGGATTAGAAATCCTAAAAACTAGGTCTAGAGGTGAGGGATGATTCTTTTTGTATTTTTATATTTTTATGAAAGCAATTAAAAATCTCGGTTTTTGGAAGAGTGGGTGAAATTAGTTGCTAATCAACTAACCCAATAACTAAGATGCAATCAAAATAAAATAACAGAAATGAAAATAAAGCTAATTGCTAATGTGGTGTGAACAATAATGGGGAAAGTTGTGTTTACTTAGGTTTCATTACTCCCTAGCTATCTTTTACAGGTTGATAGTTTGCTACAATTGCATGGATGACGGGTTATGTTCCTTAATACCATTCGTGGGGTAGCGTACGTACTTCCCCAACTCTATAATCTCCTAATTCACTCCTATGTCGAGCCGTTAAAAGCTCTTAACATGGGATCATTAGAATTCGCTCATGCATTAAATACAGCCATAATAACCTAGTACGCATTGATTCATGTTTCTTAAGACGTTCAAGCACGTTACCATTGGAAGTCTGCCAGTTTTCTTAAGCCTAACATCGAAATCATTTATCCGTAACAACTATAAACAAACAATCAACCCATAATTAACATCTAGGTTTCACTACATCTAAGCAAACACACAAGAGATCTAGCCTAGCATGTTAAATTCAAGACAAGCGTAAGATATATTAAAGCAACACATAGACATATTGATTGAATTGAAAGAGTACTTATCTCAAATTGACATGGAAGGTTTCAAAGGGTAGAAACCCTTGAAAAAGCAGTAAAATTCGTGCTAGGGTTTCTCCAAAGTTATACCCTACTTGTCCCTCTTCATGAATGAAAATTGCAAAACTATATATAGAATTTACAGGGTGACAACGTCAAGAAGGAATTTCTGACGCCGTCAACTCGCCGCCCATAATGAGATTGGATTGGCTAGATCCAGATTTGACGCCGTCATGTGTATTTTAGCTCTGGGCCGTCACCATATCTTGAACCTTGACGGCCATACGTGACGCCGTCACGTTTTCTCTGGACCGTCACCACTTCCAGCTCTTGTTTTACTCTTGACGCCATCATTAAGAGACTTGTGATGCCGTCAGGTACTGTTCCCAGCAAGGAAAATTAAGACTTTGCCGTTTTCTTCACTTTTACGCTCCAAAAATGTCCAAAATGCTTCCTTTTCCAGAATACACTCCAAAAGTACCTAAAATGACAAAAGGAACGATTTAGGGCAATATTTGATCAAATAAATTCAAATCCGGGCTTAAATGACCCCTTAAAAATGGTTCATTTTTCGCCTCATAAGGTTCTTAGGTAGGATGTGGTGATGATGCTTGTGGTGATGATAAGTGTGAGTTTATGTAGTCATTGATGGATGAGGTTGAAGGCAGAGGAGGATGTTCCATGAGTGGAGGGTGTTTTAGATGGTGCATTTGGTGCACTTGGGGATGAGCATTTTGGTGGAGGTGATGGAGTGGTGTTGTCATCATTAGTTAAGTCAATGAAGAGTTGTTTTGGAGGGATGATGACAATCTTTTGTTTCTTTGAGGCCTTAGAGATGGAGATGCTTGGTCAAGACATGGTGGATTAGGTTGATGGAGGTGAAGAATAATGAGGTGAAAAGTGTTCATTTGGAGGGAATTTATAATATGAAAATGGTTGGTTTAGGTAAGTTTTTGAAGTGGTTTAAGGAGATTCTAAAATCAGTTGGGTTATAAGTAGAAATGCTAGCTGATACTAGAGAAAGAGGTCACAAGATGCAAAAGAAAATAGTAAACTCAGTTCCAGATGGCCGGTCCCTTTAATTGTAGGCAGGCCCCCTTAATAATTAATGGGACCGCCTAGGAAACTTAAGGGGGCCGCCCATCTGGTGTTTTCCCAGGCGACCAGAAATCAAAAATTTGAAGAAATGGGTTTGTTTTCAAGTATGTCTTTTTAGCAAGCTCTATTTGGAACATATACTCTTGGAATGATGAAATATAAGCATATAATAATTAAGCATGCATGCAAACTAATATATTGTAAACTAAATATAAAGTATGCATACTAATAACATTAAATAATAATCAAGATCCTAGCACAAAAATAGTTAATAATTAAACATCACTCAAGCAATAAACAAGATAAAACACTAGTATTTCTGAATAAATCGGACAAATAACAAAACACATAAATGTCTAATAGTTCAACAATAATATCAAGTAGTCCCACATCGACGATTCTATTTCTTCTTCCCCAAAATCTGCCTAAACATCTTTCCTACGGACTTGAATCCTCCTCTAACTTCTTGATGCATTTGCTGAGTCCTGTTCATTATGGATGTTTGATGTTCGAAGAGAAGTTCATCGGTACGTTCATGAGGAAGAGGAATTTAATAGTTGGTATAATCAAGATTGGGAAGATCATCAACAAAGGTCGTGGGAGATGGGGCACTAACACGCGAGGTGTCTTCCTCCTCCTCATCATCATTGCCTTGATGAGATGTTGAACCACGAGGCATAGAAAATAAAGGACCACGAGATTTCCCTTTGTCACGTTGAGATCCGCGAGTACGAACGAGAGTAATTTGATTCAAAGTGGGATGTATGAGCTCATAGAAATCACTCCTAAGATCTGGGTAGTGTTCCATGACATGACGATAAACTCGAGTAAGGAACATACCGTAAGGAAGGTTGGCATTTGGAGTGTTTTTAGCAGTAATGATTCGATGGACAAAGAGATAAGCCAGATTGTAGTTTTCTCTAGCAACTACACAATACAACATGAGGGTGATGCTGGCCATGAGATGATCACGGTGACCGCCGGTACCAAACGCATTCTCGCGAATGAGTTCTTCCCAATTTTTCATGTCGGGGCTTAGCTCTTTAAGAAGGATTTGATTTGCATGAATATCAACATTTCTCGACTTGATTTTATGACTAGTCGTACCACGTTCTAGTTCAAGTAGTCGACGAATGTCTTTAGGACTTGGAATCTCAGAACAGTATGGACCATCCTGAGGTCGATTTCGTTCAAGAGATGAAAGATCCCATTCATTTGGCCGTTGTATGGGATTCTGAGGATTTGTCCAAACTAAGCAAGAGTAAGACTGATGAATTGATTCTGGATCATGAAAGAAATAAGGATATGGCCATAGGGATCAGTTTGCACCGTCACTTGGCTATAGAAGTCGAGGACAAAGTGGGGAATGATTGGTTCAATGATTTTGAAAGGACAGTCGAGACGAATATTGGTGAACATTCGTTCGATTTGATCAGATTCATAAAAGGATGGATCGATAATTCTACCCTCGTGAATGTTTCTATTTTCAATGGGACGATTGAAACATGCAACGGAGGGAGACATGCCGGGAGTGGCGGAAACTTTAGGAATGTATTGCTTTGTTTTTGAAATATCACCAACCGTGGTTTTAGGCATTTTCACCTAAACAATATAACAACAAAAATAAAATTAAGACAAAAAAATTAACATGCATATGTTATATATAAATATATGCAATACATGTGGAATGGAAGCCTACTTCGACCTAAAAATGTATCCTAGGAAGTAGTTTCACAATGTTCCTTAATTTTAATTTTTAACTCGCTTAAAATGTATCTTATGATGTCAAGATGTAGTTGTGTAATTAGTTTGATATATTACCAAGACTATCCAAACGTCTCTTTAGACATCATAAGTCATTTCGAAATTTGGCTAGATATATATTAGGTTATATATCTTGCTATCTTTTACGAGTTTGACTAACACTAAACTTGTTTAGAAAGTGAAAATGTGAATTTTGGTTTTCAAAATATCTTTATCTTAGTTAAACCAAACGCTCCCTTAACTAGATAAAGATCTACCAAAACATCAATATATATATATTAATTATATATCTTGATGACTTCTATAGATTAGTAATGTGTTAATAAGTTTAACAAAATAGCATCAAGATTTAAATTAACTCATTTAAGTATTCTTTGTTTATGAACCAAACGCCCATGTTATTCTCAGAAAACTTTTTACAATGATTCGAAAAGTATGTTTTGGTTGTTTAAAACATTACATGACTACAATGTAGTATGTTTTAACTAGTTTTTAAGAATTATATCAACAATGTGCTTTTTGGAAAACAATCTTAGTAAGAGTTTATGGGCGATTAGAAATTTCAACAACATAATGTGTTATACTTAGTTTGAGTAACAATTCTACATCCTAATCCTATAGGGAGCATTTAGTTATGCAATTCCTAGACTTAATTTTACTAAAATTCGGATTTAGATAAATTTTAATAAAATACCTAATTTTGATTAGACAATAAATTGAATGAAATTAGATGAAATGTATGTTGGAAAACTTACAAGAGATGTTGTGTATATGTTTGGTTAACGTTTGCCCCTTGCGAAACAAGACCGGATTGGTGATTTGGTGAAGGATTTTAGTGGTTTTGGGTGTTTAGTATCGTTCACAGCAGCAGGGGAGAGGAAATGTTTGAACAAATGGATTGTTTGGCAAATATTTTGAAAGGAAAACGAGTTTGGAAGTGATGAGGCGAAAAATGAACCACTTTTAGGAGGTCATTTAAGCCCGGAATTGAATTTATTTGATCAAATATTGCCCTAAATCGTTCCTTTTGTGATTTTAGGTACTTTGGGAGTGAAATCTGGAAAAGGAAGCAATTCGGACGTTTTTGGAGCATAAAAGTGAAGAAAACGCCAAAGTCTTAATTTTCCTTGCTGGGAACAGTAGGTGACGGCGTCAAGAGTAACATCCTGACGGCGTCAAGAGTAAATTCCATGACGACCCAGTACATATTGGACGGCGTCACGAAGTAGGGCGTCAAGAGTTAAGATCATGACGGCCTGGAAATGCTAATACATGACGGCGTCAGAAGTAGATCAAGGCAGTCTGAGAAGATTTTTTGCGGCGAGCTGACGGCGTCACAAGATTGGTCTTGACGCCGTCAGACCCCTTTTCCTATATATAGTTTTCTAATTTTCACATTAAGGGAGAGAAGTTTTGGAGAAACCCTAAGTACGAACTTGGTGCATATTTTACAGGTTTTTCAAGGGTTCTAAGCCCTTGATACCTTTCATGTGTAATTAAGATAAGTGTTCTTTTAATTCAATCAATATGTCTATGTGTTGGTTGTCTATATCTTGTTCTTGTCTTAATTCCATCATGCTAGGCTAGATCTATCTTGTGTTTGCTTAGATCTAATGAAACCTAGATGTTAATTATGTGTTGATTACTTGTTTATACTTGTTTTGGATGAATGAATTTATATGTTAGGCTTAAGAAAACTGGCAGATCTCCAAATGGTAACATGCTTGAACGTCTTAGGAAACATGAACCGATTGCACTAAGGTCTTTATTGGTTGTATTTAATGCATGAGCCACTGTTTATAATCCCTATGATTGTGCTGGGCATGGTATAGGAGGAGATAAGAGCTCATAGAATTGGGGAGTTATGTGCGATACCCCATGAATGGTTTTAAGGAATACAATCTGTCATCCATGCAACTATAACAAGTAATTAGCATGTAAAAGATGTCTAAGGAGTAGTGAAATCTAAGTAAACACATTTTCCCCACATATTGCTCACAACCTTAGTATAATTTTCGTTTATTTTCATTTCTAGTATTTTATTTTGATTGCATCTTTAGTATTGGGTTAGTTGATTAGCAACTAATTCCGCCTAGCCACCAAGGCTACCGAAACACCTTGAGCTCACCGGAGCCAATGTGACCCCCTTGCGATCTGACACCATCCGGTTGGTGCAAAGCGGATGTGCATTCCATGGACTTCGTTCCGAAGATCCAAACCAACATCTTAAGGACTTCCTCAAAATCGTAGATTCCATAGACCTAGATGTTGCAACTAGAGAGACAACCCGATTATGCCTATTCCAATTCTCTCTACGGGATCAAGCTAGTCAATGGCTTGAGCGTTTACCCGCGGGATCCATCACCACATGGGATGATCTCACCACTCGTTTCCTTGCTCAATTTTTTCCACCGGGGAGAACTACTAAGCTTATAAATGACATCTTGATGTTCCAACAACGTCCAAATGAATCTCTTTATGAAGCATGGACTCGTTCCAAGGACTTACTCCAAAAAGTCCCTCATCATGGCATAGATCTTTGGCTCCAAGTCCAAATTTTTTATGACCATATCGATCTCTCCACGAGGCGAGCCATTGACCAATCGGCCGGTGGTAAGCTACGTGATCTAAGTGCGGAACAATTATGGGAACTCATAGAAGATCTTGCTCTCTATGACAATGAAAGTCGGAATGATCCCTGTGATTTGAACAAAACGGTCAAGGCAATATCTTTGCCCTCGAACAATTCTAGCACTCCCGACCGTAGGATCATGGAACTTGAAGGTCGAGTCAAGTCTCTCATGAAACCTTACGAAGCTCAAAAATCCTCAAGCTAAGTACGCAGAATCGCTTCTACATGCAAATTATGTAATGGCCCTCACGAGACTCATAACTGCATGGAGCTTCCAAAACGGGCTTATAACGAATTCACGTCGTCACACGTGGGTCAGGGTCCTCGAACTTCTGATGAGGCCTATGAAGCATGGAAGGATAAACCTAATTTCAGAGGGTACCAAACGCGGAGCGTGTCTTTCAATGATTCCTCGCCACTCACTTGGTCCGAGCATTTTCCATCACAAGGCATTCCTAGGCAAAGCTGTGAAGATGCTCTAAAAAAATTCATTCTATCTCAAGAATTACAGCTCTCTATGCTCGAGGCTAAATTTAGACAACAGCAGGCTGATATGAACAGCAAGATTTGTAATATGTCAACTGCTATCAAAGAGCATGTTGTTAATAAGCCCATTCATGTTGATGAGGTTAAGTCTGTTACCGTCATGAGTCCACCAACCTCCCCTGTGAAAATAAAAAGCCCTAGCAAGTTATTCAAACATCAATCCCCTAAAGGAAAAGAACCTGTCAACCCCCTAGGACCAACCCATTTCGTAAACACCATCACCACGATATCTGCTTTTACACCTAACTCAACCCAGCAACAAACTAACAAATTTGGTCATATAGCTAAAGATGAGACCTTAAGGGTAGACCACGATTCGGCCAGAAAACCTCCCGACTCGTCCGAGCAGTACACCGCGCGAGAATCTGGCAAATCAGATGAAGAGAAAGAGAGATCGGAAGAGCATGAGAGAAATCCAACCATTTTGGGTAAATCTATTATAGAAGAACCCGAGAGAAAAATGGAGAATGTTACTAGTGGGAGTAGCGATAGGACTAAGGAAGATAACCATAAAGTTTTCAAGATCTCCTGCACCATTAAGGAAAAGCTCCTAACCGATAGTCATATAGATCCTAGCTCCCCGGTCAACCTAATCCCCCTTTCCTTATACCATGAGACCTTCCCAAAATGCATTGCGTGCGAAAGGGTAATGAAAAATTTATCAATCAGGATTGGAGAGCTTGTTTACAATACTGACCTCACCATGGTCGATGATGTAGACCCTCTCACCAATCAAACGTTAACCAACCTTGTTCTTGGGAAACCATTTATCAATGAATCGGGAGTGATCCTTGATGAGAAAGATGGTAGTGCATTATTCACCAATGGTGTTAAGAAGGTAATTTTTTGTAGGGGTAATGAGGAAGTGTACGAGTATCGTCCATCCCTTGAGGGGAATATATATGGGTTGAAGGATGGAGAGTCGGGGAAGATAAGACGGCGTAATCCGAATAATCTCAAAATCCCCTGCATGATTGGTCATAAATACTTCGATGACGTCTACATTAACGTATTCCTGCCAAAGAATTTTATGTCCTTATTCCATTATAACAATATCTGCAGATGGGTATGATTTACAAGGGAGAGAAAGTGGTTGGTAAGGATCATGAAATCCAGGTGTTTGTAGGAAATATGGCATTTACTATGGAATTTACGATCGTGGACAACATCGAAGACTATGTCGACCCTAGATTATCACAAATTGTTTTTGGAGCGCCATTTTGCGAGATCACTAATCTGATAATAGATGACCGAAACGGAATTATGACCTTTGCTGATGGCATTAGGAGGGTTTCATACCAAACGCCATACAAGAGAAGAGACCTTAAGGAAATCGATTGTGACGGGCTTGACAAGATAAGTTCCCAACTTATTTTGTGCGATGAAGATGTTCGGAGAGGGTGTAAGAACACTTCTGATTTATCATGTGGATTCTTTAAGGATGTTAGTAAGCTTGGTTCTAAGTATCGAAAAGACATCTTCGAGTTCGAAGACCCGAAGTACTTACACTATGAAAGCGATACTAGTTTAGAAGACGACCTAGAGAGTGGAATCAATGATGAGGTCACGTAGTAACCCATGACCTTGAGTCTAGCTATAAGACTCGTAAATAAAGAAAAGCGCTTCTTGGGAGGCAACCCATGCTTTGTGTGATTTTATTTTTATTTGTTTGTTATTTGCTTCCGTATGCATTTTTTATTTTTATTGTTGGTTGATCATGTTTCTAAATTAAATAGTGGAAATACTTTACTTTGTTGTTTTGGCCTAGTCTTAACTCCACCTAAAAGTATTTTTTGCAAAAGATAAGTGTAAGGGGAAACCCCAAATATGTTTTTAAGAAACAAATCGATCATGATTCTCCACAATATTAAATGAACATGTATATTAGTATTTGTTAGAGTCAAATGCTTGTATTGAGTCATAATGAAGTTTTGCAGGATTTTCAAGGAAGTAGGACCAAGTTTTTCCAGAAATTTTCTGGAAACTTGACATAAGAATTTCTGCAGGTCACTTCTGACGGCGTCAAGAGTTAACTCTTGACGGCGTCACGTGTAAAAATCTGGAAATTTTACCGGTTTTGTTTTTCTAACGGAGTCTTATGGTTTTTGTGAATTATTAAGGTTTATAATCTCCAGGAAATCTGCAAACTTCATTCCACAAGCATTATATCTTATCTTGTTTTCTAGGATTTAGAAACTTATATAGGATGCCGCCGATTTTACGCGAGGTTGTTTTATCTATTTTTTCAGGATTTACAGGTTATGTTTGACAAGAAGATGATTTATATTCTGGAAGGGAAGCTTTGATTGTTCATTTTCTTGGAGGAAGATTTAACCTGGCCACCTTATTATCCATACCGTTCGAATCAGGGGAGTATTTGATTTCATTCTTTTTACTTATTTCACTTTTACATTCTTTACTTGAACATTGGGGACAATGTTCATCTTAAGTGTAAGGGGAGGGTAAAAAGATGATACCTTACATATGCACTTTCGCTTGAGTTTGTTTTGTTTAATGGTAGATGTGTAATAAAACTATGAGAAATATTTGTTAGTGCAATTTTAGCGCCAAATTTAAATTTTTTTACAACATTTAGGAGTGAAACTTTAGCTATAGCAAGCGTCTCATGGATAGGAGATTGTATGACTAGCACATAACCGTATATTCAGAAAAATTTTCCACCCAAATATGTGAGGTTCGCCTTTAGATTTGATAGGAAAAGCATTCATTATTAGTGCTTATGAGTGTACCGGTAGCATTTAGATTCTAGAACTTGCGTTAGTGATGCATCCCGAGACCGCTAGTGAGACTACATTCGTGTAGTAGGATTTACTACATGATAAGAGGCATTAGGATTACCCTTGTGTTAAACCCGTATTATAATTACTTGACCATTTAAGTCATATTACTTGGCTAGTTAAGTCAACTAATTTTTCCCACACCTTAGCGTTGTACTCATTTTTAGTACACGAAACCCCTAGTACACCCCTCCGAGCCTATCTTTTCGTTTCTAACTTTAAGCATTTTACTTAAAGGAAGAATTTGTTACACCCCACCTAAATGTACACCCAAATCGCCTTAGCCTTCCGTGTATGCGCTCAATTTTAGTGCATTATTGTTATTTGTTAAACCCTAAGTTAACTTTCTAATTGATTACATGGTTGCTAAGTCGAGTCATATCTTTGTACATATTGTTTTGGGACGATTGGGACTCATGGGTAAGTACTTATTTTATGGAGTAATGGGGAAGAACATCATTTATTACCCCCATATGTACGTTAATCTTAAAAGTGCTCCAAGTGTTTTGATTTTCATAATTCGAGTCATTAGATTAGTTTAATGTAAAGTATGTAAAGATTCAAGTGTAAGGGGAATGTTCATTCCCTATGATGTATTATTTTGGATGGTAGGGTAAGAGTGTATGAAAAAAAAAAAAAAAAAATCGGAAAAATCAAGAAAAAGAAAAAAAAAATAGAAAAAGGAAAAAGAGAAAAAAACATACGGACTACCATCCCTTTTTATTCTATGTTGATTTTATGTTTTTGTTATTTTTCATTTATTAGCTTAAGTCGAGTCTAGTCTTGGCTTAGCAACGCCATATGGTACATGTAATTAACTAAGATTGTTAACTCGCCACCAGTAAAACTTCCTTTATCCAACAAAACCGTGTATTTCATATCCCTACACCTAATGTTACAACCCTTTAAAAGACCTCTTTGATAGTTTATCCTAGGTGCTTACGCCATGTGGTGGAGGTTTGATCCTTTCCCAAGCCTATGGTAATCTATTTTGCTATGACAGGTAGTGAGAGATATCTTCCGTTTCCATATTGTAATTTATACTTTATTACACCCGAGAGATGTGAGTATCTAAACACTATTTGTGAGGTGCTAGTGTATGACCTCCGTGCTTGTCTTTTGAGTAGAATAAAAGCACATTTGCTTGAGGACAAGCAAATCTCAACTGTAAGGGTATATGATGAGGCGAAAAATGAACCACTTTTAGGAGGTCATTTAAGCCCGGAATTGAATTTATTTGATCAAATATTGCTCTAAATCGTTCCTTTTGTGATTTTAGGTACTTTAGGACTGAAATATGGAAAAGGAAGCAATTCGGACGTTTTTGGAGCATAAAAGTGAAGAAAACGCCAAAGTCTTAATTTTCCTTGCTGGGAACAGTAGGTGACGGCGTCAAGAGTAACATCCTGACGGCGTCAAGAGTAAATTCCATGACGACCCAGTACATATTGGACGGCGTCATGAAGTAGGGCGTCAAGAGTTAAGATCATGACGGCCTGGAAATGCTAATACATGACGGCGTCAGAAGTAGATCAAGGCAGTCTGAGAAGATTTTGGCGGCGAGCTGACGGCGTCACAAGATTGGTCTTGACGCCGTCAGACCCCTTTTCCTATATATAGTTTTCTAATTTTCACATTAAGGGAGAGAAGTTTTGGAGAAACCCTAAGTACGAACTTGGTGCATATTTTACAGTTTTTTCAAGGGTTCTAAGCCCTTGATACCTTTCATGTGTAATTAAGATAAGTGTTATTTTAATTCAATCAATATGTCTATGTGTTGGTTGTCTATATCTTGTTCTTGTCTTAATTCCATCATGCTAGGCTAGATCTATATTGTGTTTGCTTAGATCTAATGAAACCTAGATGTTAATTATGTGTTGATTACTTGTTTATACTTGTTTTGGATGAACGAATTTATATGTTAGGCTTAAGAAAACTGGCAGATCTCCAAATGGTAACATGCTTGAACGTCTTAGGAAACATGAACCGATTGCACTAAGGTCTTTATTGGTTGTATTTAATGCATGAGCCACTGTTTATAATCCCTATGGTTGTGCTGGGCATGGTATAGGAGGAGATAAGAGCTCATAGAATTGGGGAGTTATGTGTGATACCACATGAATGGTATTAAGGAATACAATCCGTCATCCATGCAACTATAACAAGTAATTAACATGTAAAAGATGTCTAGGGAGTAGTGAAATCTAAGTAAACACATTTTCTCCACTTATTGCTCACAACCTTAGTATAATTTTAGTTTATTTTCATTTCTAGTATTTTATTTTGATTGCATCTTTAGTATTGGGTTAGTTGATTAGCAACTAATTCCGCCCAAATCCTTCAAACCCGAGATTTTTACTTGCTTTCTAAAAAATATAAAAATACAAAAAGAATCATCTCTCACCTTTAGAACTAGTATTTAGGTTTTCTAATCCTAGCGACACTATTCCTAGCTGAACGATCAATCCCCCGATACTTGTCACTATACTATACTACAACGATTAGGTACACTGCCTGGTGGGGGTTGTAAGCTTCTCAAGATCCCTTGAGAGGTAAAGCCTGGTGCGATTCCCACGCATCAGGAAGTACCAATACGCTGGCCCCCTTAAACATTAAGGGAACCGCCCCCGATTACAAGCCAGTCCCCTTAATTATTGAGTGGGCCGCCTGCCAAAAGGAAAAGTTTTGCGAATTCGATTTTTATAGCAAAATATTCTTATGTATATAGTTAGATTTATGTTATATCGAAACTATGTCGAAGTTTATGAGCACGAGGAAGGAATACTTGACGTTTTTAATTAATATTTCGTTAATCAAAACATATCTTGATTATTTTGGACAAAATGATCAAGATGTCAAATTGACAAAGGATTTGAGAGATGAGAGGGAATATGTGTTTATATATATATATATATATATATATATATATATATATATATATATATATATATATATATATATATTATGTGTTAATGTGGATTTTAGAATGAGAAAATGGAGGAGGCAGATGCTGTCGGCGATGTGAGTTTGTTTCATTCATAGTTTACGTGTGCGAAGGTTCTTCTTTCTACTCTTGTGTTGATCCACTTAACTCACTTCTCTTCATCACCATGAGTTTTGTAAAAGTGGACACAAAAGATTTCGTGTTGAACGTTAAATATCAAAAGAGCCAAGAGGGGGAAGGAAAAGGTTCGAGAACGAACAATTTCCTTGAGTTCTAGAAAGTCAACTAATGACGTATCTAGGTTATGTGCACGTATATGTATATATATTTATATAATATTATAAGTATAGGGATATATGTGTGTGTGTGTGTATGTGTGTTCATACAAAAGAAAGAAGACAATAAACTATATCTACGCAAACAAAGCAATAAATCAAGAAGGAGCTATCTAAGCATAGAAATGAGTTGTAAAAGAATGGCGTACCTGGCGGTTTTCAATAACATTCTTCTAAATCTTCAAGATGATTTATAGACTTTGCAAAAGTCTATGGTGAGAAAGCTTCAAGGTTGTCTTATGGGAAGTTGATCTAGCTATTCGGTCCCCATTGCCTTTTTGGTCCAAAGTTGTTTGGTCAAAACATGTTTAACATTTGGCTAGGGTGCATGAAAGGTGGTAATATTTCCCAAGGGTTGTAACTTGGTTGATAGTTCAACATTTGATTACTAGTGTTGCTGTATTTTTGTCTATTTTGGTTTCTTCTTGGTTGAGGTGTTTTAGATCTAGGATAAGAGTTATTTGACTTCCTAGGTGGTGGAGTTTTAGATCTTGTTTTAGGTTTAGAGGATCCTACTTCGGTTTTTAAAGATGGTTTCTAAAAAGTTTTTATTTGTTCATTACTAGCAAGAGGTATTTTCTTATCATTTGTGAGTATGTATTTGGGATGTGATTCTAAAGGTTTTAGTTTACTATGTTCATTTTCAAACTTAACATTTTTTTTCACTTGTTGAAACTTCGAATGGGTTAAAACCTAAGCCAGTTTTGCCTCCGGATATTCTTTGAATGCTTATTATTTTCTTAAGTGAGTTACTACTATTTTCAAATTTGTCAAGTTTACAAATTTCTTCTCGAAGTATTTCATTTTCACTTTTAAGCTCTTGACATAATTTACATTCTTCAACAATTTCTTTACCTTTTTCTAATTTATGTATTTTAATTTTTAATTCTAGTATTTCATTTTCTAATTCGTTGTTTATACGTTTTAGTGATTTGTTTTTAGTCATTACTTGTTGTCCTAATTTGCATAGTCTATTATACTCATTATCTAAATCATTTTCGTCTAATGATAGATTCTCATCACTAAAGTATTCAGTTTCGGAACGTACCTCGCTTGATGTTTTTGCCATAAGACACTTTTCCTCCTTTGTCATTTCTTTCTCATCTTCATCGCTATCACTCCAAGCTCCTCCAACAAATGCTCTTTGATTTTGATCTCTTGACATCATTGGACATTTTCCAATGAGATGATTTGGATCACCACATTTGAAGCACTTCTTTTCATTCTTGCTATTCTTGTCATCTTTATTATTTTGAGATGCTTTCCTTTCATCATGTGGTTGTCTAACGAATCTTCCTCGCCTTTTGAAGAATTTCTTGAAATCTCTTGCGGCCATGGCATATTCTTCGTCATCACTTTCGGAAGATGAGCTATCTTCGTTACTAGATTCCTTTCTAGCTTTCAAGGCGATTGAGTTGCTTTGCACTCGTTTTCATTTGACAATTTCGGAGTCTTTCTTTATTATTACTTCATAGACTTTCAAGTTCCCAATTAATTCATCAAGTTGTAAAGTTGACAAATTCTTTGATTCTTCAATAGCCGTCACTTTAACTCGCCATTTTGGGTGAAGAGCCATAAGAAACTTCCTAACAAAATTCTTACAAGAAAAGTTCTCATCAAGTGCTTTTAAACTTGTGATGATAGTGTTAAAGCTAGCAAAAGCATTATCAATTGATTCCTTTTCCGGAATTGTGAATTCCTCATACTGTTGAACAAGTAGATCTATTTTGTTATCTTTGACTTGACTATTGCCTTGGTGAGTTATTAGTAAAGAGTTCCAAATTTCTTTTACGGTTTCACACATAAAGATCCTTTCGTATTCTTTACGTGGTAGCGCATTGTAAATAACCATTTTTGCTTCATCATTTTTAGCAAGTTTTCTTCTTAAATCATCGTTTTGTTTTTCAAAAGGTACGATTTCATCTTTCTTTGATTCGGGGTTATTTTGAATAGGTAAAAAATCACCATTAGTAATAACATGCCAAAGATCTAGATCTTTTTTTATTTTCACATAAGTTTCGAATCGATTTTTCCAATATAAAAATCCATCACTTTCAAATAGTTGTGGTCTTAGCGTATATTGCCCTTCTAAATATTTTTCAGATTCCATAGATTGTTACAAGTTTTAAAATACAATATATTTTAAAGATCTTGCTAGACGTGGCTCTTGATACCAATTGTGGAAAACTAGAAGGGGGGTTGAATAGTTTTACGTTCTTTTTTAGTTTATTTTCGAAAAACTTTAGTTGCTCATTAAAACTTTGATTCGATCTTATGTGAATTCAATTGTTAACAAGTATGAGCAAATCTAAATAGATATAATCTAATAATGTAAGTAAAGTAATGAAATGAAATGAAAGATAGAGATGGAGAGATCAAACCACAACACGCGAATTTATAGTGGTTCGGTTACAAGGACACCTTCCTTGCCCTACTCCACTCCTCGAGTACCACACTCGAGAGTTTTCTTCACTTTGTCAACAAACTCCTTATGGCAGAGAAACCTTACACACCTTGGCTTACACCGATTAATGACACTAAGCTAAATGTCGAGTTCTAATCCTAGCTAGAACTAATCTCACAACTTCTTCACAACTTTTTCATGATAGCTTCACAACTTTTTCACGTCTTCTTCACACCTTCTTCTTAACACAACTTATTCACACCTTCTACAATACTTCTTCCCAACACAACTAATATCTACAACTAACTTAATCACACAACAATTTACAAGTAATCTAGCAATACTACAAGATAATACCAAGTAATCACAACACTACTACTTTATATAGATGTTGAAGAAGTGTTCTTATTTTTGCACTTGTGTGGGTGAAGCTTTGGATCACTTGGAAACAAAGACTTATGATTATATGATCAAAGGCTTTTTAGAATAGAAATGGAGATTGAGATCAGAAAGTTTTTAGTGTAAAAAGGTGAGAAAAATCTGTGAAATGAACCAGTATTTATAGGCCAAAAAATATTGTTCTGGAACGTGGCCGGTCCCCTTAATTAGGGGTCGGTCCCCTTAATTCTTAAGGGGGCCGCCCCCTCCAGAACGTTGGACTTATTTGTCCTTTTGTGGGGAAGGTTTTTCTGGATTATATTTTCCATTTTTGGTTGAAAATATGAATTCATATATTTATAATGAATTAAACATATTCTTTTAATTCCAGAAATGTTTTTATAAAAGTTATAAAATGTTTGATGTCATTTTATAAAATGTCTTGTGTTTAAGAAAATGCTTCTTTGATCATGTAATGCATTAGTCACTTTTTTTATACATACCTTAAGTGATTAGATGGTAAAAGTGAATATTTACTACTAAATACTTGTTTACTTCATAATTTTCGATTTAATCTAGTTTACATTTTGTGATTATCAAAACGTTGAGTTATTGAAAAATATTAATAATGTTTTTTAAGCATTATTTATATCAACATTCTTCATCCCAAAAAGTCTTGAATGCCCTTCCTCAACTCCCTCAAAATCTTGACCCCCAAGACCTATCGGTGATCACTCTTCTTACTCAAATTCGAGACGAGCAAAGGAAAGGTTTGAAGTCGATCAAGAATCTCCTCAAGAAAAAGAAGTAGTGAATGTTATTTGAAGTAACTTTATTTTATGATTATGTGTAATGCATCTAAAACATCTATGTTTACTTGTTCTAACTCTTTAGACATGTTAAATTGTTGATTATGTTTGGATTTGGATGTGATTATAAGATGTTTAGTTGGTATATGACATCTTTTACAGTTGAATTTTTGTTTATGCTGCTCTGTAACAAGTGGGAATGTAGTATATGTGCAGGTTGCAGAAATGAGAAACTAGGCAAAAATCTGGGAACCTACTGCCGACGGTACCTTAGCGACCTGGCGGTCCCCAAACATTAAGGCACCGTCCCTATGGGATCACGGATTTTTGCACTATTTTTTTCATTCCTGCAATCCTAAACCTATTGCATGATTATCACCACCTTACTTTGTTTAGATAAACATTTTTAAGTGTTTAAAAACTCCTAGTGCATGCTTTGCCCAAACCACAACCATGCTTGATTATTTAAACCTTCCTCATTACCCTTAACCTCATCACAATCATCTTTCAATCCAACTTAATCACCTCCAATGGCCTCATTCTCCACTTCCTTGTCAACAGCAAACAAAGAACCCACAACACAACCATCAAACAAAAGGCCTAAGCTCAAAATAATTTGACCTCAAACCAATTTCATTGAACTCATACTCTATGACACCACTCCATCTCCTAAGTCACCACCATCATCACCTCAAGCACCAAGTGCACCACTCAAACTACCATCCAGCAATGGAACATATCACTCTTCATCAAAGACATCCTCTAGCTCAAAGACAACCACATCACCTTTCTCATCGTTTGTCAAAAACTTGTCACCCTTGCTTACCGAATCTAGTTCGGGTGCTTACACTCCATTCGTGAGTACTCACTCATCATCTCCCACTCACTCTATCCCATTGAAAAGAAACCAACATCCTCCTCCAACAAACTCATCAACTCATACTACCTCATCACCAAATTGGCCTTTGGAGAACACCCCTTTCAATCCACCATCATCTCCAAATCTTGGCAATCCTGTTCCATACTACTTTGCTAACAACCACACTGTGGGGTGTGCTTGTTGTTACCATAACTTTCATCTCATTCACTCTCTTTAAGATGAACTTCACATCATGTTTGGTCACATTGAGTATCTCATTGCTCAACAAAAATGTGCAACCAACTCCCCTTGCTTCAATGCCACCATTGGCAACCTCTTTGGCTCCACCTTCATCCTCACCATCATCCACTCCACCCTCCAACTAGATATTCTCAAAAATCTAGTCATGAATAATCATGTGGAAGTTGTGCTTTGGACAAAACATGCAATGGGAATGGACTAAAATTATCTACTTGTTGTCTTAGTTAATGATTAATGTTGTTATTTCTATGATGTGTTTGTCATGGAATTTTAATGGTTGTCATTATATGCTTCTCTTGCATGAAATGAATGAATGATTATGTTTTGAATTATGATAATTTGTTGTGGTATTAGTCAAGGTTAAACATGAAGATAGATTAAAATAATCTAACCTTAAAAATGGGAAGTTACTTAAATTACAACATATCTGCCAACCTGGACGCCTACTGCCGGCGGTCCTTTAAATGGACTGGCGGTCCCCAAATCAATAAGGGACCGTCCCTCTATTTACGGGACCATCCCCAGTAGTGCTCAAAATTAGATTTTATACCATGTTTTTCTATCTTATTCCTGCACTACATAATTGATTTCACATCCATATCATCTTTCCATACCTTCATATATGTATATGCATGCATGTGCTTTGTCCTAACTCTATTTTGTAGCACATCACCATAGCTTGATTCCCTGGTGCCCTCATTAAGGGGAGCACTTAGCTAGGGGGAGCTTGTATTTCGTTGATCACTCCAACGATTCTCTTTCAATGATGTTCATGTCTCCTCTCCTCAACAATCACGACACACCTTTTTTATTCTACAAAAAGGAGAAGAAGTAACGGGAAAACTCATTAAAAATTTATCAATGCATAATTTTACCTAAACTGAGTTTATATTTTGTAATCATAAAAAAGGGGGAGATTGTTAATACAAATAATGTCAAAAACATTATTTGCATTATTTGGTCTTCTCGTGTTTTGATAATTACAAAATATAAAGACATGATACGTATAGTTATGGTTTATAAAGTCATGACAAAATGGGGGCATTTTTTCGTGGAGGTCCATTAAATAGGCTGACGGTTCCTTAGTGATTTGGGGACCGTCTAGCATTTATCGGACCGTCCCTCTCCCACCTGTCGTCTATAAATACTGAACTGTTACACTTCAAAAAACATACTTCCACATACACAAAATTTCTGGTCTTTGTTCATTTTAATCTTTGATCACTATAACATGTCGGTATATGTTTATAAGTGATTTCCTCTTCCGTCAAGTGAAAGAGAAGAACTCTCGACAACTATGAAGATTCAAGATGTTATAGGTGTCCACACACAAACGTAACAAGTGTTACGGTGATAGGTTCTGTAAATAATGTCATTGTTTTCTGACTTGTGTGTGAGTCGAGGATGGGGATATTTGTGTGAACTTGGATGGTGATGTAGATCCAAGAAGTCTTGTAACTAGATTAGTTTATGTATTTGATATGAGGAGAGTGATGTCCTAGTGTGTTTGTCACAACTCACCATTTCAGGTCATTTCCCAAACTTCATCAAACACTATTCATCAAACACTATTCATCAAAACACTATTCATCATTTTACTATTCTTCATTTTCGAGGTCAATTTGATATTCTGAGAAACATTTGAAAATTTTACTATTCACTAAACACTATTCATTCCCGGAAAAATTTTCACTACTCTCTTGCATTACTCATTTCATCGTAAATTTAGTTTACGGGTATTCAAATTCGCGTAACCGGGTTGGTTTAGGTGCGAATTCATTTCATTATCAGTAAGGACATTGCATACGGACTAGAGACAGTATGCATATCATCATAATAGCATTTTCATGTGATACCACTCTTAGGATTTTCAAATTTATATATTTGATATATTTAACGTTTTACGTATAATTATTTATAAATAAACGTTAACACACGATTAATAAATACGACGAATATATCTAAATATTCCCACAATGGTCCCGACATATTTTTATATCCATTATATCATCATAAAAGTTATAATATTCATTTACCCAGTATTTTGGAAATTTATTTTTATTTATAACGTAAGTTTATAAATATTACGACGATTTTCGTGAAAGCTAAACAATGATCACCCTAACACTCAATACTTGTACCCAACATATTTTTAACATTTTTACAACTTTATTTTATCCCAAATAACTTCGTTAAAATTTATTTATAGCAAACCCGGTACCCGATTATAACAAAACTAACTAAAAACTACAACTAATACTACACTAAATTTACTAAGTTACCAAAACCGATTTTTCTTCTCCTTTTTCTCATGTAAAACCGGCCACATGCCCCCCCCTCCCCCTCTAGACACCATGTGCTTTCTTTTTAACCTTATAACTTAATTACTTATTATAGTAATATAAAAACAAGTAAATATCTAAAAACCTTTAACACATTATCCTTATAAATTTTTAGATCAAAATCAAACCCATTTTCTCTTCCTCATCTCAAAACCCACGACCCATATTCAATCCAAGACCAAGATCCATTAATTTTGAAGATCAAAGCATAAAAGTTGTTCATTTCATCATTCTAATTAAGAGTTTTGAAATATAAACTCAAGAATCACAAGGTTTTTCATCATCTAATCACATAATCATTCAAAGTAAGTTATCAAATTTATTTTCATGATTTCGTCTAATATATACTTGTATCATATGGTTTTCATGCTTAATTTCATGCACAAGCTAGCTATACCACAATATTTTTGTTAACTTTTTGAACATACAAACCCTAGAAATTGTTTTATAGGTTCCCTTATTAAATTAACTTGATTAGTGATGATTAGGAACCCATGGCACCCTAAGAAGGTGTATGGTAGGATTAGAATAGCTTTGTGGTGTTTGCAAGAGATTTGGTGATGTTAGAAACTAGTTTTGAACATGGAAAATGAATTTGTAACAAGTATATAAACCTACTGTCCCATTTTTGTAAACTCAGAAAAATCAGTAAAGATAAAGTAAACTTTGGAAATTTTTTTAGAAAATACTTTAAAAAACGAAGCCGTAGGCGAAAGAACGGATTAAAAAGAGTTTATAACGAAGAAGTTATGATTTTTGCAAGTTTATTGACGAAAAGTAATTTTCTGAAAATTGTTGCTGTTGGACGTTTTTCGTCGGACAAAACGAGGCTTTAGATGTAACCCGGAGGAGCCAAGCTTTCCAAAATATATTACTACGTACTAAGACGTAACCATGGATATAAAGAACAAGTAAAACGGACTTATAACGACAAAGATATTCACGTTTCAATATCGGCAAAACATATATTATTTTGACAGCTTTGTCAACTAGAAAAATAATGGTGTTACAACTACGTAGTAACTCTAGGTTTCCAAATATATTAACCAAGTACCCAAAATCATAACTAATGAAGTATTAGTGAATACAAGTGTATTTTTATGACTACAAGACGTTATTTCAAGGATTTCAAATCGAGGATTTCAACACTAACACTTATATATACGATATATATACATTTCGACTAGTTTTATTTTCTAGTTGCCTTATTTTCCTAAGTTTTGAAAAATGTATTAATTTGATATCAACAAGTATTTTTCAAGTTAAGAGTGGTATAGGAAACATGTGCATGGAAAGTTTCAACACCATTTCATAATCTAAATTAGATCATCATCATGCATATTAGGTTGCGGCTAGTGTACGCACCTTGTTTTCCAGCTCATTACATGTTCATGGTATCATCAGCTAGAGGTGAGTTTTCATAGCCCTGTTTTCAATTCAATATTTTGATTTCAAATCCCACGGGAGAATACATTGCATCAATCATTTTAGTACGAGCCCAAGTACCAAAACATATGTACATTGCTTAAGTTGCCATACCAACATGTTAAAGTCCCCTATTTATTATCATGGACCGTTAATTTGCCGATTAAGCGAGAGTGAGTGGATAGATCTATTGAGGGTGACGCCTCCATCCGTGGTAGTATTTACCAACAGTAATCGGATGCATTTCATGTCTGTCACATTTGAGTGTTCTGGTAAAACATTCAGGAGGGGCCTATATTTCATCAGTCTAGCTTCGGGGTCATGAGCTTAAGGTCTATTGTACTATTTTACGTGACTTTTGTCATGCACTTATACTTGTGGTGGCCGTACAACATTACATTTTATAAACCTATGGAATTTACCAACATTGGTGTTGACGTTTTAGCAATGTATTTCAGGTTATTAAGGTAGCTCATGTGACATGCATTTGGACCTTCATGGAGTCGCGGAGTCGACGCGTCTCACTATTATTTCATGCACTTATGTAAACGTTTGATCTAGCAGGACTTGTTTTCATTAACATGTAACACCTTTTGGGGACCTCACATGGTAAACTCTGGATTATTTCAATGATCAAACGCAATATTTTCCAAACGACACTTTAGGTCGTTCAATGTAACTGTAACTGTGATGCTATGACAGACACCCCTAGGCATTCCATTCTGCTGCAAGTCAGGTAAATTGGGGGTGTGACAGTGTTGGTTAGGACTTTGTTGAGTCATTATATAAAGGATTGAATCGGGTGATGATTCAAGTGAGTCTTGTGTGAAGGCTTGGTTCGGGTGAAGAACCAAGTGTGTCTAGTGTGTGAAGGCTTGGTTCGGGTGAAGAACCAAGTGTGTCGATTATATGAAGACTTGGATCGGATGAAGATTCAAGTTAGACAAGAGTGCTTGTTCATGTGGCCACGTGGGCCCTGGATTAGATTTGTTGTAGCTACGATTAGAACTCGACATTATGCTTAGTGTCGTTAAGCCTTTTGTAAGCATGTGTACGGATTGCTCCGCCTGAAGGTTTGTGTTGACATAGTGATCGATAACTCTTGAGTGTGTTACTCGGGGAGTGGAGTAGGACAGAGAGTGAGCTTCGTGCCGAACCACTATAAATCGCCACGTCTCTTGGTTGTGTTCTTTCCTTACTCTTTACTTTACTTGTTTATTTATGTATGCTAGTAACCAAATTGATATCACATAACTAGTAGAACTCAACATGTTTGTAAATGAAAAATAACCGGACCTAAAACGGCAAAACGGTTTAGAAAATTAAAAAGAAGCGGTGAAACTATTCAACCCCCCCCCCCCCTTCTAGTTTCTACAATATGCCTAAGTGGGAGTGTTGGTTTTATGGACAATAAATTAGTAGTGTATATTAAGATCGAACTTGAGATCATGGGATTACACACTTTACGAGATCATGTATAATATGGATAGCAGGTCTACTGGGCCTAGATCTTATTATACACAATGAGGCGCCGGCCCAATACAACTAGAACACCGGGCTCCTGCCCAATAAACAAATAAACTCGGCCCTGGCCCAACAAACCAGATATGACTAAAGCCCAAACCACTTTAGCGGCACTCCCGAAGTACGCTCACGGACCGGCCCACGGTCCGGAAAGTGATCCACGTCCGCAATCATCTATTAATATACAGATCCTTGCCTGACAAGGGTCCCATGTCGGCCACTACAGTAATATGCAAAATACTAGGAAATCCTTGCATTTTGACCACCTATAAAAGGTAACCTCAGTACACACCCTCGAGGTATGACTTTCTCACTCGTCCCAATAAACAAATATTCCTCTAACAACATGAGTACTTACTCTCACGCCGGAGCTTAATCGTGGGGTCCGTCACCACGATAAGGCTAATGGTTTACCTTCGTTTGTGCAGGAAATACAACCCACTACTTGGATTAGTGCATAAACCACATAGCAGACGATCCACCAAGGACGACACACATCGAACTAAGTCAAATCCTAATCCATTCACACTTTTTGCACTAACAAGTTAGCGCCATCCGTGGGACCCAGTTCATAATTGCGTTCTCGAAAAATACTCACCACGAGCAAACAATTAGGCAATACTACTTCCACGTCAATACCCGCCTTGCGGAAGATGATGGGAAAAAATGGAAAACCAAAAGGTCAACATAAGCTGACACCCGGTGTTGCTCTCCGAGAGCATAACACCAAACACTGCCAGCCTCTACGCATTCATGGGAGTGAGAAAGCTCATCAGAAGAAGGCATCTGTAAGGAATTAGTGAAGTTAGCATATAGATAATGCTGATGGATACTGCTGACAGGATTCTGCTGAAGCTTATATGGATTCTGCTGATGAATTAGATTCTGCGGATATAGTTAATCTGTAGATAAGAGTTTGTTATTTTAGGATAAGATATGTAGAATATCTTCTAGAGTTTAATGAATATACGTTTCTTGTAAAAGAAGTTAGGGTTTCTTATAGAGGATCAAAGTGTTTAGTACACTGTTTGTATTTATATTCCGCAATAGATACAAGCTCATAGAGATTGTCCATATAGTTTTGCTAGTGATTACATTAGTAAGCTATTGATCCATTGGCTCAAGATCTATCAAGGGTAGATCCTACAAGTAGTATCAGAGCCACAGGATAATTTCTGTAATCAAACTTACCTTCAAATACCTTTTCATTCAATACTCATGGGAGATACAGACTCTTCTGATGTCACTCAAAACAGCAACAACACCCTCACACAACAGCTTCAGTAGGTTGCTTTTTCCAACAGCAATGCCAAGTTTCCCTATCTCAAGAAAGATGAGTATGAGATATGGGCTATGAAGATGCAGAACTGGATTGCTAGTGTTGACTTAAATCTATGGAATGTGATCTTGAATGGAAACAGTCCTAAGAAGACAGGAAAAGACCCTAATGGCCATATTACCATCTATCCTCCTTCTACTGCTGAAGAAATCATTATTGTCCAAAGGGAGAACAAAGCAAGAACCATCTTGCTTCAAGCAATCCCAGATGATCACATGGGAGATTTTCACTTTCTTGATGATCCCATAGACATCTGGTTGGCTATAAAAGCAAGGTTCGGAGAAAACGAGGAATCTAAAAAAATGAGAAAATCCATGCTTAAGCAGGAATTTCAAGAGTTCAGGATAACAGAGGAAGAGGGCATTCACAAGGGTTATGATAAATTCCAGAAGATTTTAAGTCAGCTGCATCAACTTCAAGCCAGGCCTGACAATGAGGAAGTTAATTCCAAGTTTCTAAGGGCTTTACCTCCTTCATGGTCCCAGGTCAGTGTATCACTAAAAACTAAAGGTGGCCTAGACTATCTTTCCTTTGATGACTTGTATAACAAGCTCAGATGCCTGGAGCTTGATATCAAGGGGCACTGCACCTATACTGCAACTCCATCACTACTTCAAACAAGGTGTCACATGCTCCAAGTCCAAGTTCTTCCTCTACAACATTATTCTACACATCTACTGCTCCAAAGAGTCATTCACAAACTAGTAATGTGATGGAAGAAGTACTTCATTTGTTTGTTGCTGACTATGAACAAAAGCAGCAACTAGCTTATGAGGATTTTGAGCAGATTGAAGAGCTAGCTTTGGAAGAGTTGGTTTTGAAGTGGTAAATGGCAATGCTTTCTCTCAAGGTCAGAAGGGTTGAGCAGAAAGCTGGGAGAAAGCTCAACATTAGAGGAAGAGATCCAGCTAGATTTGACCGGAGGAAGGTGAAGTGCTATTCATGTGGAGAGATATGACACTTTTCAAGAGAGTGTAATGCTAAGAATGCTGAAGACAACACAAGATACTCAGCCTACAAGAAGATGGAGTTGGAAGCTGGAGATTCAAAGGCTTTGGTGACTGATGTGGATGCCTGTATTGATTGGAATGGGCATGATACCTGAAAGCAATACTTCTCAGCAAATCTCTTGCCTGGCTAGTTGTGATGAAGAATTTGCCTACATAGGCATATCTCCTCAGGTATCTGACTGTGTTTTTGGTTGTGATAGAAAATATAATGCTCTTGTAACACCCCCATTTTTCACTGATCGCAGCGGATAAAGTGTTTGGGGTATTACTGCATAGAATCATAGATACAGTAATAGAAAACAACTCAAAAAGAGAGGTTTTGAAAATTTAGTTATCATTCATAATTATGAGAGTTTTAATTATAAAAGATATACTTTTATTTTGTTGAGGTCCCAAAAATCTAAGTGTTAGGTTGGTTGTGTTTGAATGATAACCATGAAAAGTCCTCCGAGTTCAGTACCTCCTTCCGCTATAGGTCCATAGAAGTAATATACCTAGAATACATGCTTAAAAAGTCAACACTAGGTGTTGAGTGAGAATCATAGGTTTAGGTGTTAGTGAATATAAGTTCCCTGGGTTCAGTTGTTACACCCATCTGGGAAAATGCAAGTTTTTGTGATAATTGTGATGCATGCACAATTATCAGGAGTTTAGTAGGTTTAACGATCCGGGTCATGTGGGCTGCAGACCCATCATGAGGGGATAGAAGGATAACTTGCCAATGTTATACCGTGAGTGGATTCAAATATAGTACTTATTGGTACCACCTAGTGGGGTGTTAATACCAACAGGAGTTGTGAAACTCAAATAGATCTATCAACTATATTCGCGTTTGTTTGGATAAAACGTCCCAAACGATTAGATTCATGAATTTTGGTTATGTAGTGGTGGAAGTTAGTTTACTCGTGCAAACAACCAAAGAAAAAGACTTGTATTCGGTTTTATGTAAAGCATTTAGCATGTATCCCCCTTACAGGGTTTATAAAAGCATTTAAAGTGAAAGTTTAAAAGGATGTAAGGCTATGAAGACTCACCTAGGTGTAGAGTAATCTAAGTGATGCAAATAATGACTAGGGAACTAGACCGCCTTACTCACGTATCCTAGTGTGTTGTTGGTTTTGTATGTATGTCAAGCTTTAGTTATCATGTTTACGTTTCTTAAGTTATTGTTCTTAGGTTGGTTAATGTTTTAGATATAACATAACACCATTCAGACCATTGTAATTCAGAAGTATATGATTGCTCACATGAAGCTCCCTATTATTGTATTATGTTATCAACATAATACCGTTCGGGCCATCATAATTTAGAAGTTAATACTCCTCACACAAAGCTCCCTATTATTGAGTTATGTTGTTATTAGGGTTTAGTTATAATCATATCACAGTTCGGGCCATCATTTCTCAGAAGTATATGCAATAATCGTTCGAGGAGTCAGGGCACTTTAATTCGTAAACCCAACAAACTCGTCAAAAATGAAATATCCACATAGTACTCCTTGCATGAAGCTCCCTAGTATTGTGTTATGCTTATAACTTTATTTAGGTTTTATACTTATATGATATTTTCACTTTTTACCCTTATAGTTTATATATTTACGTTTTCTACCCTAAGTTTTATATTACTATATTACTTATACTAATAACTATCTATACTTGACACAACTAGTCCCTAGACTTCTATATTTTATGTAATTAACCTAAGACTCCTAAGTTTTCTATATTTACCATTTTAGACCTTTAACTTTATACTATTTATGTTTTTAGTCCTTTTTTAGTTTATACTTATGTTATTATCTATCCTAGGGTTTGAATATTATGCAAAACTAGTCCTCACTACTTATAACTTCTAGGAAATGTCAAAAACAGTCCCTAGACTTTATAATTTCAGGAATTTATGATATATACCCTTATGCATGTAAAGTTTTGCAAAACTAGTCCTAATATGCAGGTAACTTATATTTTATCTAGTATTTAAGTTTTCTAGCCTATGTTTTACTTATTTTAACTTATTTAAGCTATTTTTAACTAGTGTACGACCTAAATTAACAACTTATAGCATGCATGCAAGTATATGACTCGATCTAGGATTTTAATACGTAAACTAGCAAGTAAAATGGTTCAAGGCTCATGCAAAGGCATCTAAGCTATCTAAGGCATCCTAAATCTATCCTAAGACTATAATAAATCTAAATTAACTAAATGTAAGACTTACTTGGCTAGGGGGGTTTACGTGAGCTAGAACTAGGGTTAGGGTTTTTACGAGGGTTTTAGGGTTATGTGACTAGAAATGACACTCGATACCATGCAAGGTCCTCCTAGCTCAACTCTTAGCTCTTCTATGATCTCTAAAATACTACTAGGTACAGAAATTTGAGGTGGAAGAAGAAGTGTGGGATGGTTTAGAATGAAGCATGGGCCGCGGGTATTTATAGGGTCGAAAGGAGTGGTGGCCAACTATACTTAACATGGTTGTCTTCTAACGTGTAAGGAGGAGGGAGGGGTGACAAGGAAGAGCTTGATATGACAAGGAAGAGCTAGAGGAGTAGCTAGGGGGCTGCTATGGCGGTTTGGGGAGTATGTGGTGGTGGTGATGCCGTAGAGGCGGTTTAGGGGAAAGGAGGTGACAAGTAGCTTACACACCTCCTTGCTTGGGTGCTTGGAGGTGCTTGTAAGCTGCTTTAGGGTGTTTAAGGGTGGTTTAGGGTGATTAGGTGTGGTTTAGTGGTGGATTAGGGGAGGTTTAGGGTGGATTAGTGGTGATTAGTGGTAGATTAGTCAAGTAGGTGATGCACCTACTTGTTTTTATGCTTAGAGGTGTTAGGGTATGTGCTTGGGTATGACTAAGGTGTTAGGGTGCTAGGTTGAGGTGTTTAAGGTGCTTATGTTTAGGTTTTACTAAGTTTTAGTTAAGTTTAGACCTAGTTTCTACCTACTATGTGTTTAAGGTTTTACCTAAGGTTTAGTGCCTAAATTAAGTTCCTAAGTGTGTCTAGGGACTAATCCTAAGACCTAAAGAGTTTATTCTAAGTATGGGTATCCTATGGGAAAGTTTTGGGAAGGTTTGACCTAGTTTTGTAACCTAAATGACCTAAGTGGGTTTAGTGAGAGACTAGGGTTTATCCTATGGTTTTGTGCCTAGGTTAGTGTCCTAAGGGTATCTAATAACTATTCCTAAGTTCTAAAAGGCTTATACTAAGTGGTAGTGACCTATGGGGAAGTTTTGGGAGGGTTTAGACCTAATTCTAGTTATCTATGACCTAGTTATGGTTTAGGGCTTGGGGGGGGGGGGGTTGTATGTAAGTTCTAAGGGTTATTCTATAGCCTAATAGTCCTAATATATTTGAATATTCCTAAGGAAACTCTTACTTAAGCCTTGAACACATTCATACTAGTTTAACTAAGCATATAGGTTCAGATAAGCACATAATCCTACTTAAGTTTTAGTTTAGGGTTTATTAGGGTTTTGTGTTGTGTTTAGTGTTTTAGATTGGTGAATTACTTATTATGGTGTTGTTATGAGTTTATGCTTGACATACCTGGGGTTTATAGGATGTGAGTGTTGAGTTATTTGGCTTGTGTAGATACGTGAGCAGGTCTAGTGAGTCATGCAAGTAATAATGTATATAAAAATCAAAAATTTACCTGTGAAATACCTACTATAGGTATTTGTAATGGGAATGATAGTAATGGGAGTTTGTGGGTTGTTATAGCTCTTAAAGAAGCTTATGATGATATGGAACCAAAATATAAAAACTGTTTAATTCAAGCTCAAGCTAATAAAGAAGCTGTTAAAACATTAGAAAAACAAAAGGTTTGGTTTCAACAAAATCAATTTGCTTATGAGGAGAAAATTAGAGTGTTAAAAAGGGATTTAGAGATGACTAGTAATGAGTTTAAATTTTCTAAAAAAGAAAAGGCTAGAGTTGAATTAGAGAAACAAGTTTTTCAAGATATGTTTGATAAGGAAGTGGCTAGGCATAAAGAATGGCTAATTTCTGGTGATAAGTTAGCTAGCTTGCTCTATAGTAATCAGTCTGTAACATCTAAGATAGGTTTAGGTTTTCAGAAATATGTAGGTGCAGAGGTACACCATAATTCAGATAAGAAAAGTAAGTATAACCCTGAACCAGTAAGCAATAAAAAAATTCTTAAAAGAAGGTGAGATGCATGCTGTTCCAGGACCAATCAGAGGAGTATTTATGCCCACCACCACTACCTCAGACTTTGATGGCTCACATCATTTGTATGGCAAAAAGTCAGTTGACTTGCCAGACCCTATTTGTACATCTAAGGACTCTGTCTCTCCCACTATCATAGGAACCTCTAAGCCCACATCCCACCATTTGGACTTAGTTGAATCACAAATGCAAACTGGAAATAGGTCTAATGACTCCCCTGAATCTAGTAGTGTCTCTAGTAATGATTCTAATGAATGTGTCTCTATTTCTTTCAGTGACAAGACCTCAGAGACCTCTACCTCTAGTTATGCCATTTATGATTCCAAGACCAAGTTAGATTCACCCAAGTTCTCACCAAAGTCTTCTGTTAAGTCCTTTTACAAGCATGCTGACTCTAGAGTTGCTGCTGATAAAGTTATTTCAAAGACAGCTTCTCCTGAAGACTTGTTATTTAATTCTTTGAAAAACAATTCCTTTCAGTCATTACAAAACAATTCTATTTCCAGTGTTTGTTTGAATAATTATGTGGTTGATAAGACATCTTTTGGTTTGAATAAATCTTCTAGAAAGAAGAAATGTTTTGTTTGTGTAGTAAATTGCATTTGATTAAGGATTGTGATTTTTATGACAAGAGGATGGGTGTTTTTGTTGCTCATAATAGACCTAGACCAAAGTCGACCAATGTTCATGCCAAACCCTCATATGTTCCATAGGCAACTCACACCACCAGCAGAACCAACTCAGTTTCTGCTGATAGGTCTGTTCCTGCTGGTGGGTTTGTTTCTGCTGGTAGATATTTTCCTGCTGATAGGAATAGACATGTTGCTAGACCATTTTCTGGATATAATAATACTTACTTTCAAAATGGTTATTGGCCTGGATGTTTTGACCAAATGTTTTTGGGAAGGGCATATTGGGATTCTGCTGTAAAGCCCTCAGCAGATTGTTCTTGGAAATTTAATAGACCATTTATACACAGGGGTTCCAGGAACAATGGTGGATCTAACTCATCAACATGGCTTCATTCTAATGATCCACAAGGCAGGCTCAAGTCTTTCATGACTTGAGTCTCTCTATAGTACTCATGTTGTTGTATATTTTTTTGTTGTTGTAGGAACATCCTCTTTTAAATAAAGACTTCGGTATTGTTGATAGTGGTTGCTCTAGAAGCATGTCTGGGAATTAAGAGAAGCTGCATGATTTTGTGCCTTTTAATGGTAGCAAAGTGACATTTAGAAGTGGAGTAGGAAGGATCACTGGAAAAGGAACTATCAGAACTCCAAAGGAGGATTTTGAGAATGTCTACTATGTGAAGGAGCTACAAAATTTTAATTTGTTCTCTGTTTCACAAATTTGTGACAAAAAGATTCATGTGCTATTCACTGAGGAGGACTGTCTTATTCTATCACAAGACTTCAAAATGCCTAATGAGAGTCTTGTATTACTAAGGGCTCCAAGAAATGATAATCTTTACACATTCAACTTGAATGATGTAATGCGAGAAGGTGATCTAGCATGCTTGGTGGCCAAAGCATCCTTGGATGAGTCTACAAAATGGCATAGAAGGATGGCACATGTAAACTTCAAGGTTATCAACAAGCTTGCTAAGAATGGACTAGTTCATGGACTTCCTTCCAAGATCTTCACTAATGAACACAACTGTGTTGCATGCAACAAAGGAAAGCAACACAAGGCTTCTCATAAAGCCATCACTGCTGTGAGCACCATTTCGTAACCTTTGCAGCTGCTACATATGGATCTTTTTGGTCCAACATCCATCAGAAGTATTGACCATAAGTACTTCTGTCTAGTGATCACTGATGCTTATAGTAGGTTTAGTTGGGTATTCTTTTTGGGGACTAAAGACAAAACTTTTTAGACTCTAAAAGAATTTATGGCCCTCATTGAAAACCAACTCAACAAGAAGATAAAAGGGATAAGGTGTGACAATGGGACAGAGTTAAAAAAATGTCAATCTCATTGAACTCTGTGGGACAAAGGGTATAAAAAGGGACTATAGTAATGCCAGGACTCCACAACAAAATAGAGTTACTGAAAGGAAGAATAGAACCCTGATAGAGGCTGCAAGATCCATGCTTGCTTACTCTAAACTTCCAACTATGTTTTGGACTGAAGCAGTAGGCACTGCTTGTTATGTTCTAAATAGGGTGCTGATTACAAGACCACATAATAAAACACCCTATGAGCTTTTGACTGGGAAGATACCCACCATTGAGTACCTTAAACCTTTTGGGTGTCAAGTGACAATCTTGAATACAAGTTATCACCTAGGAAAGTTTGAAGAAAAAGCTGCTGAAGGGTACATAGTTGGATACTCAGCTCATAGTAAGGCTTACAGGGTATATAATTTGGCTGCTAAGAAGATTGAGAAGACTCTCAACCTGAGATTTCTAGAAGACAGAGAAAATGTTCAGGGAAAAGGTCATGAATGGTACTTTGACCTTGACTACTTGATAGATCATTTGGGGTATACTAGATTTAAAACTAACTCATCTGCAGGTACATAAGAGTCACCTACTAACATTTCAGGTACCATGGAAGATGACTCAGACAGTGATTCAGAATGTGATGAACCTACTATTGTTGTTTCTTCTCTCCCTATTCATGTTGCAGGTCCTAATACAGTTGCCTTTGATGACAAAGTTGCTGATGATGTGGATACCTCAACTTATGCAGAATTGCTAGACTTAAAAAGCAAGAGCATGCAGCAAATGAAGAAGTGTTAGGAATACAATTATTCCTATAGAAGACTCGGTCACCTAATTGATGTAATAGCATTTTAGTTATCCCGTAGTTAGTTAATTATATGTATTAGTTAGTTTAGTTTAAGTAACACCGTGGAAGAAGGACGGGTCTTTAGCCACTGTATGCCTGATCCATATCCCGGGTGTGGGTGTTTGTAGAAAACTATATATACCCCTCTCCACATGTGGAGAGGGTTGGAACTTCTCTTCATCAATCTAATATTTATCTTGTTTCTCTCTCTAAGTTCCCATTCTCTCTATTTCTCTCTCTAAAACTCTTCAACTATTCTTTCTTTCTTTCTTAATTATATCCAAACCACAAGAACCATACTTGTTATAATTATTGAATAACCTACAATTGGTATCAAGAGCCATGGTTACAACCTAGGGATTGTGTGTACTCAGATTTTTACTTGGTTGGTATGGTTTTTTCTTTGGTTCGAATGCTATTGGAAGAAAACACTTGATTTTGAACTCATTCATGGTTTAGTTTGTGATTTTCTTGTACTTTTAGGATTAATGGTGTTAGATATACTTGAGTTTTCAATTGGTTTGACTGGTTCTCGTGTTTATTGGATGACTTGGTGAATTTCGCATTTTTCTTTAAGATTTGTTCTTGGTTGCATTTAACTGAACCTGATATCATCAAAGTGTCCTTATTAGTAATGAGTTGGGTCCCTGGTCATGCTAGTGTACTGTCTTTTAGAAGTATTAGCATATCAAGATTAAGACAAAAAAGTGACAGTAACAGATTCTTGTCCATTTCAATATAGCGATTAACTCTATTTTTGCGGTTATCTCACCACTTCATACTTGCGTCTACCTCAGATCCTAATTGCGGTTTGCTCATAAAGTTGAGGTTTACTCTTAATGTTGCGGTTTCCTTTTTAGCGTGTACCTCTATATTGCGTTTAATTATTGTTTGCGGTTACCTTGTTTATTCTTGGCAGTGGTTAATCACAACATATTAATTTAAACTTCATCTTATCCTAAACCATTTCACAAACAAAAATCCAAAAAGGACTCATCTAATAGTCTAAGATCTCAGTGGCTGTTGTGTTCTTCATAGTTCCTCAAAAACCTTATAAAAGATCAAACACACGACAGCAGTTACGTCATTGATCTTGTAACATAAACTCAAACTCATACTCGAACAATTATTAGATTAAAAAGGATAGCACAAAAACCACACGGTTTCCATTCCACCTTCATTCGGTCTAAGTTAAACAAAAAGAAAAGTGAAAACAAGAAAAAAAGTATCAAATTCGTAGATCTCTGCTTATCTCATTGTGCATTCCATGATTCGTCCTAAGACAAAATCACATGAGATTGATCATCACTAATCTATTTTTGAAGCAAGCCTCTATCTAATATTCGAATTGTTAAAGAAAGAACAAAAACAACTCATGTTTTCATCCTTTCTCACCTTCGGTTTGAACAAGAACAAATACAACAAACAAAATTAAAACCTACCTAGGACCTGTAGCCACCAAGTAAGAACCCTGGTGCTTGGATCAGATTGTTCATTGGATTGATATTCTGGTTTTGTGGCTGCGTGTTTAAGGGTGAGGGATTTTGTGTGACTGCGTTTGTGTTTCTTAAGAGTGATTAGGGTTTGAATATGTTGTGATTAGTGGATGGTGTTTTATTACACAATTTTTGGGTTGGTATTATTTAGTTAGTTGGGCCTGTATTTTGTTATTGAGTTCAGTGGGCCGAATATTGATTTAGTCTATGTTGGTACATTATTGGGTTTGAATTGGTTTTTAGCGCTTGGGCTCGTACGAGTGTTTTACTAATATTGGTGCTGGAGTGGTTGTTTCAACAAGGGATGAATTATTTTGTGTATTAAACTTAAGGTGAAGTATTTGTTTATCTTAGTGGTAGTATCTATTGGTACAAGTTTGGACAACGTTTCTTCTATTCGGGTATTTGTTGAAAGTGATTGAATTTTTGGTGTGAGATATTTTCAAGCCTTTGGGATATAATTCTTTGACCACCATTTCGATTGAGCTTTGTTAACACGTGATTGATAATTATTGTTGGGTGGTGATATTTTTGGGCTAATAGGAGATAACTTCGGGTTTTCGAGCTTATTGGATATAATTTCGAGGTTTATTCGGATTTTGATCATACAACCATCACGGTCATCAAACTATCATCTCATCATTTACCGTTCCAACGGTTTCTCATCATTTCACGGTTTCTTCTTGATTTCGTAAAATCCCGCGAAAGAATTTATTTCTCGGTTTAAATCATAGAATTGTAAAATCCCGTGAAAAATCACAACATGTCAAAATCCTCCGTCCTTGTACAACAAACAAAGGTGTTTGATTCTAATATTGCTAATATGGAATCTTTGTGCTCTAATTCGCGAGGGAGAAAGTTGCTTCAGCCACAACAAGTGCTTCACAATGCAAATGTAAGCTGCCTAGAATGTTTTCGACAACTTCATTCACACCTCTCGGTACTTTTAGAGGGAACTGGATTCAAGATGGGATTCGAACGTGCATTTGAAACACTCTTTGGTCAAGATGTTCAGAATTTCACATGCACAATGATTCTTAACTTAGATCAACTGCAACAACAACTTGACCAAGAAGAATTTTCCAAAATGGGATCCATGGCTGCCCTTTGTGTGATCAACAAACAAATCCAAGTGTTCTTTGATTCGAAATTCAATCTGGAGTATGACCATTATAGTGAGATGACGAAAAAGTGCTTTGCTGATCACACGGGAATTGAGGTTGACACGTTCAGAGACACACTAATCCAACTGATGGGTAATGTGAAGATGTTCATTGAGGAAAGAGCACAGCACAAACAGATTCATGACGACAAGGTGAAGGCATCACGGGTGGAATCATGTGAGGGTACTGGTGATTCGGTTAATGCATCGGATGTTGGGTCAGTTGTCAGAATTTGCAAAGGATCAGAGACAGATAAGCTTGACACTACCAGCAGTTCAGTGACTCCTATCACATTTGACATGGATCCAGATTTCATATCAGTAAACAAACAAGTGCCATGTGCTGAGGTACCCCTGTCTGAACATCATAATGTGGTCTCTTATGAACAGCAGCATACTGATCAAGTTATGCCCACTTATGACACATATTTGTTGGAAAAGACTAATAGAAATATCACTTCTGATTCAACAAATATGAATCATAAAGGGGAAGAAAGTGATCAGGATGCTGAACATGATGATGAGTCAAGTTCCTTGTTTACAGCTGAGTTTTTCAAATCAAAAGATATGGTTGATAAAGAAGTGTTTAATGAACTTTCAAACAGATTTTTACAACTTGAAAAACATTGTATTTCACTTGAAATTGCAATGCAACAAAAGGAAGAAAGTCTTAAAACTAACCAACCATGTAAAAATCCGGAACTTCCTGTTTTTCGAGAATTCTTTTTGATAAATGACTTGAAAGCTCAGCTAGAAACCAAAAACTTGACAATCAACAACCTGAAAAAACGTATTACTGAGATGTGTGATATGTGCAATGAAGTTAAGGCTAAACATAACTGCGATGTTATTGAATTGGAACATAATGTGGCTAAATTACTTGATGAAAATGAGTCTTTGAAAATTCATTGCAATGAACTGTGTGATTCTATCAAAGAAACAAAAACTAAGACGATAGAACAAACAACCTCTTTGATTGCCAAAAATGATGAATTCAAAGCTCAACTTCAGGAAAAGGGTTTCACTATTACAGTATAAAAAAACGAGCTTAGAAAAGCAACAGGAAATAGTGTGAACACTAAGTTTTCAAAACCATAAATTTTGGGGAAACCAGTTTCTCAATCGAATAGAAACAATCCACTGTTAGGCAACTGACTGCGTTTAGATCCGAACGTACAAAATTTTCAAAAACACGGTTTGCCTCCCAAGTTGATGCGGAACAAGTTTTGACAAAACCTGTCACTCCACATTATTTGCCTAAGTCTAATGATTCTAGCTCTACGAAACCTCAACATGTAGTTGCTACTACTCCCAGCTCCTCTAGGTATAGTTCCAAAACAGTGACGAAACCAAGCATTAAGGTTCAAAAGGACTATGATCTAGAAAAGGCTAGGAAACGGGCCCTACTTCAAAAGGATGGTATATTAGGTTCACAACCTTATAGGATGCCTCCTAGTGTATTGAGGAACAATGCTAAGGTTCAACCTGCCAAGTCTAGGGTTTATTGTAAGTCATCTACAATGCATCTGAAGCAAAACAAACCGAAAACTTCTCCTAGGTGGATGCCAACTCCTAAATCATTGGAGTCTAGGAATATTGATAAACCTTCCACTATGCATAAGAAGTTGAGTAATCCTAGAACTTGCCATAAGTGGGTTCCAACCGGTAGAATTTTCAAGCACGTTGGACTTAAGTGGGTTTCTACCGGAAAGGTGCTCACTGATGATAATCGCATGGTTGACCATGAAACCCCTAAAGGTCTGGATACTGTTGTCACTAACCCATATATATGCAATCAAGTTTGTGATGTTAGTGTAGGTAGTCCTTACTCAGTTGCAGGTACATCAATCATTCACCATATGAGAAAACTCAAAGTCTGGAGGCCTAAAGCAATCATTTCTCCAACTTCAGGAGTTCTGGATTGTCGATGTTGATGTATGTGCTTAATGATGTTTGTTCACTTCAGTTCAGGCCTCGTTCTTCAATGACTATGACGTTTGAACAAATCAGTTCAAGCCTCGGTAGTCAATATTATCATTATGGTGTCTGCTGACAACACTTCAGGCCCCGTTCATCAAAGAAAAGAAAGGTGTACGGTTCAGTGCATTTTATCTTCGGAAGAAGAGAAATCTTCTTAGTTTTAACCATTCTCAACAATACGGTTCATGCTTCCTCCATGATTCGTTCAGTCATCAAGTGGATCTACTCATCTTTGCTTGAATTCATATTCACTTGCTCATTCAAAAATGGCAAACTTCGTATGCAATTTTTTAGGGGGAGAAGAGTGAATAAACTACATGATTGAGTGTATTCTTATTCACATGCTCAATCAAAAATGGCAACCTCGTATGCAATTTTTGAGGGGGAGAAGTGTGAATAAAATACATGATTGATTGTATTCTTATTCACTTGCTCAATCAAAAATGGCAAACCTCGCTTGCAATTTTTGAGGGGGAGAAGTGTGAATATACCACATGTTGATTGATGCTTGAAGAATGGTCATACGACTCTCCTCCAACACATAATGTTCTACGTACTGAGGATGACGGGGAGTTATGCTTGATGAATACTTCCAAGCTTCAATATATGTTGTTCATCTAGTTCCTGAAGCTCTTGCTCTGGTTCATGCTGATTCAACTGGTTCACCTTCTTCAATCTCCATTGATCAAGATGCACCATTTAGAAGTATTACTCAGACTAATCATGTAACCTAATCTCCAGTTACTCCTCAAGGTGTTGATGATGACTATCATGATTGTGAAGATGAACATGAATAATGATCCTTCGTTTTGTTTTATAATCAAGGATTGTTGTTCCTACCAATGTGTACTCTGTAAATCAACCCGAAGGACATTATAGAAGATGTCGGCTAAAATGTCAAAACGGCTAAGAATTTGGACATGGAATGTCATGTAATCACGGAGTTCATTTGGTATTCCTTATTTGAAATTGAAGTTGACTTTCACCAAGGAGTGATCTTATTTTATCTTGAAGTCGGGGTTGGTTGGATGAAGACTCTCCGAGATCCTTGCTTGAGCTTTTACCTTTACAATGACGAAGACTTGGATATCTAGTTATTTTGGTAATTATTCATTTCTATTACCACAAAATAACTATCACCTCAAGGAGTGTCACAACTTACACGAAGTTGTCGGTAGTCAAGAGGTGATGTACGTCTTATACTTGATGGTTGGTTGGTTGAAGAGTATAGAGTACTTAGGGATTCGATGTTGTATGAACTCTCTGCACTACTCTTTGTCACACATTAGTGCAAGCTTAAGTCACAAGAACGGAGAATTCTTCTTCAGTTTCAAGTTTGGTTTATTGGATTTGTTTCATCAGTGTATACTTCAAATAGTCTACACAAGGGTTAATAGTGATAGTCAGAGAGTTTATGTAGCAGTTGATTCTCACAAGATTTATTTGAGCCAATTTTGTTCTCCTCTCATGATTTCAAGTAGATGTGCCTATAAGTTGTTGCTGATTCTGATGTATCAAAACCAGCAAGGGGGAAGGAGACATACATCTGAATGCATAACGAGTACACGTGATGAACATAATACTTCTTCTTAATTGAAGTTATCTCGGGAAGACATATGTCATAACCGTAGAGAAACTCAGTGTATTAAATCGTAGCATTCGGTGTATTATTCCAACTACGTGGGGGAAGTGGTCTCTTGATACTTGTGGTGTGAATTACTTCAGCTTTCAGTGGGATGAAATATGAGAAGGATATGTGGAACGTGAGATGATATTGCTTATTGACATCTTCATATGAGCTGATAAGAGTTATGGTAAAGTGCTTCTGGTTAACGTTTCATGTACACATTGTTATGCTGATTCTGATAGGATCACAACCATCATGGGGAGAGATATGTGTACATTAAGGACGCACAACAGGTTCACGTGATCGGACATAATCATATATTCCGGAGGTGATATCCGCAGAGATGATCAGTGCTTCAACCTGTTACTTTGGTGTCATCGTTTCTCCTTCTGTTGGATAAATGCGTACAATATGGAGAGAGTTGGTATGTGTAAGATAACTAGAAAGCATTTAGTGAAATGAAGATGTTGATATCTTATTCCTCTGAATTGACAACTGCTCTAAACCGTAAAGTAATGTGAACATCGGGGACGTACAACAGGGTCATGTGATCGGGCTTCATCATACATTCCGGGATTGATAACCGCAAAGATAATCCGTGGTTCACCCTGTTACTTAGGTGTTATCGTTGTCTTCGGGTTTCTGAGCTTCTTACAATGAGACTTTTTGATTGTTGGTTTGGGTCTCATGAAGATGATTGTTGGTTTGGGGGGAAGCTACCAAAGCTTCACATTGAGGAGGCAAACAATTCATCGATTTGGTGGGTGTCTAGCGATTAACTCAGTTGTGAGATTCTAGTGATTTGCTAACTAGTTGTGTTTGGTGAATTGTTGTGACTTAAGTCGTTTCGATTATTCTGATTGTAATTTGACGTTGTGAGTTAATCTTTACGACTTGACTTATTACGATCGGATCTATTGTAACTTGACTTGTCGCGACTTGACACTTAATGCTAATTGTCACTTATCCAAGATCTCTCTCTAAGTTTAACTCGCATATTACATCTTTCGGTTTCTTTTGTTGACTTTAGTTAAATCCCGGGAGAGAATCGATCTCTCGGTTTATGTCACAAGAGTTGTAAAATCCCGTTTAAGATTATATCATGGCAACTACGGAATCAGACGATTATTCAGGAGCCTCTAAAGCTTTGGTGGTGAAAGTTTAAGAGATGTTGACTACTTACTTCTACAATGAGCTGAACGATAATCTCACTTTGATGCTCATGTCAACATCTCCTTATACTGTTTGGTATCCTTTGTACATATCTTATACCAATACGTAAGTAGAAAAATATAAAAACGATAAAAAACCACAAAAATCTGAAAAATCATAAAAAATACAAAAAAATTCTTCTCACGACATGTCTCTTGTGTAATCAATATTATGTACGTTTCTAGAAATGTCATTCAATAATGACACGGAATCATACACATGCTTGAGCAAGAGTTTTTCGGTTTCAAATAAAGGTTTTTTTTCTAAAACATGTCGTTTCCCAAAACATTCTTAACATTATGGCTTGTAGTCATTTCAGGCTACAACCCGGACTTCAAAATTATGGCTTGCTATTACTTCAGATAGCAACCCGCTTTTCAAAATGGGGAAAACACTTCGCCAAAAAGACGGTTGTTCCTTGTACAGGGTGAAGTTCACCTGGCCATGGATTACTTTATATCCATGTTTCCTTGATCTAATGTACGCTTCAGTGCATTATTTCTTGATAAAGAAGAGAAATCTTCTTTTTATCGCCAAATACTTTCCCTTCTATGATTTTTCCGGAAAGTATTTGTGCAAAACTTGGTGGTACCATGAGATTTTGATTAACAAAATCAAATTGAACTCAAACGTTGGATAAAATTTTCTCTCAATCAATGACTTTAATATTTTATGAAAATATTTCAGCTTTAACATCCGTCATTGATTGAGGGGGAGAATGATTTCTCAAAATTTTGTGTATCATCAAAACTCTCCACTTTGTACTAAACCTTGCAACATAACGATTTGTGATGGTTATGTGTCAGAATGAGAAATTTTTAAAGGGTTTTCGTTAAAAACTTCGAATCTTTTGTAAACTCTTCAAATCTAACGCATAACAACATCCCTCACGGATTGAGGGGGAGCAAGAAAAAGTTTCTTTTATCAGAAAATATTAAAATTGACCGCATTTCTCTCCTAAAAGCTTTCTAACTTATTTAAATCAATTGAGATCCAAAATCTAAAAAGATTTGAAATTTTTGATCGGGGGAGAGAATGTGATTTAAATATGAAATCTGATATTCAAAATGTGATCTTTTGGACTCAATAAATGTGCTCCCACATATGTGCTAAATTCTTTCGAATATCGATGCACATATTGAAGGGGAGCAAAAGGCGTTTATGGAAGTTATACCAAAGACCGACCATTTATCTTTATGCATGGAGTTATAAGGTTGGTTAAGGTTAGGTATGAGTTCCCATGATCCACCAGAACCGAAAGGATCTTCCCAGGGACAATCCTCTATATAGATTAGAAGTCCTTAGGAATGATTGAAAAAAGGAGTAAATTGAGAAAGGGAAGAGTGCGGACTGAGATAGAGCTAGGACTGGAACAAACCCAACAAGGTTCTAGTGGTGAAGTCTCGGTAAGCACTGAAGGGGTTGAAGAATCAAAAAGAAATGTAATGAGAAAGGGTGAAAAGAAATAGCCCTCCATATATTCAACCTTAGGGCAGAAACCGGGTTCAATTCATAATCTACTGGCGGTTACTAAGGTAACACTGGTATTGAAGACAAGACGTCATGGACCCAGTTACACACTGCACTAAACTTCCCAACCACTCAAGTTCCCTTAAAAGAGCTTGTTTCATTCTCACGGGGAACCCTGTGCAATGTATCGACCGCTCATTGCGAGCTATGTTGATACCTAAAACAGGAGACACCTCCCCAGTCTCCAGGAGCTGATCAAAACGCACTATTGAGTCTAGAGCCATACGATCATCCATAAATCTCGATAGGACACACTTCCAAATATGCTTATTGTTTCACACAATGTGGAAAATAAGATAAAATATCTAGAGTCCTACGCATTATCCTTGTGCTATTGCCAGAACATCCGAGTGATATGAAAATATTCACGATGAAGATGGAAATCCTTCTAGAGCGAACATCACTCAAGCTCTTGGTAGGTGACATGTGAGATCCATCTTGGATCAATGATCAAGTGACAACTAGAAAGCAACAATGGTGCGATTCAAAATTGAATCAAACTTGTTCCAGGATATGGATTGACGAATACTTTTGCAAAAACCTTTCGGTGTGCTCACAAACAAATTTTTGAGCACATTGATTGTATACAATATTTCAGAAAAAAGTATTTTTGATGGAAATGTGATTCAAAGCTTAAAACTCTCATCGTGTCTCAAAATGTTTATCATATGACACGCGAGTGATTTCTATAAATCAATTTCTCATCAATCCGTGAATATTTATTCATCGATTCACTCTATCGTGTTGTCTGCTTTGAGACGTTCCGGTATGAGAACATGCTAAGTATGAAGATTCCGAAGTGGATTCTTTGGAAAATTCATTACTACAAGCTGGAAATTCCTGTCAAGGAGAGTCTTCTTTAAAAGAGACTCTACCTGATCACAGGTCGGTTTTTCACAAAACCGGAGGGTAGTATGTCCTCGCAGAACGAATGACATAGCCATATTCGTTCTATATCTTTATTGCTAACTGTTTTATTTCAGGGACACATATAAAGATGGCGTTGATGGCTCGTATTTCCAGCTGAATCGGGTCAATCCATACCTCATGCTTACACATCCTCCTCACTATCAATGACGATGGGAGACTTGCTACAACAAATGTTGAGAGACTACCAACAACGTTTCTGCAACTCTGATGAAAAAGTCTCCAGATCCACAAACTCTTATGTTAAGTCTCCTGATCCAGTAGGGTGTGAGCATGATGGTCCTTAAGTCACTACATCACATGAAGGCATTACTACTGAGGATGAGCTTGGAGATTTACTATGGCTGATGATCTCAAAGAAGCTCAAAGATCACACAACTCAAAGGAATCCAAATCACAAGTTCGTTTGCTTGAAGTACAAAGTGCGCTGAAAAGTGAAGAATCAGAACCTACGAGCTACAAAGACTAAAGAATGCTTGAAGATCAAAGAGCTTAATTTCCATGGTGACCTCGCTTAGGGGGAGATTGTTAGGAATATGATTATTCCTATAGAAGACTCGGTCACCTAATTGATGTAATAGCATTTTAGTTAGCTCCTAGGTAGTTAATTATATGTATTAGTTAGTTTAGTTTAAGTAACACCGTGGAAGAAGGACGGGTCTTTACCCACTGTATGCCTGATCCACAGCCCGGGTGTGGGCGTTTGCAGAAAACTATATATACCCCTCTCCACATGTGGAGAGGGTTGGAACTTCTCTTCATCAATCTAATATTTCTCTTGTTTCTCTCTCTAAGTTCCCATTCTCTCTATTTCTCTCTCTAAAACTCTTCCACTATTCTTTCTTTCTTTCTTAATTCGAACCAAACCACAAGAACCATACTTGTTATAATTATTGAATAACCTACAAGAAGCTAAGAGGAATGGTCTTGAGTTTGCTCAAGATACTGAGGCACTCTTAAGACAAGCTGCTCTTGATGCCAACAAGAACACAATTTCTGCTGATGGATCCCCTGTTGCTGCTGATGCCAATACTCCTGATGGCATTTCTGCTGTTGTACCTGTTTCTACTACTACATCCACAAGCTTAGATGAACCTTTTACAAGGTTTCCCAGCCCTTCAGACCTTGGCAATCGTAGATAAAGTACTGGCATTTTCCAATCAGCTTCTTATGATGATGATTTTGCTTCAACTCTGACCAATCTTGAAACCTCTGTTGAGGTTAACCCTAATCCGACTAAGAGGATAAATACCACTCATCCTCAAACCAACATACTTGGTGACCCCAGTGTGATGGTTCAAACAAGGAGCATAGTGAAAGAGACACAATTTGGTCAATGTGCTTTTATCACTTATGTTACAAATCAGAAGAGGGACAATCATATAGATCAACAACATTGTCTGTTTGCTTGTTTCTTATCTCAAGTTGAACCAACCAGTATTAAACAAGCCTTGAGTGATCCTAGTTGGGTAGAGGCTATGCAGGAAGAGATGCAACAATTCAAGAATCAAGATGTATGGGTACTTGTTGATCTACCTGCAGGAAAGTTTGCAATTGGGACCAAGTGGATACTAAAATGTAAGAGGGATGCTAGAGGAATTGTGGTAAAAAAACAAAGCCAGATTGGTTGCTCAGGGTTTTAGACAGGAAGAAGGGATTGATTATGATGTAGTTTTTGCACCTGTTGCTAGAGTTGAGGCCATCAGGCTATTTTTGGCCTTTGCCTCATACATGGGTTTTGTGGTATATCAGATGGATGTGAAGAGAGCCTTTCTCTATGGCAAGATTGAAGAAGGAGTTTATGTCACTCAGCCATAAGGTTTTGAAGACCCACAGAATCCAAAGAAGGTGTACAAGGTTGTCAAAGCACTCTATGGACTTCATCAAGCACCAAGAGCCTGGTATGCAAGGTTATCTACATTCCTTTTGGAGCAAGGCCATAGAAGAGGAGCTATTGACAAGACTCTCTTCATTAAGAAGAATTCCAGGGATATCATTCTTGTTTAAGTTTATGTGGATGATATCATCTTTGGTTCCACAAAGGAAGCTTGGTGCAGAGAATTTGAGAACTTAATGAAAAGTGAATTTCAAATGAGTGCAATGGGGGAGCAGACATTCTTCTTGGGGTTACAAGTGAAGCAACAACCTGAGGGAATTTTTATCCATCAGGAAAAGTAAGTTAGAGACATCCTGAAGAAGTTTGACTTTGAGAATTTGAGGATTGCAACTACTACCTATGAACCTCCAAAGCCTAAGAATCAGAATGAACCAGATGAAGCTGTTAATGTTCATCTATTCAGATCCATGATTGGCTCACTCATGTACCTTACAGCTTTAAGACCTAACATCACTTTTACTATCAGTGCTTGTTCAAGACACCAAGTCACTCCATTGACCTCCCACCTAAATGCAGTGAAGAAGATTTTCAAGTATCTAAAAGGTCAACCTAAGTTAGGTCTTTGGTATCCAAGAGAATCACCATTTATGTTGGAAACATATAGTGACAGTGATTATGCTTGAGCTAATTTGGACAGAAAATCCACAACAGGAGGTTGTCAATTTCTTGGCAGAAGGCTGATTTCTTGGCAGTGCAAGAAACAAACAATTACAGCCACCTCATCTACTGAAGCAGAATATGTTGCTGCTGCTAACTATTGTGGTCAGGTACTTTGGATTCAAAATCAAATGCTTGATTATGGGTTCAACTTCATGAACACTAAAATCTATATTGATAATCAAAGTACCATTTCAATTGTTAAAAATCCATTCTTTCATCAAAGAACTAAACATATTGAAATTAGGCACCATTTTATAAGGGATGCAAATGAGAAACATTTAATTCAGGTGCTTAAAATTCATACTGATGATAATGTGGCTGATTTATTAACAAAGGCTTTTGATGGACCTAGGTTTAACCACTTAGTTGTCTACATTGGGATGGTTAACCCTTGAATGCTATGTTTCAGGGGAGGCATAAGCCTGAGGGGAGGCATATGCCTTTGGGGAGGATTGATATTGATATTGTAAAGTTTGTATATTATTATGATTATGTTTACTAACTTTGTTTTGCAAGTTTTTAATTAGACTAACCATTATTTGTATAAGTTTGCCTTTTGTGTCTTTTGTGTTCTGTTTTTGGTGATGTTTTGTAGGTTTCTATTTCTGCTGATGGACAAAGATCATTTTATCACATATCAGTGGAATAAAAGAAAACAGAAACAAGAACTTTTATTCATTAAAGAGTCATTACATGAAGTACATCAACCAGCAAACAAGACCAACAAATAGCACAACAACTAAACTACCACAAAAGACACCTACACAACAACCTTCACACCCAACCTCCTACTCCATCTTTCTCTTCCCCTTACCCATGTCCTTGTCCATGGGGTCAGGCATTCTCTTGTGGACCCCTATGGATTGCATATCTTTGTCCCACAGTTTGGGAGTAGCAAGCCCTAGGACAACTTTTAGTGGACCTTTATACCTTTGGGAAGATTGAGGCTCCACAAGGACTGAGATTTTGCTCATTTCAGCAACAACTCTTTCCATCTCACTAGTGAGAAACTCAGTTACTAGAGTAAAGTCTGGGAGAATAACTGCTAGGGGAGTTGGATTTAGAGTTTCCTCTGATGAAGCAGGAGATGGATTGACCTCAGAAGGTCCCTCACCAATGGTGTAATATGCCCTCCTGATTTGGGGTATAACATAGGTAGAGTCAGAAGATGAATCAGAAGAAATTTCAATGACATTGGATTTGGGGTTCATGACTGCTGTTGTTGGGAAGCTTTTGGTGTGTTTGGTACTAGTGTGTAGTTGATTTGAGTAACTTGTGACTTAAAGGCCTCTTTATAGAGTTGATTTGGAGTTAATGAGAGTTAATGTAACTTAATGGGAGGTAGATGAGTTTGTGATATTTACTAAATAAACAAGTTGACCATAAAGAAGATTCTACGGATGAGTTATCCTATGGTTTCACAAGTTGCTGCTGATGACTTTAAACTATATTAGAAGTATGATCATAAAAGATGTTGGATATGTGTTCCTGCTGATAGTTTCTATCAATATTGTTTATATTAGTGGAATGTGTATTCATCAGTAGCAAAGCACTCAATAACTTTCATTCAAACAAGGCAGATGACTAATAAAGAGATAATGCAAAAGAAACAAAGCTTTATTGATATTCATTTTAAGTACAAGAAGGATGAAGTTACAAGATTCAGAAATAAGCAAAACAATTACAAACCAAACATCTAGCCTATCAACCCTGACACCACTACTCTAACTTCCCTTTTCCCTTCCCTATCACCTCTGCAACCTTGGTCTTGCCCTTGTTCCTGGTGAAGGTCTCATACTGTTGAGGGCAAGGCAGCTCAATCACCACTTCTCTTGCCTCTGGCAGAGGAGGATTTGACCTTCTTGGTCTTGATGGTGGTCTTGGACGGGAGGATTGGGGTCTCTCCGGTGTTGAGGGAGGATTGTAAAGATAGTCATTATGGAAAACTAGAAGGGGGGGGGGGTTGAATAGTTTTATGTCTTTTTAATTTATTATAAAAGATTGTTAGAGTGTTTTCTTTATTTTCAAAAATTTAGAATCGATAATATGTGATATCAAGTTTTGCACAATATAAATAACAAGAAATATGTACGATATACCAATAATAATGTAAGTAAAGAAATAAATGAGAGATGGAAAGATCGAACCGCGAGACAAGAGATTTATACTGGTTCCGCTACAAGGACACCTTCCTTGCCCTACTTCACTCCCCGAGCACCTAACTCGAGAGTTTTCATCACTATGTCAAAAAGCTCCCTTATGGCGGAGAAAACCTTACACACCAATGTACACACCACAACTTCGTCACAACTTAATCACAACTTCTACACAACCTCTTCACACCAATCTACTTCACAACTTACTACTTCACACCTATCTACTTCACACCAATCTTCTTCACTACAATCTACTTCCTAACTCTTCTCCTTCACAACAAACTACTAACCAATCCTACTATCTATATACCTAGCTAAACTATCTTCTATCAAATATTCACAACTAATTACACAAAGAGATAGATACAATTTATGATGCTCTAACAACTTGGATGTGGACATCACAACAAGTTGTAATACTTCTTGTCTTGAGGGATAGAAGTATTCTTCTCTTGCACTTGTGAGGATGATGTTTGGATCACTTTGAAACAAAGATTTATGAATGTATGATCAAAGGATTAAGAGAATAGAAATGGAGATCTAGAACAAAAAGTTTTGGAGTGCAAAAGGCGAGAAAAATCTGTGAAATGAACTAGTATTTATAGGGAGCAAAAATACTGTTCTGGAGCGTGGCCGGTCCCCTTAATAATTAAGGGGGCCGCCCCTTCAGAACGTTGGAATTACTTGTCCTTTTGTGGGGAAGGTTTTTCTGGATAAAAATTTCCATTTTTGGTTGGAAAGTTGAAATCATATATTTATAGTGATTTAAACATATTCTTTTAATTCCAAAAATATTTTATAAAAGATACAACATGTTTATGACATTTTATAAAAGTTCTAATGACTTAGAAAATTTTTCTTTGATCATATATTGTAATAAACACTTTGTTTGTTCATACCTTAAGTGATTTGGATGTAAAGAGAATATTAATCACTAAATACTTGTTTACGTCCTAAATTTTAGTTCAATGAGTTTATGTTTTGTAATTATTAAAACATAGAGATATCGATAAAATGTTAATAATGTTTTTAGGCATTATTTATGTCAACAATCTCCCCCTTTTTGATGATTACAAAACCTTAAACTCATTAGGTCTAAAAATTTATTTATAGACAAGTAATTTAGAGTTTAATATTCTCTTCTCCCCCTTTTTGTAAAATCAAAAGGGTTAAACTGAGTAAGCTTCATAAAAGAAGTTAAACGGGTAGAAAGCTCCCCCTTGATGTATGCTCCCCCTCATTTGAGAGCACCAAGGAAACGAGCTATGGAAAGCTTGGCTACAAAAAATATGTGAGAAGAACAAGACATATATATATGTAAAGCAACAATTATGCAAATAAAAATAGATTCATTCAAGCATATATGAGACAATCATAGAAATGATCATCATTACAACATTCAATATGCTTGAAGCATATTGATTACAATAAAACAAAAGAAACAACATAGTCCTATATTGCCGAAGAGAGCACTTGGACTTGCTTGCAACCCATGGTTGAGTGTTTTATTTGCTTGAGGGAAACATAAGCATAAAGCTTAGTTGTTTGATAGAGAGGGATATGGAGTTGGGTATGGTGCGGAAGAGGTGGATCTCACTATCTTGTATCGAGTTAAGGGTGGTATTGGATGAGGACGAGTGTGAAGATATTCAATCCAAGAAATATCTTCACTCAAGTAGAGGATTTGTTTTTGAAGGAAGATGCAACAAGGGCAAAAGTGAGTGTGGTTTGTAACTTGATCCAAGTTGAGAGAGTGGGGTAGGCAATTTGCATAGGGTGATGATGGAGATTTCCCTTTGTTGCGTTGTGCATGATGCATAGCAAGGAGATCACTAAGATCATGGAGTTGGTTTATTTCATCACGGAACTTTTGCTTTTCCGTGGTAATGTGGAGAGAATAATTTTGTTGGTATGGATGAATTGGGTTTGTGTAGTTGAAATTGTAGTTTGATGGTTGATCAAACTTGTATGGATCATTATAAGTGGTTGGAGGATGAGATGTGTAGTTTGGCATGAAAGATGATGTTTGGCCAACTTTGTATGGTTTATAAAGAGGATCAAATGAATGTCCTTGTGAGTTTGGTGTAAAGTTTTGGAAGTAAGTGGTTGGAGGTGTTGAGTGATTTCCAACTTCATTGGTTATGATGGATTTGTTTCAAGGGCTTTTTCTTCGCCAAACGGGTTTTTCCGTCATCCTTGCTAGCCTTGAGGCTTTTGGTTTTGGTTTGTTTGGAGAAGTCATGAAGGGATGAATGGAGAGTTTTGAAGATTGGGGATATTTATAGTGTAAGATTTGTGTGTTTATGGATTGATAAAGTTTGTTTGGGAGATTAGGACAAAATATGTTGGTGAAATTTGGGAAATATAGGTTGAAATGGGCTAAAAAGCAGAAAAGATTCTGTAAACCCGACCATCAGATGGCCGGTCCCCTTAATTAGGGGGCGGTCCCCTTAATGATTAAGGGGGCCACCTTACATAATTAAGGGGCCCGCCCATCTGGTGATTCCCATATTGCCAGAATTAGGTTTTTGGCAGAAAATTTGCAGAAAGGTTGTGTTTTTGGATTTGGATTCAAGCAAGTTCAATTCCTTGAGGCAATATAGCATCTAATCTAATCATAATATAGCATGCATGCAAAAACACTTAAGCAAAAGAGCAAACAAGCAATTAATAATAAGCTAGAGGAGACAAACAAAGGCAAGGGCACTCAATCTTCCTAGGGAAACTATCTTAGATCAAAGGCAAAGGTAACTAGTGAGTCAAAAACTAGAGATGAAACAAGATGAAAACATTATGAGTGATTTTGTCCTAGTATGTGCCTATATGCAACAAATGTGGAGTTGTGATTGTTTCGACTCCTAAGTGCAAAGAAAAATAAGTTTCCTAAGAAACAATCCAAAATCTCCTTGATTCGATTTTTGCTTGATTCATGAATGTCAATGATATATCTTAGATTATATACCTTGACAATTTGTGTGAGAGTTTATGCATGATTTCAGAAAAAGGTTTTTAGCATTTGTCAACAATGCAAGGAAAATGATGTTCATGTAATTCCTAGATGTGAGAATAGTTTTCAAGAGACTTTGATTGGGTTTTACAAGAGAGTATACGCGAAGAAAATGAGGTTTCCCAATCATTAATTTTGTGCGAAATAGATTCCTAGACTCAGAAATGGAGAATTGGAAGAAAAGTAAATTTTATGCAAGAAAAAAATAATAATTTGTCTAAATGTAATAGAATTTAGTCAACTTGTTCCATCATTCCTAATCCTAAATGCAAGTGACTAAATAATTCACGCTTAAGGGGTTTAGTGAATATATCCGCAATGTTATCTTCCGATGCAACCTTTTCTATAGATATGTTTCCTTTTTGTACATTATCCCTAAGGAAGTGGTGGCGTATTTCTATATGTTTAGTCCTAGAGTGTTGCACCGGATTTTTACTTAAATCTATCGCAACTTTGTTATCGCACATAATGGGAACACTTTCTAACCTAATGCCATAGTCTATGAGAGCTTGTTTCATCCATAGTGCTTGTTGACATGCCTTTCCAGCGCTTACATATTCGGCTTCGGTGGTAGAAATTGCAAGAGCGGTTTGCTTCTTCGAAAACCAAGATGTTAGCCAACATCCCATAAACGTGCAAATACCACTAGTGCTTTTTCTATCTACGTAGTCTCCCGCATGATCCGAATCCGCATAGACGATGGTTTCTATGCCAGATCCCTTAGGATACCATAATCTTAAGTGTATAGTGCCTTTAATTTAACGGAAGATACGCTTAACCGCTTCTAGGTGAGAGGTTTTGGGATCCTCTTGTAAGCGGGCACAAAGGCAAACACTAAACATGATATTGGGTCTACTTTCTGTTAAGTATAGTAAACTACCTATCATTCCTCTATACTTAGTATTATCCACGGACTCACCTTCATCATCTTTTGTGAGCTTTACTTCCGTAGACATAGGGATTTTCATGGGTTTAGAGTCTTCTAGGTCAAATTTCTCAAGCATTTCCTTAATGTACTTAGATTGGTTAAAGAATATTCCATCATCTAATTCTATTATTTGTAATCCTAGGAAGAAGTTTAGTTCACCCATCATACTCATCTCAAACTCATCATGCATGATTTTAGCAAATTCATTACACATTTCTTGACAAGTCGATCCAAATATAATGTCGTCAACATATATTTGAACAATGATGAGATTTGGGTCTTTCTTTTTATTGAAAAGAGTGCTATCTACCATTCCCATGGAATAATTATGTTTGATAAGGAAAGCTTTTAATCTATCATACCAAGCTTTGGGAGCTTGTTTGAGTCCATACAAAGCTTTCTTTAACTTATAAACATAATCAGGTTTTGCGAAGTCAATGAATCCTGGAGGTTGTGCCACATAAACCTCCTCATTGATAAAACCGTTAAGGAATGCACTCTTCATGTCCATTTGGAATAACTTAAAGTCTAGGGCGCATGCATAGGCAAGTAATATCCTTATAGATTCTAGTCTACCTACGGGGGCATAAGTTTTGTCATAGTGAATTCCTTCCTGTTGATTGTAACCTTGGGCAACTAACCTAGCTTTATTCCTAGTTACTATTCCATTTTTATCTAACTTATTCCTATATACCCATTTAGTTCCTATGATGGTCATATTCATTGGATTTGGGACTAATTCCCAAAAATCATTTGCCTTAAATTGATTTAATTCTTCTTGCATAGCTATAACCCAACTTTCATCTTTTAATGCCTCATTAATATTCTTAGGTTCTATTGCTAAAAGGAAACAAAAGAAGTTATTTTTATCTTGGGCTTGTGACCTAAGGGTTCTTTGGTTAAGATGTCCTATTATATTATCTAATGGATGTGATCTAGATTCTTTAACATTTACAATTTCGTTATTTCGTAAGTCAATGTCTTCATTATCATTTCCTATGGGTTTTTTTTTACTAACCTCAATAGCTTCATCTTCGACTAAGTCTTCATCTTTTAAAGGTAATGTTTTAGGAGGTGGTGGTGTTTCATCAAATGTTACATTTAGTGATTCTTCTACTTTCATAGAGTGTTTGTTAAGTATTATATATGCTTTACTATTTTGTGAATACCCTAAAAATATTCCTTCATATGATTTTGGATCAAACTTAGTGAGGTAATCTTTAGTGTTTAAAATATAACATTTACTTCCAAATACCCTAAAGTAGCTCAAGTTTGGTTTTCTACCTCTTAGTAACTCATAAGGAGTTTTACCTAGAATTCTCCTAATTGATACTCTATTAATAATATATGTTGATGTATCTACAGCGTGACACCAAAATTTTTGTGGGATGGATTGCTCATTTAACATTGTTCTACTCATTTCTTGTAGTGACCTATTTTTTCTTTCTACTACGCCATTTGATTGAGGAGTACGAGGAGCGGAGACATTGTGAGATATTCCATTTAAATCACAATATTTTCCGAATTGTACTTCGTTGTCAAATTCCCTACCATGGTCCGTCCTAATGACTACTATTGTGCATCCTAATTTATTTTGAATCATTTTACTAAATATTTCGAATTTTTCAAAGGCTTGGGTTTTGTCATTTAAAAACCTAGTCCATGTGTATCGTGAATAGTCATCCACTATTACTAAGGTATACCTGTTTCCTCCATAGTTCCGCACAGCGGTGGACCAAAAAGATCCATATGTAATAATTCTAGGCACCTAGTAGTGGATACTATATTCTTAGCTTTGTGACTAGCATGAACTTGTTTTCCAATTTTACATGCATCACAAAAATGCTTGTCATATTTTTGGTTAGGCAAGTTTCTAACTAGTTCTTTAGAGGCCAAAGATTGTATTTGTTGCATGTTTGCATGTCCTAATCTCCTATGCCAAAATCTGGAGTTTTCGTCTAGGGTCGTTAGGCATATCCTATCTTCAGGTTTGTTTCCTAGTTTCATAACATATATGCCTCCTTTCCTAATTCCTCTACCTATAACCTTTCCATTCTTAACTATTTCACTATCCTCTTCGGTAAAGGTAACTCTACATTTATTATCGCATATTTGGCCTATACTAAGCAAGTTATATGTTAAATTATCTACATGCTCAACATTTTCATTAGTATGTGAGTCTTGAGAAATCGTACCTTTGCCATTGATTTTTCCACGCAGGTCACCACCGAAAATAATGTTACCTCCATTGTATGCCTTATACATAGAAAATAGCTTGCGGTTCCCCGTCATGTGCCTCGAACATCCGCTATCCTTGATCCATTCATCAGGCTCCAAGTCAATTCCTAAACATATTTCGTCGGTTGCTTTTTCCATAAAACACTTTTCGTCTCTTGGTTTTTCCACTTCTTCTTTGTCACTATCACTCCATGTTCCACTAACAAAAGCTCCTTGATTTTCATAACTCGGCGGCTTTAGACATTCACCAATGAGATGATTTGGACTTCTACATTTAAAGCACTTTCTTTTCCCGTAGTTATCACTTCTATTTTTTTGGAACGGTTTTCTTTCGTCTCGTGGTGATCTAGTGAATCTTCCTCGTCTCTTGAAAAATTTCTTGAATTCTCCTACGGCCATTGCATATTCTTCGTCTTCACTCTCGTCACTTGAGTCATCATCGTCACTAGGTTCCTTTTTGGCTTTTAGAGCAATGGATTTGGTTTGTTCTTTCTTGACTTTGACCGTTTCTGAATCTCTTCTTATAATTTCTTCACGGACCTTCAAGTTGCCAATAAGTTCATCAAGTGATAACGTCATCAAATTCTTTGATTCTTCAATTGCCGTGACCTTGGCTCGCCATTTTGGATGCAATGCCCTAAGAAATTTCCTAACACAATTTTTACTAGAAAATGTCTCATCAAGTTCTTTTAAACTTGTGATAATAGTGTTAAATTTAGCAAAAGCATTATCAATTGATTCCTCTTCCGGAATCGTAAATTGTTCATATTGTTGTACAAGAAGATCTATTTTATTATCTTTGACTTGACTATTACCTTGGTGAGTAATAAGTAGTGATTCCCAAATTTCTTTAGCGGTTTTACACATAAAAATTCTTTCATATTCTTTACGTGGTAACGCATTACAAATTACCATTTTAGCTTCATTATTTTTAGCTAGTTTCTTTTTCAAATCATCATTTTGTTTTTCAAAAGGTACAATTTCGTCCTTTTTAGTTTCCGGATTTTGTTGAGTAGGAGGAAAGTCACCAAAGGAAATAACATGCCAAAGATAAAGATCTTTTGATTTCACATAAGTTTCGAATCTATTTTTCCAATATAAAAATCCATCACTTTCAAATAGTGGTGGTCTTTGCATAGATTGCCCTTCTAAATATTTTTCAGATTCCATAGATCGTTACAAGTTTTAAAATACAATATATTTTAAAAATCTTGCTAGACGTGGCTCTTGATACCAATTGTGGAAAACTAGAAGGGGGGGGGGGGGTTGAATAGTTTTATGTCTTTTTAATTTATTATAAAAGATTATTAGAGTGTTTTCTTTATTTTCAAAAATTTAGATTCGATAATATGTGATCTCAAGTTTTGCACAATATAAACAACAAGAAATATGTACGATATAGCAATAATAATGTAAGTAAAGAAATAAATGAGAGATGGAAAGGTCGAACCGCGAGACAAGAGATTTATAGTGGTTCGGCTACAAAGACACCTTCCTTGCCCTACTCCACTCCCCGAGCACCTAACTCGAGAGTTTTCTTCACTATGTCAACAAGCTCCCTTATGGCGGAGAAAACCTTACACACTAATGTACACACCATAACTTCGTCACAACTTAATCACAACTTCTACACAACCTCTTCACACCAATCTACTTCACAACTTACTACTTCACACCTATCTACTTCACACCAATCTTCTTCACTACAATCTACTTCCTAACTCTTCTCCTTCACAACAAACTACTAACCAATCCTACTATCTATATACCTAGCTAAACTATCTTCTATCAAATATTCACAACTAATTACAGAAAGAGATAGATACAATTTATGATGCTCTAACAACTTGGATGTGGACATCACAACAAGTTGTAATACTTCTTGTCTTGAGGGATAGAAGTATTCTTCTCTTGCACTTGAGAGAATGATGTTTGGATCACTTTGAAACAAAGATTTATGAATGTATGATCAATGGATTAAGAGAATAGAAATGGAGATCTAGAACAGAAAGTTTTGGAGTGCAAAAGGTGAGAAAAATCTGTGAAATGAATTAGTATTTATAGGGAGCAAAAATATTGTTCTGGAGCGTGGTCAGTCCCCTTAATTAGGGGCCGGTCCCCTTAATAATTAAGGGGGCCGCCCCTTCATAACGTTGGAATTACTTGTCCTTTTGTGGGAAAGGTTTTTCTGGATAAAAATTTCCATTTTTGGTTGGAAATTTGAAATCATATATTTATAGTGATTTAAACATATTCTTTTAATTCCAAAAATATTTTATAAAAGATATAACATGTTTATGACATTTTATACAAGTTCTAATGATTTGGATGTAAAGAGAATATTAATCACTAAATGATTTGGATTGCAATAAACACTTTGTTTGTTCATACCTTAAATGATTTGGATGTAAAGAGAATATTAATCACTAAATACTTGTTTACGTCATAAATTTTAGTTCAATGAGTTTATGTTTTGTTATTATCAAAACATAGAGATATTGATAAAATGTTAATAATATTTTTGGGCGTTATTTATGTCAACAGTCATCTTCATCTTCATTAAAAGAGGTACATATGAAGGGTGACACGAGTTCACGCGGTGGTGGTTGATATGGAATCCAAGGATTGGGATCCTCAAAAGATTCTTAGGACCATGAAGGATTGGGGGCTCTGCTAGAGGTACCCACATCATGCTTCTTCTTCTTGGCTTGTTCCTTTATGAGCCCTCTTGGTTGGGTTGGCACTTCGAATGGTGGTGGTGATGTCAATGATTCAGATGAATGAGAGGAGTCAGAAGAAATATTGATGACACTCGGGTTGGATTTCATTGTTGCTTCTAAATGTGGGGTTATGGAATTTTAATTAGGGATTTGGATTGCAAATGTGGTTTGTCAGGATTTGGGGATTTTTACCCTCTATTTATAAAGCCAATTAAGCCTCATGTTTTGAAGAAGTTATTGACCATTAATGATAAGCGATTTACACGTAATTGGGAAAGAAAGTTTGACTAACAAAAGAGATTTTTACTGAATAATGGTTACCTTTGATGGAGTGTTTCTGCTGATTGAACCATATCATTGCTGCTGATGGATGGAATGGTTGACCGTAGTCAACATTAAGTAGGTTTCTGCTGATTGACCATATGATTTCTGCTATTTGACTTTGTTTCTGCTGACGAGTCAGTTTTATTTGGGATTTTATTAAAGTCAAATATTGGTAAAAGATTGTTTCCATAATTCTTGCCAATTACACTCCATGTTTGGAAATTTACTTCAAATAACCTAGACGTGTAAATCCCACTCACAAATAACTGATTCCCTATCCTTATAAACTCAAAACCATTTCAAAACCTCTCAGCATCCAAAACCCACTCTCTCTTATCATTCAATGGTAGAACTGTTATTCAAAGGTGATCAAACAAACAAGCTTTCTTAGGTAGAGGAAAAGGAGACGCTCATTATGTTCAGATGATGGAGTTTCTCCAAAGTCAAAGATTCACTTTGCTTTAACCCAGTACCCCGATATTGTATATGAATCTTTGGTTAAACAATTCTGGGAATCGGCTCGAGTAAGGTCAGTTGAAGACGGACCAACGGAGATTGTGGCTACTATTGATGGGGAAGAATATGTAGTTACAGAGTCCTTGGTTAGGGCTCAATTACAGCTGGATAACGAAGGTGGTGAATATGAGGTACCTAAGGAGGAGATACTTGCAGGTCTTCACGCAGTTTGATATGCTGGAAATGGAGATTCCTGACACACACTTTGCTTCAGTGTATGAGCTCTAAGTCTGGAGGATGGGATCAATTCTCCACAGATATTGCTCTTGCCATTGTGTGCTTATCTCGGGGTAGAACTTTTAATATCTCTAAGTACATATTTGATGAAATGGTTAAAAATGTTAAGGATACTAAACTTAAATTTTTAATGTATCCTAGGTTTCTTCAAATAATCTTAGGTATTCAGACCAATGACACTACCCATATGCCTATTAAGAGGTTGTCCAGCAAACTATTTGCCTATATGCAAACAAAATACAATGGGGACCATAGGCCTTTATTACCTGCTATGTTGCCTGATGGCAATGCAGCTGCTGGTGGTCAAGAACCTACTGATGCTGATGTACCAGTAGATTCTATTGAGGGTCCTTCACTTGCTCCTGATGCAAGTGCATCAGTTGCTGCTGATGCCTAACCACCTCTATCTCCAAGGCCATCCACACCTAGACCTCCCACACCAATACCCTCACCTAGTGTTGATGCTCCTACTGAGCATGTGGCACCTGAGGTTTTCGGCCTTGACCAACCTGTACACTCTCCACAGATAACAAGACTTGCCACACCAAGTCCATTGAGACCTTCTTCTGAGGAAAATGTAGATCTAGATGCAGGATTTTATAATTCTCCTGTCAGGACTCATGATGCTCCCAATACCACAGATATCCCTGCTGGTGGAGCTGAAGGTCCTATTACTCTCACCTCCTTGTCTCTTTTATTGAACATGTATGTGCAAAAGGTGGACACATTGGAAAAGAATCTTAAGCACACTAAGAGAACCCTTGGAAAGGTAGTCGTTACCTTGGTGAAGAAAGTAAAGAAATTGGAAACTCAGCATAAGACATAGAGAAGGAAAGGTGTTGTGGTTGAATCAGATGAAGAAATTACTGAGGGATCTGATAAGATTGACTTGGAAGGACTTCATATTCTTGCTACCACCACTGTAGAGAGTGCTCAGGATGATGTTGCTGATGCTATGGATGTACAAAATGATCCACCTACTGAAACATCCTCTCCCAAGGCTAAGAAGGTGCTTTATGTCAGGAGAACGTATTTTTCAGAACATCAAAGAAAGACTGATACTTCTTATTCTGTTGATGTTGATATGAATGGTGTTTCTGTTGAAAATATTCCTGTAAGTGCTACTCAGTCAGGAGAAACTTTCTTTGTTGCTGGTAAAGAATATGTAGCTTCACCTAGCAAGGAGACATATGTCCAAGAACCTTCTGATAGAGACAAAACTGCTGATTCAATGTCTAAGGTGGTTTCTACTGATGAATTAGCAGTTACACATACTGATGGTCCTGATGCTTCTATTGACAATGTTTCCACTGATCAGTCTTCTATTCCTACTGATGCTACTTCCACTCAGATGGATAAAGGAAAATCTGTTGTGGTTGAACAAGATCTTCCTTCAAGAAAGAAATCCAAACATGAACTTGCCAATGAAAAGCTAAGTGAGTTGGTAGCAGCACAGTTGCAAGCTAAAGAGGATGATGCTGAGGCTAAGAGGGCTGCAGAACTGAAGGAGTATGAGGCTCTTACTAGAAAGATACAGGCTGATTTAGATAAAATGGATGATCCAATTACTCATACTCTACCTGCTAAAAGACAAAAGGAGCTGGATGAAATATCCAAACATCTATCTGTTGAGCATTAGGATAACCTTGCTACTCAAGTCTCTTCTAATCCTGATTTGGCAAAGTCTGTACTTGGTAATGCATTTCATGATGATGACATTGCTGAGAGGATGGTTGAAGCTGCTAAACTTAAGAAGAAAGCTGAGGCAGAGAGAAAAGCCAAGGAGAAGAGAGACAAACCATGGACTAGAGCACAGATCAAAGACTACATGAGAACTTTTGTCAAAAACCAGGGTTGTGCCATGTATGGTTCAGGGTGGACCAGGAAGAAAGTTTTTGGTTTTTCAGACACTAAATTATCTACAGAATATGAAAAGCTTATCTTTATTCTTCATAAGTCAGGCATCAATGTTCAAGATCCCTTGGAGAAGCATGGAAGACTTCTAGGTGAGCCTGCTACTAAAAGATTGAGGCTTGATGATTTTGCTGACATTCTAAAGGAGTCTACTGAGTCTTTGTTTGCTGATGAGGGTAACATTCATTCTCCCTCAGTCTTAACTCAGGTAGATGATCCTGCTGACACTTCAGACAAACCCTCTACTGATAAGGATGAAGAGCCTTTTGAACCTAAGGATATTAGTGGACATACTGATGATTCTTCTGATGTTCCAAAGGTTCCAGAGTCTGTTTCTACTGATGTTCCAACTACTGAGACTCTTTCTTCTGATAACCCAAAGATTGTTCCTGCTGATGCTTCAGAATCAGTTCCTACTAATCCTCAAACTACTGATGAGGATTCTGCTGACACTAAAGCTGATACATATACTTCTTCTCCTTCTACTCCTGGTACTAGGAAGAAGAGTGTTGCCAAAAAGAGGAAGTCTCCTAAAGGTCTTGCTAAGCCAGCAGAAGATAGCACTTTCATTGAGTTTGATTCTGATGATGAAGACCCTATTGTTCGGGAAAAGGTAGTTAGATGGGAACTTACTGAATCCTCAGTGGGTCAAGGACAGGTCAATGTGCTTCATAGACAAGATGGTTCTACCAAGCATTTCACTTTTCTTAGTGAAATTTTACACATGGTGGATAGATAGGACATCATTTCATTGTATGCCTGGGTTACAGATTACTATAAATCTCATAAGCCTGAAGGAATTGGAATGTTTCTAATTGGAGATTTATACGTGCTATGTGATTTTTTTACTTATGTGGGCAAGGGATTTCATGCTTGGAAGGCTCAGAAGGATTGGGTAATAGATTATTGGAAATATTTTCCTCTCCTTGATGTTCATATGATCTTCACTACTACTGGTAAAACATTATACATGTGGGGAGATGTGATATATCCAATCACTATAGATGTTATAAAGAAATGTTGGAGGTGAAATTCACTATTCCTCCTGATATGATTGGGAATGATATGCATCATGCTGAACAACTGGTTAGAGCAATAAGAAGAAGTCTTCTGGTTAAAATGGTATTGGAGGCTCAGCATGGTATTCATCTTGAGATTTCTCTGAGATGATTGGATCGTAGTATTGTATATTTTTGTATTTTTAATTTTCTTTCTTTATATTTATTAAAAAAAAAGAAAAAAAAACTAACTAACAGATATGTATAGTATTTTGTGTGTTGTATGCAGGTTTTGGTGTTGGTTATTCCCCACACCTTATCTGGTTATCAACTTACCAAGATGTTGACTATTCCATCAAAAAGTTAGCTAGTCCAAAGGGAAAAGCTTTGGTAAAGACAAGTTGAATTTGTTGATAGCTGTAATAGTTTGCTAAAAACTAATGAGTTCTCAACTCACCCATGCTTAATGGCTGAGAGTTGGATGGTTGTCAATTGACCATGGATTTTTCCTTATGGATTCAAAAAAATTGGCTAGCCCACAAGTGTATGGCTTGTGGTAAAGGTAGTGGAAAACCATATTTGGTATTCAATTTACCAAGGTGATTTAATCTACCAAATAATTTACTAGTCTTGAGCAAACGGCTACAGGTAAAGACATCTCAAATCCGTATCTAGCTGATGATTTGCTAAAAATCATATGGTTATCAGTGTACCATAGTTTGTGAACTGAAACATTTGGCTACTCCAGTAGTAATGGCTACTGGTAAAGAGACATCAAATCCATTATTTTCAATGATTCACCTCTCACAGGAGTTAACACACCTGGAAGTGATGAGAATAGTATGAAACTTATGTTTTGATGTACATTTGGTCATTTGTTGCTGCAATGAATGGTGGTTTCAAGTTTTTCCTGATCATAGAGATTCAGGTACTTAAAGATCTATCAAGAATCTTGGAGTTAACCATGTCAACTTCAAGATTAGGGGAGGATTGTAAGGAATTATTAAGTCAGCATATAGATACTGCTGATGGATACTGCTGACAGGATTCTGCTAAAGCTTATATGGATTCTGCTGATGATCTGGATTCTGCTGATACATTAGATTCTGTGGATATAGTTAATCCGTAGATAAGAGTTTGTTATTTTAGGATAAGATATGTAGAATATCTTATAGAGTTTAATGAATATACATTTCTTGTAAAAGAGGTTAGGGTTTCTTATAGTATAAAAGGAACCCAAGGTCATTGTATTCTGTACATGTCAAAAACATTCTTAGTGAATAATAAAACGATCCATAGAGGATCAAAGTGTTTAGTATACTGTTTGTATTTATATTCCGCAGCTGGCAGAGATTGTCCAAATAGTTTTGCTAGTGATTACATTAGTAAGCTATCGATCCATTGGCTCAAGATCTATCAAGGGTAGATCCTACAGCATCTTGGAGGAAGTCTGAAAACAAGCAAATACATTTAAGACACGAAGCAGACACACAACACTCCGAGTCAAATACGCACATAAAGGGGAAGCGTAGGAAAAGGAAAATAAAGCAACCTAAGGACGCGCCCGGAGGCTCTCACCAAGAAGGTAAATGACCCAATGTGCTAGGAAGTTCAAGGAGAAATAGCTCAGTGACATGTGAAGACTCGGAAGATGACACACCCATCGAAATACGAAAAGGCGAAGAAGGAACATGCTCATATTTACAGAGCCTTTTCTAGAGAAATTGTCACCAAGTGTAGGTCCAAAGTAATGGATCTAAGTAGCCTTGGTAAGACAATAGATAACTTGAACAAATTCAAATTAACTATATGAGAAACTCTTAACAGTAAATGTTTAAATATTAATGAGGAATCTTAACAAACAATATGAAGAACACAATTGATATTAACTAACTTTGTATTTTCTATTAACTATTAAAAGGCTTTAAGTGTGTATCTAACACAATGCCGTAGAGTTCCTTTTATACATCAAGGAAATCCTAATATTACAAAACGTGTAGAAGGATAAACATATCTTTCCCTAAGATATCTAATACATGTGTCTATCCTTCCTTAATATATCTCCTAAGATATCTATTTTGTTTTTCATAAAATGACTTAACTAAATAATGCTAATAGTATTAACTATGTCTGCCAGACTTAACATTGAACTGGCATACTTAACTATTACAAACAGCACACTTAAGTCTATTCTAACTAAAAATTCCCAACAATCCTTCCCTAACTTGATCTTCGCTTATGAACTTCAAGTTTCTTCATGATATGCTTCCTAAGGATGTTGTAATCTATCACCTTGGAATTATATTGATCTGCAACTCTTTAAATCTCTAAATTCTGATCTATGCAGCATCTGATCTTCTAAGCATCAGCAATCCATGGTTTTTGTGCAGCAACATTGACTATTTGTACATCAATTCATAAAGTTTCATACTATTCTCATTACTTCCATGTGTGTTAACTCCTGTGCGAGGTGAATCCTTGAAATTATATGGATTTGATGTCTCTTTACCAATTAGCCATATACTATGGAGTAGCCAATGTTTGGTTTACTAACCATGGTACATTGATAACCATTTCAACTCTTTGTACATGAAACATGGGGAGTTGAAATACCATATGATTTTTAGCAAAGCATCAGCTATCAACGGATTTGATTTGTCTTTACCAAAAGCCTTTTGCTTTTGGACTAGCCAACTCTTCACTATCACAGATATGGTGAGTTGATAACTATACAATTTTTTGCAAATTGTCAGCCATAAATGGATTTGAGATATCTTTACCTAGAGCAGTTTGCTCTTGGATTAGCCAGTCCTTATGTGTTTTAGACATGGTGGACTGAAAACCATTTGTTGTGTTAGTGCAAAGCACCTTCACCAAGTACAAAACTTCTCAAACTCCATTTATCCTATGCATCAGCCTTGAAAATTCTTTCAAACACCTTAAGCAAATTGCTTTTCTACTTACCTTTCAATTAGCTTCAAAAGCTAATAACATAGTTCATCCTTCCTATCTCCACGAAGTTTCTTCTCTAGCATTTTCTTGCAAACCCAAGGAGGTAATGGATACTCAACCTCCGTCAACATGTATATGTGTGCAGTCTCCAAGGTTAGACAATGAACTGCACAACTATGGAAATACCTCCATCTAACTATCTCTTGTTAATAAGGTAGCTTCCAAACCTCATCTTGTGAAGATGGTGGATCAAACATAGTTTTGAGATCCCCCTAGAGAACCCTTTCAAACTCTTCTTCAGGCCTATTTTCTCCATACTTGATCATCATTAACCTGTACATCTCCTTAAGTTCATCCCTGGTCAAGTCATTAAGCAAACCTGGAAAGTTCACATAGACAACATCAGTATTGTCTTCCTTGATGATCTGATATGCTCCTATGTTCCTAGTCTTTATGATTTGCCATCTAACAATCTTTGCAGCAGGAGCTGAACCTTCAGGAATTGAACTGATAGTAAATGAATCAGAAGATGGTTCTTCTACTCTCTCATCCATATACTCCTTCATATCAGACTTTGTGGGTTCATACTTCTTCAAACCTTTCTCTGCCACTCTTTTTCTTCTATTCCACTTCAATATTGGCTTTTTCTCCTCCAATTCCTCTTCTTTCTTTACAAATCCACCCTTGTCAGTATCAGCAACATCTTCAAAATCAATGACTCTCTGCTTTTTTACTTCTTCATGTTGAAGTGTTGTACCAGGCCTTTTCATTTTAAAGATTGATGCTTCCAGCTCTAAGTCCATTGGGATGAATTTTAGCCTTGCTTTACACACTTTTCAAATTCTTCTTTCAACTGATCATGCTTCAATTTCTTAAGCTAAGTCATCTTCCAATTGTTCCCTTGACTCTTTAGATACTGCATCATCCACTCTCTCTGTTCTCCTTTAGTCAAAGGCCTATTCCTTCTTTCTCTTTCCCTTTGTTCCTTGAGCAGCCTTTTCTTTTCATTTATTAGTTGAACCATTTTCTGAGCATAATTTTCACTTCCAATGTCAGCTAAGATATCCCTGTTTGCTTCAAGTTTTTCTCTTATTAAGTCCCAATCTTCATCTGTGTAGAACTTTGCAGCTTGTTGCACTTCAGCCATTCTCTTCTTTTGTGCTTCAAAAGGCTGCTCAAGTCCTTCTTGCATTTGCCTTGCAATTTCAGCATCTTTTTCTCTTAGTGCTGCAATTCTTGCTTCTTCAGCTTCTTCCTCTGCCTGAATCCTTGCTATCTCTGCTAAGCTTGATTGATCTTCTCTTTGTTGCCTTTTTGTTTTCTTTGGTTGAGAAGTCCCTTAAAGAATTTTTTTTCCTTCTCTTTGAGCACCAGCAGACTTAACTTGATTACCAGAACTAACAGCTTCACTAGCAGACTTAATATCAACCCCAATAGACTTAACTTCCTCATCACCAGAATTAACAGCTGCCCTACCAGAACTAACTTCTCCCATGTCAATCTTCTTCCCCAAGCCTTTCTTGACCTTTTTCTTCTTCTGACTAAGAGTATGAGCTCCTTGGGAACTGATGTTGGTCTCCCCAGAGGATTTTGGTGGTATAGGAGTCTTCAACTCTACTGAATAATACTTCTTCAAATTCCTCCCCTGTTTGGAAGAATTTTCTTCACACTTGTCATCATCTGAGTCAATAAACACAACCCCTTTCCTTTTTAGAATATCCTCCTGCTTCTTTACCTTCCTCACTATCTTAACGATGAATGATCCCATAACCTCTTCTGAAACATGAGTAAGAGAAGCTTCTTTCTCTTGTACTTGAGTCTTTGTGACAGTTTCCTTCTTATCTAAAGTAGTGGAAGGCTTCTTTGTTCCATAATTAGCTGCATAATGCTTGATTGTTGTCAGCACAACAATGAGCTCCTCACTTTCTTCTTCTTCCTCATCTCCATTGGAAGTTTGTGGAGTACCTGCATTGTTAGTTACTTCTGTGGAACCTGCATGAGGATTAGCTTGATTCTCCAAAGATACAGGAATATAGTTCATAGAGTTAGTGAGATAATCAATATCAAACATCCACCTATAACCTACTCCTTTTGCATTAGGTTTTTCTTTAAGAAAGTTAACATGGAGAGTCACTTCTACCCTTTTGGTTACTAAATTGTATACTCTGAAGCCTTACTATTTAGTGAATATCCTACCAAGAAACCCTCATCAGATTTGCCATCAAACTTGCCAAGCACACTAAGAGTATCTAAAATAGTAACATGGCACCCAAAAGGTCTTATGTAGCTGATAACTAGTTTGTGACCAAATAAAAGTTCATAAGGAGTCTTATTCTGAGGTTTAGTTACCATTACCCTATTGAAGATGTAACAAGCAGTATTAACTGCTTCAGCCCAAAAGGTGGTTGGTAAGAGTGAGTTTGCTAGCATGGTCCTAGCAGCTTCAATTAGGGTCCTGTTCATTCTTTCAACAACTCCATTTTGTTGTGGAGTTCTAGCACTACTATACTCTTGTTTTCTTCCCTGGTCCCCACAAAATTCGAGCATACTTCTATTCTTAAATTTAGTGCCATTATCTGATCTGATAATCTTAACCCTATGATTAAGCTGGTTTTCTATCTGCATAATGAATTTCTGAAGGATGCCTGAAGTTTCATCCTTGGTAGACAAAAAGAATATCCAACAAAATCTAGTACAATCATCAGTAATGACAAGCCAATAACTAGCATGATCAATGCTTTTGACATAAGTAGGCCCAAAGAGATCCAAATGCAAAGTGTGTAGAGGCTTAGTGATGGATCTTCTAATTTGGCCTCGCAGGAGGCCCTATGTTGTTTACCCTTATGACAAGCCACACATGCATGGTCATTTTTGAAAAACTTGGAAGGTAGACCTCTTACAAGGTTTGCATTCACAAGTTTGTTTAGATTCTTAAAATTTATATGACCCAACCTTCTGTGCCATAATCTAGATTCATCAAGGGTGGGTTTTGCAACCAAACAGGCAAAACCTTTTACAAGTTCAGGTGTCTTCATATCAAGACTCTACATATTGTGTTGCCTAGGGACCTTTAGAAGTATCTGATTTTCATCAGCCATCTTAAAGTCAGAAGTCACCACAAAACATTCAGTCTTAGTGAAAAGAACCTTGTGCTGCTTATCACAAATTTGTGATATTAAGAAAAGGTTAAAATGCCTAAGCTCTTTTACAAAAGACACAATATGATACTCTAAATTACTGATAAGGAGAAATTTGTTACGCTTTTAGGGTGTCATTTAAGCCCTAAATTGTGTTTTTATGATCAAATATTACCTCAAATCATTTTTTTGTCAATTTAGGTACTTTGGAGAAGAATTCTCAAAAATGGAGCATTTGGATGTTTTTGGAGCATAAAGTGAAGAAAATGACAAAGTCAAGAATCCAAGCTAGAAACAGTACCTGACGGCGTCAAGTGTCACAAAGTGACACCGTCATATGAAGATCAAGAGGTAGATAATTGCTTTACACTTGACGCGCCAGAAAGAAATTTGGAAGATTACACGTGACGGCGTCACGTTATAAAATGCCAAGGCCGTCACGTGTTAATGTAAAGAGAGATGCGCTAGAACTCTTTTGAACCAGACGACATCAAGAGTAGATCTAGGCAATCCAAGAAGATGTACGACGGCGACTTGATGGCGTCACGACCCAAAAGGTGACGCCGTCAGCTTGTATATTCTATACATACTTTTGGATTTTTCATTCATTAGGAGAGGAGCTTTTGTGCAACAAACCCTAGACGATTTTATAGCTTTTGTTAGGGTTTCAAACCCCTTCTTTCATCCATGTTTAATTGAAGATAAGTTATCCATTGATCATTTAATATGTCTATGTGTTGTTTGATTATCTTGTATGCTTTTCTTTCTATTAACATGTTAGCTTAGGTTTGTTTGTGTTTGCTTAGATCTAATGAAACCTAGTTATTGATTATTGATTGTTGGTTTGTCAATGATTGTTGTAGGTGATTGATTTTAGCGTTAGGCTTAAGAAAACTGGCCAATCTCCTATACAGTAACTTGCTTGAACGTCTTAAGAAACGTAATCGGATGTGTACTACGGTTTTATTGGTTGTATTAAATGCATAAGTAACTATTAATGAGGCCATGATAGTATACTAAACGTGTCGTCGTAGGAAGAGATAGAAGCTTGAAGAGTTGGGGAAGATCGTACACGGCCCCACGAATGGTATTAAAAAATGCAACCCTTCATCCACGTAATTGTGACAAATCAACTACTCAGTAAAAGATAATTAGCGAGTAATGAAATCTAAGTAAACACGCTTTTCTCCATATAGAAGTTCCTACAATTTATTTTCTTGTTATTTTATTTTTAATGTTTAAGTAGTTATTTGGGTTAGTTGGCTAGCAACTAATTCTGCCCACTCTTCCAATACCCGAGATATTTACTTGCTTTCCATAAAACATAAAAAGTACAAAAAGAATCATCCCTCACCTTTAGACCTAGTTAGATTAGCTTCAATCCTAATGAATGATATTCCCTGAGAGAACGATCAATCCCCCGGTACTTGCAACTCACTATACTACCTCGGTCAGGTACACTGCCTGGTGGGGATTGCAAGCTTCTCAAGATCCCTTGATAAGTAAAACCTTTTGCAAGGATGCAAAACCACGCATCAATTTTTTGGCACCACTGCCGGGGAATAGTTATTGCTTAGGTTGATTTTATTTTGATTAGGTCTACTCACTAGATTCCTTTCTAATGAGATTTTTATTTTATTTTTATAGGATTTCCTTATTCTATCTTATTTCTTCGTTTCTTTGCAACATTACCATCCGCCATCATGGAAGGTGGTAATATCTTTGATCCCGTCAACCGACCACAACAAAAACCACCCGAACCACCTAGAGCACGCACTTTAGGAGAATACTCCCGTCCTAGCCATGAAGGCTATCGAAATGCCATTGAGCTTACTCAAGGAGCCAATGTGTCTTCCTTGCGATCCGACACCATCCGGTTGGTGCAAAGAGGATGTGCATTCCATGGACTTTGTTCCGAAGATCCAAACCAACATCTCAAGGATTTTTTTAAAATCGTAGATTCCATAGACCTTGATGTTGAAACTCGAGAGACGACCCGATTGCGTTTCTTCCAATTCTCTCTACGTGACGAAGCTTCTATGACCATGTCAACCACCATATCAAGCGCACCATTGATCGAGCCGCCAGAGGCAGATTATGTGACAAAGACGCCAAGGAATCATGGGAAATCATCAATGAACTTGCATTCTACGATGATGAATTGTGGGAAACTGCTCATGTTTTAACCTCAATTGTCAAAGCAATTTTGTCACTAAAAAAGACTCCTCACCTGTCCGAAGAAAACCTTTGTGAACTTGAAAGAAGGGTCGACAAATTACTTGAGAAACACAAAAATTCCCTAAGTCCGAATCGAGCAACAGTTAACTTAATCTCAAACAAAAAGCCAGTACCCTTATCTGAGTCACCTCTTAGGGAAAATACTGAATTCTTCCATAAGCATGCTCTACCCAATCCACCTCCTCATGACCTTGGTCCAGAATTCAAAGCTCAAATGAGAGAATATATGTCAACATACTCTGAAAGGTTGGCAAAATTCGAAGAAGCCATCTACAGATAGAAGGAAGAAATGCAAGAGAAGATGGCTGAAATGATGGATTTATTAAAGGATTACACTAAAGTCAGAGTCCTAGAAAAGGTGTTAATACACAAGGAAGTCGAACCCCCCACCACCAAGTTTGTTAATGCTATCTCCATTGTCCATGAGGGAGACGATGAGAAGGAAAAACAATTGGTAATTAAGGAAAATTATGGAGTCAGCCTCATCACAGCCAATGAGACCAACAAAGGACATGAGATACCTCCTGTTGAGCAACCACCGAAAGATTCGCTCAAATCCCAAACCATAGGCTATTATTTGAACCAAATCATTAACAAAAAGGCCGTTGATATTTGGGTAAAAAAAACAGTAGGCAAGACTATACACCTAAAGGTTTTAAAGGGAAGAAGAAGAGAAAGGAGGGTGATACATTAAGCATAGTCCATTGTGTAGAAGTATCATTACAAAGAAAATTAATAAGAAACAGGTGGTCTGCGGAAATTTCGAGATACCATGTAGCATAGGAGATTTCAAATATCTGGAAACTTTGGCCGATCAAGGGTCAGAAGTGAACATATTACCCCTGTCAATTTATACTCAATTAACCAGTAAGACACCGACCACCACCCGCATTAGGCTTTCTCTTGCAAACCATTCTTATGTGTATCCTTTAGGAATTGCAGAAGATGTATTAGTCAAAGTAGTAGGATTTTTATATCCTGTTAACTTCATGGTTATTGATGATAGAGAAGGTAACTATATACCAATAATCTTGGGGGCACCATTTCTTGCTACAGCACGGGAAACCGTCAGGTACGAGATGGGAATAATTGAACTCAAGTCAGGACTGAGAAGGGTTCACTTTCGCATGACACCATTTGGTATGAGAAATTGTATGATGCGAAAGAAATCTCCAACCAACTCTAGTACCTCTAACAATCATGTTCAAGACACAACTCTTGTATGGGAAGCTAGGATTAAGAGGTACAAAGAGTTTGGAAAGAAAGGAGGAATGAGTAAGAGTAAGGGACCTGATGAAGCTGAAGTTGAATGTAGTCAGCGAGATAGGAGTCTTTTTGGATTTATGAGAGGAGATACAGTACTACTGCAAAATTTAGGGGTAAAATTACCTCCTGAAAAACTCAAATCTTTGTGGTATGGACCATTCACAATAAAAAGTTTGTGCGAAAATGGGGTTGTAGTCTTGGTTGATAGCGGAGGAAATATGATGACCGTGGATTCTCAACAGCTGAAACTTTATCACAAAGACGATGTGATTCCTATTAATGGATACGTCATCTTACGTGATGAAGTCACGTAATAGGGCATGACTTTGAGTCTAGCTGCAAGACTCGTTAAAAAAGAAAAGCGCTTCTTGGGAGGCAACCCAAGCTTTATTTGTCTGTTTGTGTGTTTATTTAATTTTATTTGCTTCCGTATGTATGTTTTATTTATATTGTTTATGGTTCATGTTTCAAATTAAGTTGTGAAAATGCTTTATTTTGTTTTTAACTTCGTCTTAAATACATATAAAGGTATTTTGCAAAAGATAAGTGTAAGGGAAATCCAAATTTGTTTTTAAGAACAAGTTGAACATGAACAATAACAATGTTAAATTAACATGCATATTAGTATTTGTTTGAGTCAAATGCTTGTATCGAGTCATAATGAATATTTTGCAGGAATTCCAGGGATTAAGGCATAGGTTTTTCTAGAAATTTTCCGAAAAAAAAAATATAAAATTTCTGTCAGATCAATCTGATGGCGCCAGGCATTTCAACCTGACGACGTCAGGTGTAAATTTACTGAAAATTTTGCAAGTTTTGTTTTTCTACCGGAATTGTAAAGTTTCGTAAAATCTTTAACTTTTAAACTCCAGGAATTTGCAAATATTCATTCCACAAGCATTATATCTTTACTTGCTTTCTAGGATTTAATTTTATATAGAATTTACCGGCGATTTTAGGCGAGGTTTTTCGTGTTTGTTTTCTTAGATTTAACAGGTTATATTGGACAAGAAGATGATTTATATTTCTAAAGAGAAGCTTTTCTATGTTCATTTTCTTGGAAGAGGATCTAACCATGTTACCACATTATCCACACCGAACGAATCAGGTGAGTAATTGTTTCATTTTTTCATTTTCTTTACTTTTACATCTTTTTATTGAACATTGGGGACAATGTTTTGCTTAAGTGTAAGGGGGTAAATGAAGATACCTTAGAGACTACAATTGCGCTTGATTTTTGTTTGTTTAACAGTATGATGTGTAATAAAACTGAGAGAAATATTTGTTAGGGAAATTTTAGCACCAAATTTAAATTTTTTTGCAAAATATAGGAGTGAAAATTTAGTCTTAATAAGCGTCTCATGGATAGAGTTATATGACTAGCACAAAAACTGTACCACTCAAAAATTTTCACCCCAAATATGTGAGGTTTGCCCCTAGATCTTTCGGAAAAATAATTTATCTTTAATGCTTGTGAGTGTACCGGTAGTACTTAGATTCTAGAACTTGCATTAGTGATCCCGAGACCATAAGTGAGACTACATCCGTGTAGTTAGTATTTACTACATAATAAGAGGCATTAGGATAACCCTTGTTTTACACCCGTAATATAATTACATTGACTTCATTGGTCAATTAATTATCCCACACCTTTGCGATGTACTCATTATTAGTACACGATACCCCTAGAACACCCCTTAAAGCCTATGTTTTTCATTTCTAACTTTAAGCATTTTACTTAAAGGAAGAATTTGTTTACAATTCATCCCCAAATGTACACCCAAATCGCCTTAGCCTTCCTTGTATGCACTCATCTTTAGTGCATTATTGTTACATGTTTATGCCCTTAGTGAATTGTCTAATTGATTACATGGTTGCTAAGTCGAGTCATATCTTGTATATATTGTTTTGGGACGATTGGGACTCATTGGTAAAGTACTAGTGTTATGGAGTAATGGGGAAGAACATCAATTATTGCCCCTATATGTGCGTAAATGTTTTAAAGTACTCCAAGTGTTTTAATTATCTTAATTCAAGTCATTAGAATAGTTATATGTAAAGTATGTAAACGTTCAAGTGTAAGGGGAATATAAATTCCATATGATGTATTATTTTGGATGGTAGAGTAAGAATGTATGCAAAAAAAATCGAAAAATCAAGAAAAACGAAAAAAAAAGAAAGAGAAAAACATACGGACTACCATCCTGTTTCCTTTTATGTTTATTTTATATTTTTGTTAGTTTATGATTAGGTTAAATTGAGTCGAGTCTTGGCTTAGCAAAGCCGCATTGTACATGTAATTGACCAAGATGATTAACTTGCGACCAATAAAAATATCCTATATCCAACAAACCGTGTTTATCATATCCCTACACCTAACGTTATAACCCTTTAAAAGACCTCTTTGATAGTTTATCCTAGGTGCTTACACCAAAGTGGTGTAGGTTTTCGATCCTTTCCCAAGCCTATGGTAATTGATGAGGCGAAAAGTGTACCGCTTTTAAGGGGTCATTTAAGCCCGAATTTGAGATTATTTGATCAATTATAGCCCTAAATCGTTCCTTTTGTCATTTTAGGTACTTTTGAGGAGAAATCTGGAAAAGGAAGCATTTTGGACGTTTTTGGAGCATAAAAGTGAAGAAAACGGCAAAGTCTCAAATTTCCTTGCTGGAACAGTACCTGACGACGTCAAGAGTTTACTAGTGACAGCGTCAAGAGTGAGAAAAGAGGTAGATGTGGAACTTATAACGTGACTGCCCAGAACATTTTCTTTGTTATTGGCCTGACGGCGTCACCAAGGCCGTCAGGGTCCAAATACACGTGACGGCCCAGAGCTCATTTCTACATGACGACATCAGAATTAGATTTATGCAATACGAATTTCATCTTGGCGGCTAGTTGACGGCGTTAGAGGTTGATACATGACGCCAAGATGCATAGTCTATATATATTTTTCCAATTTTTCATTGTAAAGTGTGGAACTTTTGGGGAACAAGTTTTGTAAAAACCCTAGGTCGAATTTCCTGCATCTAGAAGGGGTTTCAAACCCTTCTTTCTTCCATGTTTGAATAAAGATAAGTACTCTAATAATCATTCAATATGTCTATATATTGTTTGATTCTATCGTATGTGTATCTTTCTTTTAACATGTTAGGCTAGGCTTTTATTGTGTTTGCTTAGATGTAGTGAAACCTAGATGTTGATTATTGGTTGATTGTTCGTTTATAATTGTTACGGATGATTGTATTCGATGTTAGGCTTAAGAAAACTGGTAGACTTCCATTGGTAACTTGCTTGAACGTCTTAAGAAACATGATCGGAGGTGTACTACGATTTTTGGTTGTATTTAATGCGTAAGAGAATTCTAATGATCCCATGTTAGGAGCTTCTAAAGGCTCGACATAGGAGTGAAGTAGGATCTTATAGAGTTAGGGAATATTGTACACGGCCCTACGACTGGTATTAAGGAATATAACTGATACGTGGGAATCGCACCAGGCTTTACCTCTCGAGGGATCTCGAGAAGCTTACAACCCCCACTAGGCAGTATACCTGATCATTGTAGTATAGTATAGTGACAAGTACCGGGGGATTGATCGTTCAACTCAAGAATAGTGTCGTTAGAATTAGAAAGCCTAAAAACTAGGTCTAGAGGTGAGGGATGATTCTTTTTGTATTTTTATATTTTTATGAAAGCAATTAAAATCTCGGTTTTTAAAGAGTGGGCGGAATTAGTTGCTAATCAACTAACCCAATAACTAAGATGCAATCAAAATAAAATAACAGAAATGAAAATAAAGCTAATTAAACTAGTGGTGTGAACAATAATAGGGAGAATTGTGTTTACTTAGGTTTCATTACTCCCTGGATATCTTTTACAAGTTGATAGTTTGTTACAATTGCGTGGATGATGGGTTATATTCTTTGATACCATTCGTGGGGTGGCATAAGTACTTCCCCAATTCTATAAGCTCCTACTTCACTCCTATGTCGAGCCGTTAAAAGCTCCTAACATGGGATCATTAGAATTCGCTCATGCATTAAATACAACCATAATAACCTTGTACGCATTTGTTCATGTTTCTTAAGACGTTCAAGCATGTCACCATTGGAAGTCTGCCAGTTTTCTTAAGCCTAACATCGAATACAATCATCTGTAACAACTATAAGCAAACAATCAACCCATAATTAACATCTAGGTTTCACTATATCTAAGCAAACACACAAGAGATCTAGCCTAGCATGTTGAATTCAAGACAAGCGTAAGATATATTAAAGCAACACATTGAAATATTGATTGAATTGAAAGAGTACTTATCTCAAATTGACATGAAAGGTTTCAAAGGGTAAAAACCCTTGAAAAAGCAGTAAAATTCGTGCTAGGGTTTCTCCAAAGTTCACCCTACTTGTTCCCCTTCTAATGAATGAAAATTGCAAAACTATATATAGATTTTACAGGGTGACGGCGTCAAGAAGGAATGTCTGACGCCGTCAACTCGCCGCTCATAATGAGATCGGATTGCCTAGATCCAGATTTGACGCCGTCATGTGTAATATTACTTTGGGCCATCACCATATCTTGAACCATGACGGCCATACATAACGCCGTCACGTTTTCTTTGGACCGTCACCACTTCCACCTCTTGTTTTATTCTTTACGCCGTCACATGAAGACTCTTGACGCCATCAGGTACTGTTCCCAGTAAGGAAAATTAAGACTTTGCTGTTTTCTTCACTTTTATGCTCCAAAAACGTCCAAAATGCTTCCTTTTCAAGAATTCACTCCAAAAGTACCTAAAATGACAAAAGAAACGATTTCGGGCAATATTTGATCAAATAAATTCAAATCCGGGCTTAAATGACCACCTAAAAACGGTTCATTTTTCGCCTCATCATATACCCTTACACTTGAGATTTCCTTGTCCTCAAGCAAATGCGCTTTTATTCTAATCAAAATACAAGTTAGGGATCATTTAACAATAATATAAAAGTAATTATAATAAATAATCATTCCACTAAAGACCAAAGACAAGTACGGAGGTCATACACTAGCACCTCACAAATAGTGTTTAGATACTCACATCTCTCAGGTGTAATAAAGTATATATCACAATATGGAAATGGAAAACTTCTCAAACTACTTGTCATAACAAAATAGATTACCATAGGCTTGGGAAAGGATCAAACCTCCACCACATGGCGTAAGCACCTAGGATAAACTATCAAAGAGGTCTTTTAAAGGGTTATAACGTTAGGTGTAGGGATATGGAATACACGGTTTTGTTGGATATAGGCAATCTTTACTGGTCGCGAGTTAATCATCTTGGTTAATTACATGTACAATATGGCGTTGCTAAGCAAAGACTAGACTCGACTTAAGCTAATAAATGAAAAATAACAAAAACATAAAACAAACGTAGAATGAAATGGGATGGTAGTCCGAATGTTCTTTCTCTTTTCTTTTTTTTTTTTGATTTTTTTTTTTTTTTGATTTTTTTTTTTTTTTTTTGCATACACATTTACCCTACCATCCAAAATAATACGTCATAGGGAATGAACATTCCCCTTACACTTGAATTTTTACATACTTTACAATAAACTAATCTAATAACTCGAATCAAGATAATCAAAACACTTGGAGTACTTTTAAGATTAATGCACATATGGGGGTAATATAAGATGTTCTTCCCCATTACTCCATAACATTAGTACTTTACCCATGAGTCCCAATTGTCCCAAAACAATATGTACAAGGATATGACTCGACTTAGCAACCATGTAATCAATTAGATAATTAACTAAGGGTTTAAACATGTAACAATAACGCACTAAAGATAAGTGCATACACGGAAGGCTGAGGAGATTTGGGTGTACATTTAAGTGGATTGTAACAAATTCTTCCTTTAAGTAAGATGCTTAAAGTTAGAAACGAAAAGATAGGCTCAGAGGGGTGTACTAGGGGTTTCATGTACTAAAAATGAGTACAACGCTAAGGGTGTGGGAAAAATTAATTGACTTAACTAGCCAAGTAATATGACTTAAATGGTCAAGTAATTATGATACGGGTTTAACACAAGGGTGATCCTAATGCCTCTTATCATGTAGTAAATCATACTACACGAATGTAGTCTCACTAGCGGTCTCGGGATGCATCACTAACGCAAGTTCTAGAATCTAAATGCTACCGGTACACTCATAAGCACTAATAGTAAATGCTTTTCCTATCAAATCTAAAGGCGAACCTCACATGTTTGAGTGGCAAATTTTTCTGAATGGTACAGTTTTGTGCTAGTCATACAACTCCTATCCATGAGACGCTTGCTATGGCTAAAGTTTCACTCCTAAATGTTGTAAAAAAATTTAAATTTGGCGCTAAAATTACACTAACAAGTATTTTTCATAGTTTTATTACACACCTACCATCAAACAAACAAACTCAAGTGCAAGTGTATCCTATAAGGTATCATCATCATTTACCCTCCCCTTACACTTAGGATGAACATTGTCCACAATGTTCAATTAAAGAATGTAAAAGTGAAATAGGCAAAAGAATGAAATCAAATACTCCCCTGATTCGTTCGGTATGGATAGTGTGTCAACAAGGTTAGATCTTCCTCCAAGAAAATGAACGTTCAAAGCTTCCCTTCCAGAAATATAAATCATCTTCTTTTCATATATAACCTGTTAAACCTGAGAAAACAAACAAGACAACCTCGCATAAAATCGGCGGCAATCTATATATATTAACAAATCCTAGAAAGAAAATTAAGATATAATGCTTGTGGAATGAATGTTTGCAGATTTCCTGGAGTTTATAAAACTAAAGAATTAACAAAAACTTTAAGACTCCGTGAGAAAAACAAAACTAGCAAAATTTTCAGAATTTTACACATGACGCCGTCAGGAGTTAACACATGAGGCCGTCAGAAGTGACCTGCAGAAATCTTTACGTTATGTTTCCAGAAAATTTCAGGAAAAATTTATGTCCTACTTCCTGGGAAATCCTGCAAAACATCATTATGACTCGATACAAGCATTTAACTCTAACAAATACTAATACACATGTCCATTTAATATTGTGGAGAATCATGATCAATTTTGTTCTTAAAAACAAATTTGAGGTTTCCCCTTACACTTATCTTTTGTGAAATACCTTTGTATGAAGTTAAGACGAAGTCAAACGACAAAATGAAGTATTTTCACAATTTTAACTTGAAACATGATCTACCAACAATAAAAATAAAGCATGCATATGGAAGCAAATAACAATCAATCAAACAAATAAAAACACATAAAACATGGGTTGCCTCCCAAGAAGCGCTTTTCTTTATTTACGAGTCTTGTAGCTAGACTCAAGGTCATGGGCAATTACGTTATATGGGTGAGTTCCTCATTGAGGACATCTTTGGGATCAAATTTGGGTTTCAACTTCCTATCGGTTTTCTTGGTACGGTATGACCTTTCAAACGTTTCTCCATCCGGATCATATAAAATCATCTTCATATGCCTTGATCCGTCACCTTCCTTAGATGGCTTGTCCCACCTCCATTTACACTTATCCCCCTCTCTTTTCCACTTGTTCATCTCTATGTTAATTGGCATTACACATAATAACTCAATCATTTTCCTAAAGACTAGGGGGTCCTCAAAAGGGTCTAGCTCTTCATCTCTAGCTATGAGTTGTTCCACCGAATGTGTTTTATTGATGAAATCTTTTTCTAGATAGAATGGGCATTGAGGTCCTATAAAGTTTCTTTCTATCCAAGGTCCATATCTAGATGGTCTCCTATTCATCTCTACCCAATGTTGTGTCGTTCATCCTCACAATCGAGCTATGCTTCTTAACATCATATACCGACCAAGTATCGCCCTCACCTACCGCAATCTTAGACTCCTTACAATCTATCATAGCACTAGCAGTTGCTAAAAATCCTCTTCCTACTAACAATGGGCATGTAGTATCACTAACCATATCTAGGACGTGAATATCCGCTAAAATAGTTAACTTCCCTACGTGAACAACTACATCCTTGATCATCCCAACCGGGTGGGCAATACTCCCATCTGCTAGACCAATTAATACCTCCGTCTCCTCTAATTTTCCTAGCTTAAGAGTGGTGAAAAGGGATAAGGGAATCAAGTTGAGGCTTGATTCGAAATCAGCTAGTGTGTCGAAAGCTTCGGATTTTCCTATCTTACAAGGCAAAACAAATATACCCGGATCATCAAGCTTCTTAGGCAACTTGTTTTGAATGAACGTGGTCCCATTTTTACCCAACTTAAATATCTCATATTTTCTCTAGGAGAGCATTATAGTAGGGAGCACGGGCTAAGACATCAATGACGGGGCATTCAAGGTAGAGTTCCTTGAATTCATCGTTAAGGTCTTGTGTAGGAGGTGTTTCAACTATGCTTTTGACCAGTTTGATATTGGGTGTTTCATTCGATTGGCCCTTTTGAAGAATTTGGTTTTGCTTGAAACACGTGCTCATTGATTTAACCGAGTAGTATTGCGGACAAGATGTGGGTGACGAAACCGATGATATAGAATTAACTTTTAGTTTCATGTTCTTGACCGTGTCGCTTGGGAGTGCTCCCATTTCTAGGTCATTGAGAACTTTCAACAATGTGTCAATTTTGGTGGTCATCTCGCTTTGCTTTTGTTTGAAATCGGCTTCAAACTTAGATATGTGAGCTTCTTGAGATGCCATAAACTTGGACATCACCTTCAAGATTATTGGTACTAGCATAGTTATTAGAAGGATTGTTGTTGAAAGTACGGTTAGAGGGTGGACCGTTTGGTTGGTAACGATTAGGCGGATTAGAAGAATTGTTTTGGTTTTGTTTCCACCTAAGGTTCAGGTGATTTTTCTCAGAAGGGTTGTAGGAATCACCTTAAGGATTTGGCTCGGGTTTGAAAGTGTAACACTTGTCTCACGCTTCGTCGGTACGTGAGGATGCGTAGTCCGCAAAAGCTGTTCCGGGGAGTTCCATGCAATTACGAGTGTCATGGGGACCACTACATAATTCGCATGAAGAAGTGATTTTGTTCACTTGGCTTGAAGGTTTAGGAGCTTCGTAAGATTTCATGAGAAACTTGACTTGGTCCTCTAGTTCCATGATCCTACGGTCGGGAGTGCTAGAATTGTTCGAAGGCAAAGATACCGCCTTGACCATTTTGTTCAAATCACGGGGATCATTCCAACTTTCATTGTCATAGAGAGCAAGATCTTCTATTAGTTCCCATGATTCTTCCGCACTTAGATCACGTAGCTTACCACCGGCATATTGGTCAATGGTTCGCCTTGTGGAGAGATCGATATGGTCATAGAAGATTTGGACTTGGAGCCACAGATCTATGCCATGATGAGGGACTTTTTGGAGTAAGTCCTTGAAACGAGTCCATGCTTCATATAGAGTTTCACCTTGACGTTGTTGGACCATAAAGATATCATTTCTAAGCTTGGTAGTTCTCACCGATGGGAAAATTGAACAAGGAAACGAGTGGTGAGATCATCCCATGAGGTGATGGATCCCATGGGTAAACGTTCAAGCGATTGACTAGCTTGATCACGTAGAGAGAATTGGAATAGGCGTAATCGGGTTGACACTCTAGTTGTAACATCAAGGTCCATAGAATCTATGATTTTAAGGAAATCCTTGACATGTTTATAAGGATCTTCGGAATGAAGTCCATGGAACGCAAGGGGGACACATTGGCTCCTTGGGTGAGCTCAGTAGTGTTTCGATAGCCTTGGTGGCTAGGACAGGAATACTCTCCTAGGGTTCGGGGCCTAAGAGGTTGGTTTGCTAGTGGTCGGTTTGTGGGTGGTTTTGTTGTGGTGGGTTGATGGGTTCAAAGATGTTACCACCTTCCATGATGTCGCATGGTAAAGGTTACAAACAAAGACACGAAGAAATAAGATAGACTAAAGAAAACCTAGAAATAAAAATAAAATCTTACTAGAAAGGAATCCAGCAAGTAGACCTAATAAAAAGAAATCCTAACCTAGACAATAACTATTCCCCAGGCTGCGGCGTCAAAAACTTGATACGTTGGATCTCGAGAAGGGTTTACCTCTCGAGGGATCTCGAGAAGCTTACAACCCCCACCAGGCAGTGTACCTGATCGTTGTAGTATAGTATAGTGACAAGTACCGGAGGATTGATCATTCCACTCAGGAATAGTGTCGCTAGGATTAGAAAGCCTAAAAACTAGGTCTAGAGGTGAGGGATGATTCTTTTTGTATTTTTATATTTTTATGAAAGCAATTAAAATATCGGTTTTTAGAAGAGTGGGCGGAATTAGTAGCTAAGCGACTAACCCAATAACTAAGATGCAATCAAAATAAAATAACAGAAATGAAAATAAAGCTAATTAAACTAGTGGTGTGAACACTAATAGGGAGAATTGTGTTTACTTAGGTTTCATTACTCCCTAGATATCTTTTACAGGTTGATAGTTTGTTACAATTGCGTGGATGACGTGTTATATTCCTTAATACCATTCGTGGGGTGGCTTACGTACTTCCCCAACTCTATAAGCTCCTACTTCACACCTATGTCGAGCCGTTAAAAGCTCCTAACATGGGATCATTAGAATTCGCTCATGCATTAAATACAACCATAACAACCTTGTACGCATTGGTTCATGTTTCTTAAGACTTTCAAGCATGTCACCATTGGAAGTCTGCCAGTTTTCTTAAGACTAACATCGAATACAATCATCCGTATTAACTATAAGCAAGCAATCAACCCATAATTAACATCTAGGTTTCACTACATCTAAGCAAACACACAAGAGATCTAGCCTAGCATGTTGAATTCAAGACAAGCGTAAGATATATTCAAGTAACACATAGACATGTTGATTGAATTAAAAGAGTACTTATCTCAAATTGACATGAAAGGTTTCAAAGGGTAAAAACCCTTGAAAAAGCAATAAAATTCGTGCTAGGGTTTCTCCAAAGTTACACCCTACTTGTTCCCCTTCTAATGATTGAAAATTGCAAAACTATATATAGATTTTACAGGGTGACGGCGTCAAGAAGGAATGTCTAACGTCGTCAACTTGCCACCCATAATGAGATCGGATTGCCTAGATCCAGATTTGACGCCGTCATGTGTAATATTACTCTGGGCCGTCACCATATCTTGAACCATGACGGCCATACGTGACGCCGTCATGTTTTCTATTGACCGTCACCACCGGGGAGAACTACCAAGCTTAGAAATGATATCTTCATATTCCAACAACATCAACATGAAACTCTATATGAAGCATGGACTCGTTTCAAGGACTTACTCCAAAAAGTCCCTCATTATGGCATAGATCTTTGGCTCCAAGTCCAAATCTTCTATGACCATATCGATATCTCCACAAGGCGAACCATTGACCAATCGGCCGGTGGCAAGCTACGTGATCTAAGTGCAAAAGAATCATGGGAACTCATAGAAGATCTTGCTCTCTATGACAACGAAAGTTGGAATGATCCCCGTGATTTGAACAAAATGGTCAAGGTAATATCTTTGCCTTCGAACAATTCTAGCACTCCCGACCATAGGATCATGGAACTTGAGGACCAAGTCAAGTTTCTCATGAAATCCTACAAAGCTCCTAAGCCTTCATGCCAAGTGAACAAAATCACTTCTTCATGTGAATTATGTAGTGGTCCCCATGACACTCGTGATTGCGTGAAACTCCCCTTACAAGCTTCTGCGGATTACGCATCCTCGCGTACTGACGAAGCAGGAGACAAGTGGTACACTTTCAAACCCAAGCCAAACCCTTACGGTGATTCCTACAACCCTTTTTAGAAAAATCACCTGAACCTTAGGTGGAAACAAAACCAAAACATGCCCCAAAACAATTCTTCCAATCCACCTAATCGTTACCAATCAAACGGTCTACCCTATAACCATAATTTCAACAACAATCCTTCCAATAACTATGGTAGTACCAATAATCTTGAAGGATTGAATCCCAAATTTATGGCATCTCAAGAAGCTCGCATAGCTAAGTTTGAAATCGAATTCAATCAACAACAAACTGAGATGACCAATAAAATTGACAACTTGTTGAAAGCCCTCAACAACCAAGTGCTAACTACACCTAGGAAGGACACTAGGGACACTAGTAGTGGAATCCAAATTAAGGACCCCTCATCATCCAAACACGTCCACTTTATCAATGTTCTTACCGTTAAGCCAATAGATAAGAATATAGAAGAAAGTGACGAGGATGAAGTTGGAATAGAAACTGGACGTAAGGATGAGATTAAGGAAGTTGAGGATATTAAGGAAGAAAAGTTAGAGGAAGTAGAAAACGTAGAGGAATACTTTGATAAGTTACCCTCCAAGGAAGAATGGGAATATCATAAGGATCTATTCGATGACCCCGAGACACCATACGTCCTTGGTTTACCACTTATCAAAGCAGGAGATCCCTCTAACATCAACATACCATGCAACATTGGCCATATCCTTGTGTGGAAAGCTTATATCGATCTTAGGTCTCCTATAAACATTATGACTAGTACCTATTATAACTGGGTAATGAAGAAGCAACTTGGATATAGGATGATGCCTAACACGAATTGGATGAGCAACTTTTTAGGAAGCGTGAAAGGATATCTTTGTAGGAAACTTTTCTTATATTACCGACTTTGTAATTGTAGAGGATATTCGTCCGGTAATAGATGTTTTCTTAAGTGAAGTAATATTCGGAAGACCGTTTGTTGAAGCCTCAAAGATGAATTATGACCGTCCCTAGGGATAGTTAGATTCAAGGATGAGAACAATGAGATTGCTTACCAAATGCCCTATAAAATTGAACAATACCGTCTTCTAGCAAACCTTGAAAAGGAACACAAGCAAGCGGTCTACTATAGGAATGATGAGGATAGACGTAGAGGAGTAGATTATGTCATGAGTAGAATACTCGGTTTCTACACGTAATAGCCCATGACCTTGAGTCTAGCTACAAGACTTGTAAATAAAGAAAAGCGCTTCTTGGGAGGCAACTCATGTTTTGTTTGATTTTTATTTGTTTGATGTCATTTGTTTCCGTATGCATGTTTTATTTTTATTGTTGGTAGATCATGTTTCAAATTAAATTGTGAAAATACTTTATTTTGTTGTTTAACTTCATCTTAACTTCATATAAAGGTATTTTGCAAAAGCTAAGTGTAAGGGGACCCCCAAATTTGTTTATAAGAATGAAAATGATCATGATTCGCTACAATGTTAAATGCACATGTATATTAGTATTTGTTAGAGTCAAATGCTTGTATCGAGTCGTAATGATGTTTTGCAAGATTTTCCAGGAAATAGGACATAAGTTAAATTGCTTTCTAGGATTGTTAGTATATATAGATTGCCGCCGATTTTATGCGAGGTTGCGTTGGTTGTTTTCACAGGTTTAACAGGTTATATATGACAAGAAGATGATTTATATTTCTGGAAGGGAAGCTTTGAACATTCATTTTCTTGGAGGAAGATCTAACCTTGTTGACACACTATCCACATCGAACGAATCAGGGGAGTATTTGTTTTCATTCTTTTACCTATTTTACTTTTACATCCTTTAATTGAACATTGGGGACAATGTTCAGCCTAAGTGTAAGGGGAGGGTAAATGATGATACCTTATAGGATACGATTGCACTTGAATTTGTTTGTTTGATAGTAGGTGTGTAATAAAACTAAGAGAAATACTTGTTAGTGTAATTTTAGCGCCAAATTTAAAATTTTTTACAACATTTAGGAGTGAAACTTTAGCCTTAACAAGTGTCTCATGGATAGGAGTTGTATGACTAGCACAAAACCGTACCATTCTGAAAAAATTTTCACCCAAATATGTGATGTTCGCTTTTAGATTTGATAGGAAAAGCATTTATTATTAGTGCTTATGAGTGTACCGGTAGCATTTAGATTCTAGAACTTGCGTTAGTGATGCATCCCGAGACCGCTAGTGAGACTACATTCGGGTAGTAGGATTTACTACATGATAAGAGGCATTAGGATCACCCTAGTGTTTAAACCCGTATCATAATTACTTGACCACTTAAGTCATATTACTTCACTAGTAAAGTCAATTAATTTTCCCACACCTTTGCGTTGTACTCATTTTTAGTACACGATACCCCTAGTACACCCCTGCGAGCCTATCTTTTCATTTCTAACTTTAAGCATCTTACTTAAAGAAAGAATTTGTTTACAATCCACCAAAATGTGCAACCAAATCACCTTAGCCTTCCGTGTATGCACTCATCTTTAGTGCATTGTTGTTATTTGTTTAAACCCTTAGTTAATTATCTAATTGATTACATGGTTGCTAAGTCGAGACATATGTTGTACATATTGTTTTGGGACGATTGGGACTCATGGGTAAAGTACTTGTGTTATGGAGTAATGAGGAAGAACATCATATATTACCCCCCATATGCGCGTGATACGCGGGAATCGCACCAGGCTTTACCTCTCGAGGGATCTCGAGAAGCTTACAACCCTCACCAGGCAGTGTACCTGATCGTTGTAGTATAGTATAGTGACAAGTACCGGGGAATTGATCGTTCAACTCGGGAATAGTGTCGTAGGATTAGAAAGCCTAAAAACTAGGTCTAAGGTGAGGGATGATTCTTTTTGTATTTTTATATTTTTATAAAAGCAATTAAAATCTTGGGTTTTGGAAGAGTGGGCGGAATTAGTTGCTAGCCAACTAACCCAATTTATCTAAAGATGCAATCAAAATAAAATAACAAAAATGAAATGAAACTAATTATACTAATGTGGTGTAAACAATGATGGGGAAAGTTGTATTTACTTAGGTTTCATTACTCCCTAGATATCTTTTACAGGTTGATAGCTTGTTACAATTGCATGGATGACGGGTCATATTCCTTAATACTAGTCGTAGGGCCGTGTACAATATTCCCTAACTCTATAGGATCCTACTTCACTCCTATGTCGAGCTGTTAGAAGCTTCTAACATGGGATCATTAGAATTCTCCTACGCATTAAATATAACCAAATATCGTGGTATACCTCCAATCATGTTTCTTAAGACGTTCAAGCATGTTACCAATGGAAGTCTGCCAGTTTTCTTAAGCCTAACATCGAATACAATCATCCGTAACAACTATAAACAAACAATCAACCCATAATTAACATCTAGGTTTCACTACATCTAAGCAAACACAAAGGAAATCTAGCCTAACATGTTAAATTGAAGACAAGCGTAAGATATAGTCAAACAACACATATACATATTGAATGAATTGAAAGAGTACTTATCCTTAATAGAACATGAAAGTTTCAAAGGGTTGAAACCCTTGAAAAAGCTGGAAAATTCGACATAGGGTTTTCCCTCAAAGTTGCACCCTCAAAGTTAGACCCTAATGAATGAAATTTGGAAAACTATATATATATATATATATATATATATATATATATATATATATATATATATATATATATATACTAGCTTTCAAAGCCCGCCCGATGGGCGGGCATGACTTATAAATATCGTTGGCATATAAATATCCAGCTTTAAGCGAGCAAATGGGATGGAGAGCAAACAATTTTGCTCAGTATGTCGTTTCTTTAAGCTAAAAGGGTATTTAATGGAACTAAGTTAATGAGATGTAGGAGCAAAACAAAATACAATATATAGTAGCATAGCCGGCCTGATAGGTGGGCATGACTTATGAATATCGTTGGCATATTTTAGTTTAGTGAAAGAAGGGTTAATGGAAGATAAAGAGTTTATTTAATTTACGAAGTTATTTGTTTGAAACATTTAGTATTTATCGTTTAAGACGAAAAAAATATATAATGGTTCCAATTTTTATAATTGAATGCATTAACAATGAAAATAAATGAACGTTAACAATTATAGAAAAATTAAAATATACAAAGTTCTTTGTAACAACATTGTATATGATTTAAACTCAATTGCGAAATAAAACTCAAGCATATGATTTACGAATGAAGAAAACTTAAATGTGAATGTGTTATATAAAAGCCTGTAGGAAAAAAAAGGTAAACCTTGTACATTTAAAGCCTATAAAAAAACTTTTTTATAACTTGCATTGGTATAGCGGTTCATTAGGCCAAATATATACATGAACAACATATAGTTGGTATAGCGGTTCATTATTGCTTTATTGGAAGCAACATCAACATCAATGTAACCCTTACATAGCGATAAACAACATATAGTAACATTACTTATAGTTGATGAATATATTTACATTACTACTTTCTAAAGTATAATGATCGATCATTATAGTGAATATTTTTCACTACAAAGGACTTGCTAACATACATGCTTTCTCATACTCATATCAATCAGCCTTATAAATTTCCATTAAAAATGCCAAATGCTCACTCATATTTTCACATATCCTTAACTTTATTGCATAGCAGGTACATACATACTAATGAAAAAACAGGCCAATGTTAACGGTCAATGGCGGCCATGTCTTTGATATAAGCAAAATTCCATACCAAACAATTTCATTAGGCGCAATCTTGGTTAACTTGTGTAACTGATGTCTTTGATAATCAGGCATCAGTTGCAATGATATACAATTGTTGAATTACTTGATCCAGTCATATCTTTTAAAATTTCATGAGAAGGATGCAAGTGTTTTCCTAAGACATCATGTGTCATGATTAGCTTCATGGTTCATTCGAATGAACGGGCTATAAAAATTGCCAAATAATACAATTTGCAAGTAGAGAAATTTGCATTGTTGGACTACATATATTGGCAAATACAAAGTGTGAATGCCCAAAGAAAAGACATGGGTGGGAAAAATGGATCACATTAATTTTCCTGCATACACTTTTGTGTTCACTTTAGTACCATAAAAAAGAGGATTTAATAAACTTTTTTGATTATCCAAGATATCAAGATATAGTCAAAACAAAAGAGAATAATTAAGATCCTTAATATAGTTGAAACAAAAGAGAATAAACACTTTTTGATAACTACATGTATTAAATTCAAATCCTTATTTTAGTTTAAACAAAAGGGAACAATTAAAGATGAAGCACAAACAATGTAAATTTCTCATATTTCAATGAAGTGAAAGATAATGAAAATAGAAGGGAAACATATTGGTTTTGATCGAAAAAAGGCATAGGTAAAAATCTCATAAAATATGCCTAAAATATTCCAATTGCAGGTGAAGATAATGAAAATAGGAGCCAAAATATTTGTTATTTTATACACTTTATGGCCGGTGTTTGTAATTAATGCACTTAAGGGGAAACATAAGATATGTTCAATGTATTGTGATTCAAACGTTCTTTAATCTGAAATAGTTTTTAGATACAAATATGATCCAATAAGATATAGTGTTAAAATAGTGTTGTCATAGTTATTTTCACTTTTGAAGGAAAAATGAGTTGAACTGACAATCTCTCAGCATCTAGAGCATCAAAGTATAAGCCAAGTAACTTAAAAATGTCTCATATTTTAAGGATTTCCACATAGCTCCTCAATTTACTTATTCAACAGTAATTGTTTTTTATCTAGAATAGAAGGCGGGTAGGCAAAAAAATGAGATATGGATTACCTTTTCAATTCCTTCCCAATCTGAAAGGCGAGCATAGGCTTCCTGGTTACAGAAATTTAAATGGGATAAGTAACTTACTATATATGCACAAAGGATATATAAGTAAATATTTTTACATCAGGTTCAAAATTGAGAATACGTAAGGAAAGGTGTTATAGAGAAAATAAATACAACTTGGCAGCTCCTTTCAAGGAATTCCCTAAAACTTGACCATACAATCAGGCTATATGTGGCAAGAATCTATTAGACTAATGATATGAAAAAGATAAGTGAGCAGTAGAGGTGGCAAGTTCGACCCATCTAAATACAAACTCGTACCAAAAGGTTACTTGTTTTGACCTGAACCCATTACCCTACCCACCTGGCCTATTATTTTGATACCTCTACCGCATAGTCCAGGAAGTAAGAACAAATAGAAAGGGAAAACTGTATTTGATCATGTGCATCAATGTTACTAAAACAGTTGACTGAGTGAAGGTTACAAAAATAAAAAACTAACTTGATTAAAGAACCATGTTAAGTCTCATGAACATAACTCGTAAATCAACAATTCTTGACGTTGAATACAGGAGTTTAAATCTTGTTGCAAGTATTTCCAATCAAATAATTAAAAAAACCCTTAAATGTAAACTCTAAATTTAAAATCAAGCTTAAAACATAGAAATCAAACATGGAAAATACAAAGATGTAAAAGAATAGACTTGCTGTAATAGGAGTTGATGTGTATTTTAGTTGCCATTTTTGTTGTTTTTGAATAGAGTGTTTGGCTCTTGACTGATAGGGGTGTTTGGTTTGCTGGTAACTGGAGTTCTTACAATTGTATCTTTATCAACCATAAAGCTTGCAAAATGTACGTGTATGGTACAACCCTGGTGCAATACGCTTCACGTGAATGCTTACGCAACTTAGTGGCAACTCACAAGTGCTTACATTAGTCCATTTTATAACAGGTTTCCAACTAAAGGAAAATTCTAGAGGTTAAAAGGGACTACAGTTAATCAAATATTAGTTGCAATGATTACATTTTAAGAAGTAAATTTACCTATCTGTTAAGGAAGATAAGCATACTCTCAATCCTTTTGATCCAATTTCGTGACTCAAAATACTATGAGCTTCCAAGCAGATACTACCAATTTCAATAACATCGGCCTCATAGAGTTGTTCTTGTGAAACCGGTCTCATTGCCTTTTTTTCTTTTCAAAGAGGTGGTTTTCCCAACTTTGGTCTTCTTTTCATCTGTTGACAATTCGAGCTATCACCTCTCATTGTTGCGCCACTTCTCAATGCCTGTCACGTTCCTCTTCTTTGGTCTTACTTTTAGTACTTCTGGACGTTATTAATAATCAGGAAACCATATATATATACCTTATCCAGATTATATACCTCTGAAACACCTCTGAAGTAGTAAAAAGCTGAGAGTTTTATTAAAAAAAATTAGATAAGGTTATTGATTAACTTGGTGCTATTTAGAAACTGAGATGCTTTTAGAATTATAGTCAATGTCAAAATATAGATGATGAATGCTAAGTATACAAATGATGTTGAAAAGTGATACGATGAACAATTACAATCAATGAATGGTACCTGTTTCCTACTTCAGTGTGTGATGTCAACATCATCTTCACATCTCTCCATCATATAATGGGCTTCATGTTAACTGAATTAAGATCGAATAAAAATAAGTGTAAGCAATAAGAAAATACGTTAAAAAGTTAAACTAAAACCTGAAACCATAATGTAAATATCACAGTGTTTCTACTGCAAAGAAAATGCACGTATAAATACATGCAATATATAATCGTAATCATAAGTCGATAAAGAGGGATACTGAGTTAAGATTTTAACCATCACATTTTTTGTGGTTGGGTCTCTATACATTTTCACTATCATTAACTTTTTGAATACATCATATATAATCTGTTAATGCAATTCATAGTTTTCAAAATATGCTTGGTTGATAGATCATAACCATCGGTTTAGAATACCTGTTAGAATCGAATCTCGTGCAGCTGCCCTTATTTCTTGCTCATAGAGAGCAATGAATTTGAAGTTTTCATCTTTATATAAGTAATACCTTGGACTGATGCCATCTCGTTGTCTAATTTCGATTTAAATTTACTAACAAATCCCTTTGAAATCCTTATCTTTCCTGTTACAAAAGTTCAAAAGACAATAGTGATAAGATATTGAAACCCACAATTAAAAGTAAAATCATAACTTTTAAAAGAAATCTATTATCGAAAACAAAATCTAAAATACCACCAAACATGATAAGTGTTGTATCCGGTCATGAGAAGAAATTATTGAGGATGTAACACGATTGATTAAGATCAGACCATCTTCTTTAAAATATGTTAGATGTTTAATGGCATCAAGATAACCACTGTTGGAGTAATCTCACCTGGTTCAAAAAGAAATAATGGCTCAACAATATTCCGTCTTATCACAGTGATACATTGAATGTGTACATAAGCCCAGGTTTTTGCACACTCAATCAGAAACACTGATGTTGCCGATTTGTTTCACACATCGAGTAACTACTGCTGTTTATGAGCCTCTTGATAGTCGCCAAAAAAATTCAGCATGGAAGTGTTTAGGATCCTTTAGATGCTAGATATTGATAACCGGGATATGATTTTTAACCCATAGGATTGTTTGTCAGATAGGTATTCATCAAATGTGGCAAATTGGGCCGCTTGAGTAATGGGTCAAAAGTGGTTGGGTGGACTAATTTCATGGCCAGTTGTATTCTATACTTGTGTTCATCCATAGCCACTTAACCACGCTCTGTAGTTTCATTGGTTCAATTGATCTTGCTTTCTATGGAAGAAGAATGGGTTGATTACAAATCATAATCTTCTTTATGTTACCCCTAATTTTTTAATAGGTCAAAATGAAGCTCAAAGGTCATCAGAAACAAATTACAGGACTTGCTTTTTTAGACTTTAAACTCACTCGTTTCAGCTGGAGTTGATGCTCAGGAAATTACAGAAGCTAAAGTTGTATCTGTATTAAAATCCATAATAGAACTTCTTGTTTTTCTTCCTAGATTTCGTAGGTGTACTTTGTTCTCTAATTCGTATGGGACAGACACATCGTTCAAATTCCTATTAATGTGAACTTGAATCCAAAACACCCTATAAATGTGATATAAATGCAAACAAAAACTTATGCGTTGCACCTACTACTATGTATACTTCATCCATAATAAATGACAAAAAATAGAGAAATGCAATGATCATATAAGATGAAAGGCCTTACTTGTGCTGATTGAATAGATCAATGATTTGTGTTCTGCCATTATCATGGTTAAAGAAGATGAATAAGTCCCAATGCATCAGCCATATCCTAATTTGAACTGTTTAGCAGCCTTCCATATAATTTACATCTGAACATGAAAAATAACCTGCAAACAAACAGACGATAAACAACCTTCATCTTTAAATGTGTGACACAATAAAACTTGAAAAACAGATTAAGTCACTATGCTTTTACACATTTTTGCAATTGCATAAAAAAATTATTAATCAAATAGATATACTTTTTCAATCATATAGATGACATCATTTTCACCCAATTTATAATTAACAGTTAAGCCGCCCTTCACATTGCTGATTTACCAACGACTGTTTGCAACCTCATTAAATACCGATCTATTCTTAGTAGGTTTGGCCTTTTCCTTGACCAACTCTAGTACAATAGCCTCTTCTTTTTTTTTCTCAACTATAGTTGGTTTCTCTTCCCACGTCTAAAACATCACGATATATAAGTTATTGCACATATAAAGAACATAAAAAACTTCAGCAGTATTAAAAAGTGAACTACCTGTTTCTCAAACTGCTGTTGCTTCGCCTTCTTCTCCTGAATACTCTACTGTCGCTCCTCATAAAACTTGAAATCATCTAATATGCATTGCTTGCTAGAATGATCTTTAAATATTTTGATCACTTGCAAGCACCCCTCAAATCAGGAAACGTAAACCTCAATCGCCACAATGACTAATACGGCATTAGGTTCACTTTTTACCATTCAAGTAACTACATGTTCAAAAGAATACCACCACCTAAACGGAACAAATTACCAAAACCTATTTCGTAACCTTCTGTTTCTACAAGTGTAGTCTTAATTTTTGGTCGCTTTCCAACAACCAAATTATTGCCACCATTGGATGGAAAAGATTCATCATCATTTGATGGTATATCCAACGATAATGGATACGCACTCTTCATCATAAATCACATGCAACCTGGTGATAAAAAATAATATTACATAAGAAAGGTAGTGAGTTGGTATATTCGATACAACGAACCACAAAATGAAGAACAATTGTAGTGAATAAAAACATACATAACTAATCACAAGCGCATCTGATGCTTAAGAACTGTTTAATTATCAAGCACGTCGTTGATATAATTCGCTTCTGCATTGCCTTTGATGGTCTTTGGTTCACTCCGCTACCAAAAAGGTAGTCGAGCGAACGCTGTCCCCACTGCTGACACCACAGCCCGTGATTTATGCTTTTACCTTTTCTAACCTTACCCTGGTTGCCATGATAATGAAACAAATCACGATACATAACAAATACATTAAATGAGATTGATTTGACACTTCAAAATACATAATAAAACAATGAAAATGCACCAATCATAAATATATCAATTGATAGGAAATAAACCACATTAATGAAAAACACAAACACATAACGAACATGATTTGAAGAACAAAAAGGGTTGGTTCAGTTTGGGCCGCCCCGCCACCACATTTTTGTTGCTTTACTTTAAGCTTAGTGAGTAACTAATGTATTAAATAAGGTTCACAAAAAATATGCACAGTAGTAATATTTTCCTTTTAAAACAACGTTTTAAGACATTGGAAACATCCCAGACATTAGACACCTTTGACCAATTTAATCTGTTCATACCATTTCAATTTAGCAACTTGTTTCATATTTGACCCGTTATAAAACAAATGCAGCCTGAATTCCGTTTACATATAAATGGGTTAAAATTGCCACCTCTAGACTTACAGAGCTCATAATCAGTTAAAAAATCATGGTAAATAAACATATGTACCTTGTTCAAAATTGGTCACAGAACCATTATATGACTTGAACAGAATATTACTCATAAAAAATAAGCTTACCGTCCACAACTTTGCATCTTTCGATCAATTACTTTAAATTCATTGTGCAGCAGATTTAAATTAGCATATAAGAATTCTACCTAAAGATTTAAACCATATTAAACATGCATAGATAAGATGATACAGGTTGCAGATTTAAATTACCACACCATCAGTAGATACTTATCATCGATTTTACCAGCTGTTAAAGAATATATCAAGTCCTACTTTTCAGTTGCAATAGAGGTCGAGTTCTACTTTTCAAATGACCACGATATCCATCACCTATACAAACCAATCCATTCATCAGATCTTTCTTAAGACATTTGAATACCATTATTATTATAATAATCAAGTTGTCAATATATATACCTCAGAATAACTCTCGTTGATTCCCTTTTCAACATCGAGACCTGTGTATTCACAAAAAATTCCTGAGCGTATCGGAATCTTCAACTCTAAAAACAATAGAAAATTTACTTACATTTAGATTTAGCACGGTCCAACTCCTGAATAACCCAAAAAACAAATGATGAAGTAAAAAAGAATGAAATAAAAAAATGAACCTTTTCTTTGCGTTCACAAGCACGTTGCAAATACTCTTCTTTATCAAATTTCTTTCTGAATGTATTGTCAACTCCAGCCCCCTACATACATACAATTATTAATTAAGACGAATGGGAACCAAATTTTTGGCTGTTGGACTGCATTTTAAATAGTTAAAAAATGGGCATCATAGATCTCTAAGATGAGAACGACTGGACTTGCATTCAGAACATAACCATGGGGTTTCTTAATGAACTCCAACCTGGATGTGGCTTCGTTTTATACATTCTTCTTCTTCTTCTGTCAAGTGAAGCCCCAAATACAGAACTTGAGTTTCACCTGTCACATAAAAGAACCTCCAGAGTCAGAATATTATGTATTATCTTTCTGGAAACTTCTAACGCTAAATATAATGAACAAATTGTTACTATTATGTATATAAATGCTCATTAAACTAAGTTGCTGACAATAATTGTTAAAAGGGCATCCTGTCATAGTACATGTGTATTAACGATTGGCTCAATCTTTATATATAGGATTCTATTCGTACCATTTTTTTGAAGAGGACATTCGTGAGGAGCTGAATTGGATTCATCCCTAATGTTAGTAAAAACAAAACACCCTCAGTAATGTGTATTCCATCCTTGTTCCCCATTAAACCTGTAAAAACAATACACCCTTCTTCATCCCTAAGTATTTATTGAATAAAATACTTTTAACATAAAATCAAAAGTAAAAAAAATAGTACCTTTTAGCAGTATAAGAATGAACACAGATTAGCTGGTAGCAAAAATACTATAAGCAAACAAAGGGACGACCTTAGAACAAAATATGAGCATATAAAAAAAGAAGAAGATACAAATTACGTAGTATTCTGATTCCTTGATATCCATTAGAGTTTCTTCGTAAGCCATTTTTTTACGAATCCTGTTAGTAAAAACAAAACACCATCAATCATCATACCATAAAATAATAATAGTTCAAATAATAATTACGTGTGCTAACTCTATTAATTCCACGTAAGGTCACTTCAAGTGTGATGATAAGGCCTGTCGAGTTGTATAACTCCACCACACCAGAGTTTTGAGTAATGTCTCGATATAACATTAACATAAAAAAAACCTCATGAGCAAACTTACCATGCTACTTCCAAAGAACACCCGGTATTCTCAAATTTGCACATAGAAAAAAGGCTGAGAAAAAGATAAAATTAGGGTTTGGAGAAAAAATATATTATGAACAAACGTGAGATTAGGGTTTTAAGTTTTAGTTATATAATTTACAGGTTTATCAAAATCTATTAGGGAATGTAGTAGTTATTAAAGCATGACATAATTGTTTAAAAATATCAAATCACATTAACTTACATGCTCCACTGGTTGAGATGCTTGTGTGTGGATGATAAGACCTAGGTTTCGAACCTTGCTAACTCACGTTTTTAATTCTTAATTTTAAAACCTATAATATTTGCTTAGCTGGAAATTTCGAAATTAGTCATAAAAATACAAAATAAATTTTGAGTAAAATTAATTATTTCAAAATTAATTAAAAAAAAATGCAAATAAAATAAATTAAAAGGAATTCTTTAAAAAACATTAAAACAAATTAATATTAAAAAAATTAAGTGCTTACATGGACACAACTCCACCACACCAGAGTTTTGAGTAATGTCTCGATATAACATTAACATAAAAAAAACCTCATGAGCAAACTTACCATGCTACTTCCAAAGAACACCCGGTATTCTCAAATTTGCACATAGAAAAAAGGCTGAGAAAAAGATAAAATTAGGGTTTGGAGAAAAAATATATTATGAACAAACGTGAGATTAGGGTTTTAAGTTTTAGTTATATAATTTACAGGTTTATCAAAATCTATTAGGGAATGTAGTAGTTATTAAAGCATGACATAATTGTTTAAAAATATCAAATCACATTAACTTACATGCTCCACTGGTTGAGATGCTTGTGTGTGGATGATAAGACCTAGGTTTCGAACCTTGCTAACTCACGTTTTTAATTCTTAATTTTAAAACCTATAATATTTGCTTAGCTGGAAATTTCGAAATTAGTCATAAAAATACAAAATAAATTTTGAGTAAAATTAATTATTTCAAAATTAATTAAAAAAAATGCAAATAAAATAAATTAAAAGGAATTCTTTAAAAAACATTAAAACAAATTAATATTAAAAAAATTAAGTGCTTACATGGACACAATGTGATGACATGGCGGCTATGACAATTACATGGCGATGAGGTGGTGATGAGGTGGCGTTTTGTTGATTTATCTACGTGTAATGCCTCCTGTTATATATAATATAGAGATATATATATATATATATATATACATATATATATATATATATATATATATATATATATATATATATATATATATATATATATATATATATATTACAATGGGTGACGGCGTCATGTATTGGGTTGTGATGCCGTCAACTCGCCGCCATAATAGAAATCGTATTGCCTAGATATGATTTTGACACCGTCATGTATGAAATAGTTCTGGGCCATCACTAATACTTGGACCATGACGGCCTTGGGTGACGCCATCATGTCTGATGATGTACCCTCCGATTAGCTCGAAGAACACCCCTTCGAGTCTGATCGTAACCTACCTAATCGAAGGCTCTGGCTAGCCTCCTAAAACTTTCTTTGGCGTAAAACTAATCATCAATGATCTAGTTACCAAGTGGGAATTCGCCAATCGAAGGATTAAGCCCTTCGGGGTATCTCTTGATAAGTTTTTGGGATGGAACAATACCAAGTCCAAACATTGGTGAGACCAAGTCTTACCCACGTCTCCTCTTTCTCTTTAGCTCCCCCGCTAGACCAGGAGGAATGGGACACTAACCCCTAGCGGTTACCACAAATCATGGGACGCCCCCATTATCTCTCTCAAACGTGTGACCACTCTCCAGGACTGTTTTCTTCACCTATAAATAGTCCTGGACGATGACAAATCTGGTATGAAATCTCTCTCACTTTACTTTACTACGCTTACACTTAAACTCTCATACCGATCACTTATTCACACGCTGGAGGTGGTTCACAGGGCTCAACCCCTGCGCAATCACTTAACATAGTGTTTTAGTATTTCTTATTTCAGGTTATATCCAAGCTTGGCGTAATCACAACACCCCTCATTTCCTTTGATCACCATCGAAGGCCTGGTAGTGCGTATTATTGTACAATCAGTGGCGCCATCTGTGGGACCCGCTATAATTAGTCCCGTTATTTCCAAGTAAAATAACCAAGTCAAATACACTCGCTATTATTCCGGCATGAATTCAGAAAGAGAGATTACACCCCCCACTGGGTTTCTCGTCTTTAACCCCTTTACCCGTAACTGACACCAACAATCTTTCGCCAATCACGGCCTCCACCTTTACCATACGATCTCACCCTGAAATAACGCCAAACCATCACGCATCCACGTCAGCTAATACAGAGCTCATCATTAGCCCCGCCTTTGTCAATGCTAATTACGAAGAGCTAGAGTCCTTGTTAAGGGCCCGAAGGAGGCAAATCAGAAACACGGAGATGCGAAGGGAGTTAGAATATTCCAGCGATGAGTATGATGAAGAGATTGAGATGGAGCTGAGACCTTCGGTCACTAGGGCTCAACACCCCATCCTCCACATTGAGTCTCCTACGGGTAGAAGGGCCGGAGGAAGGAATGTAGGCTTTGAGGGAATTCCCGAAAGAACTCCTATGAGGAGAGAAGGGACTATTGTTGAAGGCTCTAATAGGAGGAGCCAGCAGAGGGAGAACATGGAGGTAAACCTACCTCCATTACCAACAGCACCTCTGGGGAGGACTGAAGGAGGAATTCCATCGCAACCCTCCTATACATTTGGCGTAGGAGGTAACCCGGGTTCAATCAACACAAGAGGAAGTCTCCCTCCCATTAGCCTGTATTCCCAGTTTTCGGTTCAAAGTTACCCTCTAAACCCTTATCCTCCCATGAATGGGCAACCTGGCAATCAGTATCCCTTATAAACGGCTGTACCCTACAATCATCCCATGATATACCCTTCGTATACCATGTATAATGGTTACCCTCCAAACACGAGTACGCCTCATCCTTTCTACACTAGTCAACCTTCTTCAGGGGTACCCCCTACTTATAATCCATACCATAATGTTCCAATGAACATACCACCTTACGCCCATCTATACGCAGAGCCCGCGGGTCCTACGACACCCTATGTAAGATGGATTGAAGACTATCCCTTGTCAGATGGTCTAAAGATGCCTTCACATATAGGTACCTACGATGGAAAGGGGGATCGAGACAATTTCTTGCATTTGTTCGAAGGAGCCATTAGAATGCAGAAATGGGTCACGCCTGTAGCGTGTCACATGTTTACGTATACCATTCAGGATTCCGCACGTATTTGGTGGAATGGGCAGAAACCAGAAAGCATCATCAACTTTGATGATTTGAAGGCTAAGTTTCGATCTCACTTTAGCCAACAAAAGAAGTTCACAAGGACACACCTCACAGTGCACAACATAAAGCAAAAGGAGAACGAAAGCACAAGGAATTTTGTTACCAGGTACACTGATGAAACTCTGCAGATTCTTGGCTTACACGAAGAGCAACACATTTCTGGCTTCGTCCATGGCCTACGCAACCGGACTCTTGTGGAATTCTTATCTACAGATCTTCCGGCAACATACAAAGGCCTGATGGAAAAAATATACACGTGGATAGAAGCCAAAGAAGTATCCACCAATGGGGCTCCGATGGAGAACAATAAAGGAACAAAATCATCTTCGTGGGAAGGATCGAAGAACAAACACAAAAGCCATAATAGGTTTACTCCTTACAACAAGGTTCCGAACCATGGTTTATTGGGAAATCTCACGAAATCTCCAAGAGAGATTTTAGCGACAGAGAAGGCTGCCAAAGCGTTCGAACTACCCCCTCGCATGGTGGGAAAAAGCAAGAATAGAGACACTACTAAATGTTGCCACTTCCATGAAGACTTCGGTCATGAAATAAACAGCTGTCGAGAGTTGAAAAAATAGATAGAAGAGGCAGTAAAATCCAAGCAATTAACACATCTCGTAAAAGGGATAAGAAAGGGCAAAGAGAAAGCCACTGAAACGCAACTAGGAAAGGATAATACCCCTCAGGAAGCTCCTATCCTAATGGTTCGGTGAGATTCCTCCCGATTGAAAAGAAAGGCCTTCGAAAGGGAAACTTACGACGCAAGGGAAATAATGTTCCCGTCCAAAATAGGAGGATTCCCTTCAAAGGATCCAGTGATCATTAAGGTCGTAGTCTCGAATATGGAGGTTAAAAAAGTTTATATGGACTGCGGGAGTCCTTGCGAGATAATCTACGAACATTGCTTTAGGAAACTCAGCCCTATAATCAAATCCAAATGAGTAGAATCAAGAATGCCCCTGGTAGGTTTCTCAGGGGAACGATCGTGGCCCTTGGGAGAAATACCTCTAGAGCTAACACTCGGAAGTGGAAAGCTTACGAGAACGGAAATCCTCAATTTTGTCATCATAAAATCGAAGTCACCCTACAACATGTTAATCGGACGAACTGCCATGCAAAAGATGGGCATTGTGGTCTCTACGGTGCATGCAACAGTGAAATTCCAAACAGCCAACGGTGTCAGAACCATATTCTCTAGCTATCACAAAGAGAAACAACAGGAAGCCCGAAAGGATAAAGGAGGAGGTAATCGACAGCGTACGATGAATGTCAGAGAAGGCTCCGGTCCCAAGGGGTATATGGCACTAGACGAATCTCATCCAGTACAAAAGGTGGAAATGGGGAAACGACTCCCTACCACTTTCAGAGAAAGGTTGGCAAATATTCAGATATATCAGGAGTTCCAAGGTTGCTCACAATCAACGGCAGGCCTTTTAGCATGGAACACAAGCAAAATGAATCAAAATACATCAAACCGGTCAAGCAGAAGCCTCATTAGGTGACGCCTCAACAAAGCGCAGCAATTAAGAAAGAAGTGAACAAACTCACAGCAGCAGGAGTACTCCGAAGGGTAGAAAACCCATGATGGGTTACTAATCCAATTGCAGCTCAACGGAGAAATAGAGAATGGATAATAAAGGTTAACTTCAAAGATATCAACAAAGCTTGCCAAAAAGGAAGCTATTTATCAGTAGGAGAACAACAACCGCTACCTAGAGTTCGTTGGGAATGCTTCCTTAATACAAATATGGGATGCCATCAGATACAGATGGCAAAAAAAGATGAAGAAAAAATAGCCTTTCATGTAGACAGAAGCTCCTACTACTTCAAACGCATGCCCTCTGGTTTACGGAACACCGAAGCCACTTACAATAGGTTGATCCAAAAGGTCTTCGAAAAGCAGATAGGGAGGAACCTGAGAATTCACGGCGGATACTTAGTCACCCAGAGCAAGACAAAAGAAGATCTCTTTCATGATTTAGAAGAAACCCTCATGCGACTAAGGAAAATCAACCTAAAGCTAAAACCAATAATGTGTTCTTTCGGCATTGAAAGGGAAGGGTCAAACGAACGCACGTTCGTAAGGCAAATGATTAGAACCAATCCAATCAATGAAGAAACCTCCTCAGAGATGCAAACACGGAGAACGCAAGGGAGGACTCAAAACCTAAAAGACGACTTGGAAACACTAAAAGCATTCTTGTCGAAGGATGTCAACAGATCTTCATCTCTCTACAAGGTCCGCAATGAAGTCGTAAACAACTTATCCTATTAATGGAACAAGGAAGCCGAAACAGCCTTCCAAAGATGGAAGAATTGCATGGAGATCTTGCCAACAGTTGCACCCCCAACCAGAGGAGAAGTGTTGTTCCTACACATAGCAATGTCCCCTGATGAGATCGGTGCCATGCTCTTCGCGAAAAAAAGACGACTACAGATACCAATATATTTCGTGAGCAGAGCCCTACCACACGTGGAACAAAGCTAAACAGCATCAGAAAAGCTAGTCCTAGCCTTGATTCACGCCACAAGACGTCTCCGAAAGTATTTCAAGGATCACCCCATCAGAGTACTTACGGATAAGCCCTTCGAAAGGATATTCCTGAACCCTGAGGGAACACGGAGAATGATCAAATGGGCTAAAGATTTGGAGGAATATAACATAGCATATGGAGAAAACGATCCTTTCGAAGGACAAAGTAATGAACCAGCTGAAACATGTGAATCGAGTATGTCCTCTAACAAAAAAGTTTTCCAAACCAAACAAAAGGAAAAACACCACATAAATGATACATAGACACATTCGGTCCCACACAATCAAGAACGTCTCGAACCCGGAACGGAGCAGTAGGCTTCGACAAAGTAATGAACCTTTCACGCTCCGAATCGCAGACTCCATAGCAATATGTCACCCGTTTAGTTGCAAAAATAATAAAAAAGGAAGCTTCCTGGAACATACTCCAAGGAAGAATATATGGAACAAGTCAAAAGTAGCAAGGCTCGCATGTCAGTAACCCTTCTTCAGCATACGAATGACTTGACATATACTTCGTAAGTCCTAAGACTTACAATTTTTTCTTATTATGTATTCAATTCTTCTCTTTCAGGAAAAAAAACATTAATGGTAGGCGTCTTAGTGTTCATTTATATAAATGATGTAATCCTCCCCTACCCACTTAATGATACAACATGTTTTCCTCGAATCTTTTGTTACAACTAACAACAAAGATTTACTCAGCCAAGTATTTACAAGTTCAATGTTCGAAGGATGATACAAGGTACTTATATCTTGTATGCTATCCAACACAATTCACATTTCTTTCCTAAATGGTCTTAGGGTATGCGAAGCCCTTCACACTTAAAATATAGAGACAGAGCGGGTCGCAACCCTCTGTTAGCAATTAAATTATACGATTGCTATAAAATCTTGGTTCAAAATACACACAATAAGGCTCTTTGTTCTAAGCCTTAGGATGTATATTAACGTTTAATTAATAAACAATGGAGAAAGAAACATATAAACAAAGATGGGAAGCGCACCCATTAATTTTAACCATTACTCGTACGCAGCATATACGCAGCTCAAAAGATGATAACTATTGTCTAAGTGCAACACAAACATAAATTGTTCAGAACATACAACCATGACCCACACAGCATAAACAAACATTGTTTTAAAGGGTACATACCACCCTTGGAGCCAAATTACTGCAAACACTGCAGCCTTCACTTACCAGGAGACTTAGGCCTTTCTTGTTGAACCTAGGATACCTCAGGACTGACTTTACTTGGGGAAGATGCTTTTGCCAAATCGATCTTCAGAGAGGGGGACTGCACAACAGAACCTTTGCCTGGAGACTGGGCTTCTCAATGACCACCTTCGGGGATGAGGACTTCTCAGGAGTTGCTTTCACAGATGCAGGTTTCACAGGAGTATTCTTTTTGCTTACAGACGATGACTTCACCTTACGCGGCTTCTTTGAAAGAAGCGTCTCAACTGAAGCCATTGGATCCTTAGTAGCATCAACGAGGAAGGGGTACTCTGCAGTTGCGAGGAGCTTGCTTGCATTATCATACTCTCCCTTATGAGTGACACGGTAATAAGTTACCTCAGATAATTCCACAGGCTTTCCTGTCGCAGTAATTTCCTCCAAAGTAGTGCATTTCCCATGATAGATGGCAGCATTGACAACATCACCTATCATTTTCCCCACCTCATCGCTATGATATAACTCCATGGCTATATATGGGATGACCTTCGAGACAACAGCAGCCCTATCTCTTTTAAGCGCATTATACTTGCGCTTGAGGCCATCAAGATCTTCACGAAGCTTGATCTCCAGCAAACCCAGCTTTGTCCTCTCTTCCTCGAGATTCCCGCATTTGATCTCCAGTTCAGCAATCTCCTCCTTGTAACCAACGACCTTTGCCTCCTCCTTTCAGAGCTTCTTACATTCTGTCTTCACTTTGTTCAGATCCTTCTCCAACCCTGCAATATCAGAATGAAGGTCTTGTACAAGGGGATTCTGGTCAAGATCCCTCAAAGCCTCTTCACACTTGGCTTGAACCTCTGCAAACTCTTGGTCTTTCTTCTTCTCTCTTGCCAAGATCTCATCCATCTTCTCCCTAGCAGAAGCAAGGGTTCGTACCACCTCCATTGTTCGAGAATTAAGATGATTGTCCAAAACAGCTTGCCTTGTATAACTCTTGTCGTGCATATCACACAACTCCTCAATGGGCATGTTGGTTAGCACAGACTTCCAGCTTGGAAGGGTAATGTGCAAGGTAAGGCGATGGCAGACCAAAGCATCAGGAAGCTCTTTGGTATTAGGAAGACCTGAGGAATATACAATCAATTAGAAGGCATGTACAAATATTCTGGTTCAATTAGTAGCAAATATACTTACCATGGATGTCTTCATCCAATGCTTCTGCAGCCTTCTTGGTAATGACCTGACCTTTCTACCTGGTGTTCTTGGAAGGAGGTGTTGGCAGAATCAATTTCCTTTTGGGAGTAGCCTTTATTGGTTTGGCACTCGTACCCTTCCTGTTTCAAACCCTGTCAACTATGCCAGACGATGAGCCAACGATGGTCACCTGGTCATCCGCGAAGAGAGGGTCATCAGAGTCAGCAACATTTTCCACCAACTGTGAAGTCTCCTCTGCAATCATTGGTTTCGATTTTTTCTCTGGTTTGGAAGGTTGCATGGAAGCTATGGGTTCCACCATCTGGGCATCGTCTTCCTGATTATTAACTGACACGGAGGGTGAGCCAACCCCATAGCTGACTTCCTCAGGATTCTTCGGAAGGAAGCTCGTCTCCCTGGCACCATCGACAAAAAAGAAAGTTTCAGAAAGACATTCCTGCAAAACGAAAGAAAGAAGATAAATATCATCAGATAAGTTGTTCAAATTTATTTAAATAAGAGTGTACATACTTTTTCCATCACAAACTATTTCAGGCTTCATGGGGGAACCCTCCCAATGGTCAACAATACCAGCCATGTAAAGAATGGGCTCGGGGAAAGACAGAACATTCGCTAGATGGAGAACAAGACGCTGATACAATGGATTCCTTCGAACAGTATAAGGTAACTCATCTCGTTGAAACATTTTTTATCAAACATGTATTCTTCGTTCACTAAAGCAGGGTACTCTGGAGGTATTATTGTATCTTGAATGTAAAAGAAATTCCCTTTCCAATCCGTAATGTTTGTAAAAGGCTTTAACAATATGGTTGAAACATCAAAGTCACCTCTTTTTGCCAAAGTCAACCAATCCCCACCCGGGTACAAGTTCGTAAAACCCCTAAGCACTGTCAGTGTAGGCTCATATTGATGCGTGGGAATTGCACCAGGTTTTACTTCTCAAGGGATCTCGAGAAGCTTACAACCCCCACCAGGCAGTGTACCTGATCGTTGTAGTATAGTATAATGACAAGTACCGGGGGATTGATCGTTCAACATAGGAATAGGATCGCTAGGATTAGAAAGCCTAAAAACTAGGTCTAGAAGTGAGGGATGATTCTTTTCGTATTTTTATATTTTATAAAAACAAGTAAAAATCTTGGGTTTTAGAGGAGTGGGCGTAATTAGTTGCTAGTCAACTAACCCAATAACTAAGATGCAATCAAAATAAAATAACAAAAATGAAAATAAAACTAATTAAACTAGTGGTGTGCACAATAAATGGGAAAAATGTGTTTACTTAGATTTCATTACTCCCTAGATATCTTTTACAGGTTGATAGATTGTTACTGTTGCGTGGATGACAGGTTATATTCCTTAATACCAATCGTGGGGTGGCGTACGTACTTCCCCAACTCTATAAGCTCCTACTTCACTCCTATGTCGAGCCTGCAAGAAGCTCCTAACATGGGATCACTAGAATTCGCTCATGCATTAAATACAACCATAAAAACCTTAGTACGCATTGGTTCATGTTTCTTAAGACGTTCAAGCAAGTTACACTATGGAAGTCTGCCAGTTTTCCTAGGCCTAACTTCGAAATCATTCTTCCATTACAACTATAAACAAGCAATCAACCTATAATCAACATCTAGGTTTCATTACATCTAAGCAAACACACTAGAGATCTAGCCAAGAATTTTAAAATCAAGACAAGCGTAAGATATATTCAAACAACACATAGACATATTGAATGAATTGAAAGGATACTTATCTTAATTGAACATGAAGGGTTCCAAGGGGTGAAAACCCTTGAAAATACTGTAAAACTCGAGCTAGGGTTTATTCAAGTCGTCCCTAATATTGTCCTACTTTATGAATGAAAATTACAAAGACTATATATAGATTTTCTAAGGTGACGGCGTCAAGAAGAAACTTCGAACGCCGTCAACCCGCCACCCATAATAAAATCGGATTGCCTAGATCAAGATCTGACGCCGTCATGTGTAATGCTGTTTTGGGTCGTCATCACTTTTACTCTTGACGGCCTTGATTTGACGCCGTCACGTTTCTACTGGGCCGTCACCACTTTTGCTCTTGACGCCGTCATCAAAATGCTCTTGACGCCATCAGGTACTGTTCCCAGCAAGGAAAATTAAGACTTTGCCGTTTTCTTCACTTTTATGCTCCAAAAACGTCCAAAATACTTCCTTTTCCAGAATTCACTCCAAAAGTACCTAAAATCACAAAAGGAACGATTTAGGGCAATAATTGATCAAAAAAATTCAAATTCTGGCTTAAATGAACCCCTGAAAACGGATCATTTTTCCCCTCATCATATATCCTTACACTTGAGATTTGCTTGTCCTCAAGCAAATGCGCTTTTATTCTAATCAAAATACAATTTAGGGGTCATTTAACACTAATATAAAAGTAATTACAACAAATAATCGATTCACTAAAGACCAAAGACAAGCACGGAGGTCATACACTAGCACCTCACAAATAGTGTTTAGATACTCACATCTCTCGGGTGTAATAAAGTATATATCACAATGTGGAAATGGAAAATATCTCTCACTACCTGTCATAGCAAAATGGATTACCATAGGCTTGGGAAAGGATCAAAACTCCACCACATGGTGTAAGCACCTAGGATAAACTATCAAAGAGGTCTTTTAAAAGGGTTATAATGTTAGGTGTAGGGGTATGGAATACACGGTTTTGTTGGATATAGGCAATCTTTACTGGTGGCGAGTTAATCATCTTGGTTAATTACATGTACAATGTGGCGTTGCTAAGCCAAGACTAGACTCGATTTAAGCTAATAAATAAAAAATAACAAAAACATAAAACATAGAATGAAACGGGATGGTAGTCCGTATGTTTTTTTTTTTTTTTAATAATTTTTTTTTTGATTTTTTTTTCGCATACACTCTTACCCTACCATCCAAAATAATACATCATAGGGAATGTACATTCCCCATTACTCCATAGCACAAGTACTTTACCCATGAGTCCCAATCATCCCAACACAATATGTACAAGGATATGACTCGACTTAGCAACCATGTAATCAATTAGATAATTAACTAAGGGTTTAAACATATAACAATAATGCACTAAAGATGAGTGCATACACGGAGGGCTAAGGCGATTTGGTTGTACATTTAAGTGGGGTGTAACAAATTCTTCCTTTAAGTAAGATGCTTAAAGGTTGAAATGAAAACATAGGCTCGGAGGGGTGTACTAGGGGTTTCGTGTATTAAAAATGAGTACAACGCCAAGGGTGTGGGAAAAATTAATTGACTTAACTAGCCAAGTAATATGACTTAAATGGACAAGAAATTATGATACGGGTTTAACACAAGGGTGATCCTAATGCCTCTTATCATGTAGTAAATCCTACTACACGAATGTAGTCTCACTAGCGGTCTCGGGATGCATCACTAACGCAAGTTCTAGAATCTAAATGCTACCGGTACACTCATAAGCACTAATAGTAAATGCTTTTCCTATCAAATCTAAAGGCGAACCTCACATATTTGGGTGGAAAATTTTTCTGAATGGTACGGTTTTGTGCTAGTCATATGACTCCTATCCATGAGACGCTTGCTAAGGCTAAAGTTTCACTCCTACATGTTGTAAAAAAATTTAAATTTGGCGCTAAAATTACACTAACAAGTATTTCTCATAGTTTTATTACACACCTACCATCAAACAAACAAACTCAAGTGAAAGTGTATACTATAAGGTATCATCATTTACCCTCCCCTTACAGTTAGGATGAACATTGTCCCTAATGTTCAATTAAAGAATGTAAAAGTGAAATAGGTAAAAGAATGAAATCAAATACTCCCCTGATTCATTCGGTCTGTATGGTAACAAGGTTAGATCTTCCTCCAAGAAAATGAACAATCAAAGCTTCCCTTCCAGAATACAAATCATCTTCTTGTCATACATAACCTGTTAAACCTGAGAAAACAAACAAGACAACCTCGCGTAAAATCGGCAGCAATCTATATATACTAATAAATCCTAGAAAAATAACATAAGATATAATGCTTGTGGAATGATGTTTGCAGATTTCCTGGAGTTTATAAAACTAAAAATTCAACAAAAACTTTGAGACTCCGTTAGAAAAACAAAACTAGCAAAATTTTCAGAATTTTGCACATGACGCCATCATGAATTTCTTCCTAACGCCGTCAGAATTGACCCGCAGAAATCCTTGTGTTAAGTTTCCGGAAAATTTTTGGAAAAACTATGTCTTACTTCCTGGAAAATCCTGAAAAACATCATTATGACTCGATACAAGCATTTGACTCTAACAAATACGAATATACATGTTCATTTAATATTGTGGAGAATCACGATCAATTTTGTTTCTTAAAAACATATTTGGGGTTTCCCCTTACACTTATCTTTTGCGAAATACCTTTGGATGAAGTTAAGACTAAGCCAAACGACAAAATAAAGTATTTTCACCATTTTAGATTGAAACATGATCTACCAACAATAAAAATAAAGCATGCATACGGAAACAAATAACAATCAAACAAAATAAAAATCACACAAATCATGGGTTGCCTCCCAAGAAGCGCTTTTCTTTATTTATGAGTCTTGTAGCTAGGTCATGGGTGATTACGTGACATCATCATTGGTCTCACTCTCTAGGTCATCTCCTATATTAGTTTTGTATTCCGGACCTAGTTGCAAGCATTCTTTGTAAAAACCAAGTATTTTATTCATAACATACTCTACTCCTCTACGTCTATCCTCATCATTCCTATAGTAAACCGCCTGTTTGTGTTCCTTTTCTATGTTTGATAGGAGGTGGTATTGTTCAATCTTATAGGGCATTTGGTAAGCAATCTCATCATTCTCTTCCTTGAATCTAACTATGCCTAGAGTCGGATCATAACTCATCTTAGAGGCCTCAACGAACGGTTTTCCAAACACTACTTGACTTAGGCAATCATCTATCACCGGACGAGTATCCACCACTATCACAAAATCGGTCTCATAAGTGAAGTTTCCAACAATCACATGCAATCCTTTCACTCTACCTACAAAATTACTTATCAAATTCTTACTGAGCATCATCCTATAACCAAGTTGCTTCTTCATTACCCAATTATAGTAAGTCCTAGTCATGATGTTTATAGGAAACCTAGGATCGATATAAGCTTTCCATACATGCATATTCCCAATGTTGCATGGTATGTTGATGTTAGAGGGATCACCTACTTTGATAAGGGGTGAACCAAGGATATATGGTGTCTTAGGATCATCGAATAAATCCTTGTGATATTCCCGTTCTTCCTTGGTAGGCAACTTATCAAAGTATTCTTCTACGTTTTCTACTTCCTCTAACTTTTATCCCTTATTAACCTCAACTTCCTTAATTTCATCCCTAGTCTTGGTCTCTACTCCAACTTCATCCTTGTCACTTTCTTCTATATCCTTATCTATTGGCTTAATGGTGACAACATTGACAAAGTGGACGTGTTTGGATGACGAGGGGTCCTTAGTTTGGATTCCGCTATTGGTGTCCCTAGTGTCCTTCCTAGGTGTAGTTAGCGCTTAGTTGTTGAGGGCTTTCAACAAATTGTCAATCTTATTGGTCATCTTCGTTTGTTGTTGATTGAATTCGGTTTCAAACTCTAGCTGTGCGAGCTTCTTGAGATGCCATAAACTTGGACATCAATCCTTCAAGATTGTTGGTACTACAATAGTTATTAGAAGGATTGTTGTTGAAAGTACGGTTGGAGGGTGGACCGTTTGGTTGGTAACGATTAGGCGGATTGGAATAATTGTTTTGGTTTTGTTTCCACCTAAGGTTTGGGTGATTTTTCCAAGAAGGGTTGTAGGAATCACCGTAAGGGTTTAGCTCAGGTTTGAAAGTGTACCACTTATCTCCCACTTCGTCGGTACGTGAAGATGTGTAGTCTGCAAAATCTGTTTCGGGGAGTTCCACGCAATCACGAGTGTCATGGGGACCACTACATAATTCGCATGAAGAAGTGATTTTGTTCACTTGGCTTGAAGGCTTAGGAGCTTCGTAAGATTTCATGAGAAACTTGACTTGGTCCTCAAGTTCCATGATCCTACGGTCGGGAGTGCTAGAATTGTGCGAAGGAAAGGATATTGCCTTGACCATTTTGTTCAAATCACGGGGATCATTCCAACTTTCGTTGTCATAGAGAGCAACATCTTCTATGAGTTCCCATGATTCTTCCGTACTTAGATCACGTAGCTTGCCACCAGCCGATTGGTCAATGGTTCGCCTTGTGGAGAGATCGATATGGTCATAGAAGATTTGGACTTGGAGCCAAAGATCTATGCCATGATGAGGGACTTTTTGGACTTAAGTCCTTGAAACGAGTCCATGCTTCATATAGAGTTTCACCTTGACGTTGTTGGAACATCAAGATATCATTTCTAAGCTTAGTAGTTCTCCCCGGTGGGAAAAATTGAGCCAGGAAATGAGTGGTGAGACCATCCCATGAGGTGATGGATCCCGCGGGTAAACGTTCAAGCGATTGACTAGCTTGATCACGTAGAGAGAATTGGAATAGGCGTAATCGGGTCGACTCTCAAGTTGTAACATCAAGGTCTATAGAATCTATGATTTTAAGGAAGTCCTTGAGATGTTGATTGGGATCTTTGGAACGAAGTCCATGGAATGAGCATCCGCTTTGCACCAACCGGATAGTGTCGGATCGCAAGAGAGACACATTGGCTCCTTGGGTGAGCTCAATAGTGTTTCGATAGCCTTGGTGGCTAGGTCAGGAACACTCTCCTAGGGTTCGGGGCCTAAGAGGTTGGTTTACTAGTGGTGGGTTTTGTGGGTGGTCTTGTTGTGATGGGTTGATGGGTTCAAAGATGCTACCACCTTCCACGATGTCGGATGGTAAAGATTACGAACAAAGACACGAAGAAATAAGATAGACTAAAGAAAACCTAAAAATAAAAATAAAATCTTACTAGAAAAGAATCTAGCAAGTAGACCTAATAAAGATAAATTCTAACCTAGACAATAACTATTCCCCAGCAGCGGCGCCAAAAACTTGATGCGTGGGAATTGCACCAGGTTTTAATTCTCAAGGGATCTCGAGAAGCTTACAACCCCCACCAGGCAGTGTACCTGATCGTTGTAGTATAGTATAGTGACAAGTACCGGGGGATTGATAGTTCAACTTAGGAATAGTGTCGCTAGGATTAGAAAGCCTAAAAACTAGGTCTAGAGGTGAGGGATGATTCTTTTTGTATTTTTATATTTTATAAAAACAAGTAAAAATCTCGGGTTTTAGAGGAGTGGGCGGAATTAGTTGCTAGCCAACTAACCCAATTTATCTAAAGATGCAATCAAAATAAAATAACAAAAATGAAATGAAACTAATTATACTAATGTGGTGTAAACAATGATGAGGAAAGTTGTGTTTACTCAGGTTTCATTACTCCCTAGATATCTTTTACAGGTTGATAGCTTGTTATAATTGCATGGATGACGGGTCATATTCCTTAATACTAGTCGTAGGGCCGTGTACAATATTCCCTAACTCTATAGGACACTATTTCACTCCTATGTCGAGCCGTTAGAAGCTTCTAACATGGGATCATTAGAATTCTCCTACACATTAAATACAACCAAATATCATAGTACACCTCCGATCGTGTTTCTTAAGACGTTCAAGCAAGTTACCAATGGAAGTCTGCCAGTTTTCTTAAGCCTAACATCGAATACAATCATCCGTAACAACTATAAACAAACAATCAACCCATAATTAACATCTAGGTTTCACTACATCTAAGCAAACACAAAGGAAATCTAGCCTAACATGTTAAATTGAAGACAAGCGTAAGATATATTCAAACAACACATAGACATATTGAATGAATTGAAAGAGTGCTTATCTTTAATAGAACATGAAAGTTTCAAAGGGTTGAAACCCTTGAAAAAGCTGGAAAATTCGACCTAGGGTTTTCCCTCAAAGTTGCACCCTCAAAGTTACACCCTAATGAATGAAATTTGGAAAACTATATATAGATTACAATGGGTGACGGCGTCATGTATTGGATTGTGACACCGTCAACTCGCCGCCATAATAGAAATTGTATTGCCTAGATCTGATTTTGACGCCGTTATGTATGAAATAGTTCTGGGCCGTCACTAATACTTGGACCATGACGGCCTTGGGTGACGCCGTCATGTCCAATGCATAAAACTCTCTGGATCGTCACGTGTATTTCCCGTATCCACCTCTTTTGTTACTCTTGCCGCCGTCACTAAAGAAGTTGTGACGCCGTCAGGTACTGTTCCCAGCAAGGAAAATTAAGACTTTGCCATTTTATTTAGTTTTATGCTCCAAAAATGTCCAAAATGCTTCCTTTTCCAGATTTCTCTCCAAAAGAACCTAAAATGACGAAAGGAATGATTTAAGGCAATATTTGATCAAATAATCTCGAATTCAGGCTAAAATGACCCCTTAAAAGTGGTTCACTTTTCGCCTCATCAGTGCGTTAATCTTAAAAAGTACTCCAAGTGTTTTGATTATCTTGATTCTAGTCATTAGAGTAGTTTATTGTAAAGTATGTAAAAATTCAAGTGTAAGGGGAATGTAAATTCCCTACGATGTATTATTTTGGATGGTAGGGTAAGAGTGTATGCACACTAAAAAAAATATTAATAAAAAATTTAAAAAAATAAAAAAAAAAAAGAAAAAAAGTGAAAATGAAAAGAAAAAAACAAAAAACATACGGACTACCATCCCGTTTCATTCTATGTTTGTTTTATGTTTTTTTTATTTTGATTTATTAGCTTAAGTCGAGTCGAGTCTTGGCTTAGCAACACCATATTGTACATGTAGTTAACAAAGATGATTAACTCGCCACCAGTAAATATTGCCTTTATCCAACAAAACCGTGTTTTCCATATCCCTACACCTAACGTTATAACCCTTTAAAAAACCTCTTTGATAGTTTTCCCTAGATGCTTACGCCAAGTGGTGGAGGTTTGATCCTTTCCCAAGCCTATGGTAATCTATTTGCTATGACAGGTAGTGAGAGATGTTTTCCATTTACATATTGTGATATATACTTTATTACACCGGAGAGATGTGAGTATCTAAACACTATTTGTGAGGTGCTAGTGTATGACCTCCGTGCTTGTTTTTGGTTTTTAGTGGAACAATTATTTGTTGTAATTACTTTTATATTAGTGTTAAATGACTCCTAACTTGTATTTTGATTAGAATAAAAGTGCATTTGCTTGAGGACAAGCAAATCTCAAGTGTAAGGGTATTTGATGAGGCGAAAAGTGTACCGCTTTTAAGGGGTCATTTAAGCCCGAATTCGAGATTATTTGATCAATTATTGCCCTAAATCGTTCCTTTTGTAATTTTAGGTACTTTTGAGGAGAAATCTGGAAAAGGAAACATTTTGGACGTTTTTGGAGCATAAAAGTGAAGAAAACGGCAAAGTCTCAAAGCAGAAGATAGGACAGTCTCACTAGCCACCATGCCATCTCCCGACCTGTATGCGGGAATGGTAAGTTGCCCAATGTTTGGCTACAACCCAGTCATACCAAGTTCTTTCGCAAGCTGATCATCTAGACGACGAAGCGTCATAATACTTCCAATAGAAGAGTCCTTATGAGATACCAAATCACCTAACAAAGGAAAGTCAAAACTTCGGAATACAGCAAGAGCGGAATCACAATCTGCCTTAATGGAAGGCCTATGAGCATCAATATCTGCAAGCTGTCTACCCGACTTGCCATGCTCAATGCCAGCGGCCAAACTCTCTTGTGCTCCATACAAATACGAGCGAGACAACAATGTCTTCAGAGACTTAAGATACTCAAGTGAACCAAGACATTTGGTCAAAAACAGCTTCAGGCCATGCGATAATAACCACCGGCAGCCAGCCATAACAGTAAGAAAACTAGGATGAAACTCTTCATTAAAGCTGACAACCGCTTTGGCGAGATGAGAATGTAAAGCAACTACTCTATCGGTAATGTCCATCACATGAGCATCATGGACTTTCATAAAATCCCCTTTTAAGACCTTCACCGCAGCCTCCAGCACTTGCACCTAAATAAACAAACAAACAAAAAGTAAGGAGGAAATACATATCAGGAAAACAATAAAGGATCGAAGACAAAAGAACAGATAAAAATGATCAAACAAATACCTAACGACCAAAGTCTTCATTCAAATGGTTGGAATTCACAACAAAAGTGCTAACGTCGAAAATTTCCAAATCTTTATTCATAAGAGATGGCTGAAGCCCTGACAACTTCGCATTTCCAGAAGCACGCTCCTCTTTAAAAATAGAGGACTACTCACGCAGGGAAGTGTGGAGTTCTGCTTCAAGCTTGGAAAAATGTTCCTTTAATGACGACACCTCGGTCGCGTGAGCACTCTCGGTAGACTTCAGTAAAGAGCAAAGATGTTGTACATCTACGACTGCATCCCTTGATGACAAAGCCTCCGACTTTAACTTTTCAATATCCCCATCTTTTGCCCTCAATAATGCATCCTGTTGAGCTTGAATGGCGGATAACCTGCGTTCCTCAAGAAGAGAACGCTCTGCTCGATATCGCAATTCAGCACTAAAAGAAATTTGACGGGTGGTGTTCACATTAAACTTAGAAAAGAATCAGTCAATAGGCATATTGCGGATATCCGCAAAAGCCCTAGGAGGAGTGCAGCAATCCAATAATTTACGACACTCAGACGCATTGTCCAAAAGTGATCCAGAAGTCACATTCCAGTCCGGAATATAAACCTCCGATAAGTAGCGAGGATCCACATCCACAACAGTACGGATCCGCCCAAAAGGATTAGCAGGAGTCCTCCTCTTCTTTTTCTTAGAAGGAGATACAAGATTAACAAACGGAGCTGCCACGACACTCACAGGAGGCACCGCAGCCAGAGATCTAATAAAGGAACTAACTTCAGTGTCATAATCACTAAAAAAAGATGAGGAACCTGAAGAAATGACAAACCTTTCAACCAAAAAAGGCCGAACACCGATACTGCCTTCTGCATGTGCATCAACATTATGCTCCAGCATCGCTGATACGGAGGAAGAAACAAAAGGCACAGAAGGCAAAGGGTCAACTCCATGTTCATATTTCAACATACTTCTATTCAACAGATCTTGAAGGTCGGATATAAACTTACCTGAAACAGTCGACCTGGGAACAACCGCATGACTACCTTTTGATTTCTCATAAGGACAGGATGATTGGCTAATATCTAAAGAAGTGTCAGACATTTTCCTTTTTCCCTTGGAGCTTTTAGAATTACCTGTCGGCTTGATGACTCCAACTACACGCTCATCAGAGCCAACATTAGTACTACTTGGCTCCGCATCACCTGTATCCAAAGCCCGAGAACTTGGTCTAGCCTCACCCTCGTTATCACTACCAAACAGTGCATCAACTTCCTTAACATTTGGTCACTGGGAATAGCGGGATTAATTTGGTGAAGATGAACTAATCTACTAATAGCAACATCCAAAATCTGGGCTCTCCGTCACAGGTAGGTCTCCCGCGGACTTCAACCTTAGAAGGCTCCTCTAAATTAACCAAAGCCATCGAGTCCATCTCTGAACATAAAAATGAAGAGACAAAATGAAGGAATGAATGAATATAAAAAGTATTACATGAAAGAAAGAAAAAGATAAATAGAAGAAAAAAACATATATCTACCTCTACCCTCAAAGTGGTAGACAGGATAAGAATCTTCATTCAAAGAATAGTAATGGCTCAGGCCAGCCCAACAGAGGAACGGCTCCGGAAACTTTAAAAATGGAGTTTTATTATGATGAGTGCTCAAACAATCATCATTTTTGGTTAAATCTAAGCTGCAAAACATTTAAAAACACTCAAAAAGGCATCAAAATACTGAAAATATCCCAGGGATTGTGTTTTATATGTTTCAGATGCAAAATGAGTAAAAACAGATGAAAAACGATCAAGGTTTGCATAATTGGCAGTTTCAGTCCCCCAAGTTTCAAAACTTGTCAAAAATAGTCCTTATGCATTTATTTTGAAAGATAAGTCAATCCAAGTCCTTTAAAAGTCAAATATTATCAAAAATGATCCTTGAGTAAAAAGTTTTGAAAATTTACAAGTTTAGTCCCTGGAGTTTGAATTTTGTCAGATTTGGTCCCAGGATGTCTAAAAATGGGAAATTAACTTGTATGGTCTTGGATTATTGGAGTTTGGCAAGATTGTACCTTATGAGTACTTTGGAGAATTTACATTTACAGCCCCTGGAATTCCAGTTTTACATATATGGTCCTTGTGGTTTTTTTAAGCTTAAAAATAAACAAACACAACCCAAATAAATCCCAATCCAAATCCACTTACCCAAGCCCATCTCACCCAATACCCGGCCCACTCCCAAAATAATAAAAATCCATCCCAGGGTCAACAAGTCAAGGGTCAAAACCCCCCAGGTAAAATGCACTGTTCATCCCTTTCCCTGGATTCCTGCAACTGTGTCCCTCTTCCATTCCTTCCTTTCCCACCAATTCCTCACCAACACTCCCTCCTGTCCCCTACAACCCCCTCCTCATTAAATTTACCTACCTACACCTTACCAAACCCACTAAAACTACCTTTCCTGTCTTCATGCCAAAACAAAATAAATTGCCAGGATCAAGTTTTAGCCATCCTAGGGCTCACAAATGAGTGGGAAAGAAAAAGAAGCAATCCCTGGCCAATTTAAGTCAAGAAGGAAGAACAAAGATTAGTTAGTTAGTGTAGAATTAGTTAATTAGGGTAGAATAGTGTCGTTGTAGTGTAAATTCCATTTTCAAGTGTAATTTTTAGCTTAAAGACATGGTATTAATCATTCTCAGTACTCTTGTAGTTCATTTCAATTATCTAATTCAAGCTTTCAAGTTTACATTCTCAAATTAGAATTTTCAAGTCATAATTCCATTTTTACTTAGAACTGTGAGAAGTTATTGTTTATTGTTTGTTTAAAGTTCAATTTAGCTTATTAATAAGTTTCTTCAAGTCTCTTGAGCATTTAAAACAGTTTTAGTTTCAAAAATTCAAAAATACAAAAAAATAGAGTAAAATAAATAGAAAATTAAAAAAGTCGGTTTTAAGGAAGAAGAAAGCCAGGGAAGCTGTGGATTGTGGATTTTATTGGTTTAGAACTCATGGGGAGTGTTAGGATATGTATTGTACCCTGGTCATTTGGTTTGCTCAGAACTCAATTGTAAGACTATCATCTCAAATTTTTGTATATGTACTGTAGCTGTGCTTTTAGCTTAATTATCTGTGTATTTGTGCTTATTTGATGTAGGTGAGTAGGATTATTGCTTAAAGTAGTCAGCTTGTTCACTAGATTTCTTAGTTGCTTAATAATCTAATTTCAACTGTCTAAATAGCTTAATTTTGGTTTTTAGTTATTAGTTGTGATTGCTAGTGTTTAAGTGCTCCTTTCAGCTTATTATATCATCATATATGCTTGTGCATCACTTTCCTGAGCCCAATATCTCAATAGCTTCAAAAACCAAGACAGTCCATGTATAAAGGGGTGTTTGGATCAGGGTGCTTCATAACACCTCAGGGTGTTTCACTTGTTGTTTGGTGTTTCTAGTATGCACATTAAGTTTTACTAAAACAAGTAGCTCATAAAATTGTCAAGTTCAGTTTCACAAAGTCAAAATTCATCTTGAACCCCTCATATTAGCTTACTGTTGGATAATTAGGACACATAATCATACATAGTAGCTCACTAATGGTTAATTTAGCTTTAGATCATATCCTTCTAGCTTATTATCACTTCCTCAGTCCATTAGAAGTAATCTAATTCGATAAAAGGCAACTAAGGTAAAAAATTGAAAAAGTCAAAATTTCATATTGTGCAGAAATTCCAAATTTTCCAAGAATTATTGTGATTTTTGTATTTAGTTTTAGGCCTTGAAACTTTTAGGAGTTAAAGACCCCCAGCTTATCTTTAGGAATCCATATTGTGCTTATTTTTAGGATTTTTGTTTATTGCTTATTTGGTGGCTTAAAGTGGGTTGCAGGCCCATGAATGACCCTGCACCAGGCACCCTTTATTCTGTCCATTTTTAATTAGCCATATCTTGCACCATAGTGGGCCTCACACCCTGATTCTTGGCTAATTGGAAAGCCAATAAGCCAAGATTTAAAGGGCAGTGCTTATTTTCTAGTTTAGGGCTTATTCACTAGGGCTGCACTTCCCTTGAAGTAAAAAAGTTTTGAAAATTTACAAGTTTAGTCCCTGGAGTTTCAATTTTGTCAGATTTGGTCCTAGGATGTCTAAAAATGGGAAATTAACTTGTATGGTTCTTGGATTATTGGAGTTTGGCAAGATTGTACCTTATGAGTACTTTGGGGAATTTACATTTGCAGCCCCTGGAATTCCAGTTTTACATATATGATCCTTGTGGTTTTTTTAAGCTTAAAAATAAACAAACACAACTCAAATAAATCCCAATCCAAATCCACTACCCAAGCCCATCTCACCCAATACCCGGCCCACTCCCAAAATAATAAAAATCCATCCCAGGGTCAACAAGTCAAGGGTTAAAACCCCCCAAGGTAAAATGCACTGTTCATCCCTTTCCCTGGATTCCTGCAACTGTGTCCCTCTTCCATTCCTTCCTTTCCCACCAATTCCTCACCAACACTCCCTCCTGTCCCCTACAACCCCCTCCTCATTAAATTCACCCACCTACACCTTACCAAACCCACTAAAACTACCTTTCCTGTTTTCCTGCCAAAACAAGATAAATTGCCAAGATCAAGTTTCAGCCATCCTAGGGCTCACAAATGAGTGGGAAAGAAAAAGAAGCAATCCCTCGCCTATTTAAGTCAAGAAGGAAGAACAGAGATTAGTTAGTTAGTGTAGAATTAGTTAATTAGGGTAGAATAGTCTCGTTGTAGTGTAAATTCCATTTTCAAGTGTAATTTTTAGCTTAAATACATGGTATTAATCATTCTCAGTACTATTGTAGTTCATTTCAATTATCTAATTCAAGCTTTCAATTTTACATTCTCAAATTTGAATTTTCAAGTCATAATTCCATTTTTACTTAGAACTGTGAGAAGTTATTGTTCATTGTTTGTTTAAAGTTCAATTTACCTTATTAATAAGTTTCTTCAGGTCTCTTGAGCATTTAAAATAGTTTTAGTTTCAAAAATTCAAAAATACAAAAAAAATAGAGTAAAATAAATAGAAAATTAAAAAAGTCGGTTTTACGGAAGAAGAAAGCCAGGGAAGCTGTGGATTGTGGATTTTATTGGTTTAGAACTCATGGGGAGTGTTAGGATATGTATTGTACCCTGGTCATTTGGTTTGCTCAGAACTCAATTGTAAGATTATCATCTCAAATTTTTGTATATGTACTGTAGCTGTGCTTTTAGCTTAATTATCTGTGTATTTGTGCTTATTTGATGTAGGTGAGTAGGATTATTGCTTAAAGTAGTTAGCTTGTTGATGCGTGGGAATCGCAACAGGCTTTACCTCTCGAGGGATCTCGAGAAGCTTACAACCCCCACCAGGCAGTGTACCTGATCGTTGTAGTATAGTATAGTGACAAGTACCGGGGGATTGATCGTTCAGCTTAGGAATAGTGTCGCTAGGATTAGAAAGCCTAATTACTAGTTCTAAAGATGAGGGATGATTCTTTTTGTATTTTTATGTTTTATGGAAAGCAAGTAAAATCTCAGGTTTTGGAAGAGTGGGCGGAATTAGTTGCTATTCAACTAACCCAAAACTAAGATGCAATCAAAATAAAATACTAAAAATGAAAATAAACTAATTAAACTAAGGTTGTGAGCAGTAATTGGAGAAAATGTGTTTACTTAGATTTCACTACTCCCTAGATATCTTTTACACGTTAATTACTTGTTATAATTGCATGGATGACGGATTGTATTCCTTAATACCATTCATGGGGTGGCATACATAACTCCCCAATTCTATGAGCTCTTATCTCCTCCTACACCATGCCCAGCACAACTATAGGGATTGTAAATAGTGGCTCATGCATTAAATACAACCAATAAAGACCTAGTACGCCTCGGTTAATGTTTCTTAAGACGTTCAAGCATGTTACCATTTGGAGATCTGCCAGTTTTCTTAAGCCTAACATATAAAATCATTCATCCAAGACAAGAATAAACAAGTAATCAACACATAATCAATATCTAGGTTTCATTAGATCTAAGCAAACACAAAAGAGATCTAGGCTAGCATAATGGAATTAAATAAGAACATGAGATAGACAACCAACACATAGACATATTGATTGAATTAGAACAACACTTATCTCAATTACAATGCAAGGTATGAAGGGTTTGGAACCCTTGAAAAACCTGTAAAAGTTGCACCAAAATCCTCTTTAGGGTTTCTCCAAAACTTCTCCTCTTTTAATGTGAAAAACTAGAAAACTATATATAGGAAAATAGGGGTGACGGCGTCAAGAACAAAGGGGTGACGCCGTCATCTCGCCGCCAAATACTTCCTCGGACGGCCTTGATCTACTTCTGACGCCCTGTGTGACGCCGTCATGAGCTACGGATTTTAATTCTTGGGGTTTGACGCCTTCATGTACTATTCCAGCATGGAAAATTGAGACTTTGCCGTTTTCTTCACTTTTATGCTCCAAAAACGTCCAAAATGGCTTCTTTTCCAGAATTCACTCTCCAAGTACCTAAAATCACAAAAGGAATGATTTAGGGCAATATTTGATCAAATAAAGTCGGATTCGGGCTTAAATGACCCCCTAAAAACGGATCATTTTTCGCCTCATCATATACCCTTACACTTGAGATTTGCTTGTCCTCAAGCAAATGCGCTTTTATTCTACTCAAAAAACAAGTTAGGGGTCATTTAACACTAATATAAAAGTAATTACAACAAATAATCGTTCCACTAAAGACCAATAGACAAGCACGGAGGTTATACACTAGCACCTCACAAATAGTGTTTAGATACTCACATCTCTCGGGTGTAATAAAGTAATATAACATTATGGAAATGGAAGATATCTCTCACTACCTGTCATAGCAAAATAGATTACCATAGGCTTGGGAAAGGATCAAACCTCCACCACATGACGTAAGCACCTAGGATAAACTATCAAAGAGGTCTTTTAAAGGGTTGTAACGTTAGGTATAGGGATATGAATTACACGGTTTTATTGGATAAAGGAAGTTTTACTGGTGGCGAGTTAACAATCTTAGTTAATTACATGTACAAAATGGCGTTGCTAAGTCAAGACTAGACTCGACTTAAGCTAATAAATGAAAAATAACTAAAACATAAAATGAACATAGAATGAAACGGGATGGTAGTCCGTATGTTTTTTCTCTTTTCTTTTTTTCTCTTTTTTTTTATTTTTTTTTTTTAGTTATTTTTTTTTGCATTCACTCTTACCCTACCATCCAAAATAATACATCATAGGGGATTGAGCATTCCCCTTACACTTGAATTTTTACATACTTTACATTAAACTAATCTAATGACTCGAATTAAGAAAATCAAAACACTTGGAGCACTTTTAAGATTAACGTACATACGGGGGTAATAAATGATGTTCTTCCCCATTACTCCATAAAATAAGTACTTACCCATGAGTCCCAATCGTCCCAAAACAATATGTACAAGGATATGACTCGACCTAGCAACCATGTAATCAATTAGAAAGTTAACTTAGGGTTTAACAAATAACAATAATGCACTAAAGATGAGCGCATACAAGGAAGGCTAAGGCGATTTGGTGGTACAGTTAAGTGGGGTGTAACAAATTCTTCCTTTAAGTAAAATGCTTAAAGTTAGAAACGAAAAGATAGGCTCGGAGGGGTGTACTAGGGGTATCGTGTACTAAAAATGAGTACAACGCTAAGGGTGTGGGAAAAATTAGTTGACTTAACTAGCCAAGTAATATGACTTAAATGGTCAAGTAATTATGATACGGGTTTAACACAAGGGTGATCCTAATGCCTCTTATCATGTAGTAAATCCTACCACACGAATGTAGTCTCAGTAGCGGTCTCGGGATGCATCACTAACGCAAGTTCTAGAATCTAAATGCTACTGGTACACTCATAAGCACTAATAGTAAATGCTTTTCCTATCAAATCTAAAGGCGAACCTCACATTTTTTGGTGAAAAATTTTTCTGAATATACGGTTATGTGCTAGTCATACAATCTCCTATCCATGAGACGCTTGCTATGGCTAAAGTTTCACTCCTAAATGTTGTAAAAAATTTTAAATTTGGCGCTAAAATTGCACTAACAAGTATTTCTCATAGTTTTATTACACATCTACTATCAAACAAAACAAACTCAAGCGAAAGTGTATATGTAAGGTATCATCTTTTTACCCTCCCCTTACACTTAAGATGAACATTGTCCCCAATGTTCAAGTAAAGAATGTAAAAGTGAAAAAGTAAAGAGAATGAAATCAAATACTCCCCTGATTCGCTCGGTATGGATTATAGGTTGGCCAGGTTAAATCTTCCTCCAAGAAAATGAACAATCAAAGCTTCCCTTCCAGAATATAAATCATCTTCTTGTCATACATAACCTGTAAAACCTGACAAAAATAGACAAGACAACCTCGCGTAAAATCGGCGGCATCCTATATAAGTTACTAAATCCTAGAAAACAAAGTAAGATATAATGCTTGTGGAATGAAGTTTGCAGATTTCCTGGAGATTATAAAACTTAATAATTCACAAAAACCATAAGACTCCATTAGAAAAACAAAACCGGTAAAATTTCCAGATTTTAACTCCTGACGCCGTCAAGAGTAAACCTCTGACGCCGTCAGAATGGACCTGCAGAAATTCTTATGTTAAGTTTCCGGAAAATTTCTGGAAAAACTTGATCCTACTTCCTGGAAAATCCTGCAAAACTTCATTATGACTCAATACAAGCATTTGACTCTAACAAATACGAATATACATGCTCATTTAATATCATGGAGAATCATGATCGGTTTGTTTCTTAAAAACATATTTGGGGTTTCCCCTTACACTTATCTTTTGCAAAAATACTTTTAGGTGGAGTTAAGACTAGGCTAAACAACAAAGTAAAGTATTTCCACATTTTAATTGAGAAACATGATCAACCAACAATAAAAATAAAACATGCATACGGAAGCAAATAACAAACAAACAATTAAAATCACACAAAACATGGGTTGCCTCCCAAGAAGCGCTTTTCTTTATTTACGAGTCTTGTAGCTAGACTCAAGGCTATGGGTTACTACGTGATTTCATCATTGGTTCCACTCTCTAGGTCGTCTTCTAAACTAGTATCGCTTTCATAGTGCAAGTACTTCGGATCTTCGAACTCGAAAATATCTTGTCAATACTTAGAACCAAGCTTACTAGCATTCTTAAAGAATCCACATGATAAATCAGAAATATTTCTACACCCTCTCCTAACATCTTCATCACACAAGATAAGTTGGGAGCTCATCATATCAAGCCCGTCACAATCTATTTCCTTAAGGTCTTTTCTCTTGTATGGCGTTTGGTATGAAATCCTCCTAATCCCATCAGTAAAGGTCATGATTCCGTTCAAGTCATCCACTATCAAATTAGTGATTTCACAAAAGGGTGCTCCAAAGACGACTTGTGATAACCTAGGGTCGACATAGTCCTCTCTGTTGTCTACATTCGTGAATTCCATAGAGAATGTCATATTTCCTACGAACACCTGGATTTCGTGATCCTTACCAACCACTTTCTCTCCCTTATAAATCATTCCCCATCTACAGATATTGTTATAATGAAACAATGACATAAAATTCTTTGGCAGGAATACATTAATGTATATGTTATCGAAGTATTTATGACCGATCATGCAGGGGATTTTGAGATTATTCGGATCACGTCATCTAATCTTCCCCAACTCTCCATCCTTTGACCCATATATATTCCCCTCAAGAGAGGGACGATACTCGTATACCTCCTCACTATCCCTACGAAAAATTACCTTCCTAACACCATTGGTGAGTACTACACTACCATCTTTCTCATCAAGGATTGCTCCCGATTCATTGATAAATGGTATCCCAAGGACAAGGTTGGTTAACGTTTGATTGGTGAGAGGGTCCACGTCATCAACCACGGTGAGGTCAGTATTGTAAACAAGCTCTCCAATCCTAATTGATAAATTTTCTATTACTCTCTCGCACGCAATGTGCTCAGGGAAGGTTTTGTAGTATAGGGAAAGGGGGATTATGTTGGCTAGGAAGCTAGGATCTATATGACTATCGGTTAAGAGCTTTTCCTTAATGGTACAGGGGATCTTGAAAACTTTAGGGTTACTTTCCTTAGTCTGATTGCTACCCACACTCATAACATCCTCCATTTTTCTCTCGGGTTCTTCTATAATAGATTTACCCAAAATGGTTGGATCTCTCTCATGCTCTTCCGATTTCTCTTTCCCTTCATCCTGTTTGCCGGATTCTTGCGCGGTGTATTGCTCGGGTGAGTCGGTAGGTTTCCTTGCCGAAGCATGGTCAACCCTTGAGGTCTCATCTTTCGCTGTCTGACTGAATTTGTTAGTTTGTTGTTGGGTTGGGTTGGATGTTGAAGCAGATATTGTGGTGATGGTGTTTACGAAGTGGATTGGTCCAGGGGAGTTGACAGGTTCTTTTCCATTAGGAGATAGATGTTTGAATAACTTGCTAGGGCTTTTTATTTTTACAGGGGAGGCTGGTGGGCTCATGACGGTAGCAGATTTAACCTCATCAATGTGAATGGGATTATTATCAATATGCTCTTGGATAGCAGTCAACAGATTACAAATCTTGTTGTTTACATCAGCCTGCTGTTGTTTAAATTTGGCCTCGAGCGTAGCGAGCTGTAGTTCTTGAGATAGAATGAATTTTTTTTAAGTATCTTCACAGCTTTGCCTAGGAATGCCTTGTGATGGAAAATGCTCGGACCAGGTGAGTGGTGAGGAGTCATTGAAGGATACGCTTCGCGTTTGGTACCCTCTAAAATTAGGTTTATCCTTCCATGCCTCATAGGCTTCAGCAGAAGTTCGAGGACCCTGACCTACGTGTGATGATGTGAATTCGTTATAAGCACGTTTTGGAAGTTCCATGCAGTTATGGGTCTCATGAGGGCCATTGCATAGTTTGCATGTAGAAGCGATTCTGCTTACTTGGCTTGAAGGTTTATGAGCTTCGTAAGATTTCATGAGAGACTTGACTCGACCTTCAAGTTCCATGATCCTACGGTCGGGAGTGCTAGAATTGTTCGAAGGCAAAGATATTGCCTTGACCGTTTTGTTCAAGTCACGGGGATCGTTCCAACTTTCATTGTCATAGAGAGCAAGATCTTCTATGAGTTCCCATGATTGTTCCGCACTAAGATCACGTAGCTTACCACCGGCCGATTGGTCAATGGCTCGCCTCGTGGAGATGTCGATATGGTCATAAAAGATTTGGACTTGGAGCCAAAGATCTATGCCATGATGAGGGACTTTTTGGAGTAAGTCCTTGAAACGAGTCCATGCTTCATAAAGAGATTCATTTTGACGTTGTTGGAACATCAAGATGTCATTTCTAAGCTTAGTAGTTCTCCCCGGTGGGAAAAATTGAGCAAGGAAACGAGTGGTGAGATCATCCCATGTGGTGATGGATCCCGCGGGTAAACGCTCAAGCCATTGACTAGCTTGATCCCGTAGAGAGAATTGGAATAGGCGTAAACGGGTAGTCTCTCTAGTTTCAACACCTAGGTCTATGGAATCTACGATTTTGAGAAAGTCCTTAAGATGTTGGTTTGGATCTTCGGAACGTAGTCCATGGAATGCACATCCGCTTTGCACCAACCGGATGGTGTCGGATCGCAAGGGGGTCACATTGGCTCTGGTGAGCTCAATGGTGTTTCGGTAGCCTTGGTGGCTAGGTCGGGAATACTCTCCTAAGGTTCGGGGCCTAAGGGGTTCTAATGGTGGGTTTTGTTGTAGCGGGATGATGGGTTCAAAGATGTTACCACCTTCCATGATGTCGGATGGTAAAGAGTTACGAACAAAGGCACAAAGAAATAAGATAGACTAAAGAAGACCTAAAAATAAAAATAAACTCTTACTAGAAAGGAATCTAGCAAGTAGACCTAATAAAAAGAAATTCTAACCTAGACAATAACTATTCCCCGGCAACGGCGCCAAAAACTTGATGCGTGGGAATCGCAACAGGCTTTACCTCTCGAGGGATCTCGAGAAGCTTACAACCCCCACCAGGCAGTGTACCTGATCGTTGTAGTATAGTATAGTGACAAGTACCGAGGGATTGATCGTTCAGCTTAGGAATAGTGTCGCTAGGATTAGAAAGCCTAATTACTAGTTCTAAAGATGAGGGATGATTCCTTTTGTATTTTTATGTTTTATGGAAAGCAAGTAAAATCTAAGGTTTTGGAAGAGTGGGCGGAATTAGTTGCTATTCAACTAACCCAAAACTAAGATGCAATCAAAATAAAATACTAAAAATGAAAATAAACTAATTAAACTAAGGTTGTGAGCAGTAATTGGAGAAAATGTGTTTACTTAGATTTCACTACTCCCTAGATATCTTTTACACGTTAATTACTTGTTATAATTGCATGGATGACGGATTGTATTCCTTAATACCATTCATGGGGTGGCATACATAACTCCCCAATTCTATGAGCTCTTATCTCCTCCTACACCATGCCCAGCACAACTATAGGGATTGTAAACAGTGGCTCATGCATTAAATACAACCAATAAAGACCTAGTACGCCTCGGTTCATGTTTCTTAAGACGTTCAAGCATGTTACCATTTGGAGATCTGCCAGTTTTCTTAAGCCTAACATATAAAATCATTCATCCAAGACAAGAATAAACAAGTAATCAACACATAATCAATATCTAGGTTTCATTAGATCTAAGCAAACACAAAAGAGATCTAGCCTAGCATAATGGAATTAAGATAAGAACATGAGATAGACAACCAACACATAGACATATTGATTGAATTAGAAGAACACTTATCTCAATTACAATGCAAGGTATCAAGGGTTTGGAACCCTTGAAAAACCTGTAAAAGTTGCACCAAAATCGTCTTTAGGGTTTCTCCAAAACTTCTCCTCTTTTAATGTGGAAAACTAGAAAACTATATATTGGAAAATAGGGGTGACGGCGTCAAGAACAAAGGGGTGACGCCGTCATCTCGTCGCCAAATACTTCCTCGGACGGCCTTGATCTACTTCTGAGGCCCTGTGTGACGCCGTCATGAGCTACGGATTTTAATTCTTGGGGTTTGACGCCGTCATGGGTTAACTCTTGACGCCTTCATGTACTGTTCCAGCATGGAAAATTGAGACTTTGCCATTTTCTTCACTTTTATGCTCCAAAAACGTCCAAAATTGCTTCTTTTTCAGAATTCACTCTCCAAGTACCTAAAATCACAAAAGTAACGATTTAGGGCAATATTTGATCAAATAAAGTCGGATTCGGGCTAAATTACCCCCTAAAAACGGATCATTTTTCGCCTCATCACTTGTTCACTAGATTTCTTAGTTGCTTGATAATCTCATTTCAACTGTCTAAATAGCTTAATTTTGGTTTTTAGTTATTAGTTGTGATTGCTAGTGTTTAAGTGCTCCTTTCAGCTTATTATATCATCATATATGCTTGTGCATCACTTTCCTGAGCCTAATATCTCAATAGCTTCAAAAACCAAGACAGTCCATGTATAAAGGGGTGTTTGGATCAGGGTGCTTCATAACACCTCAGGGTGTTTCACTTGTTGTTTGGTGTTTCTAGTATGCACATTAGGTTTTATTAAAACAAGTAGCTCATAAAATTGTCAAGTTCAGTTTCACAAAGTCAAAATTCATCTTGAACCCCTCATATTAGCTTACTGCTGGATAATTAGGACACATAATCATACATAGTAGCTCACTAATGGTTAATTTAGCTTTAGATCATATCCTTCTAGCTTATTATCACATCCTCAGTCCATTAGAAGTAATCTAATCCCAGAAAAGTCAACTAAGGTAAAAAATTGAAAAAGTCAAAATTTCATATTGTGCAGAAATTCCAAATTTTTCAAGAATTATTGTGATTTTTGTGTTTAGTTTTAGGGCAGTGCTTATTTTCTAGTTTAGGGCTTATTCACTTGGGCTGCACTTCCCTCGAAGTTTGTCCCATTTCTCATGTTTGCTGAATGCTCAGGTTTTGTGTCCAAATTCCAAGCCCTCCCCTGACTTCATTTGTGGGACCCAGGGGTCACCCATTAGCTTTTTAGAAAGGTCTTAAGCTCATCTTATTGGACTTGCATTTGCATTGGACTTCCAACACCCCTAGTGGGCCCCACAAACCTCTTAAGTTGCTTCAGTTGGCCTGTGTGGTCTGTGGTTGATTTGGATTTGCTTATTCAGTTTTTTAACTTATGTAGCATACTTCATTACTTGTTTTTGCTTATTTCCAAGTCCACTCATACTATTGTAGCTTATTTATTCCTAGGCTTTTAATGTGTAGTTTTTTATAAGGTTATTCAAACAACAAAATCCTAATAAGATATTAAATCACCAACTGTTAAGGATTTGAGATTCCCAAGTGCTTATTTTTAAGTTCTGGCCAAAGTTCCTATGTTAAAGTTGTGTATTTTGAGTGTCTAAGTAGTTTTGAAAAAAGAAAATCCAAAAAAGACAAAAGTACCAAAAGTGATAGCTTCTATTTAAGCTTTTTAGCTTATTTTTAGCTTATTTAAAAAAGCTAATCTCATTTTTATAATTTTATTATGTTCTAGTAGTTATAAAATAATTTTAGAAAAAGTCTTATATTTTTCACTATTCATTTGCTATTTTTCTTAATTTAATTTAGTTTTTAGTAATTAATAAATAGTTTTTAATTAGTAATAATTATTTAAAAAGTCTAAAAAATATATTTTCTGTTTTAAAATTAGTTTTATATAATTTTAGATTTTTCCAAGTTTAAATTTTATTTTTCTAAGTTAATTTCATAATTATCTGTATTTTAGTATAATTTAAATAATTAAAAGTAATTAGGAAATTAGTAATTAGTTTTTAATAATTATATAAATAGTGTAAAAATTAATTTTAATTTTCCAAAAATTTTCTTTTATCATTAGGATTGTAAAAATGTAAATTTCATATTCGTAGGTATTTTATTTCTATAAAACTCGCGTTTTATTTCGTATGTTCGCGTAACTTTAATCTGAACGTACGCGTTTTTAAGTTTTAAACGTTTTTAAGTATCTAACTTTCACGTAACCATTCATATAGCTTATTTAAGCCATTTCTTCTTATATTCCTTAGTTCAATAAATCACAAACCCTTTCTTGTCCAAATTCACCCGATCACAAACCCGTTTGCATACCATCACACCTCATCGGGACATAACGACCCAGGGAAACACTGTATTCCACGGAGCATTGACTCTAGGCTGTTTGACTTTGTTGACCATTCATTTGGGCAATTTAGAGTGACTGTTTAGAGCCAATCAAAATTTGGCGCCGCTGCTGGGGAGGTTGTGCGCGTTATTTTAAACGGTTTGCAGATTAGTGAGTCTGGATACACGCTCATTGTATATTTATCCACCCTTGTTCATATTTTCTTATTTTTACATAAAAACAAAACAAATCATGAATTTTACCATTTCAGATTACTCAAGGATTACTTTGTGTGATCTACGAGGAAATGATGTGGTCTTTCAAAACGATTACCAAAAACCTTTTAAATAAGTTTTCAATGAACAAAAAAAAAAACCCAAAAATATTTTTCTTTGCCCTCTATCCATTTGATTCTGCCTTCTTATACCCCTCTCATGTATAATTCTTATGGCGTCTCTCGGCTACACGTGTTTTCACTATAAAAGCCCGATTGAGAACGGCTATCATTGTTTCCGGAGTATTTGTGAGAAATGTGGAAATAATTGTAGTAACAGATTTTGTAATGTGTGCAATTTGTTCATAAGTCCAAATTCTCCTAATGATTCACCAAATCTTTCTGATGACCCTCCTCACACATCTTCATTGAAACAACTTCATTGCGTTAGTTGTGGAGATCCGTTAGGAGATGGTTCACTTTGTGAATGGTGCAATTGCAAGGATTGTGGATTTAGCCATGAACTTTGTGCATGTTGTGTTTTGAGAACTGAACCGACATTCACCTCTGATTATCAGAACTTTTGTGAATATTCTCAAAACGACTTCAACCACCTTCCTCAAAACCCATACGAGCAAGAACCATATCATTCAAAATTCAATGATGCTTCGTATCAAAATACACCAAGTTTTTCTTGTGAGTATTGTGGAAGTCCTCATGACCGTTCTAATTGTCAAACTGGGAACCAGCTTGTCTATGAGCAAGTTCCTTATAACAATTATGAATTTGGTTTTAACCAATATCCACATAACTCACAGGATCAATCACAACAGTTCAACTGTTGTACATGCTGTGGAGGTTTACATCTCGGCTCTGATTGCCACAATATGTACACACCTATCTTTGAGCCTGAACCTTATGACAATTATGACACACGTCATTTTGATCAACCTCCACAGCCTTACACTCTTTCTCATGATTTCATCCAAGACATAAAAGAAATACAAGTGTTATTAAACATTTGTCATGATAAGCTTCTTGGTCATGAACAACATGAGAAATCCATGGAAGAATTGTAGGTGAAGAGCAGGCTGCTAAAATAAATTCCCAAGATGCCATTGAAAAATCTATCAGGGAATCAATTGAAAAAGAAAAAGTAGCCAGATCTAGCTCTCAATTCCGTTTCATTCCTGATGACAGTGATGATGAAGATACCCTTGATATCCTTGAATTTTATAAAGAATCATCAAATTCATCAGTTGAGATACCATCAGTTGAGATTCCATCTCAATCTGCTGTTATCACACCCGAGATTCCCATTCACTCTTTGAGCATGGGGGACGAGCATCTTGACACTGTTCCTGAAAAGGAATCGGACGAATTCATAAAGTCTAGTGTTGAGAACCTTGTCCCAATCCCAAGAGAGTCACAGGGAATTCTTGATCATTTGTGTGATATCCCTCCTCCTCTTATCTTCCCAACTGATCATGTTGAGATGTTCTCCGATTCTACTGATGACGATTCGTTATCTTGTGGAGACATCGTTTTTATGGAAGAATTACCTTCTGAGCTAGTTAGCTTAGAATAAAAGAATGATGAGATTGACACTGAAATCAAAGATGAAGCACTTCGTGTAACATTATTGAATGTCAATCTCCTCGTTTCTAAAATTGAGGCTTTCAAAGAAAAGCCCATTTCATCTCCTATTCCCATTAAGGATAGTGACATTTTTTTCGATGATTCTATACTGGAATTTGAAGCCTTCACTTTTGATCATATGGGAGAGAAGATTAGTGGCAGTACCACTTCTCATTCTCGTAATTCTCTCCCCGAGTATGATTCATTCACCTTTGAGGAGTTCTCCTGTGAACTCACTCATATCATATCTCCACCGGAGTATGATAGCTTTTACTTTGATCTAGACAAAGATGATCTTTGTGTTCCGGAGGGAAATATTCTCAACCCTGAGAATTTGCTTGATATCAAAATCCCAATCCTCCTTCCCATAATATTTCTAGATCATATGAGCTTCAATGATGAGATTCATGATATACCAATTATGAATTCTCTTACTGATGATGATGAGTTAGTCTTGATTGTCATCGAGATTTTCCTTCCATTCTTCACCTACCGGGTGACCTTTCCTGTTCTTCACTCCTTCGGGAATGAAGACATTATCTTTGACCCCGACATCACCGCTTATAGTTTATACTATTAATAGCCGGGTACTTATCTCATCGGTGTGGAACTTTCTCGTACTTCAAATGTTTGTCTAAACATCTTGAATGAAAGTCTGATGCAGATTGTTTCTTCCACATGATTGCTTCCCCAAGAACAAATGAATTTGGGGTCGAGTCAAGCTAGTAACACGGTAAACAAAAACAGTAGCATGTATATGGGTTTTCACCCTAAGTGTGGGGGAGTACCCCTGCTGCTGTTACCATGCATATATATCAATAAATAAAATAAAGTGAAAAATGGTGTTTCCACATTTAGCTTGTAATGTTTCCCTTTTACGTTCAAAGAGTCGGCATAATAGCTGGGACTTTGAATATTGAGGACAATATTCAATTCTAAGTGTGGGGGGAATTCTAGCGAATTTGATCACATTTTACCTTTTAGTACCCCCGTTTTTTGCCAAAATTTTAAAATTTTTTCACTTTATTTCAAAAAAAATTATGCTTATCAGACCACCATGTCTAACCGACATAAGGACTGGCTAATCCAGGAGCTAACGGCTCTTGGTAAAGATATATCAAATCCGTTTATTGCTGACAATTTGCCCAAAATTGTATGGTACTCAACTCACCATATCCTAAAAAGTAAAAGAGTTGGCTAGCCCGCAAGGTTATAGCTTGTGGTAAAGGCAGTGGAAAACCATAATTGGTAATCAACTCACCAAGATGATGACTGTGTTCCATCAAGAGTTGGCTAGTCCAGAAGCAAACGGCTTCTGGTAAAGACAAATCAAATCCGTTGGCAGCTGATGGTTTGCTCAAAATCATATGGTTATCAGTGTACCATAGTTCTTAATTGAACTGAGACATTTGGCTACTCCAGAAGTAATGGCTTTTGGTTAAGAGATTCAAATACATTAAGTTTCCTCAAAAGATCGCTAGGGACTAGCAATAGTTTAGTGTGGGGGATTGATGAGTGCTCAAACACTCATCATTTTTGGTCAAATCTGAGCTGCAAAACATTTAAAAACACTCAAAAAGGCATCAAAATACTGAAAATATCCCAGGGATTGTGTTTTATATGTTTCAGATGCAAAATGAGTAAAAACAGATGAAAAACGATCAAAGTTTGCATAATTGGCAGTTTCAGTCTCCCAAGTTTCAAAACTTGTCAAAAACAGTCCCTATGCATTTATTTTGAAAGATAAGTCAACCCAAGTCCTTTAAAAGTCAAATATTATCAAAAATGATCCTTGGGTAAAAAGTTTTGAAAATTTACAAGTTTAGTCCCTGGAGTTTCAATTTTGCAGATTTGGTCCCCGGATGTCTAAAAATGGGAAATTAACTTTTATGGTTCTTGGATTATTGGAGTTTGTCAAGATTGGACCTTATGAGTACTTTGGGGAATTTACATTTGCAGCCCCTGGAATTCCAGTTTTACATATATGGTCCTTGTGGTTTTTTTAAGCTTAAAAATAAACAAACACAACCCAAATAAATCCCAATCCAAATCCACTACCCAAGCCCATCTCACCCAATACCCAGCCCACTCCAAAAATAATAAAAATCCATCCCAGGGTCAACAAGTCAAGTGTCAAACCCCCCAAGTCTAATGCACTGTTCATCCCTTTCCCTGGATTCCTGCAACTATGTCCCTCCTCCATACCCTCCTTTCCCACCAATTCCTCACCAACACTCCCTCCTGTCCCCTACAACCCCCCTCCTCATTAAATTCAACCACCTACACCTCACCAAACCCACTAAAACTACCTTTCCTGTTTTCCAGCCAAAACAAGATAAATGGCCAGGATCAAGTTTCAGCCATCCTAGGGCTCACAAATGAGTGGGAAAGAAAGAGAAGCAATCCCTGGCCTATTTAAGTCAAGAAGGAAGAACAAAGATTAGTTAGTTAGTGTAGAATTAGTTAATTAGGGTAGAATAGTGTCGTTGTAGCGTAAATTCCATTTTCAAGTGTAATTTTTAGCTTAAAGACATTGTATTAATCATTCTCAGTACTCTTGTAGTTCATTTCAATTATCTAATTCAAGCTTTTCGTTTTACATTCTCAAATTTGAATTTTCAAGTCATAATTCCATTTTTACTTAGAACTGTGACAAGTTATTGTTCATTGTTTGTTTAAAGTTCAATTTAGCTTATTAATAAGTTTCTTCAAGTCTCCTGAGCATTTAAAATAGTTTTAGTTTCAAAAATTCAAAAATAAAAAAAAAAATAGAGTCAAATAAATAGAAAATCAAAAAAGTCAGTTTTAAGGAAGAAGAAAGCCAGGGAAGCTGTGGATTGTGGATTTTATTGGTTTAGAACTCATGGGGAGTGTTAGGATATGTATTGTACCCTGGTCATTTGGTTTGCTCAGAACTCAATTGTAAGACTATCATCTCAAATTTTTGTATATGTACTGTAGTTGTGCTTTTAGCTTAATTATCTGTGTATTTGTGCTTATTTGATGTAGGTGAGTAGGATTATTGCTTAAAGTAGTCAGCTTGTTCACTAGATTTCTTAGTTGCTTGATAATCTCATTTCAACTGTCTAAATAGCTTGATTTTGGTTTCTAGTTATTAGTTGTGATTGCTAGTGTCTAAGTGCTCCTTTCAGCTTATTAATTAATCATATATGCTTGTGCATCACTTTCCTGAGCCCAATATCTCAATAGCTTCAAAAACCAAGACAGTCTATGTATAAAGGGGTGTTTGGATCAGGGTGATTCATAACACCTCAGGGTGTATCACTTGTTGTTTGGTGTTTCCAGTATGCACATTAGGTTTTGTTAAAACAAGTAGCTCATAAAATTGGCAAGTTCAGTTTCACAAAGTCAAAATTCATCATGAACCCCTCATATTAGCTAACTGTTGGATAATTAGGACCCATAATCATACATAGTAGCTCACTAATGGTTAATTTAGCTTTAGATCATATCCTTCTAGCTTATTATCACATCCTCAGTCCATTAGAAGTAATCTAATTCCATAAAAGTCAACTGAGGTAAAAAATTGAAAAAGTCAAAATTTCATATTGTGTAGAAATTCCAAATTTTCCAAGAATTATTGTGATTTTTGTGTTTAGTTTTAGGCCTTGAAACTTTTAAGAGTTAAAGACCCCCAACTTATCTTTAGGAATCCATATTGTGCTTATTTTTAGGATTTTTGTTTATGGCTTATTTGGTGGCTTAAAGTGGGCCGCAGGCCCATAAATGACCCTGCACCAGGGCACCCTTTATTCTGTCCATTTTCAATTAGCCATATCTTGCACCATAGTGGGCCCCACACCCTAATTGTTGGCTTATTGGAAAGCCAATAAGCCAAGCTTTAAAGGCCAGTGCTTATTTTCTAGTTTAGGGCTTATTCACTAGGGTTGCACTTCCCTTGAAGTTTGTCCCATTTCTCATGTTTGCTAAATGCTCAGGTTTTGTGTCCAAATTCCAAGCTCTCCCCTGACTTCATTTGTGGGACCCAGGGGTCACCCATTAGCTTTTTAGAAAGGCCTTAAGCTCAGCTTATTGGACTTGACTTTACATTGGACTTCCAACACCCCTTGTGGGGCCCACAGACCTTTTACGTTGCTTCAGTTGGCCTGTGTGGTCTGTGGTTGATTTGGTTTTGCTTATTTAGTTTTTTAGCTTATTTAGCATACTTTATTACTTGTTTTTGCTTATTTCCAAGTCCCCTCATACTATTGTAGCTTATTTATTCCTTGGCTTTCACTGTGTAGTTTTTTATAAACTTATTCAAACAACAAAATCCTAATAAGCTATTAAATCACCAACTGTTAAGGATTTGAGATTCCCAAGTGCTTATTTTTAAGTTCTGGCCAAAGTGCCTTTGTTAAATTTGTGTATTTTGAGTGTTTAAGTAGTTTTGAAAAAAAAAATCCAAAAAAGACAAAAGTACTAAAAGTGATGGCTTCTATTTAAGCTTTTTAGCTTATTTTTAGCTTATTTAAAAAGCTAATCTCATTTATATAATTTTCTTATGTTCTATTAGTTATAAAATAATTTTAGAAAAAGTCTTATATTTTTCACTGTTCATTTGCTATTTTTCTTAATTTAATTTAGTTTTTAGTAATTAATAAATAGTTTTTAATTAGTAATAATTATTTAAAAAGTATAAAAATATATTTTCTGTTTTAAAATTAGTTTTATATTATTTTTGATTTTTCCAAGTTTAAATTTTATTTTTCTAAGTTAATTTCATAATTATTTGTATTTTAGTATAATTTTAATAATTAAAAGTAATTAGGAAATTAGTAATTAATTAATAATAATTATATAAATAGTATAAAAATTAATTTTAATTTTCTAAAAATTTTCTTTTATCATTAGGATTGTAAAAATGTAATTTTCATATTCGTAGGTATTTTATTTCTATAAAACTCGCCTTTTATTTCGTACATTCACGTAACTTTAATCTGAACGTACGCGTTTTTAATCTTTAAACGTTTTTAAGTATCTAACTTTCACGTAAACATTCATATAGCTTATTTAAGCCATTTCTTCTTATATTCCTTAGTTCAATAAATCACAAACAATTTCTTGTCCAAATTCACCCGATCATAAACCCGTTTGCATACCATCACACCTTGTCGGGAAATAACGACTCGGGGAAATACTGTATTCCATGGAGCATTGACTCTATGCTGTCTGACTTTGTTGATCATTCATTTGGTCAATTTAGGGTGACTGTTTAGAGCTAATCATATTAGCACCAGGAAAGCAACATCAGTAGCATTATACTCATCAGCTTCCAGCGGCCTATCTTTAGACACAGTCTGCCCAACATGATGGGAAAAAAGAACAGGACAGCCGAAGCTATCTGCCCAAAAGAAGCAGTCTTGCCAATTCTTCAGAGAATCAGATGCTTCCATGTAGCATGTGTCATCAAAATGCTTGCCAAAAGACAACCAACCATTCTTCTTCGTCTGTGTATAAAAGTATCGGAATAAGGAAACTGACGGCTCAACCCTACAAACGCGAGAAAGGATCTCAAAATCTGCCCCAAGCGGATGAAGTTGCGAAATATTAATCCTATAATGTGTAAGAATGCTGACGAAAAACTTGGTTAGTGGTAGACGATACTGGGCATGATCGAACAAGCGGGTGCAAACACCTATCTTCCCTTCCGGAGGGAAACGAATAAGAGCACCCCTGTCTGGTCGAATCGGCCGTACCTCGGGCGGAATATGACAATCCTGGCAGACCTTGTCAAACGCATCCTGGGGAAGCTTGCACTTAGCATTACATAATTCAATCATGATGATGAAGGAACTTTTAAAGAAAGAAAAACAGTTGACACCGGAGTAGAAGCGGAAAAAACTAGAAAAATTACGACGGCCGCAGAATAAAATAAAAAGAAAAATACAAATGGTGAAAACCCCTATTTATACCTGTGGTACATTTAAGGGTAGCAACATTAATCAAACGAAATGTGTCAGCGAGCACTCCAAACAAACGGCCGAGATCAACGGTAAAAAGATAAGGATGATAGTTAAGAACGACTTATGCGGTCAAAATGCCCAAAAGGTAAAAGGGCCAGTAATGGCCCACGTTCCCCATGATCTTATCCGCGGACCGCAACTTCATCTAGAGCGGAGTACCAGAATTTAAGTCTAGCAACATTCACCACACGCTACCAAGGCATGCAAGTAATGAACACGCTAGACTGAGGGGACTTGATGACGTATAATACAGATAGCAGGCTTACTGGGCCTAGACCGTATTATACACAATGAGGCTCTGGCCAAATACAACTAGAACACTGGGCTCCGGCCTAATAAACAAAAAAACCCGGCCCCGGCCCAACAAACCGGATATGACAAAAGCCCAAACCACGAGCAAGGCACAATCTGGACATAGAAGGACGTGTACTAACCACTTGAGCGGCACTCCTGAAGTACGCTCATGGACTGGCCCATGGTCCAAAAAGTGATCTACGTTCGCAATCATCGATTAAGCTACGGATCCTTGCCCGACAAGGGTCTCATCTCGCCCACTACAACAATATGCGAAATACTTGGAAACCCTAGCATTTCAACCACCTATAAAAGGTAACCTCAGCACACACTCTCGAGGTATGACTTTCTCACTCGTCCCAATACACAAATATTCCTCTGACGACATGGGTACTTACTCTCACGCAGGAGCTTAATCATGGGGTCCGTCCCCACGATAAGGCTAACGGTTTACCTTTGTTTGTGCAGGAAATACAACCCACTACTTGGATTAGTGCATAAACCACATAGCGGACGATCCACCAAGGACGACCCACATCGAACTAAGTCCAATCCTAACTCATTCACACTTTTTGCATAAACATTACGTATGAAGGATTAATGTTTAATAATTTAATATAAAATGTCGTATTTAATTATTAATTACACAAAACTACTAACGACCGTTAGTAATTAACGGGAATTTACTAACAGATAAAGATAAGGAATGTGGATCAAAAATAGAGAACAAGAGAGTTCTAGAACCCTCTGGGTTGCTATGTACGATCGGCCAAGGGGAAACCCAAGCCCAAACCCTAACTTGTTCCCAAAGCTTTTGTCATCCTATAAATATAAAACCAATGGTTCATTGTTTGGGTAACTTTTATACACACACATAACCATAATTTGGTTTTTCTCCTCTCTTTGCATAGCTCGGCCGAACACCCCCTTTGTTTAGGGTTTTCAGATTTTTTGTTTATCAAAAATCGTTTTGTGTTTTCATTAACTAGCATTAACATTAATCGGTTATAGTGTGTGTGTGTGTGTGTGTACAAGAACGTGGTACAAACACACTATTTTTTGTATCTTGGATTGAATTGAAAAAATGTAAGGGTCAATTCTTATATTCCATATAAACCCTAATTAGGGTTCTTAATTGATAATTGCTAGCTTGGAGTTGCAAGAGATACGCATACGTTTTATTATTCGGTTAATTAATTTACAATTATATTGCTTACACTCCCGGTGTGTTTTAATTAATGATATGTCATGTTATTAAATTCCAACAAGTTACACATTGTTCTATTTCATCTCTAGATTATGTATTTCTTAATAAATAATGGCTAGAATTACTTCTCATCTTTAATTTCTCATTTTAATTATTTTTCTCATTTGATCCCTCCATATATATATTTAGGATCAAATGAAAAGAAATATTAAAATAAAAATGGTGAGAAGAAACCATAATCACACATTTTAGATGCATCTGCAAAAATAGATGCATCTTCTTTTAAAATTCTCTCTCTTGTTTAAAATGTGTGGATAGAAATCCTTCTTATTCTTGTAATTTTAGTTTTTCTTCTTATTTGATCCCTTCCTTATATATGTGTGACCTTTAGGTCTCGTAAATAGTGACTACTATAATTTTGTATGTTTCATCATGCACACAAAATATCTAACACTTTTCAAATATAAAGGTCCAACACAAACTGGATTATCAATTTAAGGGTAGCAGGTCTCTCATCATGTTATGGCTTCTTTATTGTTATCTTTTTAATGATTATTATCTGAATTTTTTTTAATAACCCTGGCATTAATTAATTTCTCAAATATGCTTGATGTAGATTCCAATATTTTTGATTCAATTTGTATGAGTTCATCATTTGAGATGCCTAAGGTGGTTTTTTTTTTCTTTTCTTTTCTTTTTTTTTTTTTTTCTTCGCTAAGTAGTAAGTGGGTCTCATGTCAGTTCACATCTCTTAGCATGTCTTAATAGGAAAAGATCCATATTTCTTCCCTTGTAGATATAGATGAAACAAGAGAAATAAATGGGTCTCACTTAAAAAATAAATAATATTAAATAATTTAGTGGGGTTTAATGGGTCCATGTCCTTAGCTAAAAGAAAAAAGAAACAACACCAAGTATTTTTTTATTGCAGAAGTGTATATAATTATTTAGCGGAAGTTGAAAAAAATAAACTAAAATGCGGTCATTATATCTATATACTAAGCCTTGAGCTTTAGGGCCCCTTTTTTTTTTTGCCAAACCGACCCGTCCAAACCCATAAGAAAAAAAGGGTTATATAAAAAGTCCGCCTCTGTTCACTCCCACTCACACTCCCCGTTAAGTTTTGGGATCCGAAACCTCCACCTCCGAACACCAAAATCCGACGTTGTTGGATGCTTGCCAGATCCGATAACATCAACCCGGTGGCAGCTACAATGGACTGTGAGGGGGTATACAGTGTTATGAACAGTAATATTAATTTTTTATTCCATGTGTGGTTCTCAATTGCCCATGTGTTATGGTTGTGTCTAGAACCCCATTCTCAGCCACATATTGGAGTTAGCTATCCTCATAGAGTGATATATCTGTTTCATTGTGCTGTGTGAAAACGAAAAAAAAACCAGTGTCGTTGTGATAAGGTTTGGATTTGTTATTATGTTTATTTTTTTTCTTTTTTTTTTTCGTGTTAATATGTTGCTGATTTTTTATCTAGGCTTTTGATTGATTCATTTGTGTTTGATTTTACTATTGGCCTTCATCTAAGTAAATTAGGGTTTTCAATTTCTAGGGTTATGCCTTAAGATTTAATATATTTTTTGGTGGTTTTTTAAAGATTTTGTTGATTGTGGAGGTTAATTTAATGCAACACTTTACATGGATAGTCTGTTTTTTTACCTATGGTGAATATATGTTTGGTTGAAGTTAATTGTGTAGGTGCATTTAATACAATAATTTAAGGAACCTGTATGCAAGTAGATTAGGGTTTTCAATTTTGAGGGTATGCGAACACAAATGTAACAAATGTGATTGGTGATTGGGATAAGTAATTAAAAGTGATTTTTTTATATTCACTTGATTATAGTGACATGTAATGTTGGCATTGAGATGTTTTCTGAAAAATATCTAGATTTAGATTGTTATAATGTGATTGTGTAAAGTTCGTATATGAAAGTGTGACTGAATTTGCGCGAGCTTTATGCTATAATGACTAAATTTTATGCCACTACTAGGTAAAGGAGAATTGGTATTGCGTTATTTTCTGAGAATGCTTTAGTTTTATGAAGTTAATCACATACAATAAATAGATCACATGTCTAGAAGAAAATAGGATAATTGACATCAATTGCCTGCCAAGTTGATTAATAGATAATCGCAATTTGAAACTTGAAACTATTTATTCAGAAAATCTTATCATAACTCGAGATAAGAAACTTTATATGCAATCCCAAACATCCCCTAAACCGTAGTGTAATTTAGATGCAAGTTTGTTTGGTAAATATTACGTTTCCCGATATGCTGATTGTTGGACTGATTGTTTTTACTTTGCTTGCATTTTCACGGCCATAACACAATTAGCACATCATGGGATGCTATTTGTACCTTGATTTGGATCTAACGCAACCTGAGGCATATAAGGCGCCGAAAAATCAAGCCAGAAAAACATTTGCAATGTCTAAGGGTAAGTTCACAAAACCATATTTAGCTGCTAGAAATTTGGTGATTTTACAAACATACGGTAATTTTACAGATATTTATCATGGACAAGCGATGCCATAATGGATATCTATCAAAAGAGCTTTAGCTACGTTTTTTTAGTAAATATAGAGATCAACGGTAAGTAGCACTGCAACTGAATATCATGTATCCGTTTTCGCTACAAGTTTCGTAATTTGCCTCTTAAAATATCATATTATTGATAAGATGTCCAAGGTAAAAAAAATGGAATTGTTTACACCAAATTGCATTTCAACAAGACTATGATGTATAGCTTTCCATGCTCATTTCCAGGTACAACGTGAGGCAGAGAGTCTTAAGAAATGGTTAGATGATAAGGAGGCTGAATAACAAAAGTGAGTTTAACGTTTACTCATTATGTTTTGTTGCTTTTGTTTTAGATAGTTTTTTTAGAAGTATATATACGGTACACCATGTACTTGCAGCATCCCATTTTCTTTTTGGAAATGAAGTACTGCAACCATAACAAAAAGAAGCGATTGATAAAACATGTGCCACATCCTTTGGAAAAAGCGTTTCTATAATAAATGAGATAATATTTACTCCTATATTTCATATTTAAGCTTCTTCCATACAAGTTGTCTGTGTTATATGCTTGAAAAGAACCACCATCACATCAGTCATCATCTTGCAAAAATTCATTGCTATTATTACTTTCAGATTCCTAATTGTTAAATTTAAACTCTATCAATAGGATATCTGCATCCAGCATTCCGGCTTATACTTCTCAGGAAAAAATCAACAAGCTACTCGATCTCCAAGAAGAGGCATGTTTTGAAAGTTTTCAATTGTGTTCTTTTTCATTTTTCTTACTATATCGCCTCTTTGAGGTGGCAAATTTGGTGGGCTGAGCGGGTTGGGCGACAGGTCAAAAAGGGTCAGACTAGACCGAACCACGAATACAATGACTCTGCTTTTCTTGAATTTTATCTAATGATGCTTCTCATATGATTTTAAAAGTCTTTGTTGCTACAGTGACTATGATAATTGAAAAATATAAATAAACCAATTTAGGTTTTATGAATTGTGAATTTCCGAACCCGTTTGAGCCATTTTCATTTTTGCTACAAATTTTATACGTTTACCCATTTCTCTGTTAAGTTAAGGTATATGTCATATATCATTTTTTTTTCTTTCCTTTACTGATAAGTTGTCTTTATCATACTAATTACCAGGTGGCGAGCACAAATAGAATCCCGAAGCCAAAACCAAAAAGGTTGAGAAACCCGTGAAGAATAATACTGAGAATCCAAAGGACTAGCGAAAAAGTTCTAGCTCCTCTAAAAATGAAAATAGTGACTCCCAAAAAAAGGAAACAGATGGTGGATCAACACATGATGAGCTTTGATTTAACTAACGATAATATATACAGAAGATGGTGTAAGGTATGCCTTAAATGGTTACAGGACAGGGTATGCACTTCAGCACACACATCCATGCACAAACACATACACTGATGACTAATACAAAATTTGAAGAACAGAAATGCAGACGACCCACATGTCAAGTTACATGATTGGAAAGTTGTAGTTAAAGGTTGACTGTTATTCACATGCATCATATACTCTATTAGAGAGTGGCTTTTGATATAGAACCGGGTTAGATAACTTTTTGCAAAAATATGGCCCTTGAAACTGTTGCTTTCAGAGTTGTTTGGGTCATCCATTGACTACTTCTATATTGTGATTCAGGGTTAATACTGTTGTGCGCATAAGTTGGTTTTTATTTTTTTCCGGTTTAAAAACTTTACCACTGAAGTAACATCTGTTCCAAGGTAATATATATGGTAGCATTAAGAATCCGACTTTAGCACTAATTGTTGCACTTATGGAGTTTCTCTTGGAATTGCTGTTATAACCGGGTTTTTTCAACAATGCTTTATGTCATCAAGTCGCCTAGAGTGGTCGAGCCTCCCACTTGATTGAAAGATCTTTTGGGATGAATGATGGTTTGCAAAAGAATTGATCAATTTGAGCTACTCCTGATACTATGAGGTAAGCACTAAAATAGTGATGTATAGTGACCTGCAACAAAAGCCAAAAGAACCTTTTTGGCTTGGAAGTTGACAAAAAAATGCGTGCTTACGCTAAGATTATGTTATGTGATTTTGGGGTGTTCATATGTTGCATTTTACGGAACTATCAATAATGTAAAAACAACAGTACACTGCAAATGCTTTCGATATTAGTAATACGTCTGCCATGATAAGACAAATAACTACTGTATTAAAACTTTAAGTAATACATCTGCTCACAAACTGTAGAAAAAAAGACTAATGGATCATTAAATCGATTAAAACCCGAGAGGAATCAAGTCTTGACTGAAGATATCAGCCATCAAATGTTTTCATCAATCCATCATAACAGCAAGGGGAAGATGAGATGACCTATGCACTCAATCTTTTGAAGCTCAGTATGTAGTCATATTTTGTTCTTTTAAACATAAGAGGAAAGTCCTTTTGGTTGATTATTCTTTTAGAAATGCGCTTTTCAAAATCAACACTTAAAGGTGTATACAATCTATAAGCTTAATTATGATTTTGAAAGAACGCCCCCGAAATTGAAATCAACTTAAAAGTATCTTCCTTTGACATGTAACTGCACCTTTTACCATGATAAAAAAATTATTCAGACCTCACGCTAACAACCGAAAAACTTTATACAAAAGGTAAATTCTTATAATTAGACATGCCAAAATGGACAATGAACCAACGTTGGTTACCTTTTTTACTGCAACAACCCTTTCCTCTTAGGCTTAAACACTTTATACCAACAATAGTTGTTACAAAAAATATATAGCTATAAGTAAAAAAAAAAAAAAAAAAAAAAAAAAAAAAAAAAAAAAATTGTTACTTGGTCTTAGAGGTGGCGGATTAGGCCAGTGGGTGGGTCAAAACAAATTTAGGTAGAAGCGGGAGTACGAGTTAAAATTGACCAGGTTGACACACATTATTTTCTTTAACATTATAAATAAACACTTTAAACTAAGCAGGTCGATACTTAATAAACACATTATATAGGGAAAATTTCATGCGTTTGGACTTTGATGCACTAAAACTACTTAACTTAATTCTAATTATACTAAACAAAAAACTAAATGTAGCTCAGGATCGACAATAGAGAAAAAGGTGTGTTGAGGGGGTGGTTAAGGGGGTAGGTTCAGTGGGTTGGTTCGGTTGAGCTGCTTATTCTTCGGTAAAGAAGGCTGTTCACCAATAACTTCATGGTCAAAAAATTATTAGTACCTTAGTATTAGGTATTGCAATGAATATTGCAGGTTATGGGGACATGAATGGGGAGAAAATGGATACATAAAAATGCAGAGACGTGTTTTTGAAAAGACGATTAAGATAAGTGTCTGATTGTTAAAAGTCGAAGCCCTTAACAACTTAACCGTGCATTGTTTTTGTCCAGTTTCATGGCACATTTGCTACTTCCGAATCTGATGGTTCCTTTAACTTCTAGGATAAAGATAGCAAACAAAGATTAAAGGTATCTCCATATTTCCTTTGTAATTGTATTGCTTTAGTTTGGAACTTTTATTAAACACTGTTAACATTTTGATATATGACTTGACAAAAAGATGTTACATTCCTTTTAGATATTACGTAAAAGCATAAAACATATTTGAGTGGTTTTCACGTCCATTATTCTTAGTTATGAATGGAGCATTATGATAATTCTCAAATGATATGGCTTTGGTAGATTGCATATGGTTAGTTTCATTGGAACTACCTAATTCTATTTCGATAGTTGACTTGGTGTTTCTTTTTTAACTTTGACGTGGTTAACTACACTATATTAGGTTCGACCCAATAAACCAAATGGATAGATGAAGATATGAACAAACATTATACAAAATTAGGAATTTACCAAAGATAAGGAATAGGGTTTGGTGTTATTATGATTGATATAAGTTTTTAACATGACATGGTTGATTACCAGACAACATTGGCGCATATGACATTACATATAATTCTATACATGTTATTACTATGTATCCCCTTGCATAGGTTTGACCATATGTCGAGAAAATAGTGTTTGAAAAGTCTAATTAGTCTTTTCATGTGGTCATGCAGATTATGACGGTAACCGGTCTGAAAGGAATCATGGATGCTTTGCAAATTATAGTAAGCATCAAGAAGGGCAAGAAAGATCTATGTTTTGTATGAAAGCGCCCATCTTTTGAGGGTCTTAGACAAGAAGAAAGGAATTTTAGACAGGTTAGCAATTATCGATAATCTGGCTTTTCGAGCAAAGTCCACAAGATCATTCAGTCTCCGTACTATAGTGCAAGATTTATGCTCTTAAAATAGAGGTGCCAGATGGATAAACTGGGTAAGGGTCATTTTCTGTATGGGTTGACATTGGGCACGTTGGACAAACTTGAGTTGTTTTGGTCCAAAGTTTGTAATTTTCAGACAGGCTTGGTGGCCGAGTTATTCTTATAAAATCATTTTTTTTCTTCAGACAAGCATATATTATGGTAACACATTTTACAAATCACATGGCCTTTTCTGTTAAAGGAAAGCTTGCCTACAACCAGACCATTTGTTAGCTAATTAAAAAACTACTACATTAGCAATAATGTGACAATCTATACAACAAAAATAGCTCTTTAACAGTAGTATTTACAAAAAAACTAGCACAATCTTGCAGTGTTAGAATATTCTTCCGACCATTTCCAGTTCACAACGCTTGCTAAACGCACTGGAATATGCTTCTTTGGCAAAACACCCCGCGGCAACGCGCGGGTTTCCCACATCGTTTATGCTATTAGTGTTAATGAGAATTTCATTGTTCCATGATTTTACCACTTTACGGTTTGTTAATGAATAGTCGGATGGAATGTTCAAGAAAAAACTACATTTTGTTTTTGCCATAGTGTAAGAATTTTGGATATGGAAGATAATAGGTTTTAGCCTTAGTATTCATTATCATCATAATCATCATCACACTCGGGTGAGTCGTTAAGAAATGATACTCAAAATGTGTTATTTCGTTTCTTGATTTGTTAATTTAAGTTACAAATAATATTTTCTTTCTCATCAATAGTCATATGATATAGCCATATAGGAAATGTGCATATGGAGGTGTTAGATGCAATAGGATCATTTTAGAGGTAAAAGCATATATTAATCGGTTTTCGAGAGTGTTTGTTTCAAAATTTTCACTTGCTTTGATCGAATCGCATTAACAATTGCTCGGTGTTACATTTAATTTGAACTAAAACCAATATATGGTGTAGATTTGTACACATCACGCGTATGATGAAATTTCCTTGAAGCCAAACATGTAGATTTCTTTCATTATCAATTTTTTGTTTTCCGATAAATCTTTATCAACTTTGTTGGCGTTCAATTCGACACTTATTGCAGATAATTATATGTCATAATTTGATGCGGATGTGATAGTAACTGGAAATTTTTATCTCTTTGGGTTCGATTATCATTGATACTAACTAATAGATTTTTATTTTGTTTCCCTTGCTCTATACGCATTTTGTTTCATCCTTCTAACCGAGTCACATTCTTCTACTTGAATATCATCAAGTTACTAGACATGTGCCTTAATATTGGATTTCGTTGTACTATAAAATATACAGATCATATGCATAGTACTTTATGCTAAATTAAAGAGGAAACTGCAAAATACATCCCTGTGGTTTACATATTTTGGCATCTTACATCTCTGTCAAAAACTTCTGGCAATATACATCCCCGTTAGGCAAACGTTTGCCACAATACATCTCTCGTTAACAATGAGGACTAACGGTGCAAATTTTTTCTCCGCTATCTCTTAACGAGACTGAAAATATTACACCGTTAGCCTTCGTTAGCCAAACATTTGCACCGTTAGTCCTCTTTTTGAATTTTTTACCGTTTTTTGTACGTTTTATCCGTTTTTTGTCAGTTTTTTCCCTTTTTTGTACGTTTTATCAGGTTTTTAACGTTTTTATCCGTTTTTTGTACGTTTTATCTATTTTTTGTCAGTTGCTTTCCGTTTTTTGTAGGTTTTATCAATTTTTTAACATTTTTATCCGTTTTTTTGTACGTTTTTATCCGTTTTTTGTATGTTTTATCATTTTTTTAACATTTAATCCGTTTTTTGTCAGTTTTTTTCCATTTTTAGTACGTTTTATCAGTTTTTTAACGTTTTTATCCGTTTTTTGTATGTTTTATCCGTTGTTTGTCAGTTTCTTTCCCTTTTTTTTTTTTTTTTACGTTTTACCAAATTTTTATCAGTTTTTTCCATTTTTTTACGTGTTATCAGTTTTTACGTTTTTTGTACATTTACGTTTAATTCATTTTTGTACGTTTTATCAACTTTTTATAAGTTTTTTTCTATTTTTGAATGTTTTATCAGTTTTTATTTGTTTCTTATACGTATAAAACGTTAAAAAACTGACATAAAAAGGATAAAACGTACAAAAATCGGATAAAACTGATAAAACGTATAAAAAACTGACGAAAAACGAATAAACATACAAAATACGGATAAAAACTTACAAAAAACCAGACAAAATGTAAACAAAACTGACAAAAAATAGATAAAACGTATACAAAATGGATTAAAACATAAAAAAAATAAATAAAAAATAAAAAAAAAACAGATAAAATGCTCAAAAATGAATAAAAACATAAAAAAACTGACAAAAAACTGATAAAAACGTAAAAAAAAACTGATAAAAAACGGATGAAACGTACAAAAATGGATAAAAACGTAAAAAATTTGATAAAACGTACAAAAAACGGAAAACAACTGACAAAAAATAGATAAAACGTACAAAAAACGGATTAAAACATAAAAAAACCGATAAAATGTTCAAAAAATTAATAAATACATAAAAAAACTAACAAAAAATGGATGAAAACGTAAAAAAACTGATAAAATACAGATGAAATGTACAAAAAATGGATAAAACGTAAAAAAAACTGATAAAACGTACAAAAATGGAAAAAAAAAGCTGACAAAAAATGGATAAAACGTACAAAAAACCGATTAAAACAGAAAAAAACTGATAAAACGTACAAAAAACAAAAAAAAAACTAACAAAAAACAGATAAAACGTAAAAAAACGGAAAAAAACTAAAAAAGAGGACTAACGGTGCAAATGTTTGGCTAACGAAGGCTAACGGTATAATATTTTTGTTCTAGTTAAGAGATAACGGAGAAAAAATTTGCACCGTTAGTCCTCATTGTTAACGAGGGATGTATAGTGGCAAACATTTGCCTAACGGGGGATGTATATTGCCAAAAGTTTCTGACAGGGATGTAAGATACCAAAATGTGTAAACCACAGGGATGTATTTTGCATTTTCCTCTAAATTAAAGCTCTTTTTGGAACTTCAATAAGCTATTAAGCACTTTAGAATAAGTGCTTGGTTAAGTTTATTGTATTATGATGATATAATGAATCCATAAGGCTCTAATGTAATCTTTTGCCAAACACCCTCAAAATTTATATATAAATGGCTCCCGGGTAATTCGTATTTTGATTGGTGTTATCTCTTAAGCATGTCATATAGTTTTGAAACTTTGTTGCTAGGTGCTGATAAGGGGTTGGCGGTGGACACTAGAAGGCACGGGAAGGGAAGGATCATGCGCGGGAACACCGCCGCCGCCCTTATGATCACGCACGGGATCCTTCACATGGGTGAAGGTTTCAGGCACGGGAAGAGAGGAACAAAATGTGAACGTTGGGATTTTTGACCGTTTGTAACGTTTCCCTTTTTTTTTTTTCTTTTTTTTTTTTTTTTTTTTGACCGTTGGAACTTGTTAAGAGCAAGAATGTGTTCTATATATAGAGAAACAAATGTAGCACTAGAGAATCACAACAAAAAAAATAACCACAACTGCTAAAAAAATTATACCGAGTGAAAAAAAAAGTATGGAACCTAAAAAAAATAGAGATGCTAGAAAAACCAATCGAGTATCGAGGGGGGTGCAATTCGACCTCGAGTTCAATCACAACCTGGTTACCGCCCCGAAGTTTACGAATTGTCTTCTCAACCACAACCCGGTTACTGCCCCACATTTTATGATCCTCAATCTCCAGCATTTGTCTACACCAAACAACCTCTCCCGCAATTGCCAACTCAATTCGACCCGTTTGAGCCGCGCTATACCCAACAAAAAAGGCGTGAACGGGTAATGAGTGTGTAAATACTCAATATTTTTGTCTCATTTGAACTGCCAAAACATCTAAAAACACTCAAATATATATCATAATACTGAAAATATCCCAGGATTGTATTTTATATGTTTCAGATGCAAAATGTTTAAAAACAAATGAAAAATGAACAAAGTTTGCATAATTGGCAGTTTCAGTCCCTCAACTTTCAAAACTTGTCAAATCTAGTCTCTGGTTATTCAGAAACATAAAAAAATCACCAAAGGTCCTTTTGAATCACAAATAAACATATATAGTCCTTTGGTGTGAAGTTTCACAAAATTACAAGTTTAGTCCCTATATTTTGCAAAATTGACAAAAATGGTCTCTGGGATGTAAAAACTTTGAAAAAATCAATTTTTGTCCTTGTGCTACTCATCTTTGGCAAGAATGGTCCTTGGGTGAAAAGTTTGGTGAAATTACATGTTTGGTCCCTGAAGTTTCAAAGTTTGGCAAAAATGGTCCCTGGGTGTTCAAAAGTGGAAAAATGGGACTATGGTCCTTATACTATTCAACATTGGCAAGAAAAGCCCTTGTGACCACTATTGAGGATGTACATAGCCGGCCCCTCAATTTCAGAAAATTACACTTTTGGTCCTTGTGATTTATACTAATAAAACCAAACGAACCTTTGATATTAAACCAAATCCAAACCAAAGCGTGATCCAGTCCACCCACAAGGCCCACCCTTAATATCAACGGGGTCAAACTTTGACCCTTTGGTCAAACCAGTCAAACCACCACCCTTCTCCCCAACTTGCAGCCATCTCTTCATCACCCCCCACCATCACTGTCCCATCCAACCGCCCAAATCCACTACACACCTAACAAAGACAACTACAATAAATGCACCCCCCTTGTGGTTTAACAGTGCAAATTGCTCTATTTATTTTTGGCGCGAAAAACAATTTAAACGGCTAGGACCAAACACAGAGATCCAATGGCTCAGATGGAAGTGGGAAAGGCTTAGTGGGACCCAATGAGCTCAAGAAAGCAACTATAAAAGAAAGAGGATGCAAGGAGAAGAAACACAGTCACTTAGTATTAGTTTTAAGTTAAAATTTATTGTTAATACAAATATCGTCTAAAAACGTTATTTATATTTTACGATCTTTGCTATGTTTTGTTAACGACAAAATGTAAACTTTAGTTTCTAAGTAAAACATAATCTTAGTTTTAAAGACTTGCATAAACTAGACTTTTGCTACATTTTACATTTCATAAAACACAACACTTTTTATTTCTTAAAATTGAAATGTCACATCACATTTATGGCAAGTTTTGTCAATAGACATTTATGGAAATAAAGTGTGTTTGACTAACTATATGTTGCTTGCAAGTTTTGTGTTTGACTAGGTGTAATGAGATGTGATATTGTTTGGTTTGCAAGATTTATTGCAAAACCAACTGCAAGCCTGGCGGAACCCTGGGGGTACACGGGCGGAACCCATCTGAGGGTTCCGCCGTATCCGCCGGGCCTGCAGAAGGCTTTGCTGTAAATACTAAGCCACAAGTTGATTTTTGGCTTATCACTCTACATCATATTTTACATACATTCATTCATTCTTTCATCTAACCCTTTGACATTTCATATGTGAAGTTTCTTTTTGTAGCAAAGAGATTCACGAGTTCATAAAAAGTTACAAGTATTCAACACAATGTTGCAAGACTTGTTAGCTTAGCATTGTGTAGACTTGTATAGTTTACACTTCATTTTATTGTGTATTTTCAGAAGTGATCGGTTAGTATTTTAGTCCTTAAAATACAAAGTGTATCGGGAGTAGTTGTACCCTTGTAAAAGAACTAACGGGAGTGGTTGTACCCTTGGTGAAGAACTCGACATCTAGCTTAGTGTCGGTAAAAGTATATGCGACGTGTAAGGTTTTCTCCGCCGGTGAAAGGAGCTTGTTGACTAGTGAAAGAAACTCTCGAGTTGGATACTCGGGGCGTGGACGTAGGGCAAGGAAAAAGAGTTCTTGTAGCCAAACTATGATAAATACTTGTGTTTTGGTTTGATCGTTTCTTTCATTTACTTGCATGTTATATATTGTGTTTGTGTATATATCTTTGATCAAACGGAAAGTTTCAAAGCTAACTAAACAAGTTAAAAAGATTTTAAACGGTAAACTATTCAACCCCCTTCTAGTTTTCCACAATTGGTATCAGAGCTACGTTACTCAAGCTTTTAAAATATATTGTGTTTTAAAACTAGAAACGATCCATGGATTTTGAAAATTACAAAGAAGGGCAATCTATGCAAAGACCACCACTTTTTGAAGCAAATGGTTTTATATATTGGAAAAACCATTTTGAAACCTACGTGAAATCTAAAGATATAGATTTATGGTATATAATCATTGATGGTGATAATATAATTACTAATATTAAAGATGATGATCAAAAGAAATTGATTGGTAAAAATAATGATGCTAAAATGATGCTTTACAATGCTTTGCCTAAGAAAGAATATGAAAGAGTCTTTATGTGTAAAACCGCCAAAGATATTTGGCAATCTTTAATTGTCACTCATCAAGGAAACTCACAAGGTAAAGATAACAAAATTGATCTTCTTGTTCAAGAATATGAACAATTTGTTATTTCCGAAGATGAGATTATTGATAATGCTTTTGCTAGGTTTAACACTATTATTACTTCACTTAAAGCACTTGATGAATCTTTTTGTAGTAAGAACTTTGTCAGGAAATTTCTTAGAGCACTCCATCCGAAGTGGAGAGCAAAAGTGACGGCAATTGAAGAATCCAAAGATCTTTCAAGCATGTCACTTGACGAGCTAATTGGAAACCTCAAAGTTCATGAAATAGTAATGGAAAAAGATTCGGAACTAGTTAGAGGCAAGAAAGAAAAAGTTAGGTCCATTGCCTTGAAAGCTAGAGTCCAATCAAGTGATGATGAAGAATCTACTTCGGATAGTGATGATGAGGAATATGCTATGGCCGTTGGAGACTTCAAGAAGTTCTTTCGTAGAAGAGGGAAGTTTGTAAGGCAACCTAAAGATGACAAGAAAACTTTCCGAAAAGATCGTGATGATAGGAAAGGAAAGTTTGAAAGAAAATGCTATAGGTGTGGAGACACAAGTCACCTTGTAGGAGAATGTCCAAAACCACCCAAGAGCAAACCTCAACAAGCTTTTGTGGGTGGTGCTTGGAGTGATTATGAAGGAGATGACGATGAGCCAAAGAATGATGATATTGCTCTCATGGCTCACAACTCAAATAAGGTATTCTCCGACTCATCTTACTCCTCTATTGATGATGACACTTTACAAAAAGAATATAACAAACTTTGTGAATTGAGCTTAAAAATCATAAACAAAAATAAATTTTTGAAAACTAAAAAGGAGTTTTTAGAAAATGAAGTTTATGAGTTAAAAGAAAAAGCTAAGAGATTAGAAAAGAGTAAAGGTATTGACACATCTTGCAAATCATGTGAAGAGCTTAAACTAGAAGTTGAGAAACTTAAAATTACTCAAAATGATCTAATAAAACAAACCACAAAGTTTAAGAAGTTTGAAAAGAGCATTTCTTGTGCGGATGAAATTATGAAACTTCAAAAGTCACCCTTTGATGAAACAGGACTAGGATTTATGAAAATAGAAACTTCAAAGGGTCAAACGAAACAAGAAAAGAATGCACAAGAAACTAACAAAACTGCTACAGCAGCCAGCGGATCAGACGGAACCCAATCCAGGGTTCCGCCCGTTGGACCCGAAGGTTCCGCCAGGTCTGCTGCAGCAGGAACTCCATCCACATCGGATCGTTCAAAATTTGTTAAAGTTACGTATAAAAATGGAACAAAACCTGCTTTTAAAACTGAAGTAGGACTAAGTAAAAATGAATTTAGAGCTAAGACTACTCAACCAAGACCTAAGACTCCAATTCCCAAACGCTCCTTTCCAAAGAGCAACTTCAATGCTCGACCAAATTACAAACATGTTTGGAACCAAAACACTCTTGGACATTACCAAACTCCAAATTACATGTCATGGAACCCTTATGTTCTATTTTCATACTTGGAACAAGTTAATGGTATGCTTAACCAAAATGGACCCATGAGAAATAGGGGACCAAATGTTTGAGTGTTTTTCATAAAATAGGTGTGCCTCAAAGTTTGTTTGGAACCGGATGAATGGATTAAAGATAGTGGTTGTTCAAGGCACATGACGGGTAACAAAAGCCTCTTCACTACTTATCACAAATGTGACGGAGGTAATGTTACGTTTGGTAGTAAAGCTAAGAGCAAAATCATCAGAAAAGGTACAATCTCTCATGACTCCCTTTTTATAGATGATGTAGCTCATGTTGATAACTTAGGTTTTAATCTCCTTAGTATTAGTCAACTTTTTCGTAATAAGTATAATGTCCTTTTTAGTGAAAACGGAAGTAAAATACTTAAAGATGGTATAACCATAGCCAAAGGTGTCCTTAAGAACAACGTATACGTCATGAAGATGGATCCAACATCTAGAGACAAACTTTGTCTTACCTCATTAGATGAATCTTCAACCTTATGGCATAGACGTTTAAGACACGCTAACATGAGACTAATCCAAAACCTCTCCTCCAAAGACTTAGTTCGAAACCTACCTAAGTTGAAATATGACCAACACTTTTGTGATGCTTGCAAAGTCGGTAAACAAGTCCATAGTAGCCATAAGGCTAAAAACTTGGTTTCTACATCTAGGTTTCTATAACTTTTGCATATGGATTTATTTGGTCCATCTGCTATACAAAGTTATGGAGGTAACTTCTACACTTTGGTCATAGTTGATGATTACTCAAGATATACTTGGACAAAATTTTTGAAAAGTAAAAATGAAGCTTTTGATAAATTTGAGATTCTAAGTAAGAAAATCCAAAATCAAGTAGGGTCTAATATTGTGTCTATTAGAATGGATTACGGTCGTGAATTTGATAATGAATTTCAATTTGGAAACTTTTGTGATATTAATGGTATTACTCATAACTTTTCGGCTCCACGTACTCCTCAATCTAATGGTGTAGTAGAACGTAAAAACCGGACATTGCAAGAGATGAGTAGAACAATGCTTAATGAACAAAACATTCCACAAAAGTTTTGGTGTAATGTCGTTGACACATCAACATACATTTTAAATCGAGTCTTAATTAGACCATTTTTGAATAAAACTCCTTATGAACTATATAAAGGTAAAAAGCCTACATTAGGATACTTTAGAGTGTTTGGGAGTAAATATTTCATTCTTAACACCAAGGATTATGTCACCAAATTTGACCCAAAGTCTTATGAAGGTGTATTTCTTTGATATTCACAAAATAGTAAAGCTTACATCGTTTTGAACAAAGAAACCTTAAGAGTCGAGGAATCGTTGAATGTAACATTTAACGAGAGTCCACCTCCCTCTAAGACATCACATTTGGTAGATGATGACTTAGTTGAAAGCCATGCAATAGAAAGTCAAGAGATTTTAGGTAATGACAAAGAAGATGAACTATTAAACAAAGAACTTGTCAATGTCAAAGAATCTAAAAGCCATCCATTAGATGGTGCCATAAGCAACATTAACGAAAGAACACTAAGGTCAAAAGTTCAAAATGAAAGCAACTACTTTTGTTTCGTGTCAACCATTGAACCTAAAAACATTAATGAAGCCATTAAAGATGAGTCTTGGGTAATTACAATGCAAGAAGAGTTAAACCAATTTGTTAGGAATGATGTATGGACATTAGTTCCTCAACCAAAGAGTCAAACTATAATTGGAACAAAATGGGTCTTTTGTAATAAAATGGACGAAAATGGAATTGTGTCTAGAAACAAAGCTAGGCTAGTTGCACAAGGATATAACCAACAAGAAGGCATTGACTACGATGAAACTTTTGCTCCGGTTGCTAAGCTCGAGTCAATTAGAATCTTACTTGCATATGCATGTGCACACAATTTTAAACTCTTTCAAATGGATGTCAAAAGTGCATTTCTAAACGGAGTCATAAATGAAGAAGTGTATGTTGCTCAACCACCTGGCTTCATCGATTTTGAAAAACCAAATCATGTTTACAAACTTAAAAAGGCTCTTTACGGACTTAATCAAGCTCCAAAAGCATGGTATGATCGACTTAAAACCTTCCTAGTTGACCATAAGTATACCATGGGCTTAGTTGATAATACTCTCTTTACTAAGAAGAAAGATTCACATATTATCATAGTCCAAATCTATGTTGATGACATTATATTCGGTTCAACATGTCAAGAATTATGTGTGGATTTCTCAAAAATTATGCATGACGAGTTTGAAATGAGTATGATGGGAGAACTCAACTTTTTCCTAGGACTCCAAATTAAACAACTAGAAGATAGTATCTTCTTTAACCAATCTAAATATATTAAGGACATGCTTAAGAAATTTGGATTAGAAGATTCGAAACCAATCAAAACTCCCATGTCCACGGAAACTAAACTCACCAAGGATGAGGAAAGTGAATCTGTAGATAGCACTAAATATAGAGGTATGATTGGTAGTCTACTTTACCTAACGGCTAGTAGACCCGGCATTATGTTTAGTGTTTGTCTATGTGCTCGTTTTCAAGAAAATCCTAAGACTACCCATCTCGAAGCCGTTAAAAGGATTTTTAGGTATATTAAGGGCACTACACATTTAGGTTTATGGTATCCCAAAAGAACGGGAATAGACACCATAGTGTATACCGACTCGGATCATGCCGGTGACTATGTCGATAGAAAAAGTACAAGTGGTATTTATACTTTTGTTAGACATTATCTCACCTCATGGTTCTCTAAGAAGCAAACGGCTCTTGCTATCTCCACAACGGAAGCCGAGTACGTTTCGGCCGGAAAGGCATGTCAACAAGATCTTTGGATGAAGCAAGCTCTTGTCGACTACGGAATTCAACTCAACGACATCACAATTCTTTGTGACAACAAAGGTACCATTGATCTCAGCAAAAACCCGGTTCAACATGCTCGTACCAAAAATATTGAAATCCGTCATAATTTCCTTCGTGACAACGTTCAAAAAGGAAATATCTCAATTGAGAAAGTTTCTTCCGAAGACAACATAGCCGACATTCTCACGAAACCCCTTAAACGTGAACCTTTTAACCTTCTTAGGCTAGGCTTATGTGACATTTCAAAAATTTCCTGTCATTAATCTTAATATTATTTAACTATTCTATTTTTAAATAATTAACTTTATCGAAAGTTATCCGCGTTTCATCATAACACGTTCAATTCATTCAACCACGATTAGACTACGTCCATTCTACACTTTTTTTATGCATCATTATTTCCTTACAATCCTATTTTAAAAGTCCTATTTTACTTTTTCTAATTTTTACGTAAACCTTGCACCTTCTACGTTTTGTGCGATTTAAATTTACGTTTTAAGGTTTTAACAACATGAACTAACCCTAGACTATGATAAGTTTACATATTTTATGCCTTTTAACCTATTTTATGTTTACAAGTGAGTCTTATACTTATCGTTTCAATTTTATAGTTTACGTCACTTTTATCAAAAACTGGTGTCACCAAACGCGTTTTCAACTCACGGTTTCAGTTTTAACGATGTTTAAACCCTTCGATGATCTCACCACTCATCTAAAATACTTAAATAGGTTATGTTAATAAGTTTTAATATTTTTATAAGTTTTGTATTTTTATGTTATCCGGTTTTACGTTTCACGTCTTAAAAACTTTACGTTTTCAATTACCATGACCAAACTACACACTACAACACACTAATAATCAAATTTATCATACAAAAACCCACTAACCACATGATGTGGCTGGTTTTTGGTCTCACCAAGGCCACTTGACTTGGTAAGAAGACCTCTTGCATTGTGTGATGACACTTAAACTCCACTATCTCAAAACCATTTAACATAAACCCATTACCCCTCATTTCTACATGCAAAACCACTCATTTTCTCTCATCTTCTCACCATGAACGACCAAGAACAGATTTAAATCACCTATTTCATCAAAATTTTCACTAAATTATTGATCATTGATTAAAGATCTTGAAGCTCTAGTCTTATTCTTGGTTTATATTGATCATTCCTTGGATAAAGTTGAAGACATCAAGGGTTATTTTGAAATGGTTTTATTGGTAATTACTCTAAGGTTTTCAAGGGTTTAATGGCTGTGATATTAAGGTTTTACAAAGGGTTTTTGGTGGATAAAAATTTGGTTGTCATGGGGTAAAGAAAGGTGCAAGTATTGTTGGGTTAATATAGGATTAGTGTTCTTGTTCTTGTTGTTCCTTCTTATTCTTCATCCTTGTAAGAAAACTAATCACTCCCTTTTCATTTTCATTTCATTTCAGTACTGTAAATATGATATTACTTGATGTATTTGTATAGTATATAAATTATTATGCTTGGTTAAGCTTGGTACATAGGCTAAATCACTATAAAATCACTAAAGGACTAGACATCCAACTGTGATTCTGAATCAGGGGCAAAGATGGAATAAACTGATCTAATCAGTAAACATTTGACATAAACTAAAAATATGTAGTTGTAGCCCTATGTCTTTTGGTCATTTTGACGGGTATTTCATCGAATAACTCAATACGATGATTAAACTAGAAATATTTTGGTAAAACATGTACTATTCAGAGTAATAGTTTTGAAACATGTACTATTTTAGATAACATCTTAACTTAAACGTAGCCGAAAATGGGGGATTAATTGGACTTATAAAACTCTAGATATCGCATTTTTCGCGGGACTGTTGTAATCTTGAAAACTGTTGGACTAAATAGTATGGACAAATTGATAATTTCACTAATGTTATGTAATTTTTTACTTAGTGGGACCCACAAAACTTGTTAGTACAGATGAATACATTTCCAAAGATAAGAGGAACTTAATTTTTTGACTTATGGTTTAAGAGTAATGAATTTTCTAAGATGAACAAACTATAAATATTCTAACAGCTTTGATATTAAAAAGTATAAAATGGTTAACACTTTATATAATTGGACCAAATTGAAATCTTAATAATTATTTAGAAATTATGTACCAAGCATAATTGACATTATAATTTATATAATGTATAAACATTATTGCATCATCTTCGTTAGTAACTAAGACAACGTATATATGTTTAGGTTCTTCGTAGAGCTTCGCGGCTATCTTTCTTCACTTGCTTGTTCCTTGCTATTTCCTTTGTTCACGGTGAGTTCATAGCCCCGCCTTTACTCATTTAAATGTTTTATAAACCTCGCGAGGGGGATACATGCTAGTTTTTGCAAATTGAATACAAGTAGCTTTTTGTATGATAGACCCGATTGTATGATTTATGGACATCTGACATTGAGTATTCTTGCTTAAGTCCCCATCATGAACCGTTAATTTTGTGTGAATGCTAGTATTATAAATATGCATATTTGGCATGACAAGCCTGTCCGGGTGAGTAGCGCTCATTTGACATCTGTGGCTCAAACGGACATATAATATTGAGAATTTAGGGTAATTGGCAAGATTACCCTTGTGTGGGGCATCATTTAGACATAGTCAAGGTTCGGTTTCGTGAGCTCAATGCTGTAACTCTTATTTCCCGACATGTATTTGTTATATGTCTTTTATAATGAATTATACTTGTATTCAACTGATTATATATTAAACTCTATTAATTCACTCAACTTTATGTTGACATTTTAGCATGTATTTTCTCAGGTATTATTTGCTAGCTGAGCATTGGGAGCAATCGGAGTCGCGTGGATATCAAATATTGAAAGACTTGTTTTCTACACATTCGATAACTTTTTATTTTTTAAATATGCAAATGAGTCATGTTTGAACTCTTGAAACTTAAAGTTTTGAATAGAAATTGTTGGGACCTTTGTACTCTGATTTATCAAATCGAATGTGACATTTTATTAAACGTCTCTTTTGAGGTCGTTTTATGTAACTTGTTTTTATGAATTATGAAGTGACACCCAAATTGGTATTCCGCTGCGTTGTAAATTTTGGGGGTGTCACAGAATGGCATCAGAGCATTAGTTATAGCGAATTAGGTCGTTTTCAAAACCTAAACTATAACTGATTTTCGAATTTTTTTTTAAGTCTTTCACCATTGTTCGATATCCGCGTACGCTTGCTCCCAGGTAACTTATATGCTCTATTTTGCATCCATACTTATATTAGATGAATAATGAGTATATCCCCTAGTCATGATTTCGCTCTCTCATGTCTATCTTATGATGTCATATTATTTACTTTATATCGGTCGGTTATTTATACGCTGACCACTCCGATTATCGTGTACTTCGTGTTTTCTTATTTTCTCCCTCGAATGTCGATACTAGTATGTGTTACTCTCTTCTCAAATTCTTACGCATTTGTATAGTACTATGATATGTATTAATGAGTTCGTTTACTTTAACCTTTTATGAACGATGCGGTGATCTCTGAAACATTTTCGCTACTTTACTTTATTTCCTTTTGATGATATTGTCATTCGGTGTGCTTTTTCAATTCCACTAGTTATTTTATTTTTCAATTCTGAGTGTGAACATTCTTCTTATGCATTTGAATTGCGTATGTTATTTTCGTTATTCATTGTTTTGAAAATCTTCCAATTTATGGAGTACGACCTTAACTTTTCATCTCGGATCGTGCCATCCTTTGGCACTTAACTTTGGGAATGCAATTGACTAATGTCATATTATTATTTTCGTTACTTCTTCTTTTGATTTTGATGAATCATGTCGTTATTTAGGCATCCTTTTATATATTGTAGCACTTGATCTTGTTGTGTATTTTTTTTTTGTGATGGACATACTTAAGTAGGATGATTTATTACGTCTTATTGAAATGAATTGGGACGCTTCTTCATTTGAATAAGGAAATTATAAACCGCCGAACCATAAATCCATAAATCTTCGTGTACATGGATTGGGACGCCTCTTTATGTAAGTGATGAGTTATGAATGAGTGGGCTTATGTGTATCCACCATAGCGTGTGTACAAATCATTCTTTGGGCTATGAACTCCTCTCGACTCGTAATTTGTTATGTGGATTTTTCCGATTTTGTATCGACCATCGCGAGCTTGATAAGCTAATAATAATGACTATTATCCGCTTCCACGAATTGACGACTTGATAAATTCATTCTCTCCCATTGTCTTATCGCCAACACTTTTATTCAATCCTTTCCTTTAAGGACCCTCACGACATTCAATTCATCCCCTTATACAATCGCTTACACATTAGGTGATTTCTATCACTTATTCTATCTTCGTTGCTATCTTGTTACCTAGTCAAAATCCCGAGCACGAAATGCATTATGCACCTCCATGGGCTTCTATAAAATTTTTATACATCTTTATAAAAATTTTACAAATATTTCACAAGTGTTTAAATTAGCAAAATGACCTTCTTAAGTTAAAGAGTCGGTTCTAACCACCCTCTTTTATAAAAATCATAACAAATATTTATAATCATGCCCTATATTTCAAATTACACTTTTTATATATCATATTTTAATCACGTCTTGAGGATATGACTGATTTAAACTTCGTTTCATCTAATGATTCCTAAAAATTTGAAAATAGACATTCTACAATCACAACCATAAACCCGAGTTTCAACATGGTTTTTATACATGCTCCCATCCCAAAAATCTTTAAAAAGACCAAAAATGATTAAGAAGAACTGAGCGCCGGGACGTCGCTCTCTTAAGGGGTACGTGCTGTGACATTTCAAAAATTTCATGTCATTAATCTTAATATTATTTAACTATTCTATTTTTAAATAATTAACTTTGTCGAAAGTTATCCGCGTTTCATCATAACACGTTCAATTCATTCAACCACGATTAGACTACGTCCATTCTACACTTTTTTTATGCATCATTGTTTCCTTACAATCCTATTTTAAAAGTCCTAATTTACTTTTTCTAATTTTTACGTAAACCTTGCACCTTTTACGTTTTGTGCGATTTAAATTTACGTTTTAAGGTTTTAACAACATGAACCAACCCTAGACTATGATAAGTTTACATATTTTATGCATTTTAACCTATTTCATGTTTACAAGTGAGTCTTATACTTATCGTTTCAATTTTATAGTTTACGTTACTTTTATCAAAAACTGGTGTCACCAAACACGTTTTCAACTCACGGTTTCATTTTTAACGATGTTTAAACCCTTCGATGATCTCACCACTCATCTAAAATACTTAAATGTGTTATGTTAATAAGTTTTAATATTTTTATAAGTTTTGTATTTTTACGTTACCCGGTTTTATGTTTCACGTCTTAAAAACTTTATGTTTTCAATTACCGTGACCAAACTACACACTACAACACACTAATAAGCAAATTTATCACACAAAAACCCACTAACCACATGATGTGGCTGGTTTTTGGTCTCACCAAGGCCACTTGACTTGGTAAGAAGACCTCTTGCATTGTGTGATGACACTTAAACTCCACTATCTCAAAACCATTTAACATAAACCCATTACCCCTCATTTCTACATGCAAAACCACTCATTTTCTCTCATCTTCTCACCATGAACGACCAAGAACAGATCTAAATCACCTATTTCATCAAAATTTTCACTAAATTATTGATCATTGATTAATAATCTTGAAGCTCTAGTCTTATTCTTGGTTTATATTGATCATTCCTTGGATAAAGTTGAAGACATCAAGGGTTATTTTGAAATAGTTTTATTGGTAATTACTCTAAGGTTTTCAAGGTTTTCAAGGGTTTAATGGCTATGATATTAAGGTTTTACAAAGGGTTTTTGGTGGATAAAAATTTGGTTGTCATGGGGTAAAGAAAGGTGCAAGTATTGTTGGGTTAATATAGGATTAGTGTTCTTGTTCTTGTTGTTCCTTCTTGTTCTTCATCCTTGTAAGAAAACCAATCACTCCCTTTTCATTTTCATTTCATTTCACTACTGTAAATATGATATTACTTGATGTATTTGTTTAGTATATAAATTATTATGCTTGGTTAGACTTGGGACATAGGCTAAATCACTATAAAATCACTAAAGGACTAGACATGCAACTGTGATTCTGAATCAGGGGAAAGATGGAATAAACTGACCTAATCAATAAACATTTGACATAAACTAAAAATATGTAGTTGTAGCCCTATGTCTTTTGGTCATTTTGACGGGTATTTCATCAAATAACTCAATACGATGATTAAACTAGAAATATTTTGGTGAAACATGTACTATTCTGAGTAACAGTTTTGAAACGTATAAAAGTGATATTTTTTGTGAATAACCAATTGTCACTCAAAACATAAAAGTTTTAGATAACATCTTAACTTAAACGTAGCCGAAAATGGGGGATTAATTGGACTTATAAAACTCTAGATATCGCATTTTTGGCGGGACTGTTGTAATCTTGAAAACTGTTGGACTGAATAGTATGGACAAATTGATAATTTCACTAATCTTATGTAATTTTTTACTTAGTGGGACCCCCAAAACTTGTTAGTAAAGATGAATACCTTTCCAAAGATATAAGGAACTTAATTTTTTGACTTATGGTTTAAGAGTAATGAATTTTCTAAGATGAACAAACTATAAATTTTCTTACAGCTTTGATATTAAAAAGTATAAAAAGGTTAACACTTTATATAATTGGACCAAATTGAAATCTTGATAATTATTTAGAAATTATGTACCAAGCATAATTGACATTATAATTTATATAATGTATAAACATTATTGCATCATCTTCGTTAGTAACTAAGACAACGTATATATGTTTAGGTTCTTCGTAGAGCTTCACGGCTATCTTTCTTCGCTTGCTTGTTCCTTGCTATTTCCTTTGTTCACGGTGAGTTCATAGCCTCACCTTTACTCATTTAAATGTTTTATAAACCTCGCGAGGGGGATACATGCTAGTTTTTGCAAATTGAATACAAGTAGCTTTTTGTATGATAGACCCGATTGTATGATTTATGGACATCTGACATTGAGTATTCTTGCTTAAGTCCCCATCATGAACCGTTAATTTTGTGTGAACGCTAGTATTATAAATATGCATATTTGGCTTGACAAGCCTGTCCGGGTGAGTAGCGCTCATTTGACATCTTTGGGTCAAACGGACATATAATATTGAGAATTTAGGGTAATTGGCAAGATTACCCTTGTGCGGGGCATCATTTAGACATAGTCAAGGTTCAGTTTCGTGAACTCAATGCTGTAAACCTTATTTCCCGACATGTATTTGTTATATGTCTTTTATAATGAATTATACTTGTATTCAACTGATTATATATTAAACTCTATGAATTCACTCAATTTTATGTTGACATTTTAGCATGTATTTTCTCAGGTAATATTTGCTAGCTGAGCATTAGGAGCAATCTAAGTCGCGTGGATATCAAATATTGAAAGACTTGTTTTCTATACATTCGATAACTTTTTATTTTTTAAATATGCAAATGAGTCATGTTTGAACTCTTGAAACTTAAAGTTTTGAATAGAAATTGTTGGGACCTTTGTTCCCTGATTTATCAAATCGAATGTGACATTTTATTAAACGTCTCTTTTGAGGTCGTTTTATGTAACTTGTTTTTATGAATTATGAAGTGACACCCAAATTGATATTCCGATGCGTTGTAAATTTTGGGGGTGTCACAGCTTAGGACTCATGGAACCTACATTGTAGTTCTGGACATTAGACAAAAATCACAAAAATCAAAACAAATCCATAACTCTTTTTCTCAGCAGGGTCGGCGGAACCCTCAGACATAACGGAAGGAACCCATCTCAGGGGTCCGCCGTATCCGCCGACCTGCAGAATGAATATTTTTGTTTATATTAAACCAAACACCCATTATCTCATACCACCACTTCCAAACTGTTACTATTCACTTTACCATCCATCCATACCTACGATTTCTTGGTCTTCCTTTCACTCACATTGCAAATCAATCATCATTGTAAGTATTCTAAACCTGATTACAATCCTGATCTGAGTCTAGGAATTCTATTTTTGCACAAAAAAAAAAAAAAAAAAAAAAAAAAAAAAAAAAAAAAAACTTGGGGGTGTGCATTAAACTTGAGAAACTCATGCATAAAATTAGGTGTTTAACAAAACTAATCATGTTCCCCATAGTTAGGAATTGCATTCTTACTTAGTGTAAACATGTTTGCTAAAACACCCCATAACAAATTTTTCCAAAAATTTCTCACAAATAGGACAAATATTTTTTCGTCTCACATTGAGAATACAAAATCAAAACGTTATGTTTAAAACATCACTTGCATAATGTCTCTTGAATGCTAAAGGGAATACATAACCAATATGTATTTTCAGGTACATTCAAATGAAGCTACATTGAAATAGGAGCGTTTGGGTTATCTTTTGTGTTATAACAAAACTTGCAAGATAACCGCACCTCCACATTGTTTTCATATAGGCACACACTAGAACATCCACATTATAATACTAGTTTACTTAAACTAAAATATGAAATTTTGTTGTTCTAGGAATCATCGTGTCTCCTCTAACCCACTACGACCACAAGGACACTATTAAGTACCTACCAAAACACCACAAAACCAAAGGCCTTACCCTAAACCAAGTCAATGTTTTCAAAGCCTTAGAAAAACACTATGTCCATGAGGGTAGAACCATTAACCCGTCCTTCCTAGAAGGTACAAACCTTTACACCGAATTTGCCACAATCAACTTTGAGTGTCTTTTGGAAATCAACGAGCCTATTTGTCCTAGGTTCATTTTGGAATTCTATGCATCCGCCGTCCTCTCCACGGATGATTATGGTCAAATGTCTATCAACTTTAGGGCTAGTGGTCATCAATACTCCTTCACTCTTGAGGAGTTTGCTCAAATCCTAGGTGTCCCAAACCGTGGTACTTGCATCTATTCCGACTTGCACTCCCTCTCAACTCTTGACAACCTCCATGATCGCATCCATCCTTATGACACACCTCTTGTATCAAAAGATGTACTCCGTGACCACCTCTTTGTTAGGAGAACCCGTTCCAAAAATGAGGTCGATAAGGACCCATATGGAATGGAAATGAATGAACTCAAGCCCAATTCAAGAAATGGGAGGAAGTCCTTAGAGCAAATGTCATTAGCACCATAGGAAATCGAGATCATATCAACCTTTGCCTTTGCTACATGCTCTACTCTTTGTCCGTTAGGCAACCCTTCAATCTTGCCTACTACATGGCCAAGAGAATGACCGACATTCCCGTGCATGGCACAACGGCTATGCCGTATGGAATGCTCTTGACCCGTCTCTTTAGGTTCATCTCACCCATTTCACCAACTCCAAATGGTCTTCGTCTTGACTACTCTCTCATTCCACACACCTTTGTCCCACTAAGTGATAAGAGAGTGTACAAAGCCCAAGGAAAACGTCCACATCCTCCTACCTCCTCATCGTCTTCCTCAATGAGTGAAGATGACTCTTTTCCCAACTCTAGGCTCCCACCTCTCGAATACCTATCCCAACTACCGGATATACCAAATGAGTCGGCGGAGTTCAAGTAAACAAAGGGGATGTTTAAGAATCTTGGAAGATTCCTTGGAAAGCTCAAGAACCAGATTGACCGTCAATGAGTGCGGGTGTGTAGGAGTGTTTGGCACTAGGTGCTATTTGAACAAATTTGGTCATTTAAACAATGTTTGTGATGTACTTGTGTGTTGGTACAATGTTTGATACTACTTGGAACATGTATTATCTAACTTTGATGCAGGTAGACAACTTTTGGCAAGTTGTCAAATTTTCATGTTTATGAAATTTTTACTAAGTATAGTGAAATTCTCGACCTCAAGGTCAAAGTCCTATGATATGTGTGTTTACGTGTCTAATTTTTGCATTGCCTAACCAAAAATGCATTATCTTTTTGGTTTTAGGAGTTTTCGAAAATTTTGAAAATCATCTCGCGAGTCAAAATCGCGGACTGCCAATTTTTTCAGCACTGGCGGATCTGGCAGTACCCAAAATTGGGTTCCGCTAGTGTATTTTCTGGGCAACCCAGAAATGGCCCGACGGACCACGCGGAACCCTCAAACGGGTTCCGCCTGTGTATCCTGAGGGTTCCACCAGTTTCCTGCAGAAATTTTGTTTTTGTTTTCAACATCCAAACACGAAAATACAATCCATTTAGATAGAAACCAATTTCCTGCAATGTGTTTAGCACAATAGGGTACCTCCCATCCCTTATAACTCAAACAAAACCATTTCCCGCCAAAATTCAAAAATACCCATAACAACCCCAAGGAACCTTCACACATAAAGGAAGGAACCCTTCCAAAGGTTTCTTTAAATCCCTGAGATTTATCCTTCAACAAATTTACCAAAACCACTAAGCATTTAATGCAAACCTTGTCTTCTCACTTCACCATTTTCATTGGATTGACTTCCATGATATGACAACCCACAATTAGTTTTCCAAATCATTAGGAACCTCCATTTTTGTATGGACTAACATCAAATCCAAACACTCCTTCCCACAATCCTTCATCACTATAAATTAAACCATCCTAAACACTATCAAATCACACCTTCTTCATCACAATTTCTTAACTTCTAAACCATTTTTAACCATGACCAAGTCAACAATCACTTCTCAACCATCACGCCCCATCTGGAAAACCGCCCGGATAAGTGTAAAACCACTATGGTCTAACCAATCCATCAACCTAAGCTCCTCATCTTCGGATGAATTCACCTCACCTATAAAAAATGAACACTTTTTGAACCTTGCATCTCCATCACCATCACCCAATGAACCCAATGAGCTCACTCCACCACCTACTAAATCACCCATTGACTCAACTCCACCAAGTGCTCCAACCCAACCATCCAAAACTCCATCACCATCACCATTACCCAAACTTGAACCTATGGAGTTATTTGGGTCTCCTCCAACATCACCACACCCTTTTATCCAAGATCTAAATGATCTTCCACCAAGACCTTCACAACCACCACCTTTTTCACCAAGGTCAATTCTTGACCAAAATGAGCATTTTAACCACACCCAACCACCACAACAAGTGTAACCCAAACCATTGTTGTTTCACCCCATCTACCATGACATCCATGGTCCTCTTTATGGAGAACCAAACTTTGAAAACCATGATCACCCAACTCCACCACATTCTCAAGCCCAAACCTTTGAGTCTTTCTTTCCTTCATATGAGGAAATCCAAAGCATGGTTGAGAATCACCTCCATCAAGCAATGGAATTTCAAGCCACCTTGCTTGACTCAATACCAAACCCATCCTCTACCCAAGAAACAAAAACCAACGAACCCTCAAACCAAGAAACCAAAACCAACCCATTTCCACCCACTCATCCCCATATTTGCTCAAATTGTGAGCAAATGGGTGAAAGCATCAAAATGTTGCTTCACCAATTCCAAGATGAAACCCGTTTTGCATTCCAACACATCATAGAATGTTTGGATGCTCTTTCCCACCCAAACAAATCCTAGACAACCTTTGAAGGCCTTTTTCCCCATTTAGGAAAGTAGGATTTTATTTTTCTTTCCTGGTTATTTTTTAGTTTTTGTTTAGAAGTAGAAGAATATTTCCCATTTCTTGTCTTTTGACTTTTAAAAGTCAAAATTTTACTTGGAATGATATTTCTTTCTACTTACTTTCGTGCATTGTTGGTTGATCATTTTTTGTGTTGTCATTGTGGTTGCAATGTGTGTGGTAACTACAAGCTTGACTATATATATCACCAACTAACCATTTTTTTGTAGGATCAAAATCCATGTTTCCCATCTTGGCACTCCTTTTAGGGGGAGTAACAACCAAGGGGGAGCAAGTGCATTATTCCGCTTCGGTACTCTACTTTTTGTCTCGACAAAAATAGGGAGAAATATATTAAACTGTTAAAATTTAATATGATTTTTATCACATAAGTAAAACAAGTTTAATATAAAAAAAATTTAAGTCTTAAACACCAAGATTTTGTGAGTTACTTAAAAACAAAGTTTATGTTTTGTCATCAACAAAAAGGGGGAGATTATTAATACAAATATCGCCTAAAAACGTTATTTATATTTTACGATCTTTGCTATGTTTTGTTAACGACAAAATGTAAACTCTAGTTTATAAGTAAAACATAATCATAGTATTAAAGACTTGCATAAACTAGACTTTTGCTACATTTTACATTTCATAAAACACAACACTTTTTATTTCTTAAAATTGAAATGTCACATCACATTTATGGCAAGTTTTGTCAATATACATTTATGGAAAGAAAGTGTGTTTGACTAACTATATGTTGCTTGCAAGTTTTGTGTTTGACTAGGTGTAATGAGATGTGACATTGTTTGGTTTGCAAGGTGTAATAAGATGTGACATTGTTTGGTTTGCAAGATTTATTGTAAAACCAACTGCAAGCCCGGCGGAACCCTTGGGGTACACGGGCGGAACCCATCTGAGGGTTCCGCCGTATCCGCCAGGCCTGCAGAAGGCTTTGCTATAAATACTAAGCCACAAGTTGATTTTTGGCTTATCACTCTACATCATATTTTACACACATTCATTCATTCTTTCATCTAACCCTTTAACATTTCATATGTGAAGTTTCTTTTTGTAGCAAAGAGATTCACGAGTTCATAAAAACTTTCAAGTATTCAGCACAACGTTGCAAGACTTGTTAGCTTAGCATTGTGTAGACTTGTATAGTTTACACTTCATTTGATTGTGTATTTTCAGAAGTGATCGGTTAGTATTTTAGTCCTCAAAATACAAAGTGTATCGGGAGTAGTTGTACCCTTGTAAAAGAACTAACAGGAGTGGTTGTACCCTTGGTAAAGAACTCGACATCTAGCTTAGTGTCGGTAAAAATATAAGCGATGTGTAAGGTTTTCTTCGCCGGTGAAAGGAGCTTGTTGACTAGTGAAAGAAACTCTCAAGTTGGATACTCGGGGCGTGGACGTAGGGTAAGTAAAAAGAGTCCTTGTAGCCGAACCACGATAAATACTTGTGTTTTGGTTTGATCGTTTCTTTCATTTACTTGCATGTTATATATTCTGTTTGTGTATATATCTTTGATGAAACGGAAAGTTTCAAAGCTAACTAAACAAGTTAAAAAGATTTTAAACGGTAAACTATTCAACCCCCCTTCTAGTTTTCCACATTTATGTCGCATTAGCTAAATTAATCATTCTCAGTGTAGTTTTTAATTTCAAAACCTTGTACTCAAGCTTTTTAGTGTAATATAAATTTGTTTTAAGTTCTAATTTCAATCTCTCTTTATAAATTTTGTTTTTGCATTTTTATTTGAAATTTCTCTTTTAAGCTTTAACCATGATCTAAGCTAGTATTAACTGTTTCATAACCTCACTTAAGTTGTTTGTATCTATACTTATCCTGAGGAGTTCTTGGTGCACGTGGGGCTGAGTCGTGTATAATCTAAGCTTCTTTGTGTATATTGATTTTATCACTAACTTGTTCCTCCTTTTGTGTGTTTATATGTTGCTCTGAGATGGATCTGTTCGTCGTAGTGAAGCTGGCCAAGCCGACGCAGGTAACCGTGGGCGTGCGCCCGTTGAGGGAAGGTGAGGTGCCTATTCTTGAGGCTACTGCCGGGCGTCTGCTAGAGCTTGCGTAAGAGGAGCCTTCGGACGCATCACAACCTATGGTGAATGCGACCCCAGTTCAGACAGTGCCTGCGCAGGCAGTGGTGATGCCTGAAGTTGTGCGTGCTGAGTCGTCCACAAGTGTTGGTATTCTCAAAGTGGACTCAGACACTGAAGAGGAGCGCCAAGGTTTGAAGCGCAAGGCTGTAGTTGATGATGGTGAAGGAACTTCTAAGCACAGGCATCATACCATTATCGTGGATGAGTCTTCAGACGAGGAGACGTCTGTATCTGTCGCTGCGCAGAAGAATGCTCAGGCTTCTCCCTTTATGTAAGTAAACTGAATAGTTATGTTTGTACGTGTTTTTCCTCCGCGCCATTCCCTAATCTTTATTTTATGTTTGCTTGTAGTGATGATGCTGTAGGGGGTGATGCAGCGCATGTGGAGGAGCCAGTGGGAGTTGATGAAGAGTTGTCTGCGCAACAGCTGATGGAGGAGCTGGGAGCTGTTGCTGAGCGTCAGGCTGAGTTGGTCACTCAGCTGAAGGCGCAGTATATTGGGGAGGGTAGCAGTCTCGCTCAGAAGGATGAGGAGATTGCTCTGCTTAGGGCACAACTGGCTGATGCGCGGGCAGAGGTGGAGTCCACAACTGCGCATGGTAGGCGAGTTGCTGATGAGAAGATGGCTTTGATGGTGGAGCTGAGGCGGGAACGTGCAGCTGCTGATCAGCATAGATCTAACTGCGCCTGGAATTTGAAGTACTTGCAGCAGAATCGAAGCAAGCACTTTACCCAACTTGATGAGTTTTGTGACTGTGTGGAGGCAAAAGTGCAGGCACAGGAAGACAAGCTGCGTAAGCTGAGTATCAAATATGATGAGGAGTTTTACCCTCATCTGATGTCTACGATTGCTGAGCGCCGATATGTAACCTATGTTATTTTCTCGACTCCGTATGCCTTTAATATTCTGACTTTTGCATTATTGTATGTACAGGTGGCTTATTAGCCATGGCATGCGGTTGGCTGCCATGGGTACGCTAGAGTTCCTGGAGGTTTTGGAGGCCTTTGGGAAGGTTGTAGAGTACGCCGTGGAGCGTGGCAAGGTGCAGGCTGTGGAGGAACTCCATGAGGGCAAAATGCTGACAGTGTCGCTTGCTAAAGTGCCTGGTTAAAAGGCGGATGCCTATGATGAGCTCGTGAAGGCCATGGAGAAGATGAAGTTATTGTAGCTTCCACATATTGCGCGACTAGAGCGCGACTAGGATTACCCCATAAAACTGATTATGGAGGGGTTAACTCTGGGGAGGCATATTTTGGAGGATGCGGAGGCTCAACCTGACTTTTTCTTGAAGCCTGACGAGTCGCAGCTGCAAGTTCAGGTCTTTGTGTAGACGCGTGACATTCTGAACCCCTTCGCCCTTGAGAAGGAGGTCCCTCTGAAGGAGGTCTTAGAGGCTCACCAGGAAAGGGCAGCAAAGAAGAAGGGTGTGAGGGGGAAGGCCATCCTTTGTGGTTTAGGTGCTGCGCATATCCCTAGATCAGATGGAGTCTCTGTTAGCGTGGCGACCGTATCGCCTAGAGATGCTTTGCTTTTGAGGAGGCTCCAAGAGGCTGGGAGCTCTGGTGACCAAGAGTGTAGCCCTGATCATTGTCATATCGTGTAGATATGCATGGACTTTTTGTAACTTGTATAAACTTACGGTTCTTATGAATAATAATTTATATCTTTTGTTCGTATGCCATGTGTAGGACCGTAGAACAACCTATTTCACATATGAATCAAGCCTAAACCTAGAGAGAGAAAGTAAGTAGAGAGAGAGAGAGTGGGAACTCTAGTGTGTGGAATAATAACCTTGATATTACTAAATGAATCACTAAGAGAACCAACCTCACAAATGAGGTTTACAAGAGTATTTATACTCATAGTCTAGGGCTTCTCTAATCTTTTAGATTATTACACTAATGGCCCTTAGACTTTTACAAAACATGAGTACTACACATAAACTTCATCATAATGATATTCTAAAGCAACCTATAACTATACGTTAATGACCGTCACTTTTTATAAATAAAATATGATCCTAACAATCTCCCCCTAAGTGTTGGTCATTGAGGTTGCGCGACATCATCATCTTTGTCTTTAAACTTTATCATTCATAGCTCTTGACGTCTTTAAGAATCACTAGATGAATCATAGTTCCAGTTCATCATGCTTCATTGTTTGTTGAAGTGATCCGATGATGTCATCTGCCATTCGTCACTTCTGTGTTTGTGGTGGTTGTCTGTCATTCCAACATGCTCATACGTCTTAAGTCTTTGTGATACATGCATTTGTTGTTTTCGTTCTTTCACTTTGATCTTTTGTCACTTTACTTTATAGATTCTTCTTTTTAGCGTAGAATCTTTCTTTGACTGTTGCTATCATTTGATCTTTGTGAGAACTTTCTTTTGACTTTGTGATGCATGTATGAGCATGTGGAATCTTTCGCCATGGAGATGATGTATAGCTGCAGGTAAATAGTTAGAAATAAACAACTGGTACTTACAGATAAGGAATTAGAGATCGTCAACAGCATAGTGTGAAGACTCCTTCTAACCTTTACCATGGCCGTTCCCATGTCAGATACTCCCGAAAGAGCTTACGAGACCTACTAAGTAGCTCAATGACTGGGTGAGTCGCTGGGGATCACTCCACGACTGTAGACCGTTTGAAACCACCGTGAACACTAAGCGTAACCCATAAAGAATTACCGAAGTGACCTGCTGTCAGGGCTGCTTGATGTTGACCCTGGCAGGAATTTCCATTCAATCATTGAGAATCACAAGTGTGAATCCTCTCATAAATGTTCTGGCAGATTGCCAAGATCTGCGTAGGACTCTAAAGTTTACATCTGGCGTCCTTAATGATGAACAACCAGTGTAGAAATATCATGTGTTCCTATGAGATCTTTTGATGTATCTCGGGGCTCTAGACTCGATAAGTGCACATTTGGTTTCCTATGCGGAGATTAGGGAGAGGTCTCCTGCTTCAATATCAACCATCTCTAAGACACAGGTCGATAGATTATGCCGGTTCCCCGTGAGAATGAAACAAGCTCTTTTAAGAGAACTTGAGTGGCTAGAAGGTTTAGTACAGTGCGTCACTGGGTCCATGACGTCTTTATCTTCAATACTGGTGTCACCTTAGCAACAACCAGTAGCATATGAATTGAACCCGGTGTCTGCCCTAAGGTTGAACATATGGAGGGCTATTTCTTTTCACCCTTTTTCATAACTTTTCTTTTTAATTCTTCAACCCCTTCTTTCTCCTTTCTCATTTTCTCCTTTTTTTTTTCAATCATACCTAAGGACTTCTAATTCTAATCTATTGGAATTGTCCTTGGGTAGATCCCTCCGGCTCTGGCGGATCATAGGACGGTTTTTCCTAACCTTAGTCACCTTATAACTCCATGAATCCTATAATTGCCATGAAACCTTTGATTGAAAATCTCTCAAAGTGTTTATGAATATAAACACATTTTTGTTGACACTTTGAGAGCTTTTGTTTCTTTTGAAGGACTCCCCCTTCACATGTGCTCATGAATTTTTAAGAAATTTGCACATGCATGAGGAGTTTGCACTTTTTGAATTGATCCACTTTCAGTGAACATGACCGATTCGAGACACGCTTACATCACTAGTTAGACTAGCTTGAAGTTATTACCCGTCCTGGTCAAGTCCAAAGAAAGTCTCTCGATATGGTACATTCTACTCAGACAAGTCCTATTCGAGACACGCTTACATCACTAGTTAGACTAGCTTGAAATTATTACCCGTCCAGGACAAGTCTTTTCGATACTGACATATTAAGTTTCGTTAATTCATTGGTACTTTCTGAGTCGAGCTCTTTTGAGATTCAGTCACAAGCTTTAAACATCTTTGATCACATTTTAATCATGTCTTCTCCCCCTCAAAAATAGCATATCGTGATATTTTTTATATTAACTGATTAAGAAAAAGCTTTTTGGAGAGATAGACAGATTTCATTTTGCATGAATTCGGAACATTTTGTTTTTGTACTCCCCCTTAATGATAGCACATTTGAAAATCAATTAAGGGTTTAGAGGGAGTTATCTTGAGCACTCATTTGAAAGATTTTGAAAAATCTTTTGATGAATCTTGAAAAAGTGCTCAAGATTTCTCTTTTGAAAATGAGTTTTTGTTTGAAGTCTTTTTCGTTTGTTTAGACTCGAACTTTTTGAAAAAGATTTCGTCCTTGAAAATACGAGTCCTTGATTTGAAATAATCAGAAGTCATCATTCGGGTCCGGGTTTCGTACTGAAGTATACGAAAGCCATTGTGAAGAAACTTTTGAGAAACGACATGTTTTAGAAAAACATTAAAAAGAACTCTCGCTCAAGCATCTGTACATGTCCGTATCATTTTTGAATGACATTTCTAGAAACGTACAGAATATTGATTTATACGAGAGACATGTCGTGAGAAGAATATTTTTGGATTTTTTGATTTTATATTGTTTTTGTATTTTTTGAAATTTTATATTTTTGTATTTTGGTTTTGTTGGTTTTTCAAATTTTGTATTTTGTTTTTTTCAAAAAATATTTACAGCGAAGCGATTTTGAAAAACATTTTTCAAGAAGATTCGAGAAGACGTTCTAGCTCCTCAGGAGTTAGGCTTCGCATGCCAATTCGTCGAACTAAATAGTCAAACCTTTCTTTTGGAAGGGCTTTAGTAAATAGATCGGCGAGTTGGTAATCAGTCTTAACGAAAAATAATTCAACAGTACCCTCTTCCACGTGTTCTTTGATGAAATGGTAGCGGACCTTGATATGCTTCGTCTTAGAGTGATGTACGGGATTGCACGAGATGGCTATGGCACTTTTTGAGTCACAATACATAGGTATTCTGTCAAAAGTAAAGCCATAATCTGTGAGCTGTGTCCGCATCCAAAGAACTTGGGCACAACACGCAGATAGAGACACATACTTAGCTTCGGCGGTTGATAGCGTGGTACAATCCTGTTTCTTTGACGACCAGCTTACTAGCTTTTCACCCAAAAATTGTGCTCCACCTGATGTACTTTTTGCAGTAACTTGATCTCCTGCATGGTCGGCATCTGAAAAGTCTGTTAGAGTAAACCCTGAATCCTTCGGATACCAAAGTCCCATGTTAATGGTTCTTTTCAGGTACCGAAAGATCCTTTTAACCTCTTTGAGGTGAAGTTCGGTAGGCTTTGCCTGAAACCGTGCTAACAAACAAACAGCAAATTGAATATCAGGTCGACTAGCAGTTAAGTACATGAGAGAACCGATCATACTCCGATATTTCTTCGGATCGACGGGTTTCCCAAACAAATCAGCATCAATTTTTGGTGAAGTGACCATTGGAGTACCAACAGAATCACATTTTTCCATTCCAGGTTTTTTCAAAATCTCTATTGTATATTTAGCTTGATTGATAAAAATACCACGAGGGGATTGATGTACTTGTAAACCAAGAAAGAATTTTAATTCCCCCATCATGGACATTTCAAATTTGCTTTTCATGAGATTTTCAAAATGTTTTGAATGGTTAGGATTGGTTGACCCAAAAATTATGTCGTCCACGTAAATTTGAACGATCAAAATGTCATCTTTGAATTTTTTGATAAACAGGGTGTCATCAACCGTTCCTTTTGTGAAATTGTTTTTGAGCAAGAAAGATGATAGTTCGTCATACCACGCTCTTGGAGCTTGTTTTAAACCATAAATGGCTTTCTTAAGCTTGTAGACGTAGTCTGGATGATCTTTGTCGATGAATCCCTCTGGCTGACTCACATACACTTCTTCTTTCAGAGTTCCATTCAAGAAAGCTGTCTTAATGTCCATCTGATAGACTGTGATGTTTTTGTGAGCTGCATAGGCTAAGAAAATCCGGACTGCTTGAAGTCTAGCTACAGGCGCGAATGATTCTTCGAAATCTATCCCTTCTTCTTGTGGATATCTTTTAGCCACGAGACGAGCTTTGTTACGAATTACAATCATTTCCTCATCCAGTTTGTTCTTCCACAACTTGAGATCAAGAACGCGTTTATCAAGTGGTCGTTCAACAAGTTCCCAACTATCATGTAACAGGTATTGAAGAAGTTCCTCCTGCATCGCTTCAATCCAAGGGTATTCTGCCATTGCTTCCCGAATGTTCTTTGGTTCTTTGAGGCTTATTGAGCAAATGTAAATGCACAATTCGAGATCGGTGGCAAGTTGTCTCCTTGTCTGAACTGGCTTTGAAGGTTCACCAATAACTTGTTCTATTGGATGGTCTTTTGTCCATTGAAACGTAGAAGGGTACCTTGGGTGTAACGAATGTGTGTTAGATGGTTCTTGTAACCTTGAAGAAGATTCAGCAGAGTCTTTTGCAAACGGGTTTTCAAATACTTCTTCTCCTTCTTCTAACGCAACATCGTTTGAATTATTTGTTGGTTCTTCTTGAAAATTTGTGTTTTGATTTTGCTCATCAACTCTTGTTAGTTCAGTTTCAAGTACTGGAGTGGCTTGGGTAGATGTAGATGATGTTGAGGTAGTTGGTGCTTCAGCTTCAATTGTAGTAGATGCATCCAGTGGTGGTGGTGGTTGATGGTTGTAAGCGGGTGCAGCGGAATGTTGTTGAGATGCATTTGTCGAAGTTCCACCATAATATTCATTAAACATTAACTCGAAGAAATTTTCCAGTTCTTGTTCTGAAGGTTTGTCCATGTTTGTTGACTGAGCTCCTTGAGGCACGAGTCCTGAACTGATGTGTCCAGAAGTCTGACTGTTTGGTGCGGGTCCTAATCTGGTTTGATTAGAAGCCATTGGATTAAGCGTGGGTTCTAGAGCGTATCTCTCAGAAGCCATTTGTGAAATCTCGTCAAACTTCACATTCATCGTCTCCATAATCCTTTTAGTTCTTCGATTATACACCCTGAATGCCCTCGAGTTTTCTGAATATCCAATGAAGATTCCAATATCACCCTTAGCTTTCAACTTTCCTAGATCTTCTTTGTCGTTCGTCGGATAGCACAAAGCGCCAAACACGTGAAGGTAAGAGATGTCAGGTTTACGGTTGTTCACTAGCTCATATGGGGTTTTATTGAATCTTGGATGTACTAGGGATCGGTTTTGAGTGAAACAAGCAGTGGCAACAACATCAGCCCATAAGAATAGTGGTGCACTAGAATAGATTAGCATTGTGCGAGCAGCTTCCACAAGAGTTCGGTTTCTTCTTTCAACTACCCCATTTTGCTGTGGAGTTCTAACAACTGATGTTTGGTGTGTGATTCCAACATCTTCAAAATAGGTTCTTAACTCCTGATTTGTGAATTCTGTGCCATTATCTGTTCTTACAATCCTTACTGGAGCTTGAAGTAGAACTTGGATACGCTTCAGAAAGGTGATGATGGTACCTGGTGCTTCGTCTTTTGACCTCAAAAACTTTACCCATGTATATCTTGAATAATCATCAACAATAACAAGAATATACTTCTTCCCATTAATGCTTTCAACTCTCATTGGGCCACATAAGTCCATGTGCAACAAATGTAGCCTTGCTTCTGAACTAGGTACGGTTTTAGGTTTATATGATGCTCTTTTGCTTTTTCCTTGTTCGCATGATGGACATAGATGATCCTTGGTGTATTTGAACTTAGGAAGTCCGGTGACGATGTTGTCTTTGGCTAACTTGTTGATGGTGTCGAAATTGAGATGGGATAATCTTCTATGCCACAGCCAGGACTTAGTTTCGGTTGCCCTTGTCATGGGACAAATTGGTGATGTAGAAGCCATTTGGTTGATGTCGATAGCATACAAGTTTGTACCACGATTACCAGTTAAGAGATCATCACCAACCAAATTTCTAATAAAAACCGTGTTTCTCCTGAATGCAACTTCTAAATCTGCATCACAAAACTGCCCAACTGAAAACAAGTTGTGTCCCAACCCTTCGACGTAGTAAACTCGAGTGATCAAAAAATTCCCAAACTGAAGATCTCTAAAACCGAGGATAGCTGCTACATGATCATTTCCAAAGCGTACAGTTCCCATGAATTTCCATATGAAATTGATCAGCAGCTTTAAGTTCCCGGTCATGTGCTTGGAGCAACCCGGTCATGTGCTTGGACACCTTTTTGAATTTGGTTCCATGGGGTTAGGGGTACAAGTAAAATCACACTCATAGACAGTTGCTACTTGTTTAGCTTGAACTATTTCTAATTTGCCATCCTTGAGTATAAATTCTCTACCCGTTGGAATCCAAACACAATGCATAAGATAGTTCCTAGGCGTGCGACTATTAGTGGTGTTCCTAATTCTTTTAATTAGGTTTCCAACAAATCTAGATTTTGCACTAGGACCTTTCGAAATGCACTTCTGTTCAGGCGTACCATTCACATACTTAGAAACACATTCATCATGAACATCATTAATTAAACATTTCTTGTATATTAAACAAACAGTATTAGAACCAGTACTTTCAACATTACATTCAGATGAATCATGTTTTTTATTAAAAAGCGATAAATTCCTAGGGTGTTCTTCTACTTCTTCAACTTTATTCTTGCAACTACTCTTAGAGGCAGGCGAGACTCTATTGTTCCTTGTATTGCTCCTAGGCTTTAGTCTACTGCTCCTAGAGGTGCTGTCTAATCCTGTAGAAGTTGAGGCACACGCATTAGGATTTATATTGTTGTCCTTTTTAGCATCACTAGACTCTTTAGAATTATCCTTTTTGCACGCATTTGTCTTAGAAGTGGAGGCAGACGCATTAGTGGGACTAATCCTAAAAAGGCCAGGTGCTAGAACTTTTGGTGTTTCGACAACCGCTTTTCCTTTATCAACAATCTTTTCATTTTCAATTTTCTTGGGCAAGGGTGTTGGAGTGACTGGTTTTGTCAAATCCTTTTTCTCATCGACTTTTGGAGCAAACCGTGAAATAGACATTTTTGGTTTTTGAACCATATTTGGAACATTTGGTTTCTCCGAAGTCGATGGTTTTGCAAACTTAGTTTCCTCACCCTTCCTTTTTTGACTTTCAAGCTGAGCCCTCAAAAGATCATTTTGCTCTTTCATGTTCTTGAAAGCATGCTCATACGACAGTTTGTCATACTTGCATTCTTCCTTTTTTCGATCAAGTTGTTTAAAACATGACACATTTTCTTTTTCAAGCTTTATAAGAGCATTTTCATATTTGGAAACAATTTCGGAGGTCTCAGCTCTCAGTCTTTCATCGTCTTGAACAGAGTATGTTTGTAAAATGATGGACATAATGTCAGTGGTCATAACAGCTTCGAAGAGAGAATCATTTAGGTTTTTCAAAACATTCATGTTTTCACGAGTATCATTAGCTTTGTTTACCAGGGATTTGTGGTCCTTGACAAAGTCGGCCGTTTCTTTTAAGAAAGCTTTTTCAAAATGGATTACCCTCACACTGATGTTATTCAGTGGGATAGTAATTTCGTTTTCAAAAACTTTTTTCTGCTCAATATGAAAACTGGAATGCCAGTTGTTAATATCGATTGTAGTTTTAGAAGCAACAATGTTTTGAAGTTCTTGAATTCTCTTTTTAACGTCATCCAGAATGTTTCTAGCCTCACTTGTATTAAAAGTGTTGTTAGAAGACATTTGTTCCATTTTTGAAAGAGATTTTGAAACAATTACTTTCTTAGAAAACATTTTTGAGAATGGTCGTTTTATGGAAACAGATGGTTCTTTTTGTGGAACAAAAGTAATTCCCAAAAGTTTGTTCAATTTGTCATAATCAATGGGTTTCAAATCCTTTTGTTTCATTTTAGAAATGCTCTCTTCGACATGTTCTATCGTTTGCACAGAATCCTGAATGACGGGAGGATCATGTTTAGTGTAAAGCACATTACCATTATACAAAACATTTTGTTCTTGCTAAGCTTTCTTGAGATTACTGGGGGTGTTGTTACCAAGAGCCACTTTATGTTTCGTATGGTAAATCGGATTAGTTTGATTTGAAATCATTTTCATTGTTTGACTTGACTGACCCAACTTAACCACTAATTCTTCTAAATGTGCAATCATGTGTTCTGACTCTACGATTTTGGCCAAAAGTTTGTCTTCTTTCTTTGCAAAGTCCTTTTTCAACTCATCCCTTTCTTTTTCAAGATTGGTATAAGCTGTTTTTTGTTTAGAAAGTTGGTTTTGTAAATCAGAAATTTCCGCGTTTAAAGCTTTTATCTTCTTGAAAGAATTAACATCAAGTATATCAAACTTGAGTTGCAATTGTTTTTCCCTTGAAACGGAATTTTGATACCAGTTTCTAATTCAAACAATCTTTTGTTATGAAACTCAAAAGCTTTAGCGTTTTCCTTGTAACTCTCAAGCTCAGCGGTCAATTTAACATTCGCGGCCTTAACATCGCGATTGACCTTTTTCACTTTTTCAATTTCAATACCACAGTTATTTAATAATGATTCAAATAAAGCACGTGTTTCCTCATCATTCTCAGCATGCTTTGAAACAAAGCCTCCATTATGATTCACATCTGGAGTCCCTGAAGGAGTATTGCTACTACTTGGCGTGTCCAGGAATGTATCATACGTGGATGCTTGCTTCTCAAAATGTTGTTCCTCATGAGGAGACATATCAGATATATCATTATTGTGACATAGGTTGAAATTTGATACCTCAGATGGTGCATTGGTGTCATAAATAGGAAGTGTATCAGAATCCGTGTCATACTTAGCTTCCTGAAGATTCTCCATGAATATGCAGTTCGCATCGATATCCTCTCTATCTTCCATGTCATCCATAAGAGCCATAAAATCATTTTCCTCTGCGTTCAACTGAAATCCTGCCTCATTCTTTTGTGCCAACAGCACTGCCTTCTGCATGTACGCTGAGTCTCTTTTGTTCGGCTTAGTAGGATAGTTCCTTGCCATATGACCTATACCCTGACAGTTGAAACACTTTACCGGATTACCCTGATTCACATTTCCCAAATTCCCAACTACTGGAGCTGCAACATTTCTATTCTGATTACCCAATGCCTGATTACCAACATTCTGACCCCTCTGATTTCCAACAAACTGACCCATCTGATTCCCTGCATACTGACCATACTGATTCCCTGCAAACTGACCTGCATTCTGCATATTCTGATATCCCTGTTGATTCCCATAAACTCCAACCATTTGGCCTTTATTGCCCATATTGAAACTCGGCTGAGCAAACTGCTTGTTGCGAGTGTTCGATGAGATCCTTTGGTTGTTGTTTGTTGGTGTAGAATAACGTCCTTGGAATGCCCTTGACAGAAAAGCAAACGCTTGGGACAATGCTGCAGTAGCTTCATCATTGTCAGTGAATTCTGGTTCTTGGAATTGTGGGTGTTGCTATTGTGGAATAACTTGTTGTTGTTGTGGGTAGAACTGTTGTTGGTAGACCGGTGTTGGTTGTAGAATGCATGATGGTTGTAGGTAGTTGTGAGTGGAAGATGATGATGATTGTTGAGTGTTCACTGGTAATGGTGTTGGTGTATTAGCAATTAATGCAAGAGGATCATGATTCTTTGCCAATCTTTCTTTCCTTACTTCATTAGCCTCAGCTTGGTTTTGCTTCAAAAAGTCATAGAGTTGATCATAACTCACCTTATGTAAGTCCTTTGTTTGATTGACAATTGTAACATAACGACCCCATTCTTCTGGAAGGTTATTGATGAATTTGATGTTTGTTGCAATTGGCCGAGGTGTCAACTTGTTTCTGATTAACTCATTCATCAAAGTGTAAAACCTGGTGTAGTATGATTCAATTTGTTCACCTTTGGTGGATGTGAAATTCTCCCATTCAGAAAGAAGTTTGTTCTCAACGTCTTGTTGTCCAATCTCTGTTCCATGACATATCCTTCTAACACGTTCCCACATATCATGAGCAGTTTCACAGCTGTCGACCGCAGCAAAGATCTCCCGTGGTAATCCAAGTTGGATTAAATGCATTGCCATATCATCGGCTTTGATCTGCGCCTTGTCTTCATCTGTGTAATCTGCTTCTGTTTGTACACGCACGAATGGTTGAGTAGGAGGTGTTTCATTTGGATTACCTTCAATTTGAACTTGTCTTGGCTGAAATGGACCCTTTTCTATGGATTTGATCATTAATTTGACATTATCTTTAGTTTTGATGTAACGAAGCATGCGGCTTGTCCATGGAAGATATCCACCTTTTTCAAGCATTGGAGGTCGGTTTTCGGCACCGGCAGCATGAATGTCTTGTTGAGTTGCCATGATTTGAATTCAAAGTGAAACGTTGTTCTGAGGATCTTTTGAAAGATAACAAAGGTTGTTGTAGATTAGATGTTTTGGTGAAGATGAAAGTTCGTTCTCGGTTGATCTGATTGATTTCGTAATTTCCCGCCAAAAATTGAGTATGAAAATTTTCTTTCTCAAAATTTGAAAATCACAAAGAAATACAATTCTAAGGTTACCAGAAAAATTTGAGTTTTGAAAATTTTTTCGCCAAATTTTACCGAATTTTTTTGAATTTTGGCCTAAAAATTTGAATTTTCGGTCAAAATTTTCAACGTTATACCAAACTTTGAATCTCGCGTAAAAATTGAACGATTAGTCTCGTGTGAAAAATAAATTTTACTCAACTTTTCCCGCCAAAATACTCGATAGGATTGGTGATTCAAACTCGGTAAGTCTTATAGATGTCCAAACTCGATATGTCTAATTCAAACTCGGTAAGTCTAACTCGATAACATATGTTGTGTAACTAACTCGATAAGATTAAAAAATTTGGGCAGAGTTTCCCTTAACTCGATAAACGATAAACCTAACTCGATAAACGATTAGGGAAGACATGCTAACTCGCCAACTTAACTCGATAAGCAAATCCAAAATCCTAACTCGATAACAAAAACTCTAACTCGATAGACACCAGTTCAATCTCAAACTCGATAAGCAAATCCTAACTCGATAACACCAAAATCCTAACTCGGTAAGTTTTTGTCCTAACTCGATAAGAATTTAATCCTAACTCGATAGACATGAACCTTAACTTGAAAACCTTTTCTAACTCGATAACTCTTTTTCACCTAACTCGAAAAAAAAAGATTTTCTAACTCGAAATTTTTCACCTAACTCGAAAACAAGCTGATGAACAGTAACCGAATGTTGCAAAATTCACTTTTATACCAAGTTTTTCAACCAAATCAAATCTAAAACAACCTATATTATCCCTAGGCGATTGATACCACTTGTAGGACCGTAGAACAACCTATTTCACATATGAATCAAGCCTAAACCTAGAGAGAGAAAGTAAGTAGAGAGAGAGAGAGAGAGAGAGTGGGAACTCTAGTGTGTGGAATAATAACCTTGATGTTACTAAATGAATCACTAAGAGAACCAACCTCACAAATGAGGTTTACAAGAGTATTTATACTCATAGTCTAGGGCTTCTCTAATCTTTTACATTATTACACTAATGGCCCTTAGACTTTTACAAAACATGAGTACTACACATAAACTTCATCATAATGATATTCTAAAGCAACCTATAACTATACGTTAATGACCGACACTTTTTATAAATAAAATATGATCCTAACACCATGTTACTTGTACTTAGATTGTTATCTTTTGTATAAAAGATCAACCAAGAGTCAAATTGAAACCGTGACATACTTAAAGTGACTCATATTAAGTGCGTAACTTAAAAAACAAATCATAAGTGTGAAGATAGACTTGCATTATTTTGCAAAGACTTTTATCAAATGACCAAGAGTCTTGGCTCATAAATTGCTAAGCATGTACGGTGTACAAGATATTGCGCATCCTTCGTGGAATGCGCATGTAAACTTTACTTCAACGTCTTGAAGGTAAGGCGCTTAGCAAGGATGCGTGATCCAGTGTTGATGGGTTTGCAACCCTCTTACTCAACGAGTTAGTTAGTAGGTTTACTCATCCTTTCTGCCATCGTAGGTCTTAATAAGTGCATGCACGCCATGTAGGCAAAATATAAAATAACAATATTGAAACATAATAAAAATGTGCGCAATAAAGTTAGGTGTGTTATGGAGTTAGCTAGAAACCACAATGTTTTATTAATACTTGCAAGTTTTTGGAAGATAAAAGACAATTCTTAAAAAAAAAGGAAATTCAAAGACAGACATTTATTGGGCACGTACTCAAGTGCAAGGTTGTCTGTTTGTGGGCCGTAGCCTCTCCTAAAGATAGCATCTCTTGAGATTGCAGATATTCCAAGTGCGTGCCAACTCGTGGCCTTCCATATCGCGCAGCTTGTATGCACCATTACCTTGTGCATCCATGACCTCATAGGGTCCTTCCCATTTAGGTCCAAGCTTGCCCGTGTCTTCTGCGTGGCTTGCATCATTAGCGCGGTATACAAAGTCTCCTGGCCTGAAAGAAGCATGTTTGACCTTTGCATCATAATACTTCTTCATCTTTGCTTTGGCTTTTGCTTCGCGTATAGCTGCTCGTTCACGCCTTTCTTCCAGCAAGTCCAAGTCTATGTGCCGCTCCTCGTCATTTGTTGTGACGTTTATTTCCGCTGTACGTATAGTTGGCATTCCAATTTCGGCTGGTATGACGGCTTCTAACCCATAGACAAGAGAGAATGGTGTGTCCCTGATGAGGCGAAAAATGATCCGTTTTTAGGGGGTCATTTAAGCCCGGAATTGAATTTATTTGATCAAATATTGCCCTAAATCGTTCCTTTTGTGATTTTAGGTACTTTTGGAGTGAATTCTAGAAAATGAAGCATTTTGGACGTTTTTGGAGCATAAAATTGAAGAAAACGGCAAAGTCTTAATTTTCCTTGCTGGGAACAGTACCTGATGGCGTCACCAAGTTCTTAATGACGGCATCAAGAGGAAAATAAGAGGTGAAGAAGATGGAGTTCATGACGGTCCAGAATGTTTTTACACTAGGGCATGACGGCGTCACGCTAGGCCATCATGGTCCCTTTACACGTGACGGCCCAGAGGAAATTTGCTCTTGACGGCGTCAGATCAGGATCTAGGCAATCCGAGAATATTATGGGCGGCGAGTTGACGGCGTCAGAATTTTCTTCTTGACGCCGTTACCTTAGAAAATCTATATATAGTTTTGTAATTTTCATTCATGAGGAGGACAATTTTAGGGATAACTTGGAGAAACCCTAGCATAATTTTATCAGTATTTTCAACGGTTTTCACCCCTTGAAACCTTTCATGTTCAATTAAGATAAGTAACCTTTCAATTCATTCAATATGTCTATGTGTTGTTTGAATATATCTTACGCTTGTCTTGATTTTAACATGCTAGGCTAGATCTTTTGTGTGTTTGCTTAGATGTAGTGAAACCTAGATGTTGATTATGGGTTGATTGCTTGTTTATAGATGTTACGGATGAATGATTTCAATGTTAGGTGATGTGAGGGAATCGCAACAGGCTTTACCTCTCGAGGGATCTCAAGAAGCTTACAACCCCCACCAGGCAGTGTACCTGATCGTTGTAGTATAGTATAGTGACAAGTACCGGGGGATTGATCGTTCAGCTTAGGAATAGTGTCGCTAGGATTAGAAAGCCTAAATACTAGTTCTAAAGGTGAGGGATGATTATTTTTGTGTTTTTATATTTTATAGAAAGCAAATTAAAATCTCGGGTTTGAAGGATTTGGGCGGAATTAGTTGCTAATCAACTAACCCAATACTAAGATGCAATCAAAATAAAATACTGAAAATGAAAATAAACTAATTTATACTAAAGTTGTGAGCAGTAATTAGAGAAAATGTGTTTACTTAGATTTCACTACTCCTTAGATATCTTTTACACGTTAATTACTTGTTATAATTGCATGGATGACGGATCGTATTCCTTAATACCATTCATGGGGTGGCACACATAACTCCCCAATTCTATGAGCTCTTATCTCCTCCTACACCATGCCCAGCACAACTATAGGGATTGTAAACAGTGGCTCTTGCATTAAATATAACCAATAAAGACCTAGTGCGCATTGGTTCATGTTTCTTAACACGTTCAAGCATGTTACCAATTGGAGATCTGCCAGTTTTCTTAAGCCTAACATATAAATCATTCATCCAAGACAAGAATAAACAAGTAATCAACACATAATCGATATCTAGGTTTCATTAGATCTAAGCAAACACAAGATAGATCTAGCCTAGCATGATGGAATTAAGATAAGAACATGATATAGACAACCAACACATAGACATATTGATTGAATTAGAAGAACACTTATCTTGATTAATCATGCAAGGTATCAAGGGGTTGGAACCCTTGAAAAACCTGTAAAGTTACACCAAAATCGTACTTAGGGTTTCTCCTAAAACTTCTCTTTTTAAATGTGAAAAACTAGAAAACTATATATAGAAAAAGGGGTCTGACGGCGTCAAGACCAAATAGGTGACGCCGTCACCTCGCCGCCAAAACAATCCTCGGACTGCCTGGATCTACATTTGACGCCGTCAAGAACAATACATTTCCAGGCCGTCATGACTTTAACTCTTGACGCCCTACCTTCATGACGCCGTCAAAACTCTTCTGGGTCGTCATGGAATTTTACTCTTGACGCCGTCAGGGAACTACTCTTGACGCCGTCATGCACTGTTCCCAGCATGGAAAATTAAGACTTTGGCGTTTTCTTCACTTTTATGCTCCAAAAACGTCCGAATTGCTTCTTTTTCCAGATTTCACTCCCAAAGTACCTAAAATCACAAAAGGAACGATTTAGGGCAATATTTGATCAAATAAATTCGGATTTGGGCTTAAATGACCCCCTAAAAACGGATCATGTAGCTAGACTCCAAAAACATGGGTTGCCTCCCAAGAAGCGCTTTTCTTTATTTACGAGTCTTGTAGCTAGACTCAAGGTCATGGGTTACTACGTGATACGGGTGAGTTCCTCGTTGAGGACATCTTTGGGATCAAACTTAGGTTTCAACATCCTATCGGTTTCCTTAGTATGGTATGACCTTTCAAACTTCCCTCCATCCGGATCATACAAAGTCATTCTAATATGCCATGACCCGTCACCTTCTTTAGGTGGCTTGTCCCACCTCCATTTACACTTGTCTCCCTCTCTTTTCCATTTATTCCTTTCTATGTTGATAGGCATTACGCTTAATAACTCAATCATCTTCCTAAAGACTAAGGGGTCCTCAAAGGGGTCTAGCTCTTCATCTCTAGCTATGAGTTGTTCTACCGAATGTGTCTTTTCATCAAAATCTTTTTCTAGATAGAATGGACATTGAGGTCCTATAAAGTTCCTTTCTATCCAAGGTCCATATCTAGACGGTCTCCTATTCATCTCTACCCAATGCGGTGTTGGTTCATCATCACAATCATAACTATGCTTCTTAACATCATACACCGACCAAGTATCGCCTTCACCTACCGCTATCTTAGACTCCTTACAATCTATCATGGCACTAGCGGTTGCTAAAAATCCTCTTCCAACCAATAATGGGCATGTAGTATCACTAACCATGTCTAGGACGTGAAAATCCTCTAATATAGTTAACTTTCCTACGTGAACAACTACATCCTTAATCATTCCAACCGGGTGGGCAATACTCCCATCCGCTAGCCCTATCAATACCTCCGTTTCCTCTAACTTTCCTAGCTTAAGAGCGGTGAATAAGGATAAGGGAATCAAGTTGAGGCTTGACCCTAAATCGGCTAGTGTGTCGAAAGCTTTGGATCTTCCTATCTTACAAGGCAAAACAAATATACCCGGAGCATCAAGCTTTTTAGGCAACTTGTTTTGAACGAAGGCGGTCCCATTTTTACCTAGCTTATACTTCTCATATTTTTCTAGGAGGGCACTATAGTAAGGAGCACGCGCTAAGACATCAATGACGGGGCGTTCAAGGTGAAGTTCTTTGAATTCATCGTCAAGGTCTTGCGGAAGAGGTGTTTCAACTATGCTTTTGACCGGCTCTATAGTGGGTGTTTTATTTGATAGGTCCTTTTGGAGAACTTGGTTTTGTTTGAAACACGTGCTTGATGATTTAACCGAGTAGTATTGTGGACACGAAGTGGGTGACGAAACTGAGGATATGGAATTAACGGTTAGTTTCGAATTCTTGACCGTGTCGCTTGGGAGTGCTCCCATATCTCGATCATTGAGAACTTTCAACAATGCATCAATTCTAGTGGTCATCTCGTTTTGCTTTTGTTTGAAATCGGCTTCAAACTTAGATATGCGAGCTTCTTGAGATGCCATGAACTTTGACATCAATCCGTCAGGATTGTTGGTACTACCATAGTTGTTAGAAGGATTGTTGTTGAAAGTACGGTTGGATGGTGGACCGTTTGGTTGGTAACGATTAGGCGGATTGGAAGAATTGGGTTGATTTTGTTTCCACCTAAGGTTTGGGTGATTTTTCCAAGAGGGGTTGTATGAATCACCGTAAGTGTTTGGCTCGGACTTGAAAGTGTACCACTTATCTCCCGCTTCGTCGGTACGCGTGGATGCGTAGTCCGCAAAAGCTGTTCCGGGGAGTTCCACACAATCACGAGTGTCATGAGGACCACTACATAGTTCGCATGAAGAAGTGATTTTGTTCACTTGGCTTGAAGGCTTAGGAGCTTCGTAAGATTTCATGAGAAACTTGACTTGGTCCTCAAGTTCCATGATCCTACGGTCGGGAGTGCTAGAATTGTTCGAAGGCAAAGATATTGCCTTGACCGTTTTGTTCAAATCACGGGGATCATTCCAACTTTCGTTGTCATAGAGAGCAAGATCTTCTATGAGTTCCCATGATTGTTCCACACTAAGATCACGTAGCTTACCACCGGCCGATTGGTCAATGGCTCGCCTCGTGGAGATGTCGATATGGTCATAAAAAATTTGGACTTGGAGCCAAAGATCTATGCCATGATGAGGGACTTTTTGGAGTAAGTCCTTGAAATGAGTCCATGCTTCATAAAGAGATTCATTTTGACGTTGTTGGAACATCAAGATGTCATTTCTAAGCTTAGTAGTTCTCCCCGATGGGAAAAATTGAGCAAGGAAACGAGTGGTGAGATCATCCCATGTGGTGATGGATCCCGCGGGTAAACGCTCAAGCCATTGACTAGCTTGATCCCGTAGAGAGAATTGGAATAGGCGTAAACGGGTGGTCTCTCTAGTTTCAACATCTAGGTCTATGGAATCTAAGATTTTGAGAAAGTCCTTAAGATGTTGGTTTGGATCTTCGGAACGAAGTCCATGGAATGCACATCCGCTTTGCACCAACCGGATGGTGTCGGATCGCAAGGGGGTCACATTGGCTCCGGTGAGCTCAATGGTGTTTCGGTAGCCTTGGTGGCTAGGTCGGGAATACTCTCTGAAGGTTCGGGGCCTAAGGGGTTCTAATGGTGGGTTTTGTTGTGGTGGGATGACGGGTTCAAAGATGTTACCACCTTCCATGATGTCGGATGGTAAAGAGTTACGAACAAAGGCACAAAGAAATGAGATAGACTAAAGAAGACCTAAAAATGAAAATAAAATCTTACTAGAAAGGAATCTAGCAAGTAGACCTAATAAAAAGAAATTCTAACCTAGACAATAACTATTCCCCGGGCTGCGGCGCCAAAAACTTGATGCGTGGGAATCGCAACAGGCTTTACCTCTCGAGGGATCTCGAGAAGCTTACAACCCCCACCAAGTAGTGTACCTGATCGTTGTAGTATAGTATAGTGACAAGTACCGGGGGATTGATCGTTCAGCTTAGGAATAGTGTCGCTAGGATTAGAAAGCCTAAATACTAGTTCTAAAGGTGAGGGATGATTATTTTTGTGTTTTTATATTTTATAGAAAGCAAATTAAAATCTCGGGTTTGAAGGATTTGGGCGGAATTAGTTGCTAATCAACTAACCCAATACTAAGATGCAATCAAAATAAAATACTGAAAATGAAAATAAACTAATTTATACTAAAGTTGTGAGCAGTAATTGGAGAAAATGTGTTTACTTAGATTTCACTACTCCCTAGATATCTTTTACACGTTAATTACTTGTTATAATTGCATGGATGACGGATCGTATTCCTTAATACCATTCATGGGGTGGCACACATAACTCCCCAATTCTATGAGCTCTTATCTCCTCCTACACCATGCCCAGCACAACTATAGGGATTGTAAACAGTGGCTCATGCATTAAATACAACCAATAAAGACCTAGTGCGCGTTGGTTCATGTTTCTTAAGACGTTCAAGCATGTTACCAATTGGAGATCTGCCAGTTTTCTTAAGCCTAACATATAAATCATTCATCCAAGACAAGAATAAACAAGTAATCAACACATAATCAATATCTAGGTTTCATTAGATCTAAGCAAACACAAGATAGATCTAGCCTAGCATGATGGAATTAAGATAAGAACATGATATAGACAACCAATACATAGACATATTGATTGAATTCGAAGAACACTTATCTTGATTAATCATGCAAGGTATCAAGGGGTTGGAACCCTTGAAAAACCTGTAAAGTTACACCAAAATCGTACTTAGGGTTTCTCCCAAAACTTCTCTTTTTAAATGTGGAAAACTAGAAAACTATATATAGAAAAAGGGGTCTGACGGTGTCAAGACCAAATAGGTGATGCCGTCACCTCGCCGCCAAAACAATCCTCGGACTGCCTAGATCTACATTTGACGCCGTCAAGAACAATACATTTTCAGGCCGTCATGAATTTAACTCTTGACGCCCTACCTTCATGACGCCGTCAAAACTCTTCTGGGTCGTCATGGAATTTTACTCTTGATACCGTCAGGGAACTACTCTTGACGCCGTCATGCACTGTTCCCGGCATGGAAAATTAAGACATTGGCGTTTTCTTCACTTTTATGCTCCAAAAACGTTCGAATTGCTTCCTTTTCCAGATTTCACTCCCAAAGTACCTAAAATCACAAAAGGAACGATTTAGGGCAATATTTGATCAAATAAATTCAGATTTGGGCTTAAATGACCCCCTAAAAACAGATCATTTTTCGCCTCATCATTAGGCTTAAGAAAACTGGCAGACTTCCATAGGGTAACTTGCTTGAACGTCTTAAGAAACATGAACCAATGCGTACTAGGTTTTTATGGTTGTATTTAATGCATGAGCGAATTCTAATGATCCCATGTTAGGAGCTTCTTGAAGGCTCAACATAGGAGTGAAGTAGGAGCTTATAGAGTTGAGGAAGTACGTAGGCCACCCCACGATTGATATTAAGGAATATAACCCATCATCCACGCAACTGTAACAAACTATCAACCTGTAAAAGATATCTAGGGAGTAATGAAATATAAGTAAACACAATTTTCCCATTTATTGTTCACACCACTATTTTAATTAGTTTATTTTCATTTTTGTTATTTTTATTGCATCTCTAGTTATTGGGTTAGTTGACTAGCAACTAATTTCGCCCACTCTTCCAAAACCCGAGATTTTACTTGCTTTTCATAAAATATAAAAATACAAAAAGAATCATCCCTCACCTCTAGACCTAGTTTTTAGGCATTCTAATCCCAGCGACACTATTCCTGAGTTGAACGATCAATCCCCCGGTACTTGTCAGTATACTATACTACAACGATCAGGTACACTGCCTGGTGGGAGTTGTAAGCTTCTCGAGATCCCTCGAGAGGTAAAGCCTGGTGCAATTCCCACGCATCAAGTTTTTGGCGCCGCATCCCGGGGAATATTTATTGTCTAGGTTAGGATTTCTTTTTATTAGGTCTACTTGCTAGATTCCTTTCTAGTAAGATTTTATTTTTATTTTTTGGTTTTCTTTAGTCTATCTTTTTCTTTGTGCCTTTGTTAGTAAATTAAGTTCATTGACTATTCCGTTCACCATTATGGAGAACGCGAATCCACCAAGTCCGACACTAGAGTTTTACCAGAAAAAATATAATTACACCAGTTTGGATATACCAAGATGGAGGAATGAAATGAGGAGGACAGGATCTTATATTGATTTTATTGAGTACCTTGAGAAAAGAGGCCAAGTGCATAATGCTTTTAAAGAATTCACCTTAGGAGCCCCATCAACCCCTCAAAATGCCTCACTTAGTGAAACCTATGCACCATATGAGCCTTCACCTAGGATAGTTTCGTATGAGCCACCTAGCTGCATGTCATGGTTAGGCACTACCATAATACAAGATGAACCCATAGGTGACCTTGATGTGATGGAGGATGTAGCCGAACATGATCACATTGATAAAAAATACCTACGTTTTATGATTGATGATGATGAATCTCAAGAAACACATGATGAATCTTTTGGGCAATTTGTATATAGCAGTAAGAATATTGAGGATGATCCTTATGATTCGGATATAGAAGTTGAGATGCCTAGAGAAGCACTTGAGATACTTGGGAAAATGTTAGGGTTAGATTATAATGAAACACATGTTGAGGATATAGGTGATCTTAACACAAGGAATGGTGAAGTAAATAACATGAGCCCACAAAGTACCCCACAAGTCCTACCATCATCTGATGCGTACACACCTCCCTTGACTTACCCGGAAAAAGTAGAAGAGACTATAAGAACCCCAATAGAGGTAGAACCTTTGAACCAAATACAACTAGAGGATATAGGTTTGAATACTTATAATGATAACCTTACTCTTAGTTCTAGGGAAGTTCCTAGTTTTGATGAACTGGAGCCTCAACCAAAACCGTTACCTAATCTTCCATCCTTGGATGAAAATTTAGGAATTGAAATACGTTTCGATCCACCCATCAAACCATATAGTCTGGGTAGTGTTAGGACAAAGGTACTAGACTCTAAGCCTTGTAGAGAGGAAGCTGACATAGGAGTGGAACATGACCTTACATACTTACATCACCCATTCATGATTGATCATAAGAAACATTATGGGTTTAAACCAGGTTTATTAGGTCAAGATGGATTCCCAACTAGGAGTCTCTCGAAGTTGATAGAAGATGATCCCTTTCTAATAGAAAATCTTAATCCGCCCACTAACCCAATTGAATTAGGTAAGGTTATGATGATGGGATCACAGCGCTTTGAGCATATAATTCATCCACCACTCTTTCCTCACATGGCATATTTCTACCATAAGGGTGTGTATCACTACTTCCACCCGCACTTAATCCTAAGTGTAGGGAAAACCTCCCATATTTCCGTTAAATAAGGGTAGAGTCAGGCTCGTGACTCGAACAAAAACAAGCGCTTATTGGGAGGCAACCCAAGGTTTATTTATTTATTTGTTTGTTTATTTGATTTTATTTGTTTCCGTATGCATATTTTATTTTTGTTGTTTGTGGCTCATGTTTTAAAGTAAATTGTGAAAATGCTTTATTTTGTTTTTAACTTTGTCTTAATTGCGTATAAAGGTATTTTGCAAAGGATAAGTGTAAGGGAGATCCAAATTTCTTTATAAGAACGAAATTGAGCATGAACCACAACAATATTAAATGAACATGTGTATTAGTAATTGTTTGAGTCAAATGCTTGTATCGAGTCATAATAATGTTTTGCAGGATTTTCCAGGAAGTAGGACATAAGTTTTCTAGAAATTTTCTGGAAACTTAACGTAAAGATTTCTGTAGGTCACTTCTGACGGCGTCAGGAAATAATTCCTGACGGCGTCATGTGTAAAATTCTGGAAATTTTGCTAGTTTTGTTTTTCTAACGGAGTCTTAAAGTTTTTGTTAATTCTTTAGTTTTATAAACTCCAGGAAATCTGAAAACATTCATTCCACAAGCATTATATCTTACATTGTTTTCTAGGATTTGTTAGTATATATACATTTCCGCCGATTTTACGGGAGGTTGCCTTGTTTGTTTTCTCAGGTTTAACAGGTTATGTATGACAAGAAGATGATTTATATTCTGGAAGGGAAGCTTTGATTGTTCATTTTCTTGGAGGAAGATCTACCCTTGTTACCACACTATCCACACCGAACGAATCAGGGGAGTATTTGATTTCATTCCTTTACCTATTTCACTTTTACATTCTTTAATTGAACATTGGGGACAATGTTCATCCTAAGTGTAAGGGGATGGTAAATGATGATACCTTATAGGATACACTTTCACTTGAGTTTGTTTGTTTGTTGGTAGGAGTGTAATAAAACTATGTGAAATACTTGTTAGTGTAATTTTAGCGCCAAATTTAAAATTTTTTACAACATTTAGGAGTGAAACTTTAGCCTTAGCAAGCGTCTCATGGATAGGAGATTGTATGACTAGCACAAAACCGTACCATTCAGAAAAATTTTCCACCCAAATATGTGAGGTTCGCCTTTAGATTTGATTGGAAAAGCATTTATTATTAGTGCTTATGAGTGTACCGGTAGCATTTAGATTCTTGAACTTGCGTTATTGATGCATCCCGAGACCGCTAGTGAGACTACATTCGTGTAGTAGGATTTACTACATGATAAGAGGCATTAGGATCACCCTTGTGTAAAACCCGTATCATAATTACTTGACCATTTAAGTCATATTACTTGGCTAGTAAAGTCAATTAATTTTTCCCACACCTTAGCGTTGTACTCATTTTTAGTACACGAAACCCATAGTACACCCCTCCGAGCCTATCTTTTCATTTCAAACTTTAAGCATCTTACTTAAAGGAAGAATTTGTTACACCCCACTTAAATGTACACCCAAATCGCCTTAGCCTTTCGTGTATGCACTCATCTTTAGTGCATTATTGTTATTTGTTTAAACCCTTAGTTAATTATCTAATTGATTACATGGTTGCTAAGTCAAGTCATATCCGTGTACATATTGTTTTGGGACGATTGGGACTCATGGGTAAAGTACTAATGTTATGGAGTAATGGGGAAGGACATTAAAATGTTACCCCCATATGTGTGTTAATCATAAAAGTACTCCAAGTGTTTTGATTATCTTGATTCGAGTCATTAGATGAGTTTTCTATGTTTATTTTATGTTTTTGTTATTTTTGATTTATTAGCTTAAGTCGAGTCTAGTCTTGGCTTAGCAACACCATATTGTACATGTAATTAACCAAGTTGCTTAACTCGCCACCAGTAAAGATTGCCTATATCCAACAAAACCGTGTATTCCATATCCCTATACCTAACGTTATAACCCTTTAAAAGACCTCTTTGATAGTTTATCGTAGGTGCTTACGCCATGTGGTGGAGGTTTGATCCTTTCCCAATCCTATGGTAATCTATTTTGCTTTGACAGGTAGTGAGAGATATTTTCCATTTCCATATTGTAATATATACTTTATTGCACCCGAGAGATGTGAGTATCTAAACACTATTTGTGAGGTGCTAGTATATGACCTCCGTGCTTGTCTTTGGTCTTTAGTGGAATGATTATTTGTTCTAATTACTTTTATATTAGTGTTAAATGACCCCTAACTTGTATTTTGATTAGAATAAAAGTGCATTTGCTTGAGGACAAGCAAATCTCAAGTGTAAGGGTATATTATGAGGCGAAAAATGATACGTTTTTAGGGGGTCATTTAAGCCCGGAATTGAATTTATTTGATCAAATATTGCCCTAAATCGTTCTTTTTGTGATTTTAGGTACTTTTGGAGTGAATTCTGGAAAAGGAAGCATTTTGCACGTTTTTTGAGCATAAAAGTGAAGAAAACAGCAAACTTAATGTTCCTTGCTGGGAACAGTACCTGACGGCGTCACCAAGTTCTTAATGACGGCGTCAAGAGGAAAACAAGAGGTGAAGAGAGTGGAGTTCATGACGGTCCAAAATGTTTTTACACTAGGGCATGACGGCGTCACGCTAGGTCGTTATGGTCCCTTTACACGTGACGGCCCAGAGGAAATTTGCTCTTGACGGCGTCAGATCTGGATCTAGGCAATCCGAGAATATTATGGGCTTAAGAAAACTGGTAGACTTCCATAGGGTAATGTTGGATCGAATGTACTCTGATCAAACTACTTTTGTAGCTTGTAAAGGTTTAATAATATTAAGTGAACTTAACACTATTAATATTGAAATACTGTTTAACCTTGTAAAGTATGCGGAATCTACTTAAAACAAAGCTTAAGAAGAACTTTTATATTAACCAAACTTTGAACCTGCTTTGTTACACAGATTCACTAACAATCCCTAACTAATATCGACTTTGAATAACTCTAAAACATATATCGACTAATACCTCTTAAGGATCTTTATATAGATAACCTTAAGTCGGTTTACAACATATAACTTGAACGATAAGTCATTATCCCTAACTAATTCTAGAATATTCATTCAATATTACACATTAATCCTTAGCTAATATTGCACATAAGTCCTTGTTTCCTTCGAAGTACTTTAAACATTCTTCAGTAAACAGCAGTACTTTGACTTTTATCTTCAGCAGTACTTTGACTTTATTCTTCATGCAGCAGTACTTTGACATACAGAAGTACCTTGATCTTTTATATCCCAACAATCCTCCCCTAATTTGAACTCTACTTGCTTGATTTCAAGTTTCTTTGTTGTCATTGATCTTCAAAATCTTTAATCTTCCAGAAAGATTGTTTCTTTATCTCTTTATCTTCTATCTGTCATGTGTCAAAGTACTCTTTATCAGCATCTTCTCTTGCAATGAATCTTCTCAGCTACTTAGCAATTTTTTTTTTTTTTTTTTTTTTTTTTTTTTTTTTTTTTTTTTTTACAATAGTCATCAAATCTTTGAAAGTTTCATACTATTCTCATCACTTCCAGGTGTGTTAACTCCTGTGAGAGGTGAATCATTGAAAATTATGATTTTTAGCAAATCAACAGCTATCAACGGATTTGAGTAGTCTTTACCAATAGCCGTTTGCTTTTGGACTAGTTAGTTCTTTGATATCAATCATGGTGAACTAATTACCAAAAATGGATTTTCCACAGCCTTTACCACAAGCCATTTTTCCTTGTGGGCTAGCCAACTCTTCACTTATACAGATATGGTGAGTTGAAACCATACAATTTTTAGTAAATTGTCAACTAAAAACGGATTTGATTATCACATCAGAGCCGTACCCTCATGATGAGTCAAACTCTTTCTTGTCTGTTAAACATGGTGAGTTGATTACCATTTGTTGTGCAGTATATATACTAACAGCATATGTTTCTTTTCAAATCCTTTCACTTCTGTTTTAAACATCAAAACATTTTAGTTTATTTTAAAGGACTTATACTGGTTTATATCAGCAAGCAGTACTTTAATAAAGTACTGTTTGTCTGTTCAGTACTTTGAAAAATACTTTTTATTCAAAACAAATTATACCAGTATTATGCAATATTACTCTTCAGACTTAGTCCATCTGATAAATAGCTTGATAACATCCAAAGCTACCTCAGATTCATCTTCAAGTTCCATTCCATGATCCAGCATTCTGAGCATAATTTATGTAATCAATGGATATCTCCTCTCAGCAAGCATATGAATCATGGTACCATCTTCCATCTCTAGTGTATGAACTCCTGATGACTCAAAGAATCTCCATCTTGTGATTTCCCAATTCTCTTGATGATTCCACAGAGGATCAACACTTGTTTCTTCAGTTTCCCAGATGGTAATTAAGTCTCCAAGCAAAATTAATCCCACTCCTGAAGCTTCAATCTCTGCATAGTATGTCTGCACTTGCATATATAAGTCATAGAGATCTGCCCTTGTGATACAATGCAAAACATTCCATAACATGTTGAATACTGTGAAGCTTCCATCTTCTCTATTGAACATAAGGTAGTTTCCTTCTTTTGATTCAACCATAGAGAATGAGATTATCTTGGACTTCTTTCCAGAATCTTCAGTCTTTTTATTTTCAAAATCTACTACTCTGAAATAGTTTCTAAGTTCATCAACTGTATCTTCATAAATCATCTTCAGTCTTTTTGATAGTTGATCATCTTGAACTACTTTCTTTCTTTTCAATCTTCTTTCCTCAGCCTGTTCGTTTCTAATATCTTCTAACTTCTTCTTTTTAGAAACTTCCATGGGTACAAATTTTTCTATTTCTTTCCTGATATCTTCTTGTACTTTATCCCACAAAGCTTTCACTTCTGGATACCTCATTTTGTGTAAATTCTTGTATCCTCTTCTTCTCAAGAAACTTATCATCCAGTTCCTTTCCTGAGCAATAGTCATTGGCTTCTTTGTAATTGGCCTACTAACTTCTGCCAAATACTCAGCATCATACTCAGCTTGTTGCTTTCTAGCAAGCTCTTCATCCTCTGCAATCTTTAGTTCTCTGATCTGAGCAATAGAAAATTTGTTCTTTTTCTTCTTAACATCTTTCTGAACCTTGATCCTTTTCCCTTTATCTTTTGGATCTAGCTCTTCTGATTCAGAAGTACTTTCAGCAACTTGTTGTGCAGGCTCAGAAATATGTATTCCTCCAGTAGGTCTCTTCAAATTCATCATAACCTGGGCAATTGTTTCATCATCACTTGCAGTATGCACTCTTACTTCTTCTTGCTGCACAAAAGTAGAAGGACCAGCTTCATCTTCATAATTCATTGTAGAAGGTCCAGCTGCAATAACTCCACTTTCATTAATATTCATAGAAGAAGTACTTTGCTCAGCAGTACCTTGTAGACTTATGTTTTCTGCATTAGTACCTTGAACAACAGCACTTTGAATATTCTGTGCATCAACATCCTGCTTAACAATTTCTTGCTCAACATCTTCTTGAGGAACTTCTTGCTCAATATCTTCTTCTTGTGAAATATTCATATCCTCTTCAATGTAATTTTCTGGTACAAAAGTCTTTAAATTTTCTGGATATTGTCAAAGGTGAGCATCTTCTGAATGTTTAATCTCAGCATCATCTTTATCCAAATTCTCATCTTGATTCCTCCCCAATTTGGTAAATGATGACCTCCTATGCCTCCTCTTAGATTTAGAAGATTTCTTAGATGATTTAGAAGATTTAGACCAACAAATGCAGAAGCTATGGAATGGCTAAACTGATCCCAAGCAGTACTCTTTAGACTTAAACAATAAAGTAAAACATGTATAAGAAACTTCCAATGAGGACTAACCATAGCTTTCTGAAAAGTAAGCTTAGTCAATGCGCCTTCATACCCAATGTCTCTAAGTGTATTCCAAACTTCTTGTTTACCAAACAAAATAGAGCCTCCTTCATCTTCAAATAACTGAGTGATGCGTGGGAATCGCAACAGGCTTTACCTCTCGAGGGATCTCGAGAAGCTTACAACCCCCACCAGGCAGTGTACCTGATCGTTGTAGTATAGTATAGTGACAAGTACCGGGGGATTGATCGTTCAGCTTAGGAATAGTGTCGCTAGGATTAGAAAGCCTAAATACTGTTCTAAAGGTGAGGGTTGATTATTTTTGTATTTTTATATTTTTATGAAAGCAAGTAAAATCTCGGGTTTTGGAAGAGTGGGCGGAATTAGTTGCTATTCAACTAACCCAATACTAAGATGCAGTCAAAATAAAATACTAAAAATGAAAATAAGCTAAATTATACTAAGGTTGTGAGCAGTAATTGGAGAAAATGTGTTTGCTTAGATTTCACTACTCCCTAGATATCTTTTTCACGTTAATTACTTGTTATAATTGCATGGATGACGGATCGTATTCCTTAATACCATTCATGGGGTGGCACACATAACTCCCCAATTCTATGAGCTCTTATCTCCTCCTACACCATGCCCAGCACAACTATAGGGATTGTAAACAGTGGCTCATGCATTAAATACAACCAATAAAGACCTAGTGCGCCTCGGTTCATGTTTTTGAAGACGTTCAAGCTTGTTACCATTTGGAGATTTGCCAGTTTTCTTAAGCCTAACATATAAATCATTCATCCAAGACAAGAATAAACAAGTAATCAACACATAATCAATATCTAGGTTTCATTAGATCTAAGCAAACACAAAAGAGATCTAGCCTAGCATGATAGAATTAAGACAAGAACATGATATAGACAACCAACACATAGACATATTGATTGAATTAGAAGAACACTTATCTTGATTAATCATGCAAGGTATCAAGGGGTTGGAACCCTTGAAAAACCTGTAAAGTTACACCAAAATCGTACTTAGGGTTTCTCCCAAAACTTCTCTCTTTAATGTGTAAAAAATAGAAAACTATATATAGAAAAATAGGGCTGACTGCGTCAAGACAAACACTGTGACGCCGTCACCTCGCCGCCAAAACTCTCCTCGGACTGCCTAGATCCACTTCTGACGCCGTCAAGACTTAGGTACTTCCAGGCCGTCATGACTCTTTTACTCTTGACGCCCTTCCTACGTGACGCCGTCAAATCCGTTCTGGGTCGTCATGGAAATTCATGAGATTTGCTCTTGACGCCGTCAAGATTTTGCTCTTGACGCCGTCACCTACTGTTCCCAGCATGGAAAATTAAGACTTTGGCGTTTTCTTCACTTTCATGCTCCAAAAACGTCCGAATTGCTTCCTTTTCCAGATTTCTCTCCCAAAGTACCTAAAATCACAAAAGGAACGATTTAGGGCAATATTTGATCAAATAAATTCGGATTCGGGCTTAAATGACCCCCTAAAAGTGGTTCATTTTTCACCTCATCATATACCCTTACACTTGAGATTTGCTTGTCCTCAAGCAAATGCGCTTCTATTCTACTCAAAAGACAAGTTAGGGGTCATTTAACACTAATATAAAAGTAATTACAACAAATAATCGTTCCACTAAAGACCAATAGACAAGCACGGAGGTCATACACTAGCACCTCACAAATAGTGTTTAGATACTCACATCTCTCGGGTGTAATAAAGTGTAAATTACAATATGGAAACGGAAGATATCTCTCACTACCTGTCATAGCAAAATAGATTACCATAGGCTTGGGAAAGGCTCAAACCTCCACCACATGGCGTAAGCACCTAGGATAAACTATCAAAGAGGTCTTTTAAAGGGTTGTAACGTTAGGTGTAGGGATATTAAATACACGGTTTTGTTGGATAAAGGAAGTTTTACTGGTGGCGAGTTAACAATCTTAGCCAATTACATGTACAATATGGCGTTGCTAAGCCAAGACTAGACTCGACTTAAGCTAATAAATGAAAAATAACAAAAAACATAAAATGAACATAGAATAAAAAGGGATGGTAGTCCGTATGTTTTTTCTCTTTTTCCTTTTTCTATTTTTTTTTTCTTTTTCTTGATTTTTCTATTTTTTTCGATTTTTTTTTTTTTATTTTTTTTTATTATTTTTTTTTTTGTGTGCATACACTCTTACCCTACCATCCAAAATAATACATCATAGGGGATGAGAATTCCCCTTACACTTGAATCTTTACATACTTTACATTTAAACTAATCTAATGACTCGAATTAAGAAAATCAAAACACTTGGAGCACTTTTAAGATTAACGTACATATGGGGGTAATAAATGATGTTCTTCCCCATTACTCCATAAAATAAGTACTTACCCATGAGTCCCAATTGTCCCAAAACAATATGTACAAGGATATGACTCGACTTAGCAACCATGTAATCAATTAGAAAGTTAACTTAGGGTTTAACAAATAACAATAAAGCACTAAAAATGAGCGCATACACGGAAGGCTAAGGCGATTTGGGTGTACATTTAAGTGGGGTGTAACAAATTCTTCCTTTAAGTAAGATGCTTAATGTTAGAAACGAAAAGATAGGCTCGGAGGGGTGTACTAGGGGTTTCGTGTACTAAAAATGAGTACAACGCTAAAGGTGTGGGAAAAATTAGTTGACTTAACTAGCCAAGTAATATGACTTAAATGGTCAAGTAATTATGATACGGGTTTAACACAAGGGTGATCCTAATGCCTCTTATCATGTAGTAAATCCTACTACACGAATGTAGTCTCACTAGCGGTCTCGGGATGCATCACTAACGCAAGTTCTAGAATATAAGTGCTACCGGTACACTCATAAGCACTAATAGTAAATGCTTTTCCTATCAAATCTAAAGGCGAACCTCACATATTTGGGAGGAAAATTTTTCTGAATATACGGTTATGTGCTAGTCATACAATCTCCTATCCATAAGACACTTGCTATGGCTAAAGTTTCACTCCTAAATGTTGTAAAAAATTTTAAATTTGGCACTAAAATTGCACTAACAAGTATTTCTCATAGTTTTATTACACATCTACCATCAAACAAAGCAAACTCAAGCGAAAGTGCATATGTAAGGTATCATCTTTTTACCCTCCCCTTACACTTAAGATGAACATTGTCCCCAATGTTCAAGTAAAGAATGTAAAAGTAAAAAAGTAAAGAGAATGAAATCAAATACTCCCCTGATTCATTCGGTATGGATAATAGGATAGCCAGGTTAAATCTTCCTCCAAGAAAACGAACAATCAAAGCTTCCCTTCCAGAATATAAATCATCTTCTTGTCATACATAACCTATAAAACCTGACAAAATAGACAAGACAACCTCGCATAAAATCGGCAGCATTCTATATAAGTTTCTAAATCCTAGAAAACAAGATAAGATATAATGCTTGGGGAATGAAGTTTGCAGATTCCCTGGAGATTATAAAACTTAATAATTCACAAAAACCATAAGACTCCGTTAGAAAAACAAAACTGGTAAAATTTCCAGATTTTAACTCCTGACGCCGTCAAGAGTAAACCCCTGACGCCGTCAGAATTGACCTGCAGAAATCCTTATGTTAAGTTTCCGGAAAATTTCTGGAAAAACTTGGTTCTACTTCCTGGAAAATCCTGCAAAACTTCATTATGACTCAATACAAGCATTTGACTCTAACAAATACGAATACACATGTTCATTTAATATTGTGGAGAATCATGATCGGTTTGTTTCTTAAAAACATATTTGGGGTTTCCCCTTACACTTATCTTTTGCAAAAATACCTTTAGGTGGAGTTAAGACTAGGCCAAAACAACAAAGTAAAGTATTTCTACTATTTAGTTTAGAAACATGATCAACCAACAATAAAAATAAAGCATGCATACGGAAGCAAATAACAAACAAACAAATAAAATCACACAAAACATGGGTTGCCTCCCAAGAAGCGCTTTTCTTTATTTACGAGTCTTGTAGCTAGACTCAAGGTCATGGGTTACTACGTGATTCGGGTGAGTTCCTCATTGAGGACATCTTTGGGATCAAACTTAGGTTTCAATTTCCTATCGGTTTCCTTAGTGTGGTATGACCTTTCAAACTTTTCTCCATCCGGATCATATAAAGTCATCCTCATATGCCATGTTCCATCACCTTCTTTAAGTGGCTTGTCCCACCTCCATTTACACTTGTCTCCCTCTCTTTTCCACTTATTCATCTCAATATTAATAGGCATTACGCTCAAGAACTCAATCATCTTCCTAAAGACTAAGGGGTCCTCAAAGGGGTCTAGCTCTTCATCTCTAGCTATGAGTTGTTCTACCGAATGTGTCTTTTATACGAAATCTTTCTCTAGATAAAATGGGCATTGAGGTCCTATGAAGTTCCTTTCTATCCAAGGTCTGTATCTAGATGGTCTCCTATTCATCTCTACCCAATGCGGTGTTGGTTCATCATCACAATCATAACTATGCTTCTTTACATCGTACACCGACCAAGTATCTCCTTCACCTACCGCTATCTTAGACTCCTTACAATCTATCATGGCACTAGCGGTTGCTAAAAATCCTCTTCCTACCAATAATGGGCATGTAGTGTCACTAACCATGTCTAGGACGTGAAAATCCGCTAATATAGTTAATTTTCCTACGTGAACAACTACATCCTTAATCATTCCAACCGGGTGGGCAATACTCCCATCCGCTAGCCCTATCAATACCTCCGTTTCCTCTAACTTTCCTAGCTTAAGAGCGGTGAATAAGGATAAGGGAATCAAGTTGAGGCTTGACCCTAAATCGGCTAGTGTGTCGAAAGCTTTGGATCTTCCTATCTTACAAGGCAAAACAAATATACCCGGATCATCGAGCTTTTTAGGCAATTTGTTTTGAACGAAGGCGGTCCCATTTTTACCTAGTTTAAACTTCTCGTATTTTTCTAGGAGGGCACTATAGTAAGGAGCACGCGCTAAGACATCAATGACGGGGCGTTCAAGGTGAAGTTCCTTGAATTCATCGTCAAGGTCTTGCGTAGGAGGTGTTTCAACTATAGTTTTGACCGGCTCTATATGCGGTGTTTTATCTGATTGGTCTTTTTGAAAAACTTGGTTTTGTTTGAAACACGTGCTCGTTGATTTGACCGAGTAGTATTGTGGACATGAAGTGGGTGACAAAACTGAAGATATGGAATTAACGTTTAGTTTTGGATTCTTGATTGTGTCGCTTGGGAGTGCTCCCATTTCTCGGTCATTGAGAACTTTCAACAATGCGTCAATTCTAGTGGTCATCTCGCTTTGCTTGTGTTTGAAATCGGCTTCAAACTTAGATATGCGAGCTTCTTGAGATGCCATAAACCTTGACATCAACCCTTCAAGATTGTTGGTACTACCAAAGTTGTTAGAAGGATTGTTGTTGAAAGTACGGTTGGATGGTGGACCGGTTGGTTGGTAACGGTTAGGCGGATTGGAGGAATTGGGTTGATTTTGCTTCCACCTAAGGTTTGGGTGATTTTTCCATGAGGGGTTGTATGAATCACCGTATGTGTTTGGTTCGGGCTTGAAAGTGTACCACTTATCTCCCGCTTCGTCGGTACGCGTGGATGCGTAGTCCGCAAAAGCTGTTCCGGGGAGTTCCACACAATCACGAGTGTCGTGGGGACCACTACATAATTCGCATGAAGAAGTGATTTTCTTCACTTGGCTTGAAGGCTTAGGAGCATCGTAAGATTTCATGAGAAACTTGACTTGGTCCTCAAGTTCCATGATCCTACGGTCGGGAGTGCTAGAATTGTTCGAAGGCAAAGATATTGCCTTGACCGTTTTGTTCAAGTCACGGGGATCGTTTCAACTTTCGTTGTCATAGAGAGAAAGATCTTCTATGAGTTCCCATGATTGTTCCGCACTTAGATCACGTACCTTACCACCGGCCGATTGGTCAATGGCTCGCCTCGTGGAGATGTCGATATGGTCATAAAAGATTTGGACTTGGAGCCAAAGATCTATGCCATGATGAGGGACTTTTTGGAGTAAGTCCTTGAAACGAGTCCATGCTTCATAAAGAGATTCATTTTGACGTTGTTGGAACATCAAGATGTCATTTCTAAGCTTAGAAGTTCTCCCCGGTGGGAAAAATTGAGCAAGGAAACGAGTGGTGAGATCATCCCATGTGGTGATGGATCCCGCGGGTAAACGCTCAAGCCATTGACTAGCTTGATCCCGTAGAGAGAATTGGAATAGGCGTAAACGGGTAGTCTCTCTAGTTTCAACACCTAGGTCTATGGAATCTACGATTTTGAGAAAGTCCTTAAGATGTTGGTTTGGATCTTCGGAACGAAGTCCATGGAATGCACATAAGCTTTGCACCAACCGGATGGTGTCGGATCGCAACAGGCCTTACCTCTCGAGGGATCTCGAGAAGCTTACAACCCCCACCAGGAAGTGTACCTGATCGTTGTAGTATAGTATAGTGACAAGTACCGGGGGATTGATCGTTCAGCTTAGGAATAGTGTCGCTAGGATTAGAAAGCCTAAATACTAGTTCTAAAGGTGAGGGATGATTATTTTTTTATTTTTATATTTTTATGAAAGAAAGTAAAATCTCGGGTTTTGGAAGAGTGGGCGGAATTAGTTGCTATTCAACTAACCCAATACTAAGATGTAGTCAAAATAAAATACTAAAAATGAAAATAAGCTAAATTATACTAAGGTTATGAGCAGTAATTGGAGAAAATGTGTTTACTTAGATTTCACTACTCCCTAGATATCTTTTACACGTTAATTACTTGTTATAATTGCATGGATGACGGATCGTATTCCTTAATACCATTCATGGGGTGGCACACATAACTCCCCAATTCTATGAGCTCTTATCTCCTCGTACACCATGCCCAGCACAACTATAGGGATTGTAAACAGTGGCTCATGCATTAAATACAACCAATAAAGACCTAGTGCACCTCGGTTCATGTTTCTTAAGACATTCAAGCATGTTACCATTTGGAGATCTGCCAGTTTTCTTAAGCCTAACATATAAATCATTCATCCAAGACAAGAATAAACAAGTAATCAACACATAATCAATATCTAGGTTTCATTAGATCTAAGCAAACACAAAAGAGATCTAGCCTAGCATGATAGAATTAAGACAAGAACATGATATAGACAACCAACACATAGACATATTGATTGAATTAGAAGAACACTTATCTTGATTAATCATGCAAGGTATCAAGAGGTTGGAACCCTTGAAAAACCTGTAAAGTTACACCAAAATCGTACTTAGGGTTTCTCCCAAAACTTCTCTCTTTAATGTGTGAAAAATAGAAAACTATATATAGAAAAATAGGGCTGACGGCGTCAAGACAAACACTATGACGCCGTCACCTCGCCGCCAAAACTCTCCTCGGACTGCCTAGATCCATTTCTGACGCTGTCAAGACTTAGGTACTTCCAGGCCGTCATGACTCTTTTACTCTTGACGCCCTTCCTACGTGACGCCGTCAAATCCGTTCTGGGTCGTCATGGAAATTCATGAGATTTTGTCACACCCCCAAAATCGGGTCCAGCGGAAGCATACATGTAGCTGGGGTGTAACTCAATTGGTAATACAGCACAAGTACAAAATTGGTTTTCACTTCAATCATTTAGAGTAAAATCGTTTAACTAAACTTATTGAATTTACATTGTTTAAAATTAGTGCGGAAGTAGGCCCTTAAAAGTAGTTTAAAACGGTCCCCATATAAATAATCAGAGTCTTCTATCACCATGCCATGCCCTGCCAAAACCTCCTGTAGCGTGCCATAGGTTAAAACCTGAAAATACATGCTAAAGTGTCAACACGAGGTTGGTGAGTTCATAGAGTTTGTTCAACAAATAATGCCTATAGAGAAAAGATCGCCCAGCAAAGGCATTGTAAATCCACTCAGTTCCAAGTCCCGCCATAAGAGACTTGTAACCTGTGTGTTTACAACCCACTGCCAAATATGTTAAAGTCTACGTGAACAAAAGTAATACTGATATCCAAATTTCCAGATAAATATAGCAAAACGGCTATATAAATAATTCAGTCAATGAGGTCATATGATAAATCAGTCAAGCGGGAAAACCTGTAATAAGGTTGATGCAAAGGCATCGCAATTCAGTCAAGTAAGGAAACAGCAATATTACGTTTGACATCACAGCCAAGTGGGGAATACCACAATACTTTTGACATCACAGCCAAGTGGGGAATACCACAATATTACAATGAACATATAGGTCAATCAAGTAGGGAAACAGCAATACTACGTTTGACATCACAGCCAAGTGGGGAATACCACAATATTACGTTTGACATCACAGCCAAGTGGGGAATACCACATTACGTTTGACATCACAGCCAAGTGGGGAATACCACAGTATTACAATGAGCATATAGGTCAATCAAGTAGGGAAACAGCAATACTACGTTTGACATCACAGCCAAGTGGGGAATACCACAATATTACGTTTGACTTCACAGCCAAGTGGGGAATACCACAATACGTTTGACATCACAGCCAAGTGGGGAATACCACAATATTACGTTTGACATCACAGCCAAGTGGGGAATACCACAGTATTACAATGAGCATATAGGTCAATCAAGTAGGGAAACAGCAATACTACGTTTGACATCACAGCCAAGTGGGGAATACCACAATATTACGTTTGACTTCACAGCCAAGTGGGGAATACCACAATACGTTTGACATCACAGCCAAGTGGGGAATACCACAATATTACGTTTGACATCACAGCCAAGTGGGGAATACCACAGTATTACAATGAGCATATAGGTCAATTGGTGACTATGAGGTCATATAAACAAGGATAATCAATCCCATGAAATACAAGAAAATCAAACATACCAATGAATGCAGGTAGTCAAGCATACTAATGAAGTGCAGGTGATCAAATATATATTTAGATAAAGCTGGGAATATTTGAAAGATCAACCAGGTAAAACAAGTAGTGCGTTTAAGTAAAACGAGCATGTATTCTCCCCCAAAGAGTTTACCAAAACAATTGAAAAAGTAGGGGCTATGACTCACCTGGTGCGATAGCTACGACGACAAAAGTGGATACACTGAAATGAGGCACGATCTCTAACCGCAACCTAATATGAGTAATAACGATCTACCTTAGATCATGACGTGATGAATTTGAATGCACATGCACATGATGCCTATACCACTCGTAACTTGGAAATACTAGTTATTGTCAAAGTTAAAATAGTTTCCATACTTAGGAAAATAAGTTCAAATATAGAAGTATATAACTTGTCGTAGTATATCGTATAAAAATGTTAGTGTTATATTCCTCGTCTTAAAGACCTTAAAATAACGTCGTTAAGTCGTATGAATATTCCTTGGGTCATACGTATTTCATTTGTTAAAATAAACTCCTTGAATAAGAAATCTAGAAAATATCTCATTTAGTACGTAGTTATATTATTTTCTATTAGTGACTATATATATATATATATATATATATATATATATATATATATATATATATATATATATATATATATATATATATAGTTTTGACGATTTTAAAACGTGTATAACTTGGTCGTTTTAAGCTTATTTTACTCGTTCTTTATATCCACGAATTCGTTTTAGTATATACTAATATATTTTCGATAGCTCGGCTCCTCTAGGTTACGTTTAACGCCTCTATTTGCCCGTCGAAAACTGTCAAACAGCATGCAGTTTTTCAGAAATTAGTTTTCGTCGTTAAATTCGGAAAATCACATCTCCTTCGTTATTAACTCGTTTTAATCCGTTCTTTCGCCAAAAGTTTCGTTTTTAAAAGTATCTTCTAAATCTTGGGTCAAAAATTAACCTTGAGTTCCTGAGTTTCCCACGTTTTTAAAATAGTAACAGTAGGTATATGTATATTTTCCAAAATCATTTTCCTAGTTTCAAACTTGTTTCAACTTCAACCAAACCACTTTCAATCACCACAAAACTAGTCTAATCCTACCATACACCTTCTTAGGGTGTCATGGGTTCCTAAACATCACCAATCTTGGTGGATCTCTTGAAGTTACTAATAAAAATTATAAATCTAAGATTAAAGAGTATTATTGTAAAAGTGGTATATATAACATATATATATATATGCATGATCTACTACTATGACTTGAAAATACATAAAATAAATATATGAAACATTAAGAAAGATCAAGAAAAGCTTACTAGTAGTTTGAAGGTGTTTAAAGCAACTAGGTACCTAAATACTTCTTGGTTTTTATTTCAAAACCCAAAATAGAAGTATACTAGAGTTGTAAAATCACTTGATCTTGGAAAAATTATGGTTTCTTCTTGGTGCTCATGTCTTGGTCGATCCATGGAGAAGAAGAGAGAAAGAGATGAGTTTTCTTGAAGTATGCAAATGAAAGAAAATGATGTCTAGATATTAGTATTTGTAAAAGTCTTGGTCTTTGTTAAATTAAATAACACATGGATTAGGGGGGCTAAGGGGGGGGGGGGGGGGGGGGCACATGGAAGGAAAAAGGAGTGTTTGGTGGAAATTAAATGATCTTGTCTCACAATTGTATGTATTAGTTTAGTTTAAGTTGTGTATTGGGTGTTATCGGGTACCGAGTTAACTAAAAATAAATCGTGACGAGGTAAAATAAAATACGACGAAGTTGTAAAAGTTGTAAAATATTCTTCCTGGTGAGAATCGAGTGTTAGAATAATTATCGGGTTGAAATATCGCAAACTGACTGAGTAATAAGCTCCGACCGTGAAATGTAGTCATTGATTTGAAAACACCGGGTAAACTAATAATATAATTTTTATATTATTAAAATGAACATAAAGATATATTTGGATCATAGTCGGGAGTGTCGGACGTGTTAGTCACATTATTGGTCATTTGTTAACGTTTATTTAGAAATAATTATACGTAAAAGTTAATTATACCCAAAGTACTAATTTAAATATCCTACGAGTGGAATAGTATGCAAGTGACACAATGATGATACGTAGACTATTTCTAGTCTGTATGAGATGTCCCAAACGATAATGCATGAATTCACTCTTGAACCAATACGGTTACGCGAATTTGAATACTCGTAAACTAAATTTACGATGAAATGAGTAATGCACGTGAATAGTGAAATTTCTTCCGGAATGAATAGTGTCAAGTGAATAGTAAAATTTTTTGAACGCTTCTCGGAATATCAAATTGACCTCAAAAACGATGAATAGTACAATGATGAATAGTAATCGGTGAATAGTAACTGATGAATAGTAAATTGTCGAGGTTTGGAAAATGACCGGAAATTACGAGTTGTGACAGATTTGCTCTTGACGCCGTCACCTACTGTTCCCAACATGGAAAATTAAGACTTTGGCGTTTTCTTCACTTTTATGCTCCAAAAACGTCCGAATTGCTTCCTTTTCCAGATTTCTCTCCCAAAGTACCTAAAATCACAAAAGGAACGATTTAGGGCAATATTTGATCAAATAAATTTGGATTCGGGCTTAAATGACCCCCTAAAAGTGGTTCATTTTTCGCCTCATCACAGAGCTTCTCTGATTGTTGATTCTGTGACACGAATAGCTCTCCCAGCAACTGTTGCAAGTATAATATACTCTCCATCTTCAACCTGTGACCTTGCTGTATCCCAAAACTCATATCTTTTGAAAGTTTGTTACCCGCAAATCTGACTGTTGGAACAGTATCTGACACGTCAGCGTACCCTTTATAGCACCAAGCAGTACGTTCCATAAAATATGGAGCAGTACCTTTCGTTATAAACCCACACAGTATGTTGACCAAAGTACATTCCAAGCAAATCTTGAAAGTTGACTGTGTGACCATAATATCTTTGAAAGTCAACTCTGAGTAATGACTATCTTCCCAATTTAATGCCCAAAGCTACCATGGTAAGTGAACTTCAATACACTTCATTCAATGACCATTTACCTTTACTTTGCCTATAAAAGCAACTTCACCAACAACAAATTTCATTCACCTCTTCCTTCATTATCAGAACACAAAAACTAGTAAACACAATGAGTCATATTCATGTGGTGAACATCTCCTCTGACTCTGACTCTGAAATAAGCTACTACTCTGACTTTGAGTATGAAGATCCAGGATGGTTAGATTACTTTCCTCCCCATGTATAGTGGATGAGACCCCATGAATCTTCCTCATCAGTAAGTGTTGCAAACTCTTCCATAACTGCTGCATCCAGCACTAGCAACAAAAAGCCAAAGATGAAAAAGTCTGTCCCTGGTTCATCTCTGGCTAATGAGCTTCCACATGCTTTAACTCAAGCCCTGGAATCAGCAATACAGAACATGAAGTGGCCTGCTCCAAGGAAAGAGAGACCTGCCAAACAAGTTCTTGGCCTGGCTTGCCCAATAAAGCAAGCTTCTTTTGATGACAAAAGAAAGACTGCTCAGAAGGGAAAGCATAACTATGAGGGCAAGGGAAAAAGGCCTATGGAGTAGGTGTGTGGAGCTTGGTAGTAGGTTGTGGTAGATGTTAGTTTGTTTTGTCTTGTCTTGGTAACCACATGGTGATGATAGATCTTGGAGAATGGTTGTTGTATGAACTTTCTGAATGAATAAAAAACTTTACTTTTGAATGATACATGTAGCCTCCCCTCAAATAATGACTAACTACTAACTACTAATGCATCCCCTCAAAAATAGCTTACATATTAATCATGCCAATACTCACAACTAAAAAAGTAAATCTTGAAACATCAAAGCCCTTTGTGAGTAGATCTGCTACATTATCATTAGTATGAACTTTAACCACATTGATAAGCCTGTGTTCATAGCAATCTCTAATAAAATGATGCCTAATCTGAATGTGCTTGGTCTTGGAATGATACACTGGATTCTTCACAATACAGATAGTACTCTCATTATCAATGTTGATAGGAGTATTCTTGAAGTTGAATCCATAATCCAAAAGCTGATTTTGCAACCAACGTACTTGTGCACAACAACTTGCAGCAGCTACATACTCTGCTTCTGTGGAAGAAGTTGTTGCAATAGTTTGCTTCTTGCATTGCCATGAGACTAACCTGCTTCTAAGGTACTGGCATCCTCCAGTTGTGGATCTTCTGGCATAGTGGTCTCCAGCATAATCACTGTCTGAAAAGGCTTGTAGATGGAAAGGTGAATCCCTAGGATACCATAATCCTAGTATAGGTTGTTGCCTAAGATACCTGAAAATCCTCTTGACAGCATTCAAGTGTGATACTTTTGGATGAACTTGATGTCTTGCACATAAACACACAGCAAAAGTAATATCAGGTCTAGATGCAGTTAAATACATGAGACATCCAATCATAGACCTGTATAATGTGACATCAACATCTTCTCCTTCTTCATCTTTTCCCAAAGGTTTGTTAGTATCCACTGGTGTTGATGTAGGCCTGATAGTTGTAAAATTGAATCTCTTAAGAATATCTGCAACATACTTATCCTGACAAATATATATTCCACTGCTTGACTGTTGCACTTGAAGTCCCAAGAAGAATGTTAATTCTCCCATTGAACTCATTTGAAACTCTTTCTGCATAAGATCTTCAAATTCCTTCACCATAGATTGCTTAGTAGCACCAAAAATAATATCATCTACATACACTTGGACAAGCATGGTATACTTCTTATCTCTCTTGATAAACAAAGTCTTGTCAATAGCTCCTCTCCTATAACCATGTTCTAATAGAAAGTTGGAAAGTCTTTCATACCAGGTTCTTGGAGCTTGATGAAGGCCATACAAAGCCTTGATAACCTTGTAGACTTTGTTTGGGTGTGCAGGATCTACAAAACCAGGAGGTTGTTTGACATAAACTTCTTCTGTTATTTGGCCATATAGAAAAGCACTTTTAACATCCATTTGGTATACATGAAATCCCATATAGGATGCAAAAGCCAAAAATAGCCTTATGGCTTCAAGCCTTGCCACAGGAGCAAAGACTTCATCATAGTCAACTCCTTCTTCTTGCCTATATCCTTGAGCCACTAATCTTGCCTTATTCTTGATAACATTCCCTCTTTCATCTCTTTTTACCCTGAAGACCCATTTTGTTCCAATCAGTCTCTTACCATCAGGTAAGTCACATAATACCCATACTTTTTGAAGTTTAAACTGTAACAGTTCTTCTTGCATGGCTTCCACCCAACTCTCCTTGCTTCATGCTTGTTTGATATTCTTTGGCTCTTCTTGAGATAGAAAACAAGCAAATAAACACAACTTCTGATCCTTGTGATTCACCCTATTTTGTTTGTAGATAAAACTAAGTAAAGAAGTATGTTGTTGAGACATATTCTTAGCCTTAGTCCTTGTGAGCACTCCTAAAGCTGAGGGTCCAATTATGTTGGTAACAGGATGAGTTTTGTGAATTCTGAGAGTAGGAGTAGGTGAGACTGCAAGATTATCTTCCAAATTAGTTAAATCAGGATCTTCATTAGAATCTGAGAAAATGCCTTCTTGATCCAATTCATCATCAGTGTCTTCTAAGGTAATATTGTTTGGATCATTCAAATCATCAGTATCTTCTAAGTCAGGCATATTAGAATCATTCACAGCATCAGTATTTATCCAATTTGAAGTATCTAAAGGTTGAAAAGTACTGTCAAATGGATTAGGAGCATTTTCGGGTAAAGTACTGTCAGTGCCTTTAGCCTTTTTCTTTTCTGCCTCATAAGCTCTCCTTTGTTCATCTTCATAAGACTTAGCCATTGTTTCTTGAAAAAGCATCCTACTTAGTTCATCTTGAATGGCTTGATCTTCATCAGATACTGATATTTGTGGTGGAACAGTACTTTGAGGATCAACAGTACTGTTAGGTTCAGCAGTACCTTGAGGCTCAGAAGTACTCTTCTTCTCATCATTGGTATTATTGTTTGGCTCAACTTCAGATCTTAAATTAACATCATGGACAATGTACTGTGCTTCTTCTTCTGTAGGAGCAACTTGATTTTCTTCCCTTACAGGTACATAATTCATTGATGAAGACATTAAATAAAGATCAAACATCCAATCAGGACCTTTACCCTTAGAATTTTCTTGTTCTTCTAGAAAATCAACATGAAGACATTCTTGAACCTTTTTGGTAGTTCTGTTGTACACTCTAAATCCTTTGCCATTGGTACAATATCCCAATAAATATCCTTCATCTGACTTCCCATCAAATTTGTCCAAATTATCAGCAGTGTTTAAAATGGTTAGGGGACATCCAAAGGTTTCATAAACTTGATGCTAGGTTTCTTTCGCATGAGTAACTCATAAGGTGTCTTCATTTGAGGTTTTGTCACTGATACTCTATTCAACACATAACAAGCAGCACTTACAGCCTCAGCCCATAATGGAACAGGTAATTGAGAGTCTGCAAGCATTGTCCTTGCTGCTTCAATAAGAGTTATATTCTTTCTTTCTGCAACTCCGTTTTGTTGAGGAGTTCTAGCAATACTGAACTCTCTTTTAATTCCTTTCTTGGCACAAAAGTCATCCATTAGCTGATTCTTAAATTCAGTCCCATTATCACATCTAATGCCTCTAACCTTGAGTCTTAGCTGATTTTCAAGTGCTATTATAAGATCATGAATAGCATCAAAAGTTTCATCTATGAAGCATAAGAAAAAGACCCAACTAAATCTGCTACAATCATCTATTACAACCAAGTAGTACTTCTTCTTGTTGAGACTAGCAACTGAAACAGGTCCAAACGGATCCATGTGCAGCAATTCCAAAGGCTCTCTAATGGTTTTCTCATCAATTTTTTTACAGGAAGCCTTGTGCTGTTTACCCTTCTTACAAGCAAGACATGAATGATCATTCTTGAATGTTTTAGAAGGTAAACCTCTAACTAAATTTCCTTTGACCAGCTTATTGATGTTCTTGAAATTCACATGCCCCAATCTTCTGTGCCATTGATGTGCTTCTGCCATTGTTGCTCTTGCAATCAAGCATGTTGCTCTTTCAGCAGAATTGACATTCTTTAAATCTATGTTGTACACATCATTAGTTCTTGGTGCTCTCAGCATCACCAAGTTTCTATCTTCTAACTTAAAATCAGGAGCAAGTATGAGACATTCTGTGTCAAAGAATACCACAGGGTACTTTTTATCACAAATCTGAGAGGCTGACAAAAGATTGAATTTGAGCTCCTTTACATATCTAACTTCCTCAAAATCAATGTTTCCTGCCTTGATTGTTCCTTTGCCAGTTATTCTTCCTCCATCAGGATCATTCCCAAATGCAACTTTTCCTCCAAAATAAGCTTTAAAATCTAACAAGAGCTCCTTTTCTCCTGTCATACTTCTAGAGCAACCACTATCTACAATAAGATGATCTTTAAGCTCCTCTGCTGGGTTGCCCTGCATACACATGACAAAGGTTAGTTAATTTTAGGAACCCAAGCCATTACTGACTTGTGTTCCCCTTGTGGAGTGACATACTCAAATTCTTTGAGTATGTAATCACCACTGTCTTTGAAAACATGATCAAGAATTAAGGTTTTTGTTTCCAAAACTGTTGGTTTATCATGATCAATTTTCCCTTTTTCACCCTTAACCTCTGAAAGTACTGGTTCTTCCCCAGCAGTACTTTCTATCTTAACCCATTTAGTTGTAACTTTTGGAGTTGGGGTTTGTGTTCTAGCATCTTTTCTTATGTTGTAAGGCCTTCTAGGTTTGTAGTAGTTGGATCTCCTAGGTCTTACACTTGAATGTTTGCTAGAAGCATCTTGGTTTGGGAACTTTCTATCAGTACTTTGTGAAGGTACTGAGGGTTTGGAGTATGATCTTTTATGATGAGGGTACCTATAATCTTTTGAGAAATTACTATGGTTAACCCTATTTATGTAATTCCAAACTGGTTTGTTGTCCCTTGGCTTATTCTCCCTTTGACTGGGTTGTGCAGTTCTGGTCTTTGGATATTTACTTAAGTATTTTGAATGATAGTCACAGTCTTTAATCAAATGATGAGGACTATAACATACATAACAGACTTTTGGACCAATATCCCCAAATCCCTTTCCATAAGGTTTTCTAAAATTAGCAGTATTTTGAAAGTATTTTCTTGGGGGTACTGCTGAGTGATCAGCAGTACTTTGAAAAGTGTTTGAAGGTATTACTTGTTTTGAAAACTTTTTCTCATCAACCTTAGGTGCTTCAACAGATTTTTCTAAAGTTTTAGGATTGGATTGACTTCTAAGCTTTTTCCTAAACTCTAGATTATCTACCCCATAACAAGAAAAATCTTTTCTAGGTGGTTGAATTAAGCTACCTGGGGGATTAGGAACTGCATTATATCCCTTATCTTTCTTAAATTCAGGAGGTGTTGGACTAGGGTATTCCTCATCACTAGAAGTGTTTTCATCTAAACTTATGAACTCTTCATCACTAGTGGAGGTATCTACTGTAAGATTTAGTTCCTTGCCCTTAAATGGAATGCCTTCATTGCTATCTTTATCATAACCTAGGCCAGTTTTAATGTTTGATGTTCTTTGCTTTTCAACAAATTGAACATGTGACAGACCTGATTCATTCCAAACAGCAAGTTTTTCTAATAACTTATCTCTCTCAGCAGTTACTTTCTCTAGTTTAGACACCTTACATCCTAGTTTCCATTCACTTAACTTAACTAGGTATTCCTGTTGCTTATATGTTTCAACCCATGCTACTTCATTATTTTCATGTGTAATTATTTTGGCCTCCATTGACTCTAAAGTCAATTGATAGCCAGTTATCTCAGCCCTAGCCTTTTGAAATTTATCTCTTTCAGCTACATATTCACTAAGTAACTTTTGATACATATCATTGCACTTAGAGCATACCTCAGAGCTAGTGGATGAATTTGGTGAAGTAGCTACCATAGCAAGTTGAACAGGATCTTCTTCAAACTCCATGCTCCAATCAAAGCTTCCTAGACCATCTCTTGACTCCAAAGCAGCATATCCAGGCTCTTCATCAAATGCTGTGCTCCAGTCTTCCAATGCAACCATTGAATAGGTTACAGGTTCATCATCAAACTCATTGGACCAATCAATCTCAGACAGATTTTCTTGAGCAACCAAAGCTTTTGGTTTTGGTTCAGTAATTGGAATCTCTTTTCTTTCAGGCTTGGGTGGTTCAATCATCTTATTTGCTTGATACTTTGCAAATTTGCATTCCCTTGCAAAGTAACCAGTCCTTAGACAGTTGAAGCACTCAATCTTGGACTTATCAAATGTTATTCCCTGTTTAGCTCAGAAATTGATGCCTTTTCCAGTCTTGTTCACATACTTCTTGATCCTTGCAGTGAGCATGGCAACTTGCCATCTGATATCAATTTCTTCCAAAGCACCATCATCTATTTGCAATACACCCTCTTGATAGGTTACAGGTAGAGATGCTTGTTGAGCAAAGAATGAACATAGAACTTCATCTGAGGTAGGGGTAATTGATTGTGATGAATTGGTAGTGACCATTCTTGTACATGGAACCTGTGTTTCAGTCACAGTACTTTGAACAAGATAAGCAGTATCTTTGTTGGAAGTACTGCTTCTGTTTTCAGAAGAGACAAAAGCAATGTTTTGAGGTTTCTGATATGTGCCTGAACCTGTAGTACCATTCATCTCATGCTCATAAACCTTCAGATTGTTGTAGAGATCATCAAAGTCCATTGTATCCAGCCTTGGTTATCCTCTGATCATAGTAGCAACTACATGCCATGCTGATGGCAAACTTCTCAGGAACTTCAAATTAGCATCTTCAACTGATGCCTCATCATCATATAGTTCTAGCATACTCAGAAGATTTTGGAGAAGCAGAATCAAGACCTTCTCTTTCACCAACAGTGAAAGTTTCAAATTGTTGCTTCAGCAAATTCCTGTGCATCTTCTTGGAAGCATCGTTACCTCCAAACTTCTTCTTAATTGCAGCCCATAGTTGGCATCCTTGGCATCATGAAACTTTAATAAGTGACCATCAGGAATAGCAGAAAGCAGTATGTTGAGAGCTTTGTCTTGATTTCTTTTAGTAGCAGCTGGTATGGTTGGTTTAGGTGGTGTTGGTTGTCCAGGAATCTCCACTGGTTCTTCAAGTTGCATGTTTCCATTGACAATCACACCCCATAGTGCATGGTCTGTGATGGCAATGTACTGCCTCATCTTCATGGCCCATAAGTCATATTGTCCCTTCTTAACAATTGGAATTCTAACAGCAGTGAGTGATGGAGCAGGTGCAGCCTCTGTCGACATCTTGAAGGGTTTGTAGTAAAATCGGTTTAAAGGTTTTTCTTCTTAATCAGAGTTTCCAACACAAGCTCGGATACCACTTTTTGGATCGAATGTACTCTAATCAAACTACTTTTGTAGCTTGTAAAGGTTTAATAATATTAAGTAAACTTAACACTATTAATATTGAAATACTGTTTAACCTTGTAAAGTATGCGGAATCTACTTAAAACAAAGCTTAAGAAGAACTTTTATATTAACCAAACTTTAAACCTGCTTTGTTACACAGATTCACTAACAATCCCTAACTAATATCGACTTTGAACAACTCTAAAACATATATCGACTAATACCTCTTAAGGCTCTTTATATAGATAACCTTAAGTCGGTTTACAGCATATAACTTCAACGATAAGTCATTATCCCTAACTAATTCTAGAATATTAGTTCAATATTACACATTAATCCTTAGCTAATATTGCACATAAGTCCTTGTTTCCTTCAAAGTACTTTAAACATTCTTCAATAAACAGCAGTACTTTGACTTTTATCTTCAGCAGTACTTTGACTTTATTCTTCATTCAGCAGTACTTTGACCTACAGAAGTACCTTGATCTTTTATATCCCAACAGGTAACTTGCTTGAACGTCTTAAGAAACATGAACCAATGCGTACTAGGTTTTTATGGTTGTATTTAATGCATGAGCGAATTCTAATGATCCCATGTTAGGAGCTTCTTGTAGGCTCAACATAGGAGTGAAGTAGGAGCTTATAGAGTTGGGGAAGTACGTACGCCACCCCACGATTGATATTAAGGAATATAACCCATCATCCACGCAACTGTAACAAACTATCAACCTGTAAAAGATATCTAGGGAGTAATGAAATATAAGTAAACACAATTTTCCCATTTATTGTTCACACCACTAGTTTAATTAGTTTATTTTCATTTTTGTTATTTTTATTGCATCTTCAGTTATTGGGTTAGTTGACTAGCAACTAATTCCGCCCACTCTTCCAAAACCCGAGATTTTACTTGCTTTTCATAAAATTTAAAAATACAAAAAGAATCATCCCTCACCTCTAGACCTAGTTTTCAGGCATTCTAATCCTAGCGACACTATTCTTGAGTTGAACGATCAATCCCCTGGTACTTGTCACTATACTATACTACAACGATCAGGTACACTGCCTGGTGGTGGTTGTAAGCTTCTCGAGATCCCTCGAGAGGTAAAGCCTAGTGCAATTCCCACGCATCAGTCCCCGGTACTGGTTTTGATTGTTGTGCGGTGCGCCCATAAAATATGTGACAATTCGTCCACCCATTTTCCTTTATGTCTGTCAAGGCGCGCTTTTATTCCTTTGCCTAGACTGCGATTCGCGCGTTCAACCAAGCCATTAGTTTGTGGGTGTTTCACTGAAGCAAAGTGTTGTGTGATGTTTAATTGCACGCACCAATCTTTAAATGTGTTATCACAGAATTGTTTTCTGTTGTCTGAAATAATTTCCCCAAGTAGTCTGAAGCGACACACAATGTTGTCCCACACGAAGCATTTTACCTGGTTGCCAGTGATGCTCACCACTGTTTTTGCCTCAATCCACTTGGTAAAATAGTCTATGGCTACAATGAGGAATTTTAGCCCTCCCGCTGCAACTGGGAAAGGGTCTGCGATGTCAATGCCCCTTTTATAGAATGGCCATGGTGAGGTGATGGGGGTTAACTCTTGTTGTGGTCGACGCTGAATTGGCTTGTAGACTTGGCAATCGCTGCATTTCTTTATCATGTTCTGTGCGTCACGGTGCATAGTAGGCCAATAGTATCCTGATCGCAGGGCGCGCGCTACTACAGACTGTGGTCCTGAGTGCATGCTACATGATCCAGCGTGAATTTCTCAGTGTACAAAATCTGCTTGAAGAGGTCCAACACATCGGAGCCAAGGTTTTAGGAATGAACGTCGGTATAGGACGCCATCTCAAAGTTCAAATCTCTGTGCTGTGCGCCGCACCCTTCGAGCTTCCTTCTGATCTTGCGGTAAGATTCCTTTGCTTATAAATTCAATGATAGGTGTCATCCACGTAGGATCCTGTTCCTCTATCGCCGTGGATACTTCCATCTCCAAGATTGATTGGTTTTTTAGAGTTTCCACCAATACTTGTTTTGATAGATGCGCAAAGCTTGTAGATGCGATCTTGCTAAGCGCGTTAGCTTTCCTGTGTTCATCCTTGGCTTCATATTCACCTAGCACGTGGTTAGCTGCTTGCCTGGAATCCACATTTGCCTCTAGGTTGCGTACACCCATTTGAATTGCAATACGCAGTCCAGCGAGTAGGGCTTCATATTCTGCCTCATTGTTTGTGGCTGTGAATTTGAAGCGCAGTGCGTAGGTGAATTCTACCCCCTCTGGGTTAGTAAGGATAAGGCCTGCGCGTGATCCATCCACGCATGAGGATCCGTCTGTGAATAGAACCCATGGTTCTTGTAACTCTGTCTTGCCTGTTGAAGGCCGAGTATCGGTATCTGGGTTCTCAACAATAAAGTCGGCTAATATATGCCCGTTGATTGCAGTGCGTGGTTTATACGAGATGTTATACTCACTCAACAACACACTCCACTTTTGTAGTCGTCCTGATGCGTCAGGTTTAGAGATAACTTGTTTGATGGGCTGGTCCGTGATTACAGCTATTGGGTGCGCCTGAGAGTATCTGCGCAGTCTTTTTGTTGCGAATACTAGAGCTAGGACCAGCTTTTCCATAGCGCTGTAGTTAGTCTCTGTCTTTTTCAGTGCCTTGCTTACAAAGTATATGGGCGTTTGAACGGAGTTCCTATCTGTCAATAGTACTGCGCTAACTGCTCCATGGGTTGCAGATAAGTACATGATCAACTCTTCCCCTGGTCGCGGTGCGACAAGTTTGGGAAATGATGCAAGATGTTGTTTTAGTTGTTGGAAGGCTTCCTTTGCCTCCTCAGTCCAATGCAAGTCTCCCTTTTTTGTGCACTTCTTGAGTGTTTTAAAGAGAGGGAGTGATTTGTCTGCTGACTTGGATAAAAACCGGTTTTGCCCAGCTAGCTTTCTGTTTAATGACTGGACTTCTTTCAGTGTGCGCGGTGAGGGGAGATCGATGACAGCTTTTGTCTTTTCTGGGCAAGGCTTGATGCCGTCAGGTTCTATTAAATAACCGAGGAACGTGCCTTCTGTCGCGCCAAAAGTGCACTTCTTGGGATTTAGCTTCATGTTTATTTTTCCCAATGTTTTGAACGTCTTCTCAATGTCGCGCACCAATTCTTCCTTTGTGTGACTCTTTATAACAAGGTCATCAACGTAAACTTCCAGGTTACGACCTACTTGCTTCTCAAATGCTGTGTCCACCAATCGCTGGTATGTTGCTCCCGCGTTCTTTAGGCCAAAGGGCATTTTTGTATAGCAAAAGACCCCTTGACTTGTATGGAAGGCTGTTTTTTCTTCATCCTCTTCAGCCATCTGAATTTGATGGTATCCTTTGTATGCATCTAGGAAGCACTTAAAGGGATATCCACACAGAGATTCTACCTTCCAGTCTATCTCTGGCAGTGAGTAGCAATCCTGTGGACATGCTTTATTGAGGTCCATGAAGTCCACGCACATCCTCCAACTGCCATCACTCTTCTTTACCATTACTGGATTAGAGAGCCAGTCGTGATAGTAGACTTCGCGCATAATACCTGCGTCTACAAGTTTGTGTACTTCTTCCAGGATGGCTTTTGCGTGATCTGGAGCCTGGCCGTGCTTTTTCTGTCGTATTGGAGGATATCCTTGTCAGATTTGTAGCTTGTGCTCCGTAATAGAACGTGGCACTCTGGTCATGTGCTTTGGTTCCCATGCAAAGATGTTTAGGTTATTTTACAAGAGTGCGCACACAGTTGCTCTGCCTTTGTCAGACAGTGACCCTCCAATTGATATTTGCTGATCTGGGTAATCTGGGTGAATGGCGACCTTTAAGTTTGGTATTTTGGCTGCACGATGTTCTAGGAGTTTCTCCACTTCACTGGCTACTATGTTACACTCTTTTGGTGACACAGCGGTATTGTAAAGTGTGACAATGCCTCCTTTCACTGGGAATTTGAGCATCCCATGCGCTGTGGACGGTACGACGCACATAGATGATATTCTAGGTCTCCCGATGATGTCGTTATATGACGAGGGGGACTTGATTACCATAAAGTTCATCCAAGCTGCCATAGAGTCCTGCTCATTACCTATGACCACGAGTAGGCGTAATTGCCCCATGGGCCATATTTTTTCTCCTGTGAATCCTGTCAGCGATGTCGTGGCTGGGATCAGCTGACTTTGTATCTCTGGTCGCAGCCTTTTGAAGCAATGTTCGTACATGATATCTGCGGATGCCCCTCCGTCTACATACACACGGTGGATATCGTGACCTCCTGTATGTATTTCAATGGTGAGTGGCTCCATTACTACGTTGTCCGCAACGAGAGTTAGGAAGGAAATTTCATTCTTAGAGGAGAACTTTTGGCTGACTTTTTGCCTAGTTTTTCGCAGCCATGATTGTATCATGTAGATTGTGTCAGCCTTGTCTTTGGCTATCTCCTTTTTGCCTCCATTCTTTGGTTTTTCTTTTCCTTCTTTTATATTTTTAACGAGGTGGTCCATTCTACCTTCCTTTACCAGCTTGTCGATCAATTGTCTTAGTTGGACGCACTCATTGGTAGTGTGGCCCATTTGTCCATGGTATTCACAGTATCCATTCCCCACACGCCGGTCCTCTGGGGTGCGCATTGGTGGGGGTTTCGGGAAGTTTGCGCCCTCTGTTGCGAATATCTCCTTTGGTGTTTTCGTGAGGGGGGTATATTTGTCATTTTCCCGTCCACTTCCCTGGCCGCGATAACCCTTGTTGTGATTGCTACCCTGGTCATTGGATTGTCTTCTAGGCTGTTCTTGTTGCCTATAATTTGAGTAGCCTTTTTTACTGTCTACGGCTGCTGCTTCTCCTTAGATGAAGGACCTTGTGCGCTTCATTAACTAATCAAAGGTTTGGGGGACCTTATCATTTAATTTCTTGATGAGTTCCGGGTTATTTATCCCATTCATAAACCCTGAGATTTTCAGCACTTCAGGACACGCCTTGACGTGTATGCATTCGTCTTTAAAGCGCTCCATATAAGCGCTTGTTGATTCCCCTTGGCGCTGTTTTACTCTGGCCAATTCACCAGGGTTCTTTGCGCACTTCTTTCTCTGAGTGAAATTTAAGTGGAATGCTTTTCGTAGTTCTTCGAACCCGTTTATGCTTCTTCGTGGAAGCTTACTAAACCAGGTCCGCGCATTCCCTACTAAGGTAGAGTTAAACATATGACACCACACAGGTTGTGGCCAATTTTCGATGGTGGCAGCAGATTCAAAAAATTTTAGGTGATCGTCAGGGTCACCTGTTCCATCATATGTTTTCACATTGGCGGGCATGCGCCTCTTCTTATCATCTGAGTAGTCACTAATGCGCCATGTGAACGCATCAATCTTATGGCGACGCCAAGGAAGAGATATGTCTTCATCTTCCTCCTCACGACGTCTTCCTCTAGACTTCCAATGTCCTGTTTCTTTGTCCTCGTTGTCCGAGGAATCACTCAAGGAATAGTTGTCTCTTTTACGGCGTTTGTGCCATTTTTCTTCAGAATCTGAGCTTGGAGGACTTTCACTTGGAGGCACCCGTCTTCCCAGTCTATCCTGGATCCTTCTGCTATCAGATCTTGAAGAGCTGTCGCTCAGTGAGCGTTGTGGCCCAAGCCTGTCATGTATTCTGCGGTTACCAAGTCTAGAGTGGACATTGGTGCGCATTCCATCATCTTCATATTCTTCTGAGTACTGCGAATCAGATGTTGTACCCAGTTTATCGTGGACATTGGTACGTCTTTCATTATTTTCGCGTCCCCCCCCCCCCTCTGGTAGCGTCGTGGGGATGTTTCACGTTCAGGACCAAAGTTGAGTCGGGCTTGCAGGCTCATACTTGACCTTCTGCTTGCTTCTTGCATGAGGGCAGTTAGGGTTTCGTAATTTTGGGATAAAAAATTACTTAACGTTAAATCAGGCGCGTCCTCTTCCGCCGCAAGAATTTCTGCCTCAATATTAGGCGCCCTATCTCGGTTGGGTGCGCCAGGCGGCACAGTGTTGTCCACTATGGGTGTGATTTGGTGAGGAGTATTGAAGAGGGTGCGCTGAAGTTCCTCAGTGTTTGGGACCACCGTGGTGGTCTGAGTGGTATTTACGGGTAACTCTATAGTTGGGAGAATTAGAGTTTGTCACACCCCCAATTTACCTGACTTGCAGCGGAATGGAATGCCTGGGGGTGTAACTGTCATAGCACCATAACAAGGATATATTAAACGACCTAAAGTGTCGTTTGGAAAAACACATCGTTTGATTTATTTAAAAACATCCAGTGTTACAAAACATAGGTCCCAAAGGTTGAAACGTTTACAGAAAACAAGTCCAGGAAAATGTCAAACGATAATTTACACAAGTGCATGAAAAATCCAAAATGTAGTGCGTCATCCCTGGCACATCCTAATGTGACTCCATGCATGTAATATGATAATGCCTTAGTTAACTGAAAATACATTGCGAAAACGGTCAACATAAAGTTGGTGAATAATCATAGGTTTATGAAATGTAATGTTGTACGGCCACCATAAGTATAAGTGCATGACAAAAGTCATGTAAAATAGTACAATAGACCTTAAGCTCATGACACCGAAGCTAGACTGATGAAATTTATGCCCCTCCTGAATGTTCTGCCAAAACACTCAAATGTAACAGACATGAAATGCATCCGCTTACTGTTGGTAAATACTACCACGGATGGAGGCGTCACCCTCAATAGATCTATCCACTCACTCTCGCTTAATAGGCAAATTAACGGTTCATGATGATAATAGGGGACTATCACAAGGCAGACAAGCTACTTAAGGAATGTACATAAGTTTTGATACTTGGGCTCGTACTAAAATGGTGCAATGTATTCTCCCCCGTGGGATTTGAAAACAATCATAAAATGTATACGGGACTATGAAAACTCACCTTAAACTGATGATACTGTGATGAAGTGAAATGAACAACAATGAACGGTTAGCTGCCTCAACCTTATATGAATGATGAACGATCTAATTTAGATCACCAAATAATGTTATGAATGTCCATGCACATGTTTCCTATACCACTCTACTCTTTGAAAAATACTTGTTGTTATCAAAAATATACATTTTCCAAGACTTAGGAAAATATGGCTATTAGAAAAATAAAACTAGTTGAAATATATATACATATATATATATATATATATATATATATATATATATATATATATATATATATATATATATATATATATATATATATATATATCGTATGTATCAATGTTAGTGTTGAAATCCTCGGTTTGAAATCCTTGAAATAACGCCTTGTAGCGATAAAAATATACTTGTAATCACTAATACTTCATTAGTTATGAATTTGGGTACTTGGTATTATTTTTAGAAATCTAGAGTTACTACGTAGTTTTAGCGTTATTATTTCCAAAAGCTGTCAAACTAATATGAGTTTTGCCGATATTGAAACGTGAATATCTTTGTTGTTATAAGTCCGTTTTACTTGTTCTTTATATCCACGGTTACGTCTTATTATGTAGTAATATATTTTGGAAAGCTTGGCTCCTCCGGGTTACATCTAAAGCCTCTTTTTGTCCGACGAAAAACGTCCAACAGCATGTATTTTCAGAAAATATATTTTTCGTCAATAAACATGCAAAAATCATAACTTCTTCGTTATAAACTCTTTTTAATCCGTTCTTTCGCCTATGGATTCGTTTTTGAAAGTATTTTCTAAAAATTTTGCCAAAGTTTCCTTTTTGTTTACTGATTTTCCTGGATTTACAAAAATGGGACAGTAGGTTTATATACTTGTTACAAATCCATTTTTCATGTTCAAAACTAGTTTCTACTTCAACCAAATCTCTTGCAGACACCACAAAGCTATACTAATCCTACCATACACCTTCTTAGGGTGCCATGGGTTCCTAATCACTACTAAGCATGTTAATTTAACAAAGGAACACCTAAATCAAAATCTAGGGTTTGTATGTTCAAAAAGTCTACAAAAATAAAGTGGTATAGCTAACTTGTGCATGAAATTAAGCATGAAAACCATAAGATACAAGTGTTAATTAGATGAAATTATGAAAATAAATTTGATAACTCACTTTGAAATAATAGGCGATTAGATGATGAGAAACCTTGTGTTACTTGTGTTTATATTGTAAGAATCTTGATTAGGATGACAAATGGAACAACTTTGTAGCTTTAACTCTTGAAAAATAATCACTTGATCAAGGATTTTGGGTTTGGTCGTGGGTTATGAGATGGAAGAGATGAGGATTTTGCTTTTTGATTCTAAAATTTATGTATGTGTATGTTTTGGGAGTTTTTGTAGATATTTAGTATAAGTTATATTGTATAATATGTGTACATAAATGCCAAGGGTTAAGAAAATGTGTAAATTGTCCTTGGTGAGGACTTTAGGGGCCGGCCTTGGTGGATGAGGGGGGGGGGGGGGGGGGGGGTTGGGGTAGCTTGGATTTGATTAGGAAAACTTGTGTAGTATATGTGTTGATATGTGTTATTTGTTAAAATCGGGGTACCGGGTTTGATAGAAATAAATGTTAACGAAGTTATTCGGGACAAAATAAAGTTGTAAAAATGTTAAAAATATGTTGGGTACAAGTACTGAGTGTTCGGGTGATTGTTGTTTAGTTTCCACGAAAACCGTCGTAATATTTATAAACTTACGTTATAAATAAAAATAAATTTCCAAAATATTGGGTAATTGAATTTTATGACTTTTAAGAAGTTATAAGAGATATAGAAATATGTCGGAACCATTGTGGGAATATTTAGATATATTCATCGTGTTTATTAACCGTGTGTTAACGTTTATTATAAATACTTATAAGGTAAACGTTAGATGTATCAAATATATAAATTTGAAAATCCTAAGTGTGGTATAACATGAAAATGCTGTTATGATGATATGTAGACTGTCTCTAGTCCGTATGCAGTGTCCTTAGTACTAATGAAATGAATTCGCACCTAAACCAATCCGGTTATGCGAATTTGAATACCCGTAAACTAAATTTACGATGAAATGAGTAATGCAAGTGAATAGTGAAAACTTTTCCGGAATGAATAGTGTTCAGTGAATAGTAAAATTCTTAAATGTTTCTCAGAATATCAAATTGACCTCGAAAATGATGAATAGGAAAACGATGAATAGTGTTTTGATGAATAGTGATTTATGAATAGTAAAATGTCGAAGTTTGGGAAATGACCTGAAATGGTGAGTTGTGACAGTCGCCCACCCAAAAAGGAATTCAGTCCCTGAATTCAGCTAGTGTTGGTCTCGATAGTAGGTTTGGTGAAAAGCTGTGGATACTTGCGTTGCATTTGGTCTTATCGTTCCCAAGTAAACTCGGGTCCTCTTCGAGAATTCCAACGAACCTTAACGATCAGAATTCGACTCTGCTTCAACTGTTTGACCTCTCGGTCCATGATTTCAACTGGTTCCTCCACAAAGTTAAGCTTGTCATCTAGCTGAATCTCTTCTAATGGTATAACGGAAGACTCATCTGAAAGGCACTTCTTGAGGTTTGAGACATGAAATGTGTTATGTACGTTGCTAAGTTCTGATGGAAGTTCAAGCTTGTAAGCTACTGGACCAATCCTTTCCAGTATCTTAAATGGACCAATGTATCTCGGGTTCAACTTTCCGCGTTTTCCAAATCGTATCACACATTTCCAGGGCGAGACTTTCAACATGACCTTGTCTCCGACCTGGAATTCCAATGGTTTGCGTCTAACATCTGCATAGCTTTTCTGTCGGCTTCTAGCGGTTTCAAGTCTTTCTCGAATCTGGATTATCTTTTCTGTTGTTTCTCGTACCATCTCTGGACCTGTGCATTGTACCTCTCCAACTTCTGCCCAACAAACTGGGGAACGACACTTACGACCATAAAGTGCCTCAAATGGTGCTGCTTTAATACTTGAATGGTAACTGTTGTTAAAAGAGAACTCGATTAATGGCAAATGGTTAGCCAAACCATTCCCAAAGTCAATCACACATGCCCTCAGCATGTCCTCTAGTGTCTGAATAGTTCTCTCACTCTGACCATCAGTCTGTGGATGGTAAGCAGTGCTCATGTCTAACTTGGATCCAAAAGAATCTTGTAATGACTTCCAAAATTTTGAAGTAAAGCGGCTATCTCTGTCAGAAATAATGGAAATTGGTGCTCCATGTCTCGAGACTATTTCCTTGACATAAAGTCTGGCAAGCTGTTCCATGGAATAAGTCTCTCTAATAGGTATGAAATGGGCTGATTTGGTAAGACGATCGACAATTACCCAAATAGCATCGTAACCTCCTGACGTCTTGGGTAGTTTAGTAAGAAAGTCCATTGTAATACGCTCCCACTTCCATTGTGGAATTTCTGGTTGTTGAAGTAGTCCTGACGGTTTCTGGTACTCGGCTTTCACTTTAGCACAAGTAAGGCATTTGCTGACGTACGTAGCTATTTCTGCTTTAATGTTCGGCCACCAATACAGCTTTTTGAGATCCTGATACATCTTGTCAGAACCTGGGTGAATAGAGTACTTCGACTTGTGTGATTCATGCATGATCAATTCTCGTACTCCACCATAGAGTGGTATCCAACTTCGGTCCTTGAAGCATAACACTCCATCTGCTCTCTTAACGAAACCATTCTTGTTTTCTGGCATACCATAAAGTTTCTCCTGTGGTCGATTTTCCTCCTTGAGAGCCTCAATCTGAGCTTCTAGAATTTTTGATGGTAATGGTGAAATAATAGTTATTCCCAATGATCTAACCCTCAAAGGTTTGAGTAGTTCTTTTCTGCTAAGTGCATCTGCTACAACATTTGCATTTCCTGGGTGATATCGGATTTCACAATCATAATCACTCAACAATTCTAGCCAACGACGTTGTCTCATATTAAGTTCCTTCTGATCAAGTATATGCTATAACCTCTTGTGGTCTGTAAAAACTACACATTTAGTACCATAAAGGTAGTGTCTCCAAATCTTGAGTGCAAAAACAACAGCACCCAACTCCAAGTCGTGTGTAGTGTAATTCTTCTCGTGTGTCTTAAGCTGTCTAGATGCATAAGCTATCACCTTCTCGTTTTGCATTAGCACAGCTCCAAGCCCTTTATGCAAAGCATCGCAATATACCACAAAGTTCTCAATACCTTCTGGTAGTGACAAAATCGGTGCACTACAAAGCTTCTGCTTCAATAACTGAAATGCAAATTCTTGTTTCTCTCCCCACTCGTACTTTTGATTCTTTTGTGTCAGCTTGGTCAACGACTTCGCTATCTTAGAAAACCCTTCAATAAACCTTCTGTAATATCCTGCAAGTCCTAAGAATTGACGAATTTCTGTAGGAGACTTGGGCGTAGCCCAATCCTTTACTGCCTCAATCTTTGTTGGGTCGACTTGTAATCCTTGGCTAAATGACATGGCCAAGAAATTGAACTCTTTGTATCCAAAAGTCACACTTTGAAAATTTGTCATACAGTTGCTCCTTCTTGAGTAGTTCCAATATTGTTCTGAGGTGTGCTTCATGCTCTTTCTTACTCTTGGAATAAATCAGGATATCGTCAATGAATACAATTACATACTTATCAAGATATGGTTTGCACACTCTGTTCATGAGATCCATGAATAATGCAGGTGCATTCGTTAATCCAAAAGGCATCACTTGAAACTCATAATGACCATAACATGTTCTGAATGCCGTCTTCGGGATATCTTCTTCCCAAACTCTGAGTTGATGGTAGCCTGATCTTAAATCAATCTTGGAATAAAAACAAGAACCTTGTAGCTGATCGAACAAGTCATCAATCCTAGGGAGTGGATAACGATTCTTCACCGTTAACTTGTTCAGCTCATGATTGTCTATGAACATTCTGAAAGATCCATCCTTCTTCTTCACAAACAAAACCGGTGCTCCCCAAGGCGAAGAACTCGGTCTAATGAATCCTTTGTCTAGAAGTTCTTGTAATTGGTTAGACAATTCTTGCATCTCAGAAGGTGCAAGTCTATATGGTGCTCGTGCAATTGGTGCAGCTCCTGGCACCAACTCAATTTGAAACTCAACCTGACATGTAGGCAGAAGTCCTGGCAATTCTTCTGGAAAAACTTCTGGAAATTCCTTAACAATAGGCACATCTTCAAGTCGTTTCTCGTCCGACTTCTTCTCCGTGATGTGAGCCAAGAATGCATAACAACCCTTCTTTATGTACTTCTCGGTTTTAATGCATGATATGATACTGAGTCTAGTTCCACTTCGCTCTCCGCGAACAACTAAAGTTTCACCTCTATAAGAAAGATGAACAACTTTTTCATCACAAATGATTCTTGCACGATGTCGAGACAACCAATCCATACCGATAACAACGTCAAAACTTCCAAGTTCTACGGGCATAAGGTCTATATTGAATGGGTGATTTAGGAAATTGATGGTGCAACCACGGATAAAGGGGTTGGTGTTAACTAAAGACCCATCGGCTAATTCAACAATATAGGGAATGTCTAAGGTAGTTGGTTCTATGTTAAATAAAGGTGCAAATGCAATAGAAACAAAACTTCTATCCGCTCCTAAATCAAATAAAATGGATGCATAACGATTATTAACGAGGAACGTACCCGCAACAACATTCGGGTCCTCACGGACATCTTCTCCTCCCATAAAATAAGCCCTTCCTCGAGCTACTCCGCCCTGATTTCCAGCTCCTTGATCCTTCCTCTTTGGGCAATTGTTCTTGAAATGACCCAACTCTCCACAACCATAACATGCTCTTGGTTGGTTCTGATTAATTACCCCTCGTGGAGCTTTGCATTCCCTAGTCGAATGACCGACTTTTCCACAGTTCTCACAAGCTCTAGGACAATTTCCAGGGTTGTGATGAGTCTGACACTTATTACACTTGGGTAGTTTTCCAGCATATCCTTTTCCTTCTGTTGGTCCTGCAGCATAGGCCTTTGCCACTTCCTGCCTCTTAGGTGCTGGTTGGATAGCATTTCCACCTTGGTTATTATCAAACCTCCTCTTGTTGTTATTGTTGTTATTGTTTTGGTTATTGGGGTAGTTGCGGTTTCGGTTATTGTTATAGTTGTTGTTGTTTCGAGTGTTGTTGTAGTTGGTGTTGTTTGAACAGTTATTGTTGTTGTTTGCAGCAGATTTTCCTTTTAACACTTGGACCATAAGTTTCTGAGTTATACGAATAGCCTCTTCCATTGATTGTGGGTCGAAAGACATCACATCCCCTCGGATGCTTTCGGGTAGTCCTCTAGTAAAATTCTCCATCTTTTTCTCATCGTCCGGAACCATAGTTGGACATAGTGCAGCCAACTCCTGAAACTTCCTGATATAAGTCTCTATGTTATTTAATAATATAAAAGTATGGTGATAATTTGATTGTTGATGCATCAATTCTATCACCCACGTTATTTTTTAAAATATAAGTACTATGTAACAAAACGTTGTAGGGAGGAGTCGTGAAAGTGTAAAGGGTATATGGGTAAGTATATAGAATCATGGCCCACTGAATCATTTTGTATGCCATGCCTTGCAAAATCGCTCAGTAGACAATTCACCATTCAGTGGCCATTTTCTTCTCCAACAAACAAGCTGACCGAATAACTTTTTAACAATCAGTGTTGAATTAATTCATTCAATAGCAATCAAACACACCCTAAGTTGGATTTAGAAGGAGAAGAGGTTGTTGGTGATAATGTTTCGTACTTACCACATGAAATGTGTTACCCAAAGAAGGAGAAGGAAAGGAAGGTTGTTTTTTTCACAAGAGCACCACCTAAGGAATATGATGCTCCACACATGAGGTATTCTACACCTTGTGCGGTGAAAGGTGTTAAAGTGTGGGATGCGGAATTGAATATGGAATATGGAGACAATTACATTTCGGAAGAAGTGCTTGACAAGCTTGGTTTTGTTAGGCTTGACTATGGAAGTTAAGGAAGAAAGGGAGTGAAAGGAGTTAGAGTGAGTATTCATGGTCACATCTTTAAAGTTGATTTTGTGGTTTTGGAATATACTAATGCCGATGAACCGGAGGTTATCTTTGGTAGAGATTTTCTTGTGAATACCAAGTGTACATTGGATTTTGCACTTGGGGAGTTACGAATTAACATAAGTGATTTGGAAGAAGGAAAGAGTGTGAATGAAATTCTTGTTGATGTTTGTGAAGGAATGGTGTTTGGAGTTCTTTTCTACATTTTACTTTGATAGGAAGGTGAATGATGTTCTTGGGGATGTTTGTGTTTGGTTTAGATTGTGTGGTCGCGAACATGCTTTATCTTTGCCAAATTTTGCAGTTGCCCTTGGTTTGTATGAAGAGAGTGAGGTTAATCATAGGTTGTTTTGACCACATTTTTTGAGTTTGGCTAGAGCTAATGATCAATACACGGGTATTGATGCTTATTTGAATAGGATTGGTGATCCAACATGTCTTAGGAGAAATTCTTCTAGGGTTAGAGATCCGTTGTTGAAGGTGTTACAAAAGTTGATTTCTTGGGGATTGTTGCATAGGAGTGGAAGTCAAGACAAATGTAGTCAACCGGACCTATGGGTGATGAAGTTGTTGGAGGAAGATAAGAATGGGAATGTGGCATGGATTGTTGCCGAATATCTTTCTAAGAGAGCACTGGGGATTAAGAAACAAAGTGATGTTTGTGGAGGTCATTATGTGACCGTTTTGGCTAAAATTCTTGGGTATTTTAGCGATAATGAGTTGAGGAAGTGTCGAGTGAGGATGGAGAGTGAAATATGGGATGCTTTTAGTTTTGGAAAAGCATTGGATAGGAATAACAAGACTTTGGGACCTTGGAGCGAACCAAGTGTGGGGGCGCAATCAAGAGCTTATGCGGAAGCGCCATCACAACCTCAAATGGGAAGTTTTCTGGGGAATACTCAAAGTGGTTTTGATTCAGGATGGGGTGATTGGAACCAAGAGTTAAATGCTATTGAGTGTAGGGAAGTTTGGAAAGATTCAATGCTAATGAGGAATAATTACAACTTTGATTATTCCATGCCTATGATCCAACATTTGGCATAAGATCCCAATTATGAGGTACCTCCCTACAACCCACCAAATGTTCCACCATACCCTTTACCATATTCTCCATATCCTGGACCATACCCCTACCCGTATCCTGGTTATTCACCATTTCCCGAACCATACCCTCCATACGGTAGACTTCCCGAGTATGGTAGTTCAGGTGTCAATGTGGGTGGATCAAGTTTTAATCCTGGAGGATCGAGTTATGATGTTGGAGGTTCGTCATCAAGAGTTGGAAAGAAGAAGAGATGAGTGGTGGATGAAGACGATGAAGAAGATGTTGATGAGGATGAAGAGGAAAGCAAGGACGAGTTCATTCGTTCAGATGTTAGTTATTGATGGTGACGTGTGAGCATATGGTTTATGGTTGGTTTTAAAAACAATTATGTGTCGAACAATTTCTATTTCCATTACCTTTAACTATTTCTATTAGGATTTATAACGTAACTTAATTTTCTATTTATTTCGTTTAGATATTTTTGTTTGTGTTTGTTTGGTTGTTTCGTATATTTTGCAGTTTTCTTGCAGGGGTTTTGTTACGGAAGCATATAGTTGATCAACGTTTGGAGTCGATAAACTCATTTGCTTATTATGATCAAATATGCATTTTGCGTATTTAACTCTGGTATTTTCTAAATTTTTCCATTTCCTTTACTTTGAAGTTATTTTTTTTACATTGAAGACAATGCAAAACTTAAGTGTGGGGGAGGGAAGAAAATAGAAAAATTGCATAATTTTTAATTTTTATTTTTATTTTAAATTTTCGTTTCGGGAACTTTAGTAACTAGTAGTAGTTCGTCCTTCATATTTTAGTTAAAATAAGGCTGATTCAATGGTAAATAATAATGATATTTTTGGAGAATAAATTCAAGTTTTAAAGAGCAATTCGTCTCAGAATTGATAACATTTGCTAGCACAATTTTATACCCTTATTACTATAAATTGTGAGGATTAGTTTTTTGTGAATAGTGTTTCTTATACTATTTATATATTTCATGATGAGTGTGCCGGTGGTTGTGTTAATTCTAGAACTTGTACTTGTTATGCATTACGGTTAATTCACTTTCGAATGATAAGGATATATTCATATGATAAGAGGCAAACTTAGGAATAAAACCAAATGGCCATCCGTTTACAAAACAATTTTTTGCCAACCACATCGGTTAGTTACCCTCGTATTTGGAACCCATTTGTTAGCGTTCATCTTTAACGCTAGATACCCCTAGTTTCACCCTCTGAGCCATCCTTTTCATTTTGTTAAATCCATAAAAATAAAGAAAGATTTTACACTTTTAACCTTAGCCTTACCCTTTATCAAAGTGTGCTCAAACACTCATCATTTTTGGTCAAATCTGAACTGCAAAACATACAAAAACACTCAGAAATGCATCAAAATACTGAAAATATTTCAAAATTGTGTTTTATATGTTTTAGATGCACAAAGAGTAAAAACAGATGAAAAACGTACAAAGTTTGCGAAATTGGTAGTTTCAGTCCCCCAACTTTCATAAAATGTCAAAACTAGTCCCTGATCATTCAAAATATGGAAAATTATCACCAAAGGTCCTTTTAAAATCATAAGTTGTCATATTTAGTCCTTTGGTGAAAAATCTCAAAAGTTTTGAAAATTTACATTTTGGTCCCTATTGTTTCAACTATTGGCAGTTTTGGTCCTTGGATGCTCAAAATTGGAAATTTAACATTTATGGTCCTTGGAATATGGAGACTTGGCAGGAATTACCTTTGGATACCTTTGGAACAGTACCCAAACCTACCCCCAACTTTTCAGTTATTACATAATTGGTCCTTGTGATTTATAAGTTAATAAACAAATTGGACCATGTTATTTTATCCAATATCCCAATCCAAACTAAACAACAACCTGATCCACTCCCTAGCCCACCTTAGCCCAAAGCTCAAGCCCAAAACATAAATAATAAAACCCACCTCCCCGTTTTATATTCCCAGGGTCAAACCCCGTTGACCCATCTTTCACATCACCTCACCACTTGCCTATTTCTCCTCATAAACACTCCACATCCCCTCACCTCCACCTCACCAATACCCCTCCATGTCCCCTCCTACTACCACTAACTCCAAAACCCAATAAAGGCTCCCTAATTTGCTCCAACTTACCCCATCTGCCAAAACCAAGTTTCCCGCCAAAAATTGCAATGGATGGCCAAGATCATTTAAAGCTTATCCTAGGGTCCAAATTGGAGTTGGATTCATCCAGTGGGTCTCAGAACCCTAGAAGTCATATATAAAAGAAAAAGAAAGAAGCTCAGAGGAGTAGTAGGATTTTTAGCTGTAGAAGTAGATTTTAATTAATCATTAGTGTAATTGTTAATGTTTTGTTAAGAAGATTTTAGCTTTTGTAACTCTTTAACTTAGTGTTTAATTATAATTCCAATTTTAATTCTTGTTACAGCCATTTTAAAATTCCATTTGCTTTAAATTTTAAGTTTTCCAATGTAAGCCTCTATCACTGTTCCTATAAGCTCAGTAAAGCTTAATTAGCTTATTGAGAGCCTTTCCTTTCTTTTAAGTTGTTTTCAAAAGGATTTACTCAAGTTTTCAGAAAAATCTCAAAAACACAAAAAAATAGCTTATTTTACTGTTTAGTTGGCCTTCTGCTTATTAAGTGCTTATTTCATGTTCTTTTATGCTTATTCATGTTCCATGGTGTTGCTTATGCTCACTTGGTAACCTAGATAGTAGTGGTTTGTAGTTTGATTGCTTCACTGTCCATTTAGCTTAACTCAGCTTATTGGGATGAGCTTACTAGAAGTACTTATAACTTGGTCTTTACTGCTTAATCACACATAATGTAGCTTAATATGTACCTAGCTTTCATTTTCAGAAGCATCCTGAGTCAGTTATAGTGTAAATCCAAAATCAGGTTCTACATAAGGGACTGTTTGGATCAGTGGTTTTGACCCCTGAACTCTGAGCTTTGATTGATGATTCTGGTTCATGTATGACACATTAGGTCCATTTAGGTTATGTAAGTCAGAAACTACATAGGTTGTTAACTAAAAAGTCAAAAATCAAGTAATCCCTTGCTTATCATTCACTGTTAGTTTCTCATGTTCCATAATTATGCCTACATATTCATGAGTTGTTTTCATTGCTTGATTTAGCTTCTTTTTATCTTAAAGCACCATAATTAGCATGTAGAATTCATCATAATCTCACACAAGTCAAACTTAGTGTTCATATTGAAAAGTCAAATTAGCATAGCTTGTTATAAATCTAATTTTGGACTGAATTTTCATGATCTCTGTGCTTATCCTTAGACTTTGAGCTTGTGGGTTCTTAAACTTTAGAAGCTCAGCTTTGTAATGCTTATTTTTAGTATTTTTTCTTAATTGCTTATTTGGTCCTTGTTTTGGCCTGATTTCAACTAAACTCCCCTGCACCAGGGGAGTTGTGTTTACAAACCTTTTTCCTCAGCTTGTTCCTTGTTCAATATTACACTATGGCTTATGCTTCTTGTGGTTTTGAGTAGCCCTACTAGCCAGTTTTCTGTGCATATGCTTTTCATGTCATGTACTGCTTATTTACCTGCTTATTTGTGAGATCCAAGTTCCCACAACTGAACCTTCTACACTGAGTGATCATTGTAGAGGCTCATTTTCACAAGCTCATTGTGAGCTTGTTGGTGGACCCCACTGTGAGTTCTTGGGTTCCTGGGAAAGCTCTTAAGATCAGGTAGTGGGATCTACTCTTAGTTTGGCTTTTGTAGCAAGGCTTGGATTTGCTTATTAGTTGTTTCTAGCTTATTCCAGGTTGCTCTTTTGGCCTGCTTTAGTAGCCCTGCAAGTGCCTCTTTTGGCCTGCTTTAGTAGCCCTGCAAGTGACACACTAGAAGTACTTATCTAATAAGCTTAAACTAGCCCTGCAAGTGCCTCTTTTGGCCAGCTTTAGTAGCAGGGCTTGGATTTGCTTATTAGTTGTTTCTAGCTTATTCCAGGTTGCTTATTAGGTTCCTTCAGCTTATTAAGATTCCCCCTAGCATACCTTTTGCATATTCCCTCTTAGCTTAGCTCATTCCAATTTGTAGATTAGCTTTTAGACTCCTTACCTTAGCTTTTAACTTAACTGCTTGGTTACTATTTTCAGTATGTAGTGCAATTTTCAGTAGCTTCTCATTTGATCCATACTTGAGCTTTCACTGAGCTTATTAGTTCTTTGGAAAGCCAGTTGTACTGGCTTTTCAAATCCAGGCTTGTTTTGAGCTTGGGAGCTTTTGCCCCTAACTTATTCAAGCCTTCAAGTAGCCTGCAGGCCTAAGTGGTTGACTGTGGTGATTATAAGTGCTTATTTGCTTAATTATAGCTTACCCATGGTGCTTATGTCTTTCCTTTTTGTTTATTCCTAGTCACATAGACCTGTTGTAGCTTATTCTCCATTGTGGACTCAGATTATAGCTTTTCATGTAGCTTTTGCACATCCCAAAGTCCTAATAAGCTACATTTTCAAACCTGTTAAGCACTTATCACTCCATAGTGCTTATTTTTAAGTTCCACAGCAACTTCCTTCATTAAAGTTTCATATTTCAAGTATTTAAACAGTTGTGAAAAGGAAAAAATAATAATAATAAATAAAAAAAAGACAAATTTTCAAGAAGTGATAGCTTCTATTTAAGATGCTTATTGGTTATTAGCTTATTTTCCTTAAGCACTTAATGTTTTTATATTTTTCTTATGGTCCTGTACTTATTTAATAATTTTATAAAAAGTTTCAGATTTTTTTTGTTTATTTAGTATTTATTAAAATTCAAATCAGTTTTAAGTAATAAATAAATAATAATTAGATAAATAGTGTAATAATTTTATTTTCAGTTTTATAATATTTTAGATTTTTCTAAGTTTTTAGTTTATTTTTCTAGGATTATTTTACATTTTCTTATTTATTAGTGTATTATTAAATAGTTTAAATTAGTTTTTAATTAATAATAATTAGATAAAAAGTCTTAAAAATATAATTTAAATTTTAAAATTAGTTTTATAATATTTTAGATTTTTCCAAACTTATTTTTCATATTTTTAGTGTAATTTTATAATGAGTTATAATTTAGGTTAATTTATATAATTAATAAGTAATTAGAAAATAGTATTTAATTAATAATAATTAATATACTGGTGTAAAAATTAATTTTAATTTTTCAAAAATTTTCTTTTATTATTAGGATTGTAAAAATGTAATTTTTATATTCGTAAGTATTTTATTTGTACAAAACTCGCGTTTTATTTTGTACGTTCACGTAAACTTTAAACTGAACGTACGCGTTTTTAGGTTTAAAACGTTTCTGGTTTTTCTAGTTTTACAATCATGTTCATATAGCTTATTTAAGCTATTTCCTTGTAAATTCCTTAGTTTAACCAATCACAAAACCCTTTCCTGTCCAAATTCACCCGATCACAAGCCCGTTTGATAACAATTCACACCTCGTCGGGACATAACGGCCTGGGGAAACACTATATTCCGAGAAGCATTGACTCTAGGCTGTCTGACTTTGTTGACCATTCACCTGGTCAATTTTAGGTTGACCGTTTGGAGCCAATCACAAAGTCTAAATGGTGGGTTGCTAGTTGCTTGGTATGTTGGATTGTTTTTGATGATTATTAGTTAGCCACACTTCACCATTCATGTGTGTGCCATTCCAACAAGACGAAGGATGCATACTTCTTATTTGTATTTTTTGTGGTGTATGCTTATGCGAAGTGTGGGGGAGATGTTATGTAAAAAAAATATATATATATATATATATATATATATATATATATATATATATATATATATATATATATATATATATATATATATATAAAATAAAAAAAAAATAAGTCATCACAACTATAAGGTGACAATTATAGTTAATGTGTTATATTATATATGAAGATGAAGAAGGAAGTTATGTGATATGTTGTTAGCCAATGTGCTAAGTATGAAGAATATTTTTATGGTGAATCGATGTATCGACATGTGAAAGTTCGAAGAAGAGAAAGATCGTAACTATTGTCATTTTTGGGTTTGTGGTTTGTTTGTGATTAAGCAACAATGGGACTTAGACTTGGATTTTATTTTTCTTTAAAACCAATTTCATAAATATTCTCATGCCTTATCCTTACCTTTTTAACTTAGTGTAATTATTTGCACGAAGGTTTTATTTTACCCTTAGCCTAAACATTACAACCCGAATAAAAGACCTCTTTGATGAATTATTCTATTGTTTTGATACTTGTACAAGCCTATAGTAAGAAACATAAATCATGACTGTGCAATGAGTGATCTATTAATCATTACACATATTGAGTGATGAGTGAATTTCAAACTATCTTCGTGAGGTGTGTAGAATTGTTATCAAAGCTCTTTATTTACTTGATTGAGTTCAAATAAGATATTTGCACTATTGCCATTGAATTCAATTTTCTCTTGATTAAGATTTGCTTGAGGGCGAGAAAAGCTCAAGTGTGGGGGATTTGATAACGCTCAAAATTAACATGTTTTTAGTCGCGTTATTGTTTGTTTTATGCATGGAAATTGGTCATATTTGTATATCTTTGTTACTTAATCGTGGAAAAGTGTTTATGCATGCAAATATAGCCAAAAGCAGGTAAAAATGATTAAAAGATGATGGAATGAAGTGGTCATGCATTTTTGGAGAGTTTCAAGTAGATCAAGAAAGGAAGAAACGTCGCATGGACAAAAGGATTTGATAAAGACAAGTTTTCTACACGTAATTATCAAGGAAATATCAAGTTCTAATGGATAAAGTCATGCCACGAAGAAAGACAATGCATGCAACGTAAAATGACAAAGAAAAGAAAAAGAAATAATGTTCAGACAGTTTCCAACCGATCGGATGCAACCCGCATCCGATTCGGCTGGAAGGTACGGAAAGAATGACCATCCGATCGGATGGTGAGAAACCGAGATGACTGAAGTTACAAGTTTCCATTTATGGACGTATTTACTCCCCATAATCATGTGTGGCAGATCATTTCTGCTTATTAACTTTAGAGGGACGTTTTTACTTAAAGGATAAGTGTCATTATGCTATATAATGACTACTTAGGGTCTAGAATTACTTGTACCACCAAATATCTAACTTAGTATTACACCAAATCTTGTTAGTTCATCTTATATTGCTTGAAAGTTTACTAAGTGTTGTGAAAACGTCCAGAACGTGTTGAGTTAAAGTCTCAAGCATTGGTTCGAGTGTGGAGTTGTTTACTTACGTTAGTGAGCAATTGGAGGAGTATGGTTGCTATAGTTCCACAAGTTTATTCATTGTAATTCTCAAGACTAGGTACACCTTGATATTTATAATGAACAATTGTTACTTTGAGTTTTATGAAAGTTTTCTTATTTACTTGTGTTTTAATATGATTGCTATGGAGTAATTTGTGATATACTTGTGTATAAGATGTGATTGGTTAATGGAGTATTCTTTTATGAAAAAGGTGATGCATGAAAACATATATATTTTATGAGTTTGTTGAAGTAACATCTTTTCTTGCTTAATTTGTTGGTAAAAACAATCTTTTGAAAAATGGGTCCGAAAGGAATTTCAACTTGTTTTTATTCCAAAACATTAGTGCACGAATTAGTATGGAATAGGATGCATGACAACCATCTTATTTACTTGTTAAAATGGATTTGAGAAGATTTCATCATGAAAAAGGACCGAAAGGATTCGTAGGAATTCATAAGAAAAGAATTGATTTTCAAAACAACCATGTGATTATAGAATTGTCATACTCATTTGATATGTCTTAAAGGAGTCATTTAGGTGATAGAATTCTTAGTGGTAGTTAAAACATGACATACATCATAGATTGTATTACTACTCATTTTTTGTTGCGTATCATAACAAGTTTTACACCAAACTTTGTACTTAAATTGTCATAATACTCCTAATTACCAATCAAGGAATTATACACAAGTATATGTTTAGTTTTATTGAGTTTCTTTTAAATTAATATTCACATAAATTTGGATTGACAACTCTTATTTTACAAACGTTTTTCTTATTACTAAAACAACCAAATCCCTTGGGACGATCTCGACTTACCCACCTTTATTACACCGGAAGAGTATACTTGCTCGTATGTGCTAAATAATAATCGGATAATTCGTGTTTATAAATTTTAAAACTTGTACTAATAAAATGCACATCACGGATGCTCTTCTTCTGATGCCTAAATTTGCATCAACAATCAAAAGTTTGTTAAGTAACACGGAAAAACTCTGTGAGATGGCTAAAACTCCACTGAACGAGCACTGCTCAGCAGTGCTGTTGAAAAAGCTTCCCGAAAAGCTTGGAGATCCCGGGAAATTTCTCGTTCCTTGCATTTTCCCGGGGATGGTTGAATGCTTTGCCTTGGCCGATCTTGGTGGAAGCATCAACCTAATGCCTCACTCAGTCTGGAAGAAACTCTCTCTTCCTGATCTCACTCCTACCTGCATGACTCTCGAGCTTGCAGATCGTACAATATCTCGTCCCCTCGGCATTGCCGAAGATATCTTCTTGAAAGTAGGAAAGTTTCATTTTCCGGCAGATTTCACGATTGCTGATTTCGATGCTGACCCAAGAGTTCCTCTCATTCTCGGGAGGGGATTCCTAAGAACTGGTCGAGCTCTAATCGATGTTTTCGAAGAAGAAATCACTTTGCGTGTTGGTAATGAAGCCATCACATTCAACCTTGATCAAACTTCAAGATACTCCTCCAACTATGACTCTGAAATGGTAAATTGAATCGACATCATCGATGTTGCTTCAGAGGAGTATTCTCAAGAGGTTCTCAGTTTCTCTCCAAGTGGTAGTACCACTCTTTCTTCTGAGCCTATCATATCCGACTCTTCCCCTTCTCTCACTCCGTTTAAGGGAAGTGACTTCCTTTTGGAAGAGGTCGAGGCTTTTCTTGCTCAAGATAGCTTAATTTCAAATGAGATTAATGACAACTATCTTGATCCCGAGGGGATATTCTTTTTCTTGAAAGATTGTTAAATGACGATCCTTCACCCTCTCCGTCTCCAAAAGAACTTCATAAAGCGGAAATTAAGTCTATTGAAAAATCTGATGAATTTCCCGAGGTCGAGCTCAAGGACTTGCCTCCTCATCTAGAGTATGCATTTTTGGAGGGTGATGATAAATTACCCGTCATTATTGCTAAAAACTTGAAAGATGAGGAGAAAACTGCACTCATAAAGGTTCTTAAGTCACACAAGCAAGCAATTGCTTGGAAACTCTCCGACATTAAAGGTATTAACCCGGAATTTTGTACACACAAAATCTTAATGGAGGATGACTTTAAGCCAGCAGTACAACATCAGAGGAGGGTAAATCCTAGAATCCACGAAGTTATCAAACAAGAAGTTCTAAAACTTCATGATGCTGGTCTAATTTACCCTATCTCGGACAGTCCTTGGGTTAGCCCCATACATTGCGTTCCAAAAAAGGGTGGCATTATTGTTGTCACAAACAAAGAAAACGAGTTGATTCCAGCTTGGCTGGTTACGGGATGGCGAGTATGCATTGACTGTCGTAAGTTAAATGAAGCCACCCGTAAAGACCATTTTCCTCTACCCTTTATGGACCAAATGCTCGAGAGACTAGCGGAGAATGAATACTACTGTTTCCTCGATGGTTTCTCGGGTTATTTCCAGATCCCCATTGATCCACAGGATCAAGAGAAGACTACCTTCACATGCCCATACGGAACTTTTGCCTACAGACGTACGCCTTTCGGCTTATGTAATACTCCTGGCACGTTCCAAAGGTGCATGATGTCAATATTTTCCGACATGATCGGGAAAACCATGGAGGTATTTATGGATGACTTCTCAGTCATCGGGGATTCATTGCAGTCTTGTCTCTCCCACTTGGAGAAAGATGCTAAAACGTTGTAAAGACACGAACTTGAGTCTCAACTAGGAGAAAAGCCATTTTATGGTTAAAGAGGGCATTGTCCTCGGCCATAAAATTTCAAAAAACAGGATTGAGGTTGACAAAGCCAAAATTGATGTCATCGCTAAATTACCTCATCCCACTACCGTCAAGGGTATTAGGAGCTTTTTGGGTCACGCCGGTTTCTATCGTAGGTTTATTCAATATTTCTCCAAAATCGCCCGGCCTATGACCCATCTCCTCGAGAAGGATACTCCTTTTATCTTCTCACCTGAGTGCATCGAAGCTTTTGAAACTCTGAAGAAAAAGCTTACTGAGGCACCGATTCTTGTTGCCCCCGATTGGGACCTACCATTTGAGCTTATGTGCGATGCCAGTGATTTTGTCATAGGTGCGGTCTTAGGGCAACGAAAAGCAAAATACTTTTAGGCTATACACTATGCAAGAAAAACTATGACTGGGGCTCAGAGTCATTACACCACCACTAAAAAAGAACTATTAGCAGTGGTGTATGCCTTTGAAAAATTTCGGCCGTATTTAATATTGACCAAATGCATAGAGTATACGGATCACTCGGCTTTGAAGTACCTCTTTGCAAAACAAGATGCAAATCCGAGACTACTCCGTTGGGTTCTCCTCCTCCAAGAATTTGATATCATAATACGTGATAAAAAAGGAGCCGAGAACTTGGCTGCTGATCATCTCTCCCGATTAGAAAACCCTCACCAGGATGTGTCCGAGAAACAGGAAATAAATGAAACATTTCCTCTCGAGATACTCAATGTGGTTTCTTTTCGTGGTGACTCTTCTACCCCATGGTTTACCGACTTTGCAAATTACCATGCGGGTAATTTCATTGTGAAGGGGATGTCGTCCCAACAGAAAAACAAATTCTTTAAAGACGTTAAACATTACTTCTGGGACGACCCCTATTTGTTCAAAATATGTGTCGATCAAGTCATCAGGCGATCTGTTTACGAACAAGAAGCCAATGATATTCTCAAGGCTTGCCATGCTGGACCCATCGGGGGCCACCATAGTCCTAACTACACTGCTAAAAAGGTGTTTGACTCCGGTTTCTATTGGCCCACAATTTATAAGGATGCTCACGAATTAGTCAAAACTTGTGATGCTTGTTAGCGTCACGGGAATATTTCACAAAATAACGAAACGCAACAAAATGCCATTCAAGTTTGTGAAATCTTTGGCGTCTGGGACATTGATTTTATGGGGCCATTCCCATCTTCTCGTGGAAACAAGTACATACTCGTGGCTGTTGACTACTTGTCAAAATGGGTTAAAGCAAAATCCTTACCCACCAACGATGCCCGAGTTGTTGTGAAATTTTTGAAATCCCACTTTGCTCGTTTTGGAACTCCCCGTGCTATCATTAGTGATCGCGGTACACACTTTTGCAATGATCAATTCGCAAAAGTCATGCTTAAGTACGGTGTCACTCACCATCTTTCTACCGCGTATCACCCACAAACAAGTGGGCAAGTGGAAGTTTTAAACCGTGGTATAAAACGGATTCTGGAGAGGACCGTAGGTGAAAACCGTGCCTCTTGGTCGGACAAACTAGATGATGCACTTTGGGACTTCCGTACAGCTTACAAAACACCCATCGGGTGTACTCCTTACAAGCTTGTATACGGGAAGGCGTGTCATTTACCGATCGAGCTTGAGCACAAAGCCTATTGGGCCTTGAAACATGCTAACTACGACCTTCATAAAGCGGGTGATCACCGTAAGGTTCAACTCAATGAATTAACGGAACTTCGTGATCAGGCCTACGAAAATTCTTTGATCTACAAAGAAAAGACAAAGAAGATCCATTACTCAAAAATTAAGAACCGCTTTTTCAACGTCGGTGACCGAGTCCTTCTTTTCTATTCAAGATTAAATATTTTCTCGGGCAAATTAAAAACCCGGTGGTCTGGACCATTCACCATTGCAAAAGTATACCCATACGGGACTGTTGAGTTATCTTAACCCGACGGTCCTAACTTCAAAGTGAATGGTTATCATCTGAAACACTATTTGGGAGAGGACATGCCATCCATGGTTGTCCCGGATCTCCAAACTTTCCCCATGGACAAATAAATTCGGGGATCGAGTCAAGCTAGTGACTCGGTGAACAAAAATTAGCAAAACATGGGTTTTCACCCATATCTCTGACTTCTTTCTCCTTTCTAACAAACTAGTGTGGGGGAGTTTCCCATGCTGTTGTATATAAAGTAATCTTCAAAAAAAAATGCTATTCCCACACTTGCCCAAGTTTCAAATTTTCAAATCAAAGTTTTTCCAATATCGGCATAATGGCGGGTACTTTGAATATTGAGGGCAATATTCAGTTCTAGTGTTGGGGGGGGGGGGGGAATTCTAGCGAATTTGATCACATTTTTAACTTGTAAGTGCCATAATACCCCCATTTTAGCCAAAAAAATTTTAGTGGAAGCGCTTCGCACTAAACACAACAAATGGTAATCAGTCCACCATGTCTAAATCACATAAGGACTGGCTAATCCGAGAGCAAACGGCTCCCGTAAAGATACCTCAAAACCGTTGATGGCTGACAATTTGCCAAAAATTGTATGGGATTTAACTCACCATATCCTTAATCGTGAAGAGTTGGCTAGTCCAGAAGCAAACGGCTTTTGGTAAAGACAAATTAAATCCGTTAACAGCTTATGATTTGCTCAAAATCATATGGTTATCAGTGTACCATAGTTCTTACTTGAACTGAAATATTTGGCTACTCCAGAAGTAATGGCTTTTGGTAAAGAGACTTCAAATCCATTAAGTTTTCATAAAAGATTGCTAGGGACTAGCAATATTTTAGTGTGGGGGATTGATGAGTGTGTAAATACTCATCATTTTTGTCTCATTTGAAGTGCCAAAACATCTAAAAACACTCAAATATGCATCATAATACTGAAAATATCCCAGGATTGTTTTTTATATGTTTCAGATGCAAAATGTTTAAAAACAATTGAAAATGAACAAAGTTTGCATAATTGGCAGTTTCAGTCCCTCAACTTTCAAAACTTGTCAAATCTAGTCCCTGGTTATTAAAAAACATGTAAAAATCACCAAAGGTCCTTTTGAATCACAAATAAACATATATAGTCCTTTGGTGTGAAGTTTCACAAAATTACACGTTTAGTCTCTGCATTTTGCAAAATTGACAAAAATGGTCCCTGGGATGTAAAAACTTTGAAAAAATCAATTTTTGTCCTTGTGCTACTTATCTTTGGCAGGAATGGTCCTTGGGTGAAAAGTTTGGTGAAATTACATGTTTGGTCCCAGAAGTTTCAAAGTTTGGCAGAAATGGTCCCTAGGTGTTCAAAAGTGGAAAAATGGAACTATGGTCCTTATACTATTCAACATTGGCAAGAAAAACCCTTGTGACCACTTTTGAGGATGTACATAGCCGGCCCCTCAATTTCAGAAAATTACACTTTTGGTCCTTGTGATTTATATGAATAAAACCAAACGGACCTTTGATATTAAACCAAATCCAAACCAAAGCATGATCCAGTCCACCCACAAGGCCCAACCAAACCACAAGCCCAATCCAACCCCACCCTTAATATCAACGGGGTCAAACTTTGACACTTTGGTCAAACCAGTCAAACCACCACCCTTCTCCCCAACTTGCTACCACCACTTCATCACCCCCCCCCCACCATCACTGTCCCATCCAACCGCCCAAATCTGCTACACACCTAACAAAGACAACTACAATAAATGCACCCCCCCCTTGTGGTTTAACAGTGCAAATTACTCTGTTTATTTTTGGCGCGAAAAACAATTTAAATGGCTAGGATCAAACACAGAGATCCAATGGCTCAGATGGTAGTGGGAAAGACTTAGTGGGACCCAAGGAGCTCAAGAAAGCAACTATAAAAGAAAGAGGATGCAAGGAGAAGAAACACAGTCACTTAGTATTAGTTTTAAGTTAAAATTTATGTCGCATTAGCTAAATTAATCATTCTCAGTGTAGTTTTAAATTTAATAACCTTGTACTCAAGCTTTTTAGTGTAATATAAATCTGTTTCAAGTTCTAATTTCAATCTCTCTTTATAAATTCAGTTTTTGCATTTTTATTTGAAATTTCTCTTTTAACCTTTAACCATGATCTAAGCTAGTATTAACTATTTTATAAGCTCACTTAAGTTGTTTGTATCTATAACTAAAAAAAAAAAAAAAATCAGATACAAAAATTCCACAGGATACCTTTGCATAAGACAGGAAGCTTTGGAAAGTACCAAGAAATGGATTTGGTAGATGGACTTTACCTGGCTTGTTTATAACAAGCCAGCAGCTTGTAGCTGCCCATTTGGGTCCCTTTGTTCAGCTAGGGTCTCAAGTGAGAATAGTCTTCCATTTTTCTTTGATTTTTAGTTAGTACTGTTGCATTGTTTATTTAGTGTTTATATTTGCTTATTATGCTTCCTGGGTGATTATTAGTTGTGTTATTGCTTATATTCAGTTACTTTCTCATTTGCTTTTCTTTTTTCAAAAAATTTCTTTTTTTAACTATCTTATAGCATTTACGTGAATCTCAGTGAATTGTAGTTATAAATAATAGGTTTGTGCTCAAATAAGTTTGCAATAGTATATCTTAATAATTGGGATCATATTTGTGGTTTAAATCTTTGGGAATCCTTTGAAATCCACAAAAATTAGTGTTTAAAGGGGTGTTTGGATCTTTCTGTTTCACTGTGTTAAGAAAAGATTGGTTGGTCACTTCTGCTTGAAACATGTTCATCTAGTTCATATTAAGACAGGAAAACCATAAAAACTTTGAGAGGATCACTTGATTTGATCACACACTATGAGGTGTTGGACCTTTGTAATGTGTATATGTGATACTTTGAGTAAATATGATTAAATATGCGGAATCTACTTAACCACACTTAGAATGTTTATTAGAAATGGAACTGTGATGCTTGTGTTTATTTAACAAAGAGCTATGAAAGTATTTCACCAAACGATTCAATATTATTCAAAATAATACGAGTGATCTTCACTATCACTAGGGTTACAAAGACCTTGAATCTTGTGTTTATTCTATTGTTTTTCTCTATGTATATCTCTATCACTGTCTATTCGTATATATTAAGTCATATCTAAGATCTTCCTTTTATAGTCCAAGGAAAGATCTTTTTCAATCTACATGACTCATCTTAAATACTAGCTTATGACTAATATTCATTCTAGCTAGATGATGACTTATCATGTCAGTCATTAAGATACAACATGTATCTAGGATTACAACTCACTTGGAGTGTTCAATTTGATGACTACAACAAAGATATTTTCTTGTATATGAGTCAGTAGAATAAGTTGTACTTATCTACACAGCTGTTGTATGAGTCATAGTAGCATCAGCAGAATCCATCAGTAGAAACACCTTCAGTAGAAAACGTTCTTCAGCAGAATCCATCAGTGGAAATGTGCTTTGTGCTTTATCAGCAGAAACATACTTGATGTATTTCCTTAAGCCTTTATACTGATTCTTCTGATTATTTAATTCCCAACAATCCTCCCCTAAACATGTGAATTACATTCAAACATGTTTTTTCTGAATTAAATGAGGACTTTGTGAAGATCTTTCAAACACTTCATTGTCAGACTGTGATCTGAACTTTCTTCTCTTTTAAGTGATTTATTGTCTTTCTCTGTAACTCATCTGCTTTCTTTTCTTTGCTCCAATCTTGGACTAGAAGATGGTGCAATATTCAACTTGAAGAATTTTAAGAGGCAATGATGCTGTGTATCTTGGATGCTTGTTCCAAGAAGTAGAAATCATCTTTCAGCATGTCTTTGGAAGTGATGAACAAACGTAGTGAACTGAAATTGAAACCTTTCATCTTTTGATCTAGATAGAACTTTCTCCTATCAGCTCTGTTCTTGTTCATTATCAGTAGAAACCGTGTCATCATCTTGTATGCTCTTATCTGTTCCTTCTTTTTCTTTGGATAATCTTCCTTTTAAAGGGATTTTTGTAACCTCCCCTGAGATTTATTTCTCTCCTGAGCAATTTCCTCCCCTGTTTGGAAGATCTCTCACAATCATATCATATCATATCACAATCATCTGATCTAGCAATTTCCATGTTTTCAGACAATTTGTACATGAAGCCATCAATTCCTTAAGAGTTTAAATGCTGCCCTCATCACTTCTAGGTGTGTAACCTCCTATGAGTGGTGAATCACTGAGCATTGACTCATAATCCATCATAAGATGATTTTCTTAGCCTTTTTGAAAATCTTTTTTTTTTTTTTTTTTTTTAAGAAATATTTGACTTAGCAGTATGAACATGATTTTATGATTAAAAATCATACTGCTTCTAACCATTTTGAAGGGATTAAGTGTGGTAACTAACACTTAATCAAAATTTTGGTTTAAAGCAACCTCTTTTATGATTAGTTAAGCTATGAGCTGTATCAATTAACTCTGTCCTTTGATTCTCATAACGTTTGGTTAAGGTTTCTAAACTTTTAAGAGCAGAACAATTATTTAAACAAACTTTATCAGATTGTACCTCTGAAGAGAAAGCCATAAGAGCTGTTTGAGGAGAAGCTTCTTCTTCTTCATCAGCTGTAAAGCTCCAATCAAATCCTAATCCATCAATGGCTACCATAGCCTTGATTTGATCACACACTATGAGGTGTTGGACCTTTGTAATGTGTATATGTGATACTTTGAGTGAATATGATTAAGTATGCGGAATCTACTTAACCACACTTAGAATGTTTATTAGAAATGGAACTGTGATGCTTGTGTTTATTTAACAAAGAACAATGAAAGTATTTCACCAAACGATTCAATATTATTCAAAATAATACGAGTGATCTTCACTATCACTAGGGTTACAAAGACCTTGAATCTTGTGTTTGTTCTATTGTTTTTCTCTATGTATATCTCTATCACTGTCTATTCGTATATATTAAGTCATATCTAAGATCTTCCTTTTATAGTCCAAGGAAAGATCTTTTTCAATCTACATGACTCATCTTAAATACTAGCTTATGACTAATATTCATTCTAGCTAGATGATGACTTATCATGTCAGTCATTAAGATACAACATGTATCTAGGATTACAACTCACTTGGAGTGTTCAATTTGATGACTACAACAAAGATATTTTCTTGTATATGCGTCAGTAGAATAAGTTGTACTTATCTACACAGCTGTTGTATGAGTCATAGTAGCATCAGCAGAATCCATCAGTAGAAACATCTTCAGTAGAAAACGTTCTTCAGCAGAATCCATCAGTGGAAACGTGCTTTGTGCTTTATCAGCAGAAACATACTTGATGTATTTCCTTAAGCCTTTATACTGATTCTTCTGATTATTTAATTCCCAACAAACTTGCGCTTGTCTTGCAAAAAGTCAAAATCTCTTTTAATTCACCTCACAGTTTCACTAAGAGAATTTTTAGACTTCAAACTCACTCATTTCAATTCATAATCAGTTGTTCTAGCTTTAGGATAACTTATTTTGGCTTAAAACATGGTTTTCAGTAACTAGGATCAATTCAAATCTCATAAAAGTCAACAGAGGTGAAAACATAAAAAGTCAAAATTTCTTAAGTTTTCTGAAAACCCATTTTTGTGGGATTTTTCTAAAATTTTGTGGGGTGATTCAGGTCTTAAAACTTTTAGAGGTTGAAATATATCACCTAATCTACAAGATCCCACCACCAGCTTAATTTTGTGATTTTTATTTGAGCTTGTGCATCAGCTTAATTGAGGCTGCAGGGCAAGTACATGCCTTGTGCATAGGCCATTAGCCAGTTTTCTAAGCTCCTTTGTGACCTCACCTGTGGGACCCACAACCTACATTTTAGCTTATTTTGTAGCTTATCAGTCCACCTTTTCAGACCTAGGTTTAGTTTGGGCTTTAGCTTATTGTACTTAGCTTATTTGGACCTCCCTTGTGACTTGTACTTAGAACCTTACACTGACCCACTCAGATTTTACACCTAAGTTCCAAGACCCACCAAGACTTCAATAATAAGCCATAAGCCCAGCTTATTGGCTTATTTTGAAGTTGACCAGGTTAACTTGGAAGGTCAAGTCTCACCTTGGACCACCCCTTACTTTCGTGGACCCCACAGTAGTCCAAAAATCCTTGTGCAAGGGATGTTTTAGCCTTGTATTTTGTTGAGTGCTTATCTGGTTGCCATAGCTTATTTAGTGTGCTTATCTCTGTTATTTTGCTTGTTTCAAGTTGATATTCATCTGTCTTGGCTTATGTGTTCATTTGATAGCTTTTTCAAACAACCACAAGTCCTAATAAGCTTAAATAACCAACTGTTAAGCACAAGCGGGTGCACATAGCTTATTAATAAGCTTAAACAAAAGTGTCTTCATAAAAGTTGTTTAATTTTCGCTAATAATCAGTTTTCAAAAAGAAAAAAACAACAAAAACCAACTTTAAAATTAGTGATAACTTCTATTTAATAGGATTTATCTTTTTAGCTTATTATTAAGCACTTCATCATTTTTATATTTTTCTTAATTTTCTTTTATATTAAAGTATTTTCAGTAATTTTTCTAGATTTTTCTCTTTCAATTTAGTAATTATTAGAATTAATATTAGTTTAATAAATAATTAAGTAATATTAGTAGATTAAATAGTTTTATAAATTTTTAGTTAACAACAGTACCTTTTTATATTTTTCCTATGTTTTATAAATCATTAAGTATTTTTAGAAAATAGTTTCTTAATTACTACTGTTCATTTTCTAATTTTCTTAATTATTCTAGTTAAATTAGATAATAATTAATAAACAAATAAATAATTAGTAAAATAGTTTAAAAATATTTTTTATAAGCTTTTTATAATTTTTTAGGATTCTTGAGATGGTTAATTAGTTTTATAAATTTTCTCAGAATTTTCTAAGTCATTTTGTTATTATTAGTAATTTAAATTAGTTTAATTAGTTCAATTAATATAATTAGTATTTAATTAATAGAAAATCCACAAAAAGACAAAAATAGGTATTTTTAGTTTCTAAATTTATTTTAGGTCATTTTAGAATTTTAAAAATTAATTTGCAATTTTCTAGCTTAAATTTGTAATATAAATCTTTTTAGTATAAGTTAAATAGTTTTAAAGTAAATAATTAAAATAGTTTTTATTTAAATAATTAATATTAAATAATAAAATAATAAAAACATATTTTTCTTTTAAATTTTATTTTCTTTTAATAATTAAGTTTGTAAAATTTTCATTTGCACCCCCTGTAGTTGTAAATTGTTTAAAACTCACTTTTTTCTGTCTGTAATGAAATCTGATTTCTAATTTGTGTACATGTAATCATATCTGTGTTTCTTTAATTGTTAATATTGTTTCAGTTGTTCAAATACCAAGTAATCAGTAGTATAATCAATTCCAAATCTTTATTGGTTACTGTCCTCAGTGCCACTCATTCCCACAAACGTTTAGAAACACCATTTCAATCTCGTCGGGACATAACGACCCGGGGAAACTCTATACTATCCGCGGAGCATTAACCTTAGACTGTTTGACTTTGTTGACCAAATCACTTGGTCAATATTATCTGACGGTTTAGGCTCAATCGACGGGTGAGTGGACCGTTACCCATTCGTAATGATACCGATGATGATGAAGGTTTTGACCATGCTGACATGGTACCCGAGACACAACCAATTAATGAAGAAGCCGAACAAGATGTACAAGTCGAAGAAGATGTACAAGTCGAAGAAGTCGAAGAGGTGGTGGTAACTCGAGGTAAAGAAAAAGTCAATACGAAGTGGACGCCCAAGGAGGAGAAGGCGTTAGCTAATGCTTGGATTAAAATTTCAGGGGATAAAGAAGTTGGCGACCGTCAAACAAGGGAAGGATTTTGGAAGCGAGTTCTAAAGCATTATCGAAGCCTTATGCTGGGATGCAAACGCAACAAAGATCAATTGAACTCGAAATGGACTCCTATGAACGCGTCTATCATTGCGTTCAACGGTTACTACCAACAAGCGATAAAATTTATATTTTTGTGATTTTTGAAGTTTTAAATAAATACATACGTTATATATATATATATATATATATATATATATATATATATATATATATATATATATATATATATATATATATATATATATATATATATATGATCAAATAGGAAGAATAATTAAAATATGAAGGATAAAAAGTAACCACAACCACACATTTTAGATGGACCTATAAAAATGGATGCATCTTCATTCAAATTTTCCCTCCCATATAAAAATGTGCGGCTAGAATTACTCCTTACCCTTCTCATTTTAATTATTCTTCGTATTTGATCCCTACCCTATATATATATATATATATATATATATATATATATATATATATATATATATATAAAGTTAGGATCAAATAGGAAGAATAATTAAAATAGGAATGATAAGAAGTAACCACAACCACACATTTCAGATGCACCTACAAAAGTGGATGCATCTTCCATCAAATTTTCCCTCCTAATTTGAAATATGTACCTAGAATTACTTCTTACAATTTTAATTTTAATTATTCTTCTTACTTAATCCCTTCTCTATATATATATACATATATATATATATATATATATATATATATATATATATATATATATATATATATATATATATATATATATATATATATATATATATATATATATATATATATATATATTATATATATATATATATATATATATGCATACATATATATGTATATGCATACATATATATGTATATGTATATGCATACATATATATGTATATGTATATGTATACATATATATGTATATGTATATATATATATGTATGTATATATATATCTCTACATTATATATAACAGGAGGCATTTGAAGGAAATGCCCAGTCATTGTCCAGTCAATGCCCAGTAATTCAATTTTAGCCATGTCATCAGCCATGTCATCACATTTTGTATTTTTTTTTTAATTTTTGATGATGTACGCATTTGTTTTATTTAAATTTTGTTAAAATTTCGAATGGCATTTATTTGATTTAATTGATTTTCCTGTAAAAATTCGGATTTATTAAAATTAAAAATTTAGGCTTTACAAGAATTGAACCTAGGTCTATTAGTCCGCGAACAAACATGATAACCACTAGACCAACACACTTTTTGGATTATATCTTGCAAAACCATATCTATAAACCTACACACATCCATTCCTTAATTATATATAATTAACAAATTATCTATTATTAAAAAAACACACGTATATTTTTTGCAGAAACCCTAATCTTCAAAATTCTCTCCATGAACATCATTATACGTTTAGGTCTCTTTCCATCTCCTTTTTTTTGCAGGTTCAACATAATATGATGTTGATAAAATACTCACGAGGTCACTTAAAATATACTGTTAGAATATTTACAGGTTTTTTTATAGTGATTGTGTTTTTTTGTTTTTTTTATAGGTTTTTGATGATGATGATGATCAATTGTTAATGTAATTATTTATATTGTGCTTCTTAACCATCTTTGAACCCTACAGCCAATTCTTCACAACCTTCCTCTTCATCCATGGTGTTGCATCTTAAAGATCAGGTATATAATAATCTAACTTTATTGTTTGACTTATTCATGATGATAATGATTTGATTATTCACCAGGTTAATTGTATCACATTTTATGGTTTTTTTTAGAATGAGAATACGAGCAGATGGAACTATTGGAGAGTATTAGTAATTTTTCTATTTGATTACAGTGTGTTTTAATATATTCAGCTTTACGTTATATCATGTTGCCATATTCACAGCCATGGATCACACGCACCAGATGCGCAAGTAGTCATGGAGTAACAAAGGTATGCAACAAATATAGTAATTTTTCTATTTGATTCCAGTGTGTTTTTATATGTTCAACTTTACGTTATATCATGTTGCCATATTGACAGCCATGGATCACACGCACCAGATGCGCAAGTATGCTCATGGTTTTGCGAATTTCTTTTGCATTCTTATATTTTATAACTCGAGTACCCTTTGTGTAAATTTTTAAAGAATAATGTTGCCATGACTTACCAGATGCAAATATGGAAAAGATGTATGAACATCTCGGCCGGTTTTCGATACTCATAGGACGACTTCAGCGGTTGCAGGTGGCAAGGCATTTTTCTACCATAGAATTCCAGTTTTTTGGTAAAGCGCAATCTTTTATATTAATATACAGTTCGGCTTTGTTTTAACTGTGTAGGTGTAAATGTGCAACGCACTTCTGAATCAGCACGCTTGCAAGCCAGTATTCATCATCTTCGATCGTTTAGCGGAGGTTAGTTATTGTACGACGAGGTTTATATTTCAACAACCCATTTAGACTTTAGTAGTAAATGGGTGGGTTTAATTTGCCACCTCTGATCTGAGTGCATACACATTTAACCGCTGATTTGTGTCATGTTAAAACAGTTCCTCATCTATTCACTGCTGATATTGCTATTTTCTACGAGTGTTATTATCAGAAAAAGGGAGTGTCTATCATCAAGGGCACAGTTGCTGCTAGGTTTATCCAGAATGAGGATGGAGAGGTTTGTACTCATGCAGCGGATCCATTTCAGAATTCTATATATAAACATGAGATTAGTGTAATTATGATCCATCTTTAGTTATTCATTCACTATTGTAAGTTTTACTTTTAGGATGATACAGGTAGTTAGAATGCAATAACAAAGATTCTTGATGCATAATCCACAAATAGACTTATTAAAATGACATAGATGCAGCCAAAAACAAAGGTGATGGAATCCATCGAACTGCGTTAATCCACAGTGATACACAATAGCCGATTCTAAACCCAACTGATACAAAAATTATAACTCATAGGTGATATACATCCATATTTAAATCTTATGTACAAGTAAGTGTAACCCTATATGTACATTACAAGTGTCAATCCTATTATGTTGTATTAAGTTTTCGGTAATGGATTTATTGTTATTGCACTTTTTACACTCTAGGTTATGATTATAATGGGACAGTTGAAGATGATACTTGGAGGTGATGAACATAAAATCATGGGATTCAGTAAGGTAATCTTGCCTACCAATCTTTTTTTTTAATGAAAAAATAGAAAGATCTCTCCTACCAAGCTGATTTAATGTACTACCTTTCTTGCCTTACCCTCAGGTTTAGAAGATTTTTTGGTTTCTGATCTATTGCGGCCGACTCCTGAGAAGGCCTCTGATCAAGACAAAATGGATGCTCAAACTAAAAACGAGTCTGTTGAGTCCCAAGAATCGGCTGGGCTGGTACCTGAGACCACTGTTGACACCAATGGTAACAGTGATCAGGCTGATGCTCGTGATTCTGGAAACACAGCAACAATTAATGATCCCAGGGGGCCGCGTTGGACAGCCCCAGTCTGTTGATATGTATTTTCTTTCTCTCATCTCATGGGTATGAACATACATAACGTTTTCCATTGATTATTTTTATTAAAAACCGAATATATATCGTGTCTTGTGTTGTTTTCGTGGATAATAAACCTAATAAAATGTGGATGTTAAAATGGATTAAAAACGTTTTTGATTTGTGTTGTGTGGTAAAGCATTGGTTAAAAGAGGTGTTTGTTGTTTGTTTTGGTTACGATTAGAGTTGGGTCGGACCCCCTTTAATTTCTCAGGTCAAGAAAGCCTTTATTGAATGGACATAACAAGACCATCCATTTTCTCATATGGGACAATGAAAACAACTACACCTGCCATATTTGATTGAGGGATTCTGTGAATCTGCTGGCCCCGGTTCAGAGAAGGATCAGATGCAATGGGGCCTGTTGGAGATGTTGCGCATCCGGATTGTCGGTGTGACTTTTTAGAAAAAAGGGTGCGTTAAGGGGGTACAGAATTAGTAATAGGACGTTTTGGCAGTGATGAATGATTGGGTACGAAGTGGGGTCGAAGCTAAATGTGGAAATGAGCAGGAAAGGCAATTCATGTACCTGTGATTTTCTATATTCGCAAGAATAATAATAAGGTTTGTATGGATGAACTTAAACTAAAGTTTGTATACTACTTTCTCTTCAAATTACTGCAATTGTGGATTTCGACTGAAAAATTAATAACCCAAATTTTTATTTGGTTCCGTGTATAGAGTGTTGTTGAGATTTCTCAGTGGATCCAATGCTAAAATTTATATTTCTAAAGAATGAAGTAGTGGTGGAAAAGTTTTTGGGTGCTAATAAACATAAAATTTTTACCGCCAAAACATCTCCATAAAACAAAATTAAATTTCATTACCACAAGAGCCATCCCTTAAAACCGTACAACCCGACCACAAAAGTTCCCTGCAGTTGGAGTTGCACCATATATCCATGTTGGGCACTTCAGGGCTCATCACGGGATTGCCCCACCAGTCGCCATACGCAATGCAATTCATGTTTCTTCTGCCCATCCGCTTACTATGCCTCATATGGGTATAGTACAGCCTAATCAGCTTCCGCTTCAGTTCAGGTGGCCGCTGATTGTGTGGTTCGAGCTCAATACCACCAATAGAAGACAAATGGTATACCATTTCTACTGTCGAAGATTCGTGGTCTCCTATCAAACTGTCAACAAGTTCAGAAACTAAGACTAATGCTATATCATTTTGTTTTACTGGTTATGTTATCAAGTTTCTTTTGCAAGTTTTTCATTATTAGGAAAGGGTTGCAAATAGGGGGACTCGATTATTCAAAATTGTTTTTACACAAGTAATTAGTTAAGGTGGTGTTTGGATTAGCATTGTAAAGTGAAAATTCCGATAAAAATAAGTCCTTTTAGTGTAAAGATAAGCAAATAGAGTAACTAATAAATGGATTTAGGACTACGCATTTTGCTACATGTATGTTTTTGCAGAACTGAATTTGCTCTGTGTGATATATATTTCGATTTGTTGCTACAAGTACCCGGTGTTGTTGGTTGGCGTAGGGAGGGTCTACATTATATAAAGAATGAGGTAAGAACATTTCATTGCATTTTTATTTGCTTATGATCTCTTTGATGGTCAGTTCTGGTGAATCCTGAATTTTTCGGTTGTAGGTGTTTCTAGATATTGTGGAAAATGTAAATCTTCTTGCGTCTTCAAAATGTACTGATGTTTTGTGCTTCACACGTGTGAATCAAATGTAGGTGTTTCTGGATATTATTATTTTACCTTCGTACCTATCTAACACACATGTTATATAATCTACCTACATTTGCATCTAATACTTATTGAATGCAGATTCAGTGGCTGAAGTGGCAGAGGATTTGTGTGTTCGCTTTGATCATGAGCTTGGGACTCATTATTTGGGACTCTTCACTCACATATGAAGGAGCAAGAAACACCTCAGCAATCGAATCATTTTCACTTATTATCCTGGAAACAAAGGTGGCTCCACCTGAAGTGACAGAGTTGACTACCCAGGTTTGGTTACGGTAGCATTTATTCTTCACTATGCCGTTGTACTTTGTTTAGATGTCCTAGGTAGAAGCCACTTCTGGGTCACAATACACTGCTGGCCACCTTTGTAGTCAAGTTCTTCCTTGCACTCCACACAAATTCTTCACTCACTTATGAGCAAGAAACGCCTCAGCAATCGAATTACACAGCCATTTGTAAACTATGGCACACTCAAGTTGTCATTGGCACACACATTGGTTACATCCAAAAGCAGCTCAAGAGAATATGTTGATTCAATCTCCATAATTTAATCGGCTTCTTATGTGGTTGATCCTCAGATTTTGGACTTTTTCAAGGCATGCTCAATTCAGCAACTCATGCAAGGGGAAGGTATTGCTGGTAAAGTGTTGGATACAAACCCACCTTTTTTTATTAACATTTCTATTTTTTGTAGGGCTGATTATCCACTAGGTCACGAAGCTAAGATGTTTGGGCTCAATGGTACTGTCGCAATACTCCTTCATATTACAGCAGATGAAGCTTTAGAGAAATGGCGATTGATGTGAGACTATTCTACCTTATATTTACTTAAACTGTTATGTTATTTATTACAGTAGTAAACATTGCACAAGGGTCAGTTTTAACGCAATTCATATGATATGTATTAGGGTAAATAAAGCTTATAGTAACAATTTAGGTTATCACTATGAAAAGAAAGACACTGCAACGTCAACATCTTCATCTAATGCCAACGTAATGCCGCAACACTTGGGTGTAAGTCAACATCCCGAATTCAAATTTCAGTTTATGTCTACTTTTGTTTTTTAATCCAAATGGTGGTTTTATGTGTCTTCATTTTGAAATGTTAGACAAGGTATTGGTTTACCAAATGGAAAAACTTGACCTACACAATCAACCACTAACTTTTGCATACTTTAAACGGGTCCGATTTTGTCCATTTATAAGTCTGGCTATAAAGGAACGGGTTAAATATCTCTCCCATTAATTATTAGTTACTATCACATTGATTATCGCCAAATATTTACTGGATGTTGAGTGTGAAAATTTCCAAACCACATGGATGTATTTTGATTATTTCTAGAGATTAAAGAGTATTGCTAGATTGTTTTTTTTCCCACAAATGAAACATATTAGATTGGTATATCAAAGGGCACCATTTGTCAGTCAATATGTGATTTTCACTTATTTACAAAGCTAATGTAGACATCTTTACAAACCAAATATGGGTAGCAAGTATACTTCTCGTGTCACTTTTCAGTCTTGGATAGATCTGAAGTTAACTTCTCCTCAGATGGGGCGAGAAAGTATGTACAAAATGTCACTGAAGCAATTTACTCTTCAGTACACTTCGAGCCAAGTATCATTCTGCCTATTTTACCTTTGGAAGTTGAGTTTAGAAATAATTTTGGTTGCTCTTATGAACCACTAACAACATTTGGGTTATATTTTTTAAGTGAAAATCACATATTAACATTTCTTCCTTAGTCATTAAAAAATAACGATTGGTATATCAAAGAGCATGAGCTATCTGCAACCGTAAGCTTATAACAGTGTTAGTAACGTCTCTTTCCGTTTTAATGAATTCAACATACATGTTACAAGAGTCTTTCATTTAGTTAGTACCATTTTCAGTCAATATGTGATTTTCACTTATTTACAAAGCTAATGTGGAGATGTTTACAAAGCAAATATGGGTAACAAATATCCTTCTTGTGTCACTTTTCAGTCTTAGACAGATCTGAAGTTAACTTCTCCTCATATGGGGCGAGAAAGTATGTACAAAATGTCACTGAAGCAATTTACTCTTCAGTGTACTTCGAGCCAAGTATCATTCTGCATATTTTACCTTTGGAAGTTGAGTTTAGAAATAATTTTGGTTGCTCTTATGAATCACTAATAACATTTGGGTTATGTTTTTTTAGTGAATCAAGAAACCCTTTTGTGGAATATACGGTGCAATATGCTGTTGCAGCAGCATACGCTACATTAGGTAACGACAAGAAGGAGTTACTACATAAACTGCTTTTGCATGGTAAATTTTGATGTTTTCTTTTGTGCTTATATGCATAGATGATATTTATCTTCACTATTAGATATCTAATACGCGATTAGTTAAACAGGTTTGATATCATAATTTTGGGTGGATAGTTCTAAAAGTATCGAAGTTTATGCAAATGGGTTTTTACTTGCCATTAAAGATGATGACAGGCAACGGGTTAAGGTTAATTTTGGGTGGAAAGGTATGACGGTTGATTCGGTTAGTAAAGATTCGATTTTGTCGGGTGTTTTGGTGTCTGCTGATACGGAACTGCCGGTTACGAAACGGGTTAAGGTTAATTTGAGGTGGGGTGTTGGAGTTCCGTCGGAATTTGAGAAGCAGTTGCCGTATTTGAGGGTTAATAAGATTAAGATTGAGCGAGTTGATGAGGTTAAGGAGGACGAGGATCAAAAAGCGAGTGAATTGGGGGAGTTTGATATGTTAAAGGGGATGTATTCGTGGATGAGTAAGGAGTTGAGTGCATTGCAGATTGAGAATAGGGAAATGAGACGTGCATTGGAGGATATCAAGTCGAGGCAGTTGGTAAGGAATCAGAATAACGGGTATAGTGTTGGTGGCGTTGGTGGTGGAGGGAAGAGGGTGGGGCCTGTGGTTGAGGCGACTACGGATGGGTTTGAGCAGTGGATGGCTAAGAAGAAGGGTGGTGGTGTGGTGAATGGGCAGAGGGAAGTGAAGAAGAATGGTGGTTCGAGTGATGTGGAGAGTGAATTGCAGAGGGCAATTAAGGCTGCTTCCTCGCCGTAGTGAGGTTTGGATTATCTGTTTGATTGTATATAGTTATGACAATTGAGCTTTTGCTATTCGGTTATATTTATGTTGTTTTAGGTATTTACGGTTTCGTGTAATAGTTTATATTGTATGCCTTCTAAAAAAATAAAAAATTGTATGTGAATTGATGAAAGTTTATGCTGTTTGTCATTTTTATTAATGGATGGTTTCTTGACTTTGATTTTAAGTATGATTTTATGAGTGGATTAACGTTTAGTTTAATGAAAGTTGCATAGTGATTTGCTTGTGATACCGAATAGGGAAAAGATGTTGAACTCCCTTGATTGGTTTTTACAAATTAGGAATATGTATATAAGATGTTTTCTATAGAACGGTGTAATTACAAGCCTTAAAGAACTATAGAAGCTTTCGTATGCTTCAAATCCAAATCTGGCTATGTTTTGCAACCATAATTTTATTAGAAAGACCCGAATTTTTGACATCTATATTCATCTTTTGAAGAGATCTTTTCCCCCTGAAATGACATAATCAACCTTGGAACACAACACATTGCTGAAAATCTAAACTTGAAATGGCTAATCCGTTCTATAAACCACTGCCACATGCCTTAAACAAAGAATAATTCTCCCCGAATGTAGGATCTTAATGTTCCTAAAAATAAAAGTAAATATGTGATTATGGTATGATCAAAGAATTTCGTATTAGAGGGTAAATATGGATGCATCAACAAGAACAAAATCGACATCCAACAAACCAAAGTACTCAAGATTTACACAACAAGAGCTACCAGCTTGGAAACCAATCTTTAACTCCAAACTAGGTTATCAAGTCATTTATAACCATCGGCTTTTTATTCACCGCTGCTGGTCTTCTATGTTTGTGGGCATCCCAACACGTTGTAGAGATTGAGGACCGTTACGACGATGACTGTCTTTCTGATTCATATATCACCAAACCGGATTTTTTTATAAAGAGCGGAGACAAAAAAAAAAACTTGTGTTCGGACACTGAAAGTGCCACGGAAAATGAGTGCCCCTATCTTTATTTACTATCAACTTGAAAACTTCTACCAAAACCATCGTCGGTATGTCATCAAGGTTTGCATTGGAATCCTTTTAATTTTAATTGGTTTTTATTATAATTATTTTTTATTTTATTTTATTTTTATTTTTATTTTTTTATTATTATTTTTGTGTGTGTGTGAATTGGTACTATCAAATTATTTTCTTTGTTATTAGATATGTGAAAAGTAGAAGCGACAAGCAGTTAAGAGACCCTGATGCTGCAGATGAAACAGACGATTGCAAGCCCAAAGACAACCTAAATGGCAGTGATGACGAGCCTATAATTCCATGTGGGTTGGTCGCGTGGAGTTTGTTCAATGACACATACAAATTCACTAGAGGAAACAAAGATATAGATGTTGATAAAAAGGATATCGCGTGGAAAAGTGATACGAAAATTAAATTTGGGTCAAATGTGTACCCTAAAAACTTCATGATTCTAGACCTTCAAATGATTACAGGAAGGACTCACAACAGGTGAAAAACAAAAAAGCTTTAGGTTGCACTATTCTGAAAGTATTTAACACCTTTTATTATTTGGTCAGGCATTACCAGAATGGACTCCGGTCAGACCTACAGCACAGTGAACTGAAGAAAGCATATTTTGGATTGAAGAATTTACTGAAAAATGTAACTCAAATTTAAGTTTTATTGCATGCACAAGAAAATGAAAAAGAAAGGGAAGCTACGTGTTGCAGTGGAGGATTATAAGATAGCCCCTCCTTTAGACCCTAATCACGTGGCACACAATGTGCATCTCCATTTTGGCTTATGTAAGCTTTTAGTTAAGCTTTTACTTGCGCATGGACTGCTAAACATGGAGTAAATAACTAAACTTGGATATATATTTAAAAAGATGTTTAATAGAAAACAAAATTTGCATAGAATAGTGTTGCAAATTATTAACAGCTCCACAATATGTAATCCGTGTTTCTTTGAGACACCAATCGTTAGTTATAAAGTAATTTCTACCACACTAATGTCATAAGTGCATTTTTTGTTCAAAAAATTTACGAAGTAATTATTTGTTTTCCAGGGATAACAGATGGCTCATCGCGAAGTGTAGATAATCGATTAAATGGTAGAAAATGTCGACTTTTATAATGTTTATGATGGATGATGACGATATTGTAAATAGAGTTGCTAATTAGCATTTATGTATTTGAAATTTGAATTGGATTTGAATAAGTGAGGTTACTACCCTTATCAAGCATACAACAATTTTATCACAAACTTCATTCCATTTTTAAACCTTACGCCAGAATTAAAATGTAAAAATACAAGGCATGGTTACGTCGGTGAATACATAATAAATAACTATAAAATATCACTGATATCCGTACATGATCAAATTAAAATATAAAATTACAAGTCATGCCGCCCGCCCATCGGGCGGGCTTTGAAACTAGTATATATATATATATATATATATATATATATATATATATATATATATATATATATATATATATGTATATATACATATGTGTATATATATATATATATATATATATATATATATACACATATGTATATATACATATATATATATATATATATATATATATATATATATATATATATATATATATATGTATATATATATATATATATGTATATAAATATACATATATATATGTATATATATATATACATATATATATGTATATAAATATACATATATATATGTATATATAAATATACATATATATATGTATATATATATATATATCTATATATATATATATATATATATATATATATATGTATATATATATATATATATATATATATATATATATATATATATATACATATATATATATATATACATATATATATATATATATATATATATAAATGTATATATATATATATATATATATATATATATATATATATATATATATATATATATATATATATATATATGTATATATATATATGTATATATATATGTATATATATATATATATATATGTATATATATATATATATATATATATATATATATATATATATATATATAGGTATATATATATATATATATATATATATATATATATATACATATATATATATATATATACATTTATATATATATATATATATGTATATATAGCTACATTACATTGTTTTTGTATATTGTTTTTATGTAGAGTCGTATTAGAGACAGTGGGTGCAACGATCTTCAAGTCTTTGAGAGAGCCATGCTCGATTTTGAAAAACAATATAGGAAAACGTTCAGGCATACGTTAGCGTGGTACATTTTCAAAGATCAACCAAAGTGGAAAGAACAACCGTCGATTAGTCAGACTCAAGAATCCACGGGATAGAGCAAGACAAGAAAGTCGTCGGAGTCGAGTAGCGCTCAAACGCCAACAAATGAGACGCCAATAAACGTGGAAGATTTCGAATGTGACTTACCGAACCTCAACGAGAACCCAACTCCGTCACGTCAATCGAGAGGCAAAAAAAAAGGTAATTCTGAAAGTTCAAGCCGAATTTCAATGCGTAATAACTTAGCAAGTTACACGGCCGAAAAGCAAAGTTTATTGCAGGCGGAGTTGGAGGTTCAGAAGAAAAAGGATGACGAATGTTTCAAGTTTATTGATGGGGAGGTCTACAATCGGGATATGAAGTTCGTTATGGAACCGCACGACAATATCCTAGACCCGACTTTTAAGCAATTCGTCATCAATAGGAAATGCGAGAAATGCGCCAAATACGGTTGGCCGTGTAGTTTGTAGGATTTAATGTTTTTAATAAGTTAAGTTTTAATGTTTTTATGCTAGTTTTAATTTAGTAATATTTTATGTAAGGTTTTTAATTTTAATAGAATTTTAAATTATTTTATTTTTTGTAGTAATATTATGTTATGTTTTTTTAATTTTAATGGTATTTAAAAAATAAAAATAAAAAAAATAATAAAAAAAATAAAAGAAAGTGAAAGGATGTAGTGAGTGATTCATTGCCAACATAAAATGAGTGAGTGATAGAAAAAGTAAGGGAATGGTGTGGCATAAAAGGATTGGTTGGGAGTGAGTGATGGTTTGTTGGGTGAGTGATCCATTGCCAACCCCTAAAGAAAAGCATATGTAGAGAAGACAAAAGACAAGGGTTTTTATAAACCTTTAGGACATGTTTCATCAATGAACATACATCTTTTCAGGTGACATTCTTTCAGATAGCTCCAACGTATATTGTCGACTCCTTTATGATCAAGAGATTGATAGATAGGAATTTGGAAGTTAAACAATCATTGATTTAAACCATAGATAGGAAGTGTGAAATTATATTTCTTTACTTGTCATTTGATTTTGATTTGACTAAAAAGAGAGCTTTTAGACGACATGAATACTAATGATTTGATAGAGTTTTTCAGGTGTTGTTGATAGGGTTACCACTTCTATACATGTGCATGCTGCATGCGTGTTTCGTTTTGTTTTTGTATAGTCTTTATCAATGTCTCTTCAATTTTTTATCAACTTCAAACGCTTGATCACTATTAAAATCGGGCCTTTAGCCACGACTCAAATCGTTAGATTATATGTTTATTTTTTTTATTTGTTATTCTCCTTTCCGCAATCAATTATATGTAGTTTTCTAATGGTTTTTAAAAATACATCAATTTATTTTTGTTCGTTTAACATTATTTTTTGTAACATGATTGTATCAAGTTTTTTACTCCATCTATTATTTTAAAATTATTCTTAGAGCTAACCGCCCATCAGACGGGCCTTAAAGCTAGTTTTATTATAAATCTTACATTCCACAAAAGGTGTAGATTGGAGGGAAAATTCTGATCCCGGATGCCTTTTGGCACCAGCCATTGTCCACCCTAAAAGGAATGGCTTCGTCAACTCTCCTGGCCAAAGGAGCACCACCTGGAGTGAGACGAGCCGTGACTCAACCCCTAATCTCTTATTCCACAAAGTCTTTTCAGTGTGTCTATAGGTTTCGCGAAGGTAGGTACCTATCTGAAGCAATTGCCAAGGATGAGACTTGATCATATGATATTTTGAAGTCTTTAAAAATTTTAAGCCCTGGTTGATCGTCAATTTAAAGACGGCCTTGTATCTTAGACGATGCCACACTCTTAAAAAGTTTTATGGGTAGAAAGAAATGATTTATATGAAATTTACAGAATGCTTACGTAACGTTTTAGACATTAGTTCCGACACTAGTAAAGTGTGTGGGGCCGTATCATGATGTATAAATATTTGTCCTCATGACGCGATAAACGAAACGAATCCGACACGAAATTAAACAGATTTACCTTGAAGCTAAACAGATTTTGGTCAAAAACATGTCAACCCGTCTAATTTGATTAATAAACGGTTCTGTTTAGGTTGAGTAAGTATTATACAGGTCACCCGTTTAAGTATATAAGCCTCTAAAAATAAAATATATAACTTGATTTTATGTTAGATTTGGATTAAATGTATTTTGTTATGTACTTAATATGAGTGAATTACAATTATAACTCAAATGTCATTGAAATTGTCATATAGTTATTTGTATATTATTTTTATCATTTTCAAATCATATATCATGTTCTGATTTAAACTAGCTGAATCGACAAACCACCAATTTTATTCACCGCTTGATCTATTTACTTAAATAGGTCAAACGGGTCACATACGGTTTACACTTATTATGCAAGTTTGGGTTAGAGTTGAGTTTCTTGACACCACTAATAAACGGATCATGTTTGAATAGAGGTTATACTAATCTGCCAACCCATAAACCCGAATAAGTAAACTCGAACACGACTCGATTGGCACGAAAAACACTCTTACGTGATTTAGTTGTAATTTTACACGTTTATCACAGTATACTTTTCAAAATTTCTAAATGAACACATGTCATATAATACATGCAAAATCATACTTGAACATTGTGACATGTGAAATTTGGTTACTAGATTAAGTGTATCTATTATTTAGTCACCATCGGGGACTTACTATCGATTTTATGTCTCGCCGGATACATAGAACTTGTCTATTTCATATCTTTTCAATGTTTAATATGAGAATTTGAAAAATATATACTATAAACTTGACAGAAATTACTTGTATATACTAGTGACGGTTGTGACTGCGCTAAGCACAGCCTGTGAAAATTAGTACTAGTAATAGATAGATGACTAAGGAACCGAGATTGCTAAGGTTCTACTCCGTATTACTTGAAGATTAAAATGACATGATATTTATGAAAAACAATTATCCTTAATTAAGCACTTTAGTAGGTGATGATGTGTCAAAATTTTAAGTGTTAAATCTTCATATGTAGCTTCTTGTAGTAGAATGAAAACTAACAATTGCCACATAAATTAAACAAAAGTAAAAACAATAAAAAAATATATATTTCAAATCTAAAAGTAAAATAATTAATTAAGACATTTTCCATGTTAAATTGCAAAATTACTGCCTAAGCGATAAAACGGGTAGAGAGTTGAGCGTGAGCTTGTCAAAGCTCAAGCTCAGCTCATATAACGTATAAAGCTCAAGCTAGAACTTGATTCGCTTTCAACCTTATGCTTTTGACTCGAGCTCAGCTAGCGAGTAAAGTTTACAAGTACGGCTTTAGCTTTGATAGGCTCAAGCTCAGCTTTTGACTCGTCTGGGCTAGACTTGTTCTTATAATGGGCCAGAACAAAACAAGTTTGACTAGACTTGTTCTTATAATGGGCCTAAACGAAACAAGTTTGAATTGAGCTCCACTTATTAGGTACACTACCGTTTATATTTATTATTTTCAGCTTGTTAGAGAAATTGTGTTGTTTTTTTTTCAAAGCTAAAATACATACTTATGCGTAGACGTAGTATGTATACGTATATAATAAATGCTTGTTTAGGCTTATGAACATATAATATACTTATATATTTAAATGCTCTTTTTGGATATGAAACTCAAACTTGAGCTCGCATATTAAATGAGCTCCAAACTAGGCTCGAGTCTGTTAATTCAGGCTCGGCTAGTTACGAGTTTCTACCGAGTTGATTCCAAGTAGCTCATTAACAATTTGGCTCATTTACAATCCACTTGTATTCCTCTCAACAATATTTAAAACATAGACATACTCACATACAACTAAAAAACGTCATCCTTTCTTGCTACTAGCGGCCATCCTTATGTTTGATTACAACCGTGAGCTTGAGACCTGTGTAAGATAGAGTAGAAATTATATAAATTAATAGCAATATAACCACCTAACTATTAATTAATAGGTATTAATTTTATCTATAAATTAATTCCACGAAGCCTGTAAAATATATTATTTTATTAAGTTTATTAACTAATTGAGTATTCATCTATCCAGTTTCTATTGTATAGTAGTACGATGCTCTACTAATATATATATATATATATATATATATATATATATATATATATATATATATATATAAAAGGAAGGAAGAAGGGAAGAAGATAAGTAGTTTTTTTTCTTTTTCTTTACCTTTTGTTTTGAGTATTTACATTTTAAGTTTATTTGACATTTTTTTACATTGCTAGTCCTTAATATATGTTTGCAATGTTAATCCTTAAGTTATTTTTTCTTTTTTCTTTTTTTATTAGTTAATCTAATTTGTTTTAATTTTAATTTTATATATCTCTAAATTATGTAAATGAAAAAGAAAATAATAATAAAAAAAATGGAGAACAGCACCACATTTTTTGGTACCAACGGTAACGGTATAAAATGTGGTGCCAAAGATTTTCTGATGCAATTCTGTATTTTGCTGACATGACTGTACTTTTGAAGAACGGCACCACATGAACGGCACCACAGTACCTCTGCTCTAAGGGTACGTAAGACAACAAATTCAAGATGTAGTTTCATCAATATACTGACCGAATACTTACACTTGTTTAAAAAAAAGTCCATTTTCTGTTCTTAAAAAGTTTTCTAAAATTATACTTATGCTAACGTTTCAAAGTTGAAAAATATGTAAAAAAACATTTTTTCAAAGATGATGACATATAATGATATACTTTGAAGTTTAATGTACGGTTAGAAGTTAACCCATTAATTTATGATGGCACAACTATACTGACTTATCTTGGTTTAATGATATGATAGAAATGACAATGCCGATCGACAAGAACGCTAGGATATAATAACTTGAAAATATAACATATTTTAGCAAATACATGTTAAAGTTATATTGCTTAATTAACCACTTCTAGATAAATGAATGAAAGAGCAAACTCAAATATATACTACGTATAATGCATCAATGAGATTTTAATTTAAAATTTGTAAGACATTTATTAATATATTTTTGGGAAATACTAACAAGAGCCTTAAAGGTTGTCATTAACAACAAACTCCACTTTTTTTTTGTTTCAAAATAATACTAACATTAAAACATAAACAAAAACATGTGCCACATTTTTCGCTTATACAACCAATGAATGAAATAAATTACAAATATGTTTGAGAAATAATAGGAGCCAATAACTAATTCATGATGATTTTATTTGGACAATGCATTATTTTTGTGAAAAGTTTGTTGTTAATGACAACCTTAACGGTTGTTAGCAAAACCCTATATTTTTAAGCAATACTGTTAAAGTATAATATACACTTCTTTTACTAAATTATTTTTCACAACATTTTAAATTTTAATAACTCAATTATTATATATTTTGAATTTGTATAGTTTTTTATGAAAACATAGACAAATAAATTGATAGAATTGCAAAATGTTCTAGCGAGTTACAAAGTTCGAAAAATATAATTTAATCACAATAGTGCCACCGAGAACCAATTAAGACATCTTTTGTAATTTTCGGACAGTATCAACCGCAAAAACAAAAGATAATGTTTGGGACGAACTTATTGAAGGCAAAAGATGCAAAGTTGTAAACTGTTAAAGAAAAATATATGATTTAACACATGATACACATATCTATTCTACGGAGTACATATGATGCATTGATGAGATTTCAATTTAAAATTTTGTAAGACAATCATGAATACATTGTTAAGCAATACACGTGCTAATGCATCATTAACATATTACAAATGATTTTACTAAATTATCTTCCATAACGTTTTAATACCTCGGTTATTATATATTTTACATTTGCATAACTTATTATGTAAACATGCACACATAAATCGACAGAACTAAAAAAGAACAAGTTACAAAATTCCAAAAACAATGATTTAATCATAATAGTGCCACCACCGAGAACCGATTAAGACACCTTTTGCAACTTTCGGACAAATCAACCGCAAAAAAATAAAAAATGAATAAATAAATAAATAATCATTGGGACGAATTAATTGAAAGCAAAAGATGCAATGATGTAAAATGTCAAAAGAATATATATGATTTATCATATAATACACATATATTGATATATATAATACATATAATGCATAAATGAGATTTAAATTTAAACTTTTGTAAGACAGTCATTAATGCATTTTTATTTATGCAATACATGTATGGATACATCATATAAACACTCCAAATGCTTTTACTAAATTTTCTTTCATAACATTTTAATATGTTATTTACTATTTATATTGAATTTTGTATAATTTTTTATGAACATATAATTAAGGGAAAAAGACATGGTTGATCATAATTAAGTTAAGTGAGAGAGTACGATGGTTTGACATACATATATATCAAATGTGACTTTTCTATATTTAGATCTTCTCGTATTCAATTAGAATATGAGCATGCCTATTTTAGAGTAAAAAGAGTTGGGTTGGCATGTTTAAGATGAGTGACTTAACTAAGTTTAGTAAGTACTTTTAAAAAGCATGGTTGATGATAATTGAGTTAAGTGAGAGAGTACGATGGTTTGACATACATCATATATGACTTTCTATATTTACATCTTCTCATATTTAATTAGAATATGAGTATGCCTATTTTTAGAGCAAAAAAAGTTGGGTTGGCATGTTTAAGATGACTGACTCAACTAAGTTTAGTAAGTACTTTTAAAAAGCATGGTTGATGATAATTAAGTTGAGTGAGAGAGTACGATGGTTTGACATACATCATAGATGACTTTCTATATTTACATCTTCTCATATTCAATTAGAATATGAGTATGCCTATTTTTAGAGTTAAAAAATTTGGGTTGGCATGTTTAAGATGACTGACTTAACTAAGTTTAGTAAGTACAATGATTTGATGCACATGAACAACATATTTGCGAAGATGCAAAATACAACTTAACTCTAACATAGTAACATCAGACGTGACACTAAAATGACATGCTCCGTATTAGAATTGAGACCAAACAAGTTAAAAATCGTAAACAATACAACTAATATGTATAATAACGACTAATGTGTTTAATAACGAGTCGACTTCGGGCTTGATATTTTATGTTGGTAACTATTTTAAGTGATGATGATTTACTAGCCATTGATAAAAGTGTGGAGCGCACACTTATTTGAACTCATATGCTTTCGACTACAACAAAGACAAGGGATTTGCGGAATTATGTGTTTTATTGATATGAAATGATGAATTATCATGCTGATTACAAAGTGAAATGATTGTATTTATACAAGAAATGAAAGTGAGGGAAAAAGTCTAACTAACTTCTAACAAACATTCAAACTATTACATTTTGTACACATTTGGTCCTTGAACAATATTGACTTGGCACTATTGGCTCTTATATTTCTATATCTACCCCTCAAGTTGGAGCTTCAATGAGTTCCAACTTGTCCACAAGGAAGTTATGTTGAACTTGACCCAAGGCTTTTGTCATCACATTTGGCAGCCGAAGATGTGTAGGAATGAAAGCAGTCTACAAGAATCCTTCTTGGACTTTGTCTCTAGTGAAGTGACAATCAATGTCAAGGCATTTGGTTCCATCATGAAAGCAGGGGTTTACAGCAATTTGTTGAGCTGACTTGTTGTCACAAAACAAAGTTACTGGTAGTTGTACTTTGATATGTAGATCCTTGAGAAGAAAACTAAGCCAAAGCAATTCACAGGTAGTAGCAGCCATACTCCTGTATTCACCTTTGGTGGAGGGTCTGCTAACTACGGCCTGCTTCTTTGTCTTCCAAGAAACCAATGAATGACCCAAGAAAATGCAATAACCAGTTAAGGATCTTCTTGTCATTAAGCATGAAGCCCAATCAACACCTGAGAATCCTGTCATTTGTAAGTGAGGCTGCACATGATAGAAGAGACCTTTGGTAATAGTACCTTTTAAATACTTTAACAAGTGAATATCATCCTGCATATGGGCATCTTTTGAAGCTGAGACAAACTGGCTTAGATGCTGTACTTCATAGGAAATGTCTGGCCTAGTCATGGTCAGATATAAAAGCCTTCCTACAAGTCTTCTATAACCACCAGCATCACTCAAAGGAGTTCCTTTATCAAGAGATAATTTCAATTGTGCAGGTAGAGGAAAAGAAGTAGGCTTGGAAGCTGTAAGACCAACATCTGTTAGAAGATCCAAGATGTACTTTCTTTGGTTAAGGTGCATCCCAGCATCTGTCTTGCATAACTTTATACCAAGAAAGTACTTAGCCAAACCAAGATCCTTGATGGTAAACTGCTTATCAAAGCAATAAATTCTTATTCTAAATTACCAGTAACTAGCATATCATCCACATAAACAGTGACAACTATAAACTCTTCCCATTTGGTTTTCAAAAAAAAGAGAATAATCATGTTTTGATTGAACATAACCAAGATGGACCAAAATTTTGGTTAATTCATGGTTCCACTTCCTGGATACTTGTTTTAGACCATATAAGGATATGTTTAATTGATGTAATGTCAACAACAACTATATCATTTATAATTTCCAAAGGAAACACAAGTGAAGTATTTCCCCGGGTCATGGTCCCAACGAAGGTTGAATTCGAGTTGTCGGTTCGTGATCGTGAAACATGCAGTGAATGAGGATAAAAGTGAATAATTGGGATTATAAACTACCTGGAAAAAGAAATCTATACTAGAAAGCATGAAATAAGGCAAGTAAAATAATAACGTAAAGCACGGTAAACCTAAAACTAAATCTAAACTAAAAACGCTTTATCCAATTGAAAACTACGTAAGTACGCAAGTTTAAAAGTAAATTTCAAGCAAAGCTAATCCTACGAGGGTAAAAACAATTTCCCTGCATGCCTAATGATAAAAGAAATTTTCCAGAAAAAGAAAAAAGATTTTTTTTTTTACTTTTTATTTATTTATTATGATTTAAAAACTAATTAAAAGAAATTGAATGTTTAAAAATACTAAAACATTTTAGAAAATTCTGAAAATTTTATGAAAATAATTTTGAATTAGTTAAAACCTAAGAAAATTGAGAAAACAGAAAAAGTTAATGTGGATAAGTTAGTATAAGCTAAACATTTTAAAAACCTAATCAAGCTATAAAAAGAAAAAGGCTATAAAAGAATTAAATAAGAAAGTATTAACAATAAAAGACCTAAGGGCGTGATGGTTTATTGGTGTGTGCATGTGGGGCTGTGGGCATAAGGAGGTCCAGGGTTCGAATCCTTGTGGACCTTTTTGCAAAAATTAATTATATTTTTTATTTTTCTTTTCAAAGCTTATCAAGCAGAAGAAAATAGGAGATTTTTATAAAAACAACTTTTTTGAAAATCTAAAATAAGGTGAGATACTAAAGCAAAAAGCCAACAAATAGGAACTAAATTGCTAAAAAAAATAATGGGAAGCTAATTTGGGCCCAAGTTTGAATAAGCTAGTGCCAAAAATTACAATAAGCTAAAACCTACTTGTCTAGACATAATAAGCTCAATGAAACAAAATTGACAAACTAGGAGCAACAGTTAAGCAAAACTTCAAGCAACAATTTAAACTAAAGTTAAACCAAACAGTCTATAGGGCTAACTAGCATACAAAAATTAGTTAAGTAAATAAGCTGCAAACTGACAAACAAGCCTAGATATGAGAAGCTAGTACTATGAGCTTCTAATAGAACCAAAATTAATCAAAGAGCAGCACTAGGTAATGAGCTAGAAGCTTATGAAAGAGGTTGACGGGGACATATGCTGGTGCAGGGGGGTTGAATTGCAGCCCTCTATAAGCTAATCAATTAATCTATAAACTACATAACAGGCTCAAATGATAAAACCTATAATACTAGCTATTTGTAACCCTGAAATAAGGATCTAAACTCTACTCTAACTGTCCTGAAATTGAGATTAAACTAGAGCAAATGAGACAGTTACGCTAGGTTATGCAAGTGTAAAAATGGGTCAAAACAAGTAAAGAACCTACAATCATAGAACCAGGTTATAAACATTGAAGGGTATCATAATGAGCAAAAGCAACAAGCAAACATACCATAAATCTACTGAATCCAATGAAAGCTGTAAAAATTGTTTGAAAACATGAAAGTTGGACAATTAATGCAAAGGCTAAGAAGCTTATCAAATATGCTGAAATTTACTCCTAAACTACTAATTAGATTCAAATATAGCTTAAAAAATTTTATTCCATGAACAAAAATAAGTGTTGACTTAAAAAGTCCACTGTCCCAAACACTCCTAACTGTGAACTATTTGGATTTTTAAAACTAAATAATGTCTAATTAAGCTGATACTTTGAAATATAAATGTTTAAACAACTAAATTAAAGTATAAAAAATAATTTTAACTAATTAAAAAGCACTAGAAATAAGCTGAATAAGCATTTTGACTTTTTTTTACTTTTTGATTTTTAAGCAATTAGCAGAAATTAACTTACAAAAGCTGTGGATGAGCTTGTGTGAGCTTATGAAACAGTATATGAGAGCTTTGAAAACAATGCAGAAACATGAATTGAAAGCTTAAGTAAGTTTAGGAAAACAATCATAAAAGAAAACTGGAATTGTATTAAAACTTAGAAAATTGATTACATGAATTTAAAAGACAGGAATTAAAAGCTTTCATAAGGCTACAATAAGCTATAAATAAAGCTACTAAAATTCTACCTTAAGCTACCCTACATTACACCTACTCCTAATGAGTCGAAATTGTGAGTGAGGAGTGACTATTTATAGGACTGAGGAGAGCATCTAGGGCTTCATTGGAAGGCTCTGGATATAATCATGGCCATTGATTAATCCCATCATCACTCTAATCATTAGCAGCCCTTGGATCACTCATATGAGGTGGCTTGTCTAATCAAATCACTCCTTTTGTACAGCTTGGCAATCTATGCCTCATCCTTGTCCTTGTCATCACGAAGATGCTTAGTACTAAGTTGTGAAGGGTACGGATGGGAATTTAATGGTGGAGGGAAGAATATGAAGGAGAAAGGCGGGGTATAAAAGGGATTTTTATATAATAGTTTGACTGTTTGACCTGGGTGAATTAAAGGTGGGATCCGGATTTGAGTAAGGGTGAGTTTGGATCGGGTTAAAGTGAGATGGGAGTGGGCTGGAATTAGTTTTATTTATTTATAAGTGGAGTGGGCTGGAATAGTTATTGGATTGGTTTTGGATAAAAATAGTTGGCAGATTTAATGTTTGGATTTGTTTAAGGATTTGATTTGTAGTTAAGGTACCAAGGTTGCAAATATTGGAAATCCAGGGACCATTCATGCCAAATTTGCAAAGTACGTCCAAGGGTTTATCTTGAAAAATGTTGATTCTTCAAAGACTTGTTTTGATAATTTGAGCATAAATATGATCCAAACTTGAAAACTCTTCCCTGGCCTCGGCTTTTCTCACTCTTTCCATATCTCGTGCTCGTGTTGTCGTTTTTGTCTCGGTTTTGTCTATTTCTCACTTATCCGTACTTGCACAATTGATGAGGCGAAAAATGATCCGTTTTTAGGGGGTCATTTAAGCCCGAATTCGAATTTATTTGATCAAATATTGCCCTAAATCGTTCCTTTTGTGATTTTAGGTACTTTTGGAGTGAATTCTCGAAAAGGAAGTATTTTGGACGTTTTTGGAGCATAAAAGTGAAGAAAACGGCAAAGTCTTAATTTTTCTTGCTGGGAACAGTACCTAATGGCGTCAAGAGCAATTTGATGACGGCGTCAAGAGCAAAAATGGTGACGGTCCAGTGAAAACGTGACGGCGTCAAATCAAGGCCGTCAAGAGTAAAAGTGGTGACGGCCCAGAACAGCAATACACATGACGGCGTCAGATCTGGATCTAGGCAGTCCGAGAATATTTTTGGCGGCGAGTTGACGCGTCAAAACTTTCTTCTTGACGTCTTCACCTTAGGAAATCTGTATATATAGTCTTTATAATTTTCATTCTAAAGAGAGGAGAATTTTAGGGTCGACTTGAATAAACCCTAGCTCGTTTTTAACAGTATTTTCAAGGGTTTTCACCCCTTGAAACCCTTCATGTTCAATTAAGATAAGTATCCTTTCAATTCATTCAATATGTCTATGTGTTGTTTGAATATATCTTACGCTTGTCTTGATTTTAACATGCTAGGCAAGATCTCTTGTGTGTTTGCTTAGATGTAATGAAACTTAGATGTTGATTATAGGTTGAAAACTTGTTTATAGTTGTAATGGATGAATGATTTCGATGTTAGGCTTAAGAAAACTGACAGACTTCCATAGTGTAACTTGCTTGAATGTCTTAAGAAACCTGAACCAATACGTACTAGGTTTTTATGGTTGTGTTTAATGCATGAGCGAATTTTAGTGATCCCATGTTAGGAGCTTCTTGCAGGCTCGACATAGGAGTGAAGTAGGAACTTATAGAGTTGGGGAAGTACGTACGCCACCCCACGATTGGTATTAAGGAATATAACCCGTCATTCACGCAACTGTAACAAACAATTAACCTGTAAAAGATATCTAGGGAGTAGTGAAATCTAAGTAAAGCCTGGTGCAATTCCCACGCATCAAGTTTTTGGCGCCGCTGCCGGGGATTGTCTATCTTTACATTTATTCCTCAACTTTCGCAAATGACTGCGGCGCCATCAAGTTTTTGGCGCCGTAGCCCGGAGAATAGTTATTGTCTAGGTTAGAATTTCTTTTTATTAGGTCTACTTGCTAGATTCCTTTCTAGTAAGATTTTATTTTTATTTTTAGGTTTTCTTTAGTCTATCTTATTTCTTTGTTTCCTTGGTTCGTAAACTATCTCGATGGATAACAATAACATTGTTCGTTTGATTCCTGTTATTCGTGTTTTTCATCGCAGGATTTTTGTATGACCTTAAATATCACAACTTTATCACTCACAATATAAGCACAATAAGAAGGAAAGATGGAAAGATGGTGACTTGATATGTATGTATATGATTCGTATGAATAGAGATAGAGAGATGAAATATGAGAGCTTTTATTTGAGAAACACACACAAATACACACACAAGCACACACCTCAAATGAGCCTTTGAGGTGTTTAAATAGTTCTAAACATGAGATGCCCTATGGGCTTGGGCTTGGACTTGGTTACATGGTTGGATAACTAGGCTTATGAAACATAGCATATAACATATTAGCTTGCCAAGTCCAAGGCCCAATGACTAAACTATTACTAATCTTAACAAACGACACAAAGTTACAATATGAGAATGACCATCACTTCATAATACATATTTTTAATGCTAACAATCTCCCCCTAAGGGGTGGTCATTCGAATGATGCTCCACGTGAGTGGGTCTTCCGTGTTCTTTGTCTTTAACTTTATGTGTCATTGTAGAATAGTCTTTAGTCTTTGTTCCTTCATGCTTTGTGATCTTTGATAACTGATTTTTCATCGTTCTTTGTTCCTTTGTGATGTGGAGTTATCTGCCATTCGTCACTTCTGCGTCTGTGGTGGTTGTTTGCCATTCCAACATGCTCATACATCTTTGGACTTTGATATTCATATGCACGTAGTTCCCTTTCTTTCACTTTGATCTTTAGTCTTTATACTTTGTAGATTCTTCTTTTTGGCGTAGAATCTTTCTTTGAACTTTGTGTTGTATAGATCTTTGAGGGAGCTTTCTTTATATTCCAGATGTATGTATGAGCATGTGGAATCTGTCGCCATGTTGATGATGTGTACCTGTAGGTAAACAGTTAGCAAAAAATTAACCGGTACTTACAGATAAGAATTAGAGATCGTCAACAGCATAGTGTGAAGACTCCTTCTAACCCTTACCAAGGCCGTTCCCATGTCAGATACTCTCGAGAGAGCTTACAAGACCTACTTAGTAGCTCAATGACTGGGTGAGTCGCTGGGGATCACTCCACGACTGTAGACCGTTTGAAACCACCGCGAACACTAAGCGTAACCCATAAAGAATTACCGAAGTGACCTGCTGTCAGGGCTGCTTGATGTTGACCCTGGCAGGAGTTTCCATTCAATCATTGAGAATCACAAAAGTGAATCCTCTCATAAATGTTCTGGCAGATTGCTAAGATCTGCGTAGGACTCTATAATTTACAGCTGGTATCCATTGATGTAGAACACCAGTGTAGAAATATCATGTGTTCCTATGAGATCTTTTGATGAATCTCGGGGCTCTAGACTCGATAAGTGCACATTAGGTTTCCTATGCGGAGATTAGGGAGAGGTCTCCTGCTTCAATATCAACCATCTCTAAGAGACAGATCGATAGATTACACCGGTTCCCTGTGAGAATGAAACAAGCTCTTTTAAGAGAACTTGAGTGGTTAAGAAGGTTTAGTGCAGTGCGTCACTGGGTCCATGACGTCTTTGTCTTCAATACCAGTGTCACCTTAGTAACAACCAGTAGCATATGATTTGAACCCGGTGTCTGCCCTAAGGTTGAACATTTGGAGGGCTATTTCTTTTCACCCTTTTTCATAACTTTTTCCTTTTAATTCTTCAACCCCTTCTTTCTCCTTTCTCATTTTCTCCTTAGTCACCTTATAACTCCATGACTATCCTATCATTGCCATAAAACCATTCATTTGAAAGTCTCTCAAAGTGTTTATGATAATAAAACACATTGTTGACACTTTGAGAGTTTTGCATTTCTTTTGAAGGACTCCCCCTTCACATGTGCTCATGAATATTTTAGAAATTTGCACATGCGTGAGGAGTTTGCACTTTTTGAATTGATCCACTTTCAGCGAACATGACCGATTCGAGACACGCTTACATCACTAGTTAGACTAGCTTGAAATTATTACCCGTCCTGGTCAAGTCCAAAGAAAGTCTCTCGATACGGTACACTCTACTCAGACAAGTCCTATTCGAGACACGCTTACATCACTAGTTGGACTAGCTTGAAGTTATTACCCGTCCAGGACAAGTCTTTTCGATTACTGACATTTTAAGCTTCGTCAATTCATTGGTACTTACTGAGTCGAGCTCTTCTGAGATTCAGTCACATACTTTAAACATCTTTGATCACATTTTAATCATGTCTTCTCCCCCTCGAAAATAGCATAGCGTGATATTTTTGATATCAACTGATTAATAAAAGGCTTTTTGGAGAGAAAGACAGATTTGCATGAATTTGGAACATTTTTGTTTTTGAACTCCCCCTTAATGATAGCATATTTAAAATTACTTAAGGGTTTTGAGGGAGTTATCTTGAGCACTAATTTTGAGAGATTTTGAGAAATCTTTTGAACAATCTTGAAAAAGTGCTCAAGAATTTTGTTGGAAAACGAGTTTATGCTTGAAATCTTTTTCGTTTGTTTAGACTCGAACTTTTTGAAAAAGAGTTCGTCATTGAACGTACGAGTCCTTGATTTGAAAATAATCAGAAGTCGTCATTGAACGTACGGGTTTCGTACTGATGTATACGAAAGCCATTGTGAAGAAAATTTCGAGAAACGACATGTTTTAGAAAAACATTTAAAAGAACTCCCGCTCAAGCATCTGTACATATCCGTATCATTGTTGAATGACATTTCTAGAAACGTACAGAATATTGATTTATACGAGAGACATGTCGTGAGAAGAATATTTTTGGATTTTTTGATTTTATATTGTTTTTGTATTTTTTGAAAATTTTATATTTTTGTATTTTGTTTTTGTTTGTTTTTCAAATTTTGTATTTTGTTTTTCAAAAATATTTACAGCGAAGCGATTTTGAAAACATTTTTCAAGAAGATTCGAGAAGACGTTCTAGCTCCTCAGGAGTTAGGTTTCGCATGCCAATTCGTCGAACTAAATAGTCAAACCTTTCTTTTGGAAGGGCTTTAGTAAATAGATCGGCAAGTTGATAATCAGTCTTAACGAAAAATAATTCAACAGTACCCTCTTCCACGTGTTCTTTGATGAAATGGTAGCGGACTTTGATATGCTTCGTCTTAGAGTGATGTACGGGATTGCACGAGATGGCTATGGCACTTTTTGAGTCACAATACATAGGTATTCTGTCAAAAGTAAAGCCATAATCTGTGAGTTGTGTCCTCATCCAAAGAACTTGGGCACAACACGTAGATAGAGACACATACTCGGCTTCGGCAGTTGATAGCGCAGTACAATCCTGTTTCTTTGAAGACCAGCTTACAAGCTTTTCACCCAAAAATTGTGCTCCACCTGATGTACTCTTTGCTGTTACTTGATCACCAGCATGGTCTGCATCTGAAAATGCTGTTAGATTAAACTCCGAATCCTTCGGATACCAAAGTCCCAAGTTAATGGTGCTTCGTAGGTACCGAAAGATCCGTTTAACCTCTTTGAGGTGAAGTTCGGTAGGGTTTGCCTGAAACCGTGCTAATAAACATACAGCAAATTGAATATCTGGTCGGCTAGCAGTTAGGTACATGAGAGAGCCGATCATGCTCCGATATTTCTTTGGATCGATAGGTTTCCCAAACAAATCAGCACCTATTTTTGGTGAAGTGTATATTTAGCTTGATTGATAAAAATACCACGAGGGGATTGATGTATTTGTAAACCAAGAAAGAATTTTAGTTCCTCCATCATGGACATTTCAAATTTGCTTTTCATGAGATTTTCAAAATGTTTTGAATGGTTAGGATTGGTTGATCCAAAAATTATGTCGTCCACGTAAATTTGAACGATCAAAATGTCATCTTTGAATTTTTTGATAAACAAGGTGTCATCAACCGTTCCTTTTGTGAAATTGTTTTTGAGCAAGAAAGATGATAGTTCGTCATACCACGCTCTTGGAGCTTGTTTTAAACCATAAATTGCTTTCTTAAGCTTGTAGACGTAGTCTGGATGATCTTTGTCGATGAATCCCTCTGGCTGACTCACATACACTTCTTCTTTCAGAGTTCCATTCAAGAAAGCTGTCTTAATGTCCATCTGATAGACTGTGATGTTTTTGTGAGCTGCATAGGCTAAGAAAATCCGGATTGCTTCAAGTCTAGCTACAGGCGCGAATGATTCTTCGAAGTCTATCCCTTCTTCTTGTGGATATCCTTTAGCCACGAGACGAGCTTTGTTGCGAATAACAGTCATTTCCTCATCCAGTTTGTTCTTCCACAACCACTTGAGATCAAGAACACGTTTATCAAGTGGTCGTTCAACAAGTTCCCAACTGTCATGTAACAGGTATTGAAGAAATTCCTCCTGCATCGCTTCAATCCATGGGTTTTCTGCCATTGCTTCCCGAATGTTCTTTGGTACTTTGGTGCTTATTGAGCAAATGTAAATGCACAATTCGAGATCTGTGGCAAGTTGTCTCCTTGTCTGAACTGGTTTTGAAGGATCACCAATAACATGTACTAACGGATGGTCTTTTGTCCATTGAAACGTAGAAGGGTACCTTTGGTTGAACGAATGTGTGTTAGATGGTTCTTGTAACCTTGAAGAAGATTCAGCAGAGTCTGATGCAAACGGGTTTTCAAATACTTCTTCTTCTCCTTCTAACGCAACATCGTTTGAATTATTTGTTGGTTCTTCTTGAAAATTTATGTTTTGGTTTTGCTCATCAACGTTTGGTAGAACAGTTTCACGTACTGGAGTTGCTTGAGTAGATGTAGATGATGTTGATGTAGTTGGTGCTTCAGCTTCAATTGTTGTGGATGCATCTTGTGTTGGTGGTGGTTGATGGTTTTGAGCGGGTGCAGCAGAATGTTGTTGAGATGCATTAGTCGAAGTTCCACCATAGTATTCATCAAACATTAACTCGAAGAAATTTTCCAGTTCTTGTTCTGAGGGTTTATCCGTGTTTGCTGACTGAGCTCCTTGAGGTACGAGTCCTGAACTGATGTGTCCAGAAGTCTGCATGTTTGGTGCGGGTCCTAATCCGTTTTGATTAGAAGCCATTGGATTAAGCGCGGGTTCTAGAGCGTATCTCTCAGAAGCCATTTGTGAAATCTCGTCAAACTTCACATTCATCGTCTCCATTATCTTTTTCGTTCTTCTATTATACACCCTGAATGCCCTCGAGTTTTCTGAATATCCAATGAAGATTCCAATATCACCCTTAGCTTTTAACTTCCCTAGATCTTCTCTGTCATTCGTCGGATAGCACAAAGCGCCAAACACGTGAAGGTAAGAGATGTCAGGTTTCCGGTTGTTCACTAGCTCATATGGGGTTTTATTGAATCTCGGATGGACTAGGGATCGGTTTTGAGTAAAACAAGCAGTGGCTACAGCATCAGCCCATAAGAATAGTGGTGCACTAGAGAAAATCAGCATTGTGCGAGCAGCTTCCACAAGAGTTCTGTTTCTTCTTTCAACTACCCCATTCTGCTGTGGAGTTCTAACAACTGATGTTTGATGTGTAATTCCAACATCTTCGAGGTAAGTTCTTAACTCCTGATTTGTGAATTCTGTGCCATTATCTGTTCTTATAATCCTTACTGGAGCTTGAAGTAGAACTTGAATACGCTTCAGAAAGGTGATGATGATGCCTGGTGCTTCGTCTTTTGATCTCAAAAACTTTACCCAAGTGTATCTTGAATAATCATCAACAATAACAAGAATATATTTCTTCCCATTAATGCTTTCAACTCTCATTGGGCCACATAAGTCCATGTGCAACATATGTAACCTTGCTTTCGAACTAGGTACGGTTTTGGGTTTATATGATGCTCTTTTACTTTTTCCTTGTTCGCATGATGGGCATAGGTGTTCCTTGGTGTATTTGAACTTAGGAAGTCCGGTGACGATGTTGTCTTTGGCTAACTTGTTGATGGTGTCGAAATTGAGATGGGATAAACGTCTATGCCACAACCAGGACTTAGTTTCGGTTGCCTTGTCATAAGACAAATTGGTGATGTAGAAGCCATTTGGTTGATGTCGATAGCATACAAGTTTGCACTACGATTACCAGTTAAGAGATCATCACCAACCAAATTTCTTATAAAAACCGTGTTTCTTCTGAATGCCACTTCTAAATCTGCATCACAAAACTGCCCAACTGAAAACAAGTTGTATCCCAACCCTTCGACGTAGTAAACTCGAGTGATTAAAAAATTCCCAAATTGAAGATCTCCATAACCCTGAATAGCTGCTACATGATCATTTCCAAAGCGTACAGTTCCCATGAATTTCCAGACGAAATTGATCAGCAGCTTCAAATTCCCGGTCATGTGCTTGGAGCAACCCGAGTCGACGTTCCAAAGACATATTTCGATAACCTGCCAATAACAGAAGAGTTTGTATTTGGAAACCGTGTTGAATTTGGTTCCATGGGGTTAGGAGTAAAAGCAGAATCACACTCATAGACAGTTGCTACTTGTTTAGCTTGAGTTATTTCTAATTTGCCGTCCTTAAGAGTGAACTCTCTACCCGTCGGAATCCATATACAAAACTTAAGATAGTTCCTAGGCATTCGACTAATAGTGGTAGTCCTAAATCGTGCAACTAATCTTTCTATAGATCTGGATCTAGCACTAGGTCTTTTTGGAACATTCTTCTGTTCAGGCGTAACATTCACATTCTTAGAAACACATTCATCATGAACATCATTAATTAAACATTTCTTGCATATTAAACAAACAGAGTCATTACATGCATTAGAACCAGTACTTTCGACATTACATTCAGATGAATCATGTTTCTTATTAAAAAGCGATAAATTCCTAGGGTGTTCTTCTACTTCTTCAACTTTATTCTAGCTACTACTCGTAGAGACAGGCGAGACTCTATTGTTCCTTGTATTGCTCCTAGGCTTTAGTCTGCTGCTCCTAGAGGTGCTTTCTAATCCTGTAGAAGGTAAGGCACACACATTAGGATTTATATTGTTGTCCTTTTTAGCATCCCTAGATTCTTTAGAATTAGCCTTTATGCACTTGTCATTTGTCTTAGATGTTGAGGCAGACGCACTAGTGGGACTAATCCTAAAAAGGCCAGGTGCTAACACTTTTGGAGTTTCGACAACCGCTTTTCCTTTATCAACAATCTTAACATTTTCACTTTTCTTAGGCAAGGGTGTTGGAGTGACTGGTTTTGTCAAATTCTTTTTCTCATCGACTTTTGGAGCAAACCTTGAAATTGACATCTTTGGTTTTTGAACCGTGTTTGAAACATTTGGTTTCTCCGAAGTCGACGGTTTTGCAAACTTAGTTTCCTCACCCTTTCCTTTTTGACTTTCAAGCTGAGCCCTCAAAAGATCATTTTGCTCTTTCATGTTTTTTAAGGCACGCTCATACGACAATTTGTCATACTTGCATTCTTCCTTTTTTCGATCAAGTTGTTTAAAATATGACACATTTTCTTTTTCAAGCTTTATAAGAGCATTTTCATATTTTGAAACAATTTCGGAGGTCTCAGCTCTTAGTCTTTCATCGTCATGAACAGAATATGTTTGTAAAATGATGGACATAATGTCAGTGGTCATAACAGCTTCGAAGAGAGAATCATTCAGGTTTTCTAAAACATTTATGTTTTCACGAGTATCATTAGCTTCGTTTACCAGGGATTTGTGGTCCTTGACAAAGTCGGCTGTTTCTTTTAAGAAAGCTTGTTCAAAATGGATTACCCTCGCACTGATGTTATTCAGTGGGATAGTAATTTCGTTTTCAAAAACTTTTTTCTGCTCAATATGAAAACTGGAATGCCAGTTGTTAATATTGATTGTAGTTTTAGAAGCAACAATATTTTGAAGTTCTTGAATTCTCTTTTTAACGTCATCCAAAATTTCTCTAGCCTCACTTGTATTAAAAGTGTTGTTAGAGGATATTTGTTCCATTTTTGAAAGAGATTTGGAAGCAAGTACTTTCTTAGAAAACATTTTTGAGAATGGTCGTTTTATTGAAAACACAGATGGTTCTTTTTGTGGAACAAAAGTAATACCCGAAAGTTTGTTCAGTTTGTTATAATCAATGGGTTTCAAATCCTTTTGTTTCATTTTAATAATGCTCTCTTCGACATGTTCTATCGTTTGCACAGAATCCCGAACGACGGGAGGATCATGTTTTGTGTAGAAAACACTACCATTATACAAGACGTTCTGTTCTTCCTGAGCTTTCTTGAGATTACAAGGATTGTTGTTACCAAGAGCCATTTTGTGTTTCGTATGGTAAATCGGATTAGTTTGATTTGAAATCATTTTCATTGTTTGACTTGATTGACCCGACTTAACCACTAATTCTTCTAGATGTGCAATCTTGTGTTCTGACTCTACGATTTCTTCCAAAAGTTTATCTTCTTTCTTTGCAAAGTCCTTTTTCAACTCATCCCTTTCTTTTTCAAGATTGGTGTAAGCTGTTTCTTGTTTTGAAAGTTGGTTTGTTAATTCAAAAATTTCTTGTTTTAAAGAGTTAATGGTTTTTGTTGAACTTATTTCAAGATTAGCAAACTTGTTTTTCCATTCCATATCTTTAACAAGTAATTTCTTATAACCAATTTCAAATTCTGACTCGCGTTCTTTGTGAATTTGAAAACTTTTTGCATTTTCCTTGTATCTCTCAAGCTCAGTGGTCAATTTCTCATTCGCGGCCTTAACATCGCGATTGACCTTTTTCACTTTCTCGATTTCAATACCACAATTATTTAATAATGATTCAAATAAAGCACGTGTTTCCTCATCATTCTCAGCATGCTGTGAAACGAAGCCTCCATTATGATTCACATCTGGAGTTGCTGAAGGAGTATTGCTACTACTTGGCGTGTCCAGGGATGTATCATAAGTGGGTGCTAGCTTCTCAGAGTGCTGTTCCTCATGAGGAGACATATCAAATATATCATTATTATGACATGTGTTGAAATTTGATACCTCAGATGGTGCACTGGTGTCATAAACAGGAAGTGTGTCAGAATCCGTGTCTTACTTAGCTTCCTGAAGACTCGCCATGAATATGCAGTTCGCATTGATATCCTCTCTATCTTCCATGTCATCCATAAGAGCCATAAAGTCATTCTCCTCTGCGTTCAACTGAAACCCTGCCTTAGCCTTTTGTGCCAACATCACTGCTTTCTGCAAGTACTCTAGATCTTTCTTGTTCGGCTTAGTAGGACAGTTCCTTGCCATATGACCTACTCCTTGGCAGTTGAAACACTTTACCGGATTACCCTAATTCACATTTCCATAATTCCCAACAATTGGAGCTGCCACATTCCTATTCTGATTACCCATTGCCTGATTACCAACATTCTGACCCCTCTGATTTCCAACATGCTGACCCATCTGATTCCCTGCATACTGACCATACTGATTCCCTGCATACTGACCTGCATTCTGCATATTCTGATTACCCATGTTAATTCCAGTAGCATATCCTTGCTGATTCCTATAAACTCCAACCATTTGGCCTCCATTGCCCATATTGAAACTCGGCTGAGCGATCTGCCTGTTGCGAGTATTCGATGAAATCCTTTGGTTGTTGTTTGTTGGGGTAGAATAGCGTCCTTGGAATGCTTTTGATAGAAAAGCAAACGCTTGGGTTAATGCAACAGTAGCTTCATCATTTTCAGTGAATTCTGGTTCTTGGAATTGTTGGTATTGCTGTTGTGGGATAATATGTTGTTGTTGCTGTGGGTAGAACTGTTGTTGGTAGACCGGTGTTGGTTGTTGAATGTATGATGGTTGCATGTAGTTGTGAGTGGAAGATGATGATGGTTGTTGTGTGTTCACTGGTAGCGGTGTTGGTGTAGTAGCAATTAATGCGAGAGGATCATGATTCTTTGCCAATCTTTCTTTCCTTACTTCATTAGCCTCAGCTTGGTTTTGCTTCAAAAAGTCGTAGAGTTGATCATAATTCACCTTGTGTAAATCCTTTGTTTGATTGACAATTGTAACATAACGACCCCATTCTTCTGGAAGGTTGTTGATGAATTTGATGTTTGTTGCAATTGTTCGAGGTGTCAACTTATTTCTGATTAACTCATTCATCAAAGTGCAAAACCTTGTGTAGTAGGATTCAATCTGTTCACCTTTAGTGGATGTGAAATTCTCCCATTCAGTAAGAAGTTTGTTCTCAACGTCTTGTTGTCCAATCTCTGTTCCATGACATATCCTTCTAACACGTTCCCACATAGCATAAGTAGTTTCACAACTGTCGACCGCAGCAAAGATCTCCCGTGGTAATCCAAGTTGGATTAAATGCATTGCCATATCATCTGCGGCGATCTGCTTCTTGTCTTCCTCTGTGTAATCTGCTTCTGTTTGTTCACGCACGAATGGTTGAGTAGGAGGTGTTGTATTTGGATTGCCTTCAATTTGAACTTGTCTTGGCTTGAATGGACCATTTGTAATAGAGTTGATCATTAATTTACCATCAGGCTTTGGTTTGATGTAACGAAGCATGCGGCTTGTCCATGGGAGATATCCACCTTTTTCAAGCATTGGAGGTCGGTTTTCCGCACCGGCTGCATGAATGTCTTGCTGAGTTGCCATTGATGAAGTGTATATGGATAAAGTTGATTCTTGGATCGTTCCAACGAAATAGGAGTTGAGTTTAGAGTGAGTTGATGCAAGTTTTTATGGTGAAAATTTTGACTAAAAACCTTAAAACCTCAATAACTTCTTCTCACAACTTAAATATCACTTAAATATCACAACCTTAAAATTTTTCAATTTAAAACCTTAAAATTAAATATCTGACACCACTTAAAACTTAAATATTTAAGTTTTTTTCAATTTAAAATTTTTCAATTTAAAACCTTAAAATTTTTCAATTTGGTATGTATGGTGAAAATTGCTCTGATACCACTTGTATGACCTTAAATATCACAACTTTATCACTCACAATATAAGCACAATAAGAAGGAAAGATGGAAAGATGGTGACTTGATATGTATGTATATGATTCGTATGAATAGAGATAGAGAGATGAAATATGAGAGCTTTTATTAGAGAAACACACACAAATACACACACAAGCACACACCTCAAATGAGCCTTTGAGGTTTTTAAATAGTTCTAAACATGAGATGCCCTATGGGCTTTCTATGGGCTTGGGCTTGGACTTGGTTACATGGTTGGATAACTAGGCTTATGAAACATAGCATATAACATATTAGCTTGCCAAGTCCAAGGCCCAATGACTAAACTATTACTAATCTTAACAAACGACACAAAGTTACAATATGAGAATGACCATCACTTCATAATACATATTTTTAATGCTAACAATTTTCCAAATGCCCGCCCCAATCCCTTTAGTGGAAAATGAAAACCCACCTAACCTCTCGCCTAACCACCACTTTGACAATAATTCTGAAATGGAGGAGTCTGACCATGATGATGACCATAGGGCTAGTCCTTTTTACTATTCAGACTCTGATGAGGATCTAGACGATGGTGATGTGATTAATGAGGATATGATGGAAGATGAAGTGAACCCTCTTATGTATGTTGACCCTAGAACAAGGATTGAGTGTGATAGCTCATTCAATATGAAATTTCCTTGTAAGATTGGATTTAGAAGCTTTAATGCCTACCTTAACTCATCTCTCCCAATGAACATAATCTCGCGTAGTGAATATAATAAAATCATGGTAGATGAGTTAGAATACAAAGGAGATAATGTTATTGCTAGGGCAATGTCATTGCATGTGTTTGTAGGAAGCTTTGTTCATCTTGTTGAGTTCATGGTTATGGAGAATCTAGGAGAATTTATCGATAGTAAGTTAACCCAAGTTGTGTTTGGGAAACCTTTCAAAAGGTTGACCAACCTTGATGAAAAACTTATGAAAGGATTAATTACATTCTCGGATGGGGATGAAGATTTTGTCTACCAAATGCCCCGTGCATACCCTAGTTTCAAAGATTTTTCCATGGAGAAGTGTAGTAGGTATCCGCCCCTAGAAATGCTAAGTGAGAATGATAAAAGAAAAGGGCTTAAATATACTCATGAAAAGAATAAAAGGTATTATCGTGGATGTTTAGAGTTAAGTGATGATTATAAGAAAGATGAGGCGACTATTAGATGGCTCACCCTTGGTTATGTGAGCATAAACGACACACGATAGCCCATGACCTTGAGTCTAGCTACAAGACTCGTAAATAAAGAAAAGCGCTTCTTGGGAGGCAACCCATGTTTTGTTTGATTTTTATTTTGTTTGATTGTTATTTGTTTCTGTATGCATGCTTTATTTTTATTGTTGGTAGATCATGTTTCAAACTAAAATGGTGAGAATACTTTATTTTGTCATTGGCTTTGTCTTAACTTCATCCAACGGTATTTCGCAAAAAGATAAGTGTAAGGGGAAACCCCAAATATGTTTTTAAGAAACAAAACCGATCATGATTCTCCACAATATTAAATGGACATGTATATTCGTATTTGTTAGAGTCAAATGCTTGTATCGAGTCATAATGATGTTTCGCAGGATTTTCCAGGAAGTAGGACATAAGTTTTCCAAAAATTTTCCGGAAACTTAACGTAAGAATTTCTGTAGATCACTTCTGACGACGTCATGTGTAAAATTCTGGAAATTTTGCTAGTTTTGTTTTTCTAACGGAGTCTTAAAGTTTTTGTTGAATCTTTAGTTTTATAAACTCCAGGGAATCTGCAAACATTCATTCCACAAGCATTATATCTTACATTGTTTTCTAGGATTTATTAGTATATATAGATTGCCGCCGATTTTATGCGAGGTTGCCTTGTTTGTTTCCTTAGGTTTAACAGGTTATGTATGACAAGAAGATGATTTATATTTCTGGAAGGGAAGCTTTGATTGTTCATTTTTCTTGGAGGAAGATCTAACCTTGTTAACACACTATCCATACCGAGCGAATCAGGGGAGTATTTGATTTCATTCTTTTACCTACTTCACTTTTACATTCTTTAATTGAACATTGGGGACAATGTTCATCCTAAGTGTAAGGGGAGGGTAAAATGATGATACCTCATAGGATACACTTTCACTTGAGTTTGTTTGTTTGATGGTAGATATGTAATAAAACTAAGAGAAATACTTGTTAGTGTAATTTTAGCGCCAAATTTAAAATTTTTTACAACATTTAGGAGTGAAACTTTAGCCATAGCAAGCGTCTCATGGATAGGAGATTGTATGACTAGCACAAAAGCGTACCATTCAGAAAAAATTTTCCACCCAAATATGTGAGGTTCGCCTTTAGATTTGATAGGAAAAGCATTTACTATTAGTGCTTATGAGTGTACTGGTAGCATTTAGATTCTAGAACTTGCGTTAGTGATGCATCCCGAGACCGCTAGTGAGACTACATTCGTGTAGTAGGATTTACTACATGATAAGAGGCATTAGGAACGCCCTTGTGTTAAACCCGTATCATAATTACTTGACCATTTAAGTCATATTACTTGGCTAGTTAAGTCAATTAATTTCTCCCACACCCTTAGCGTTGTACTCTGATGGATCTAAACACCTTGAACTGTGTTAGATTGATACTTTGAGTTATATCACTAAGTATGCGGAATTTACTTAGTAATACTTAGAAGTTTGATTGTGAATAAAGACAGTTGTATATGAATGAGAACAATGTATATATCAAACAGTTAGCTCCAATATTATTAATAATAATAATACGAGTGATCTTTGTATCACTAGGGTTACACCTTTAAGCTCTAAGAAAAATGTATATCTAACGTTAACCTAGGACCTCCTTTTATAGCACAAGGAGTCCTCTTCTACAAGATAAATATAACTCTAATAGAATAAGATATACACAAGATCTATTCTATAATTATCTTTACACGTTTCCTAACAATTATCCTAACAGCAGGGTAATGATTATACTAGCAGTGGTAATGTGTTTCCACTGCAAGTGTATTCTTCAGCAGTTGTAATATCTTCACTAGCCGTGGTAACTGTTAGTATAATTCCCAACAATCTTCCCCTAAACTTATGATTAACATGTAAATCAATAAGTTTCTTCAAGCAATCAGTAAACATGAGGATATGGGAATTCTTCCAAACACTTATCTTCTTTTTCTTAACTCTTTATCAGCTCTCACACTTTGATCATAAATCCTTTGCAGCAAATCTTCTATGACTTCACTTCTTTCCCAACATCTAAGCCTTACTGACATCATAACAGTTAAAACTCCAGCTCTCAATGGATATTCTTTTTCAGCTAACATAAACACATCAACTCCATCTTGAGTAGAAAGATGATGTACAGCACTTGAGTCATAGAATTTCCACAAAGTATTCATATTGTGAGCTTCAAATCTCCAATGTCTATCACTTGGATCAGGTTCATACAATCTTCTAAAGTGAACCCACAACTCTTTAGCTTTGACATCAACAAGTTCATCTTTCTTGAACTGATCTTGAACAATTCTCCACAAAGTATCCAAATCTTCTCTATCACAAGATCTAACAATATCTTCAATGTCTCTGCAAATACTTGTGACATTCCCTGTTCTGATAATCTCCCAACCAACTACTGGATATTTTGTTTGTAAAGGTTCAATGTTAAGCACATTAGTCTCTATGAAAATCATATTAGTAACTTGTTCTTCTGTCAACTTGCTAACACCTTCTTCTGCTTGAGATGACTCCTGAGTCTTCAATTTCTTAGCATCTTTGGATCCAAGACTCACTCCTAACCTTTTTGACTTTATCACTACAGGTTCTTTATCCATAGGAATGAAGTTACTATCTTGTCTTTTAATCCTGTAGTAAATACCTTCAATTTGATCATGTGACATTCCCTTGAATTGTGCCATCTTCATATTTCCAACATGACAACAAAAGTCTTCATCTCAACAATGATCTGTGCCTTTGTAGGTTGCCTTGGCTTCTTTTGACCTTTTCTAACATCTCCAATGATATCATCAAGAGCCTGTTAATTCTTCATTTGAATGAAATCCTTCAGCTGAGCAGACCTTTGATCTTCATTAAGAGTTGTATTAGCAATGAGTTCAATAGCCTTCTTTCTAATCACTGGATCATTAGTAATCATAAACTAAATTTCTTCCTATGTAGGCACATAAGTAAACATAGGAGGTTTCTCATGTAATACAGTTGGTGGAACAACTGAAAGTGGTTCTGCCATCTTCCAATTTATCCAACCTCTTAGCTTCCATAAAACTAGCAATTTCATCTTCCTCTTGCTTTTTCTTCATTTCAATCTCAGATGCTGCTAATTGCTCTGCCATTCTTGCATCAAAATCTATCTGAGCTTGATCTTTCTTTGAAATCTTTCTTGATTGCTCTTGTTCTATACCAGTTGATTGAGGCAAAAGCAGTCAACTAAATTCAACCACGGATGTGGTCAAACAAGTCAAACTCCTAAGGCTCAATGCTCCGCGAAATATAGTGTTTCCCCGGGTCGTTATGTCCCGACGAGGTGTGGATTGTATTCAAACGGGTTTGTGATCGGGTGAATTTGGACAGAAAGGGGTTTGAGATTGGTTACACTAAGGATTTATACAATGAAATAGCTTAAAGAAGCTATATGAATAAAACGGGAAAGTTACAAAAACCAGAAACGTTTAAAACTTAAAACGCGTACGTTCACGTTTGAATAAAACGTAGACGTACGAAATAAAAAGTAAAAACTGAATTCTGAAAACACCCAGGGGTGAAAATGACTTTTTTACAAACTAAAGGACAAAAGAAAATTTTTAGAAAAAGAAAATAAATTTTAACACTAATTAATTATTTAATATTAATTAATTACTAATTATTACTTATTATTAATATTTAAAATACTTAAATATAATACAATATTAATTAAATACTAAAAAGGTGAAAATAAAATTTCTAAAATTATAAAATAACTAAAAACAAGTTTTAAAATTAAAAATAAGTATTTTTGTCTTTTTGTGGTTTTTCTATTAATTAATTACTAATTACCTAATTAAACTAAAAATACTAAATGAACAGTAAAAATTACAAGAAAATTTTTAAAATTATTTTACAACTTATAAAAGCTATAAAAAAATATAAAAACTAGGTTTCGCTTAATAAAAACTAATTATGCTATTTAAAACTAATTATTACTTAATTATTAATAAAACTAAGATTAATTCTAATAAATACTAAATGATAAAATAAAAATCTGAGAAAATTATTATAAATACTTTAATATAAGAGGAATTTAAGAAAAATATAAAAAAGCTAAGTTCTTAATAAAAATTTAAAAATGAAAATTAAAATTAAATCACATTGCAACTTGATGAGGATTGAAAATGGGGACAGATTTAGAGGGAAGATTCAGGTGGGTCCCAGTGGTCTAGGGGTCAAACAAGTGGTCAAATCATGGAGTGTGGTAGGAGGGGAGTATAAAGGAACAAGGGTGATGGGTTATGGACCACTGATATGGCCAGAAAACCACCACCAAGTGGTGGTGGTGGGTGATGTATCTGCTGAGACAGAGCAGTTTGCAGCCCTGCAGCCTTCTTTTGAGGCTTGTGAAATGCTCAGGAAAATTAGTAAAAATCAAACAAGTATGGGTTCTTGAAGCCAAGGTGGTGGATTTTAAATATGAACAAGTTTCAGAGGCTAGATCATCACACAAAAATCAAGTAAATTCCTTGAATTTTTATAAAAACCTGAAATACATGCACATTTGACTTTTGATGAAAACTTAAATCTTGACTTTCTTGAACTTCTACTGAGTCTAATGGATTGAAATGGTTGTTATATGCTAATGTAAGACTGGTTTAAACTAGATTAACAACTATGAAGCTAAATTAAGGGTTTGTGGGTCTTAAAACCCTAGCAGTTAACTGTTAGGGAACTTGGAAGTGGATTTTGACTTTTTACACTAGTGACTGAGTTTTTATGCTCCTTATGACCTAATTATACCTAAAGAAAGTTAATGGTGCAGCAGACTTAGAACATAAATAACAAGAACCAACAAAACTGATCTAATCCAAACACCCCCTTAAGTAGGCAGTTTCACTAAGGAACTAATCTACATCCTGAACAAGCTATTAAAGGGCACTCAAATAACTTCAATAAGCAATGATTAATAGTAATAAGCTAAAAATTACACTATATAAACTGATTTAGACAGATTGCAAGATTTAAAAAAGGTAAACTCACTTTGAGCTTTGAGCAATGGCATGAAACTGAGCTGAGGAGTGAAATAAGCTCAAAGAAGTTATCAAGTAGCTTCCTGAGCTTATCAGGAGGTGTTTTGAGCTCTCAAGAGCTTATACCCTCAACTTATTCTTATTTTTATATTTTTGAACTAATTTTTCTTTATTTCTTTGGTTTTCAGATTTTTGGAACAAGAGTGTTCCTAATGCTAAAAAAAACTTTGAGATATTCTTAATTAATCTTAACTAAGCTTATCCAAACAACACTCAATACCTTTTACACCATATGAGCTTAATTGAGATTTCAAGTAAGAAAATGCCAAGATGGAAAATTAACTCAGGTTCTTTGAGTTGGAAATTACTTATAATTCATAAAAAAACAACTAATTACAATAACTTGAACTAAAAATACAACTTGGAAATGGAAATTTACACTACTACGATTTTTAGGTTACAAGAACTAACTAATTCTACTCTAACACTCAACTACTGCTCCAACTTCTCATTTTCTTTCTTTTTATACATCCTCAGATGCTTCTCTCTCTTTCCCATCAGTTTCCAGCCGTTGGATGGCTAGAATTCATCATGACCTTTGAATCCATTTTTTGGCGCCAATTGGGACTTTGGCAGTTGGGTTGCTTGTGAGGATTATAAGGAGCATTAAATGTATCTTGGAGTTATTGGTGAGCTGGGGGGACATGGTGTGGGGAAGGTGAGCTGGAGGTATGGCAGAGGAGGGGGGGAAAGTGTGGAGTTGGTGTTTGTAGTAAACAAGTGGGAAGATGTGGAAGGGTTGGGGTTGACTTATGTTGACTGTGGCTGAAGGTAATATAAACGGGGGTGTTTGTTATTTTAAGATTGGGCTTTTGTTGGTGGTGGGCTGAGAAAGGGGTAAGGGTGGAATGAGCTATGGGGGTTTAAGTGTCTGTTGGATTTTAATATCTTTAAGGGTCCGGTTGGTTATATATGTTACAAGGACCATTTTTGTAATTTTGCAAAAGTGAGGGGCTGAATCTGTAAATGTTCTAAAGTTATCACAAGGATGAAAATTGACAACTTCAATAACCCAGGGATCCAAAATGTGTTTTTTTCAATATTAAATATCCCGGGGACCATTTTTGTAAAATTTCCAAACTCCGAGAACCAAAAGTGTAAATTCCACAAAACTTTCACCCAGGGACCCATTTTGATAACTTTTGATTTCCCAAGGATAAAAATTGATTTTCCTTTCAAAAATACCCCACCAGGGACCAATTCTGCCAAAGTTCGAAACTCCAGGGACTGATTTTGTAAATTTCCAAAACTTTTCCAATTTTTCACCAAAGGACTAAATATGACAACTTATGATTTCAAAAGGACCTTTGGTGATAATTTTCTATATTTTGAATATCCAGGGACTAGTTCTGTCATTTTATGAAAGTTGGGGGACTGAAACTGTCAATTTTGCAAACTTTGTGCGTTTTTCATTTGTTTTTGCTCATTTTGCATCTAAAACATATAAAACACAATTTTGAAATATTTTCAGTATTTTGATGCATTTCTGAGTGTTTTTGTATGTTTTGCAGTTCAGATTAGACCAAAAATGATGAGTGTTTGAGCACTCATCAATCCCCCACACTAAACTATTGCTAGTCCCTAGCAATACTGTTTTGAAAACTTGATGGATTTTAAACTCTTTACCAAAAGCCATCACTTCTGGAGTAGCCAGGTGTAAGAACTGTGGCACACCTGATAACCGTGTGATTTTGAGCAAACCACCAGCTGTCAACGGATTTGAGTAGTCTTTACCAAAAGCCGTTTGCTTCTGGACTAGCCAGCTCTTGATGGAATAGTCAACATCTTGGTGAGCTGATTACCAATTATGGATTTTCCACGGCCTTTACCACAAGCCATAATCTTGCGGGCTAGCCAACTCATTTGTTTTTGGGGTGTTGAGGAACCATACAATTTTGGGCAAATTGCAAGCCGTAAACGGATTAAAGATGTCTTTACCAAGAGCCGTTTGCTCCTGGACTAGCCAATCCCTTTTGTCGGTTAGACAAGGCGGACTGATTACCACAAAAATTTTGAAGCACCAGTGAAAATTTTTTGAAATTTTTGAAATTTTGGCAAAAACGGGGGTATTATATAGTAAAATGTGATAAAATTCGCTAGAATAGCGAATACCCCCCCACACTTAGCTTGAATATTGTCCTCAATATTCAAAATCCCGGCTATTATGCCGACATTTTGAACGTAAAAGGGCAACATTACAAGCTAAGCATGGAAAACACCATTTTGTATTTTCACTTCTGTAATCATAGCATGGGGGACTCCCCCACACTTAGGGTTAAAACCCTATAAGCGTGCTACTGTTTTTGTTTACCGAGTCGCTAGCTTGACTCGACCCCGAATTCATTTGTCCTTGGGGAAGCATGATGTGGAAGAAACAATCTCAATCGGACTTTCATTCAAAATGTTTGGACAAACATATGAAGCACGTGAAAGTTCCACACCGATGAGATATAATCCCGGCTCAAGATAATGATACATGAAAATGCCGGGATCAAATATAGTGTCTTCATTTCCGAAGGAATGAAGAACTGGAGAAGTCACCCTGTAGGTGAAGAAAGGAAGAAAGATCTTGATGACAATCAAGATTGATTCATCATCATCAGAAAGAGAATTCAAGATTGGTGTATCAAGAATCTCATCAGTAAAGCTCGTGTGATCTAGACATATTATGGGTGGGAGGGTTGGGATTTTGATATCAATCAAATTCTCATGGTTGAGAATATTTCCCTCCGGAAAACAAAGGTCAACTTTGTCTAGATCAAAGTGAAAATTATCATACTCCGGTGGAGATATGATATGAGTGAGTTCACCGGAGAACTCCTCAAAAGTGAATGAATCATATACGGGGAGAGAAATTTGAGAATGAGAAGCGGTAATGCCACTAATCTTCTCTCCCATATGATCAAAAGTAAAGGCTTCAAACTCCGGAATAGGATCATCGGAGAAAATGTCACTATCCTTTATGGGGATAGGAGATGAAATAGGTTTCATATTGAAAGCCTCGATTTTAGAAATGAGGAGATCGACATTCAATAATGTTGCACGAAGTGCTTCATCCTTGATTTCATTGTCAATCTCATCATTCTCTTCTTCTAAGCTAACTAGCTCAGAAGGTAATTCTTCCATAAAAACGATGTCTCCACAAGATAACGAATCGTCATCAGTAGAATCGGAGAACATCTCAACATGATTAGTCGGGAAGACAAGAGGGGGAGGGATATCACAAATATGATCAAGAATTCCCTGTGACTCTCTTGGGATTGGAACAAGGTCCTCAACACTAGACTTTATGAATTCGTCCGATTCCTTATCAGGAACAGTGTCAAGATGCTCGTTCCCCATGCTCAAAGAGTGAGTGGGAACCTCGGGTGTGATAAGAGTGGGTTGAGATGGAATCTCAACTAATGGAATCTCATCTGATGAATCTTTATAGAATTGAAGAATATCAAGGATATCCTCATCATCACTATCATCAGGAATGAAACGGAATCGAGAGCTAGATCTGGCTGCTTTTTCTTTTGTTATTGATTCCCTAATAGATCTTTCATAAGCATCTTGGGAATTTATTTTAACAGCCTGTTCGTCAGCTAACAATTCTTCCATCGATTTTTATTTTGGATTATCTGGGGTATGTGTGATTCCTCTAAAATCTTTCACTAAATCCAAAAGATCAATGAGAAGACTTTGAGGAATTGGCTGAGATGGCGGTTCGTCATAATACGATGTGTCAAAATTGTTACAAGGAAATGGATTCCTTGTTTGACAATTGGAGTTGAAGTGTGGACCTCCACAGTAATCACAACAGTAAAACTGATGTGGCTGTGAGTCGTATGTGCTAAAGTTATAATCGTTATCAGGAAACTGCTCATAGACAAGCGTGTTTCCCGATTGACAATCAGAACTGTAGTGTGAACCACCACAGTACTCACAACAGTAAAACTGCTGGGACTGATGGTGTTAGCATTGAAAATTATATTTATGTAAGTGATGGTCATTCTCATATTGTAACTTTGTGTCGTTTGTTAAGTTTAGTAATTGTTTAGTCATTGGGCTTTGGACTTGGCAAGCTAATATGTTATGTGCTATGTTTCATAAGCCTTGTTATCTTACCATGTAACCAAGTCCAAGCCCAAGCCCATAGAAAGCCTTAGTATGGAACTATAAAAGGCACCTTACCTCTCATTTGTAAGGGGCGCTTGTGTGTGTAAGTGTGTGTGTTTATTAATAAAAGCTCTCTTATTTCATCTCTTATTCTCTCATATACACAACATATACATAACATCAAGTCACCATCTTTCATCTCTTCTTCATCATCTTCTTATGCTTATATTTGTGTTAAAGTTGATATATCTAAGGTCCTACAAGTGGTATCAATCGCCTAACAATGATTTAGGAGTGTGTGGAAATCGTTTGTATCAAGTTTTTTTTGTCTAAAGTTGCGTTTTTCATATTAACGTGTACTTTCCTTGCAAAATGTCTTGATCTTTAAGTGTTTTAGTGTTAAAGTTGTTGTTTTCCTTGAAGCTTTAGTGATTCTAACTGTTTTGGGAAAGATTTGATCAAAAGAAACAAGTGGAAAAAGTGTTTTTGGTTGAAAAAATCGGATTTTTCAAGCTTTCTGGTCTCCTTACGCGTAACTTGGGTGAATAGTACGAATCTACAGCTGTGAACAGTACTTTCTGTCCTTTTTACGCATAAGATTTTGGTCAAAACCCTTTTCCTACGCGTAACTTTAGTCAAAACCCTCTTTCTACGCATAAGTTGGAAGTCTACGCCTAAATCCTACGCTTAAGTGAAGATTCTACGCCTAAGTCCTACGCAGAAGAGTTTCTACGCCTAAGTTCTACGCATAAGTCATAACTTACGCCTAAGTTTATTCTTACGCGTAAGTAACTACTTTCTACGCTTAAGTTTCTTCAAAGGTTCTCTCTTCGTGCTACGGTGACTCAGTACTTCCCTGACTTGGATAAGTTTGTGGAATACTTCGACACGGGATATCTTTCAAGCTTGGACAAGTTTGAGAGATCAAATTGGTTGAAAAACCCTTACGCGTAACTTTTCTTACGCATAAACTCAAAGTTTACGTGTAAAAAATCAAAGCTTACGCATAAACATTTTGTTTACGCATAACCTGAAAGTTTACGCATAACTTTTCTTACGCGTAAGATTTGAAGTTAACCATAAGATTTGAAGTTAAGCGTAAGAATCACTGTTTACGCATAAGTTCAGGGTTTACGCGTAAGTTTCTTGACGTTTTGACAACCAAACTTCAAACGGCCATAACTTTTGAACCGTAACTCCGTTTTCGACGAATCAGCTGTCAAAACGACCGTGAGACAGAGGAGAACGACACGCTAAATGATTTATCGATTTAGGCGAAGTTTCGAGGCCTAAAAACGCTCCGAGAAGAAGTTATTGAGATTTTAAGGTTTCAGATCAAATTTTTCACCATAAAAACTTACATCAACTTACACTTAACACAACTCCTACTTCGTTGGAACGATCCAAGAATCAACTTTATCAATCTACACTTCATCAATGGCTACTCAGCAAGATATTCATGCTGCCGGTGCCGAAAACCGACCTCCCATGCTGTCAAAGGGTGGATACTCACAGTGGGCTAGTCGTATGATGCGTTATCTTAAGAGTAAAACAAATGGAAGTCTTCTCATCAAATCCATTGTGGATGGACCCTTCAAACCATCACAAGTACTAGACCCTGGTGATCCAAATGGTACCCCCCAGTACAACCATACTACAGAGATCAGAATGAGACTGAATACACTGTGGAAGACAGAAAACAGATTGAAGCTGATGATCAGGCATTTCATTACGTCGTTCTTGGTTTACCTGAAACCATCTATGCTACTGTTGACAGTGAAGTAAGTGCTCATGCAGTCTGGGAAAGAGTCAAGAGGTTAATGTATGGGACAGACATCGGGAAACAGGAAATGGAAACACAATTGCTTAAGGAACTTCGCAAGTTTACTTCAATTCCTGGTGAATCCATAGAGACGTACTACCACAGATTCTGTAAGATCATGAATGATTTATCGAGACACAACCTCAGTCAGACAAATATTGCTAACAACACCATTTTTCTGAATGAGTTACAACCAGAATGGGGAAGATATGTGATGCGTGGGAATCGCACCTTGCTTTACCTCTCGAGGGATCTCGAGAAGCTTACAACCCCCACCAGGCAGTGTACCTGATCGTTGTAGTATAGTATAGTGACAAGTACCGGGGGATTGATCGTTCAGCTAAGGAATAGTGTCGCTAGGATTAGAAAACCTAATTAATAGTTCTAGAGGTGAGGGATGATTATTTTTGTATTTTTATATTTTTATGAAAGCAATTAAAAATCTCGGTTTTTGAAGGAATGGGCGGAATTAGTTGCTATTCAACTAACCCAAAACTAAGATATATTCAAAATATAATAATAAAAATGAAAACAAACTAATTATACTAAGGTTGTGAGCAGTAATTGGAGAAATTGTGTTTACTTAGACTTCACTACTCCCTAGATATCTTTTACATGTTAATTACTTGTTACACTTGTATGAATGACAGATTGTATTCCTTAATACCATTCGTGGGGTGGCATACATAACTCCCCAACTCTATGAGCTCTTATCTCCTCCTACACCATGACCCAACACAACTATAGGGATTGTAAACAGTGGCTCATGCATTAAATACAACCAATAAAGACCTAGTACGCCTCGGTTCATGTTTCTTAAGACGTTCAAGCATGTTACCATTTGGAGATCTGCCAGTTTTCTTAAGCCTAACATATAAATCATTCATTCAAAACAAGAATAGACAAGTAATCAACACATAATCAACATCTAGGTTTCATTAGATCTAAGCAAAAACAAAAGAGATCTAGCCTAGCATAGTAGAATTGAGACAAGAACAAGATATAAACAACCAACACATAGACATATTGATTGAATTGAAAGTACACTTATCTCAATTACAATGCAGGGTCTCAAGGGTTTGGAACCCTTGAAAAACCTGTAAAAGAGGCACCAAAATCGTCTTTAGGGTTTCACCAAAACTTCTCTCCTTTTAATGAAAAAACTAGAAAACTATATATAGGAAAAACAGGCTGACGGCGTCAAGAGTTACTTGTGACGCCGTCACCTCGCCGCCATATACTTCCTCGGACGGCCTTGATCCACTTATGACGGCCTATATGACGCCGTCACCACCCACGGTATTTTATTCTTGCCACTTTGACGCCGTCATGAAGCCTTCTGACGCCGTCACCACCTACGGTGTTTAATTCCTCATGTCTGACGCCGTCAAGATGGTGGTCTTGACGCCGTCACCTTGTATCTTCAGCATGGAAATTTGGTACTTAGCCGTCTTCTTCACTTTTATGCTCCAAAAACGTCCAAAATGGCTTCTTTTCCAGAATTCACTCTCCAAACACCTAAAATCACAAAAGGAACGATTTAGGGCAATATTTGATCAAATAAATTCGGATTCGGGCTTAAATGACCCCCTAAAAACGGATCATTTTTCGCCTCATCAATATGTCACTATTGTTTATCAGACAAAGAATTTGCATGAAGTGACTTATGATCAGGTGTATGATTTCTTGAAGCAAAATCAGGATGAAGCTAATGAAGTAAGAGCTGAATTACTAGCTAAAAAACATGATCCTCTAGCATTAATGGCTGAAACACCAACACCTATACCAGTGAACACACAACAACAACCATCATCATCTTCCACTCACATCTACATGCAACCATCCTACATTCAACAACCAACACCGATCTACCAACAACAATTCTACCCACAACAACAACATGTTATTCCACAACAGCAATACCCACATTTCCAAGAACCAGAATTCACTGACAATGATGAAGCTACTGCAGCATTAACACAAGCGTTTGCTTTTCTGACTAAAGCATTCCAAGGACGCTATTCTACACCAACAAACAACAACCAAAGGATTTCATCGAATACTCGCAACAGGCAGATCGCTCAGCCGAGTTTCAATATGGGCAATGGAGGCCAAATGGTTGGAGTTTATGGGAATCAGCAAGGTTATGCTACTGGAATTAACATGGGTAATCAGAATATGCAGAATGCAGGTCAGTATGTAGGGAATCAGTATGGTCAGTATGCAGGGAACCAGATGGGTCAGCATGTTGGAAATCAGAGGGGTCAGAATGTTGGTAATCAGGCAATGGGTAATCAAAATAGGAATGTGGCAGCTCCAGTTGTTGGGAATTATGGAAATGTGAATCAGGGTAATCCGGTAAAGCGTTTCAACTGCCAAGGAGTAGGTCATATGGCAAGGAACTGTCCTACTAAGCCGAAAAAGAAAGATCTAGAGTATTTGCTGAAAGCAGTACTGTTGGCACAAAAAGAAAAGGCAGGGTTTCAGTTGAACGTAGAGGAGAATGATTTTATGGCTCTTATGGATGACATGGAAGATAGAGAGGATATCGATGCGAACTGCATTTTCATGGCGAATCTTCAGGAAGCTAAGTATGACACGGATTCTGACACACTTCCTGTTTATGACACCAATGCACCATCTGAGGTATCAAATTTCAACACATGTCATAATAATGATATATTTGATATGTCTCCTCATGAGGAACAGCATTCTGAGATGCAAGCACCCACTTCTGATACATACCTGGACACGCCAAGTAGTAGCAATACTCCTTCAGCAACTCCAGATGTGAATCATAATGGAGGCTTTGTTTCACAGCATGCTAAGAATGATGAGGAAACACGTGCTTTATTTGAATCATTATTAAATAATTGTGGTATTGAAATCGAGAAAGTGAAAAAGGTCAATCGCGATGTTAAGGCCGCAAATGAGAAATTGACCACTGAGCTTGAGAGATACAAGGAAAATGCAAAAAGTTTTCTAATTCACAAAGAACACGAGTCAGAATTTGAAATTGGTTATAAGAAGTTACTTGTTAAAGATAGGGAATGGAAAACCAAGTTTGCTAATCTTGAAATAAGTTCAACAAAAACCATTAACTCTTTAAAACAAGAAATTTCTGAATTAACAAACCAACTTTCAAAACAAGAAACAGCTTACACCAATCTTGAAAAAGAAAGGGATGAGTTGAAAAAGGACTTTGCAAAGAAAGAAGATAAACTTCTGGCAGAAATCGTAGAGTCAGAACACAAGATTGCACATCTAGAAGAATTAGTGGTTAAGTCGGGTCAGTCAAGTCAAACAATGAAAATGATTTCAAATCAAACTAATCCGATTTACCATACGAAACACAAAATGGCTCTTGGTAACAACAATCCTTGTAATCTCAAGAAAGCTCAGGAAGAACAGAACGTCCTGTATAATGGTAGTGTTTTTTACACCAAACATGATCCTCCCGTCGTTCGGGATTCTGTGCAAACAATAGAACATGTCGAAGAGAGCATTTCTAAAATGAAACAAAAGGATTTGAAACCCATTGATTACAACAAATTGAACAAACTTTCGGGAATTACTTTTGTTCCACAAAAAGAACCATCTGTGTTTTCCATAAAACGACCATTCTCGAAAATGTTTTCTAAAAAAGTAGTTGCTTCCAAATCGATTTCTAACATGGAACAGATGTCTTCAAACAACACTTTTAACTCAAGTGCTGTACGGGGATATCTTGATGATCTTAAAACCAGAATTGGGCAACTTAAAACGACTTTAGAATCTAAAATGAGACTTAATGAGATCAACTGGAATTCCACGGTTCTTTTACAGCTTAAAAAGATTCTCGAAAATGAATTTGCTCCTCAAATTAATAACATCCATGCTCGTGTAATTCATTTCGAACAAGCATTTTTGAAAGAAACAGCTGACTTCGTCACGGATCACAAATCCCTGATAAAGAAGGCTAATGAATCTTTTGAGCAAATCAATGTTTTGGAAAACCTAAATGATTCTCTCTTCGAAGCAGTTCTGTCTACTGATATTATGTCCATCATTTTACAAACATATTCTGTTCATGACGATGAAAGACTGAGAGCTGAGACCTCCGAAATTGTTTCAAAATATGAAAATGCTCTTATAAAGCTTGAAAAAGAAAATGTGTCCTATTTTAAACAACTTGATCGAAAAAAGGAAGAATGCAAGTATGACAAATTGTCGTATGAGCGTGACTTAAAGAAAATGAAAGAGCAAAATGATCTTTTGAGGACTCAGCTTGAAAATCAAAAAGGAAAGGGTGAGGAAACTAAGTTTGCAAAACCATTGACTTCGGAGAAACCAAATTTTTCAAACACGGTTCAAAAACCAAAAATATCAATTTCACGGTTTGCTCCAAAAGTCGATGAGAAAAAGGATTTGACAAAACCAGTCACTCCAACACCCTTGCCCAAGAAAAGTAAAAATGAAAAGATTGTTGATAAAGGAAAAGCGGTTGTCGAAACACCAAAAGTGATAGCACCTGGCCTTTTTAGGATTAGTCCCACTAGTGCGTCTGCCTCCACATCTAAGACAAATGCGTGCAAAAAGGATAATTCTAAAGAATCTAGGGATGCTAAAAAGGACAACAATATAAATCCTAATGTGTGTGCCTTACCTTCTACAGGATTAGAAAGCACCTCTAGGAGCAGCAGACTAAAGCCTAGGAGCAATACAAGGAACAATAGAGTCTCGCCTGTCTCCACGAGTAGTAGCAAGAATAAAGTTGAAGAAGTAGAAGAACACCCTAGGAATTTATCGCTTTGTAATAAGAAACATGATTCATCTGAATGTAATGTCGAAAGTATTGGTTCTAATGCATGTAATGACTCTGTTTGTTTAATATGCAAGAAATGTTTAATTAATGATGTTCATGATGAATGTGTTTCTAAGAATGTGAATGTTACGCCTAAACAGAAGTATGTTCCAAAGGGAACTAGTGCCAGATCTAGATCTATAGAAAGATTAGTTTCACGCTTTAGGTCTACCACTAGTAGTCGAATGCCTAGGAACTACCTTAAGTTTTGTATGTGGAAACCTACGGGTAGAGAATTCATTCTTCAGGATGGCAAATTGAAAGTTGTTCAAAATGGACAAGTAGATACCTTCTATGAATGTGATTCAGATTTTACCCCTAACCCCATGGAACCAAATTCAAAACGGTTTCCAAATACAAACTCTTCTGTTCTTGGCAGGTTATCGAAATATGTCTTTGGATCGTCGACTCGGGTTGCTCCAAGCACATGACCGGGAATTTAAAGTTGCTGATCAATTTCATCTGGAAATTCATGGGAACTGTACGCTTTGGAAATGATCATGTAGCAGCTATTCAGGGTTATGGAGATCTTCAGTTTGGGAATTTTTTAATCACTCGAGTTTACTACGTCGAAGGGTTGGGACACAACTTGTTTTCAGTCGGGCAGTTTTGTGATGCTGATTTAGAAGTTGCATTCAGAAGAAACACGGTTTTTATTAGAAATCTGGTTGGTGATGATCTCTTAACTGGTAATCGTGGTACAAATTTGTATGCTATCGACATCAACCAAATGGCTTCTACATCACCAATTTGTCTTATGACAAGGGCAACCGAAACTAAGTCCTGGCTGTGGCATAGAAGATTATCCCATCTCAATTTCGACACGATCAACAAGTTAGCTAAAGACAACATCGTCACCGGACTTCCTAAGTTCAAATACACCAAGGAACACCTATGTCCACCATGCGAACAAGGAAAAAGCAAAAGATCATCATATAAACCCAAAACCGTACCTAGTTCGGAAGTAAGGTTACATATGTTGCACATGGACTTATGTGGCCCAATGAGAGTTGAAAGCATTAATGGGAAGAAGTATATTCTTGTTATTGTTGATGATTATTCAAGATATACTTGGGTAAAGTTTTTGAGATCAAAAGACGAAGCACCAGGCATCATCATCACCTTTCTGAAGTGTATTCAAGTTCTACTTCAAGCTCCGGTAAGGATTGTAAGAACAGATAATGGCACAGAATTCACAAATCAGGAGTTAAGAACCTACTTTGAAGATGTAGGAATCACTCACCAAACATCAGTTGTTAGAACTCCACAGCAGAATGGGGTAGTTGAAAGAAGAAATCGAACTCTTGTGGAAGCTGCTCGCACAATGCTAATTTTTTCTAGTGCACCACTATTCTTATGGGCTGATGCTGTAGCCACTGCTTGTTTTACTCAAAACCGATCCCTAGTCCATCCGAGATTCAATAAAACCCCATATGAGCTAGTGAACAACCGTAAACCTGACATCTCTTACCTTCACGTGTTTGGCGCTTTGTGCTATCCGACGAATGACAGAGAAGATCTAGGGAAGTTAAAAGCTAAGGGTGATATTGGAATCTTCATTGGATATTCAGAAAACTCGAGGGCATTCAGGGTGTATAATAGAAGAACGAAAAAGATAATGGAGACGATGAATGTGAAGTTTGACGAGATTTCACAAATGGCTTCTGAGAGATACGCTCTAGAACCCGCGCTTAATCCAATGGCTTCTAATCAAAACGGATTAGGACCTGCACCAAACAGTCAGACTTCTGGACACATTAGTTCAGGACTCGTGCCTCAAGGAGCTCAGTCAACAAACACGGATAAACCTTCAGAACAAGAACTGGAAAATTTCTTCGAGTTAATGTTTGATGAATATTATGGTGGACCTTCGACAAATGCATCTCAACAACATTCCGCTGCACCCGCTCAAAACCATCAACCACCACCACCACAGGATGCATCTACCACAATCGAAGCTGAAGCACCAACTACATCAACATCATCTACATCTACTCAAGCAACTCCAGTACTTGAAACTGTTCTACCAAGAGTTGATGAGCAAAACCAAAACACAAATTTTCAAGAAGAACCAACAAATAATTCAAACGATGTTGCGTTAGAAGAAGGAGAAGAAGTATTTGAAAACCCGTTTGCAACAGACTCTGCTGAATCTTCTTCAAGGATACAAGAACCGTCTAACACACATACGTTAAACCCAAGGTACCCTTCTACGTTTCAATGGACATAAGACCATCCAATAGAACATGTTATTGGTGAACCTTCAAAGCCAGTTCAGACAAGGAGACAACTTGCCACCGATCTCGAATTGTGCATTTACATTTGCTCAATCAGCCTTAAAGAACCAAAGAACATTCGAGAAGCAATGGCAGAAAACCCTTGGATTGAAGCGATGCAGGAGGAATTTCCTCAATACCTATTACATGATAGTTGGGAACTTGTTGAACGACCACTTGATAAACGTGTTCTTGATCTCAAGTGGTTGTGGAAGAACAAACTGGATGAGGAAATGACTATTATTCGCAACAAAGCTCGTCTCGTGGCTAAAGGTTATCCACAAGAAGAAGGGATAGATTTCGAGGAATCATTCGCGCCTGTAGCTAGACTTGAAGCAGTCCGGATTTTCTTAGCCTATGCAGCTCACAAAAACATCACAGTCTATCAGATGGACATTAAGACAGCTTTCTTGAATGGAACTCTGAAAGAAGAAGTGTATGTGAGTCAGCCAGAGGGATTCATCGACAAAGATCATCCAGACTACGTCTACAAGCTTAAGAAAGCAATTTATGGTTTAAAACAAGATCCAAGAGCGTGGTATGACGAACTATCATCTTTCTTGCTCAAAAACAATTTCACAAAAGGAACGGTTGATGACACCTTGTTTATCAAAAAATTCAAAGATGACATTTTGATCGTTCAAATTTACGTGGACGACATTATTTTTGGATCAACCAATCCTAACCATTCAAAACATTTTGAAAATCACATGAAAAGTAAATTTGAAATGTCCATGATGGGGGAACTAAAATTCTTTCTTGGTTTACAAATACATCAATCCCCTCGTGGTATTTTTATCAATCAAGCTAAATATACAATCGAGATTTTGAAAAAACATGGAATGGAAAACTGTGATTCTGTTGGTACACCAATGGTCACTTCACTAAAAATTGATGCTGATTTGTTTGGGAAACCCATCGATCCGAAGAAATATCGGAGCATGATCGGTTCTCTCATGTACTTAACTGCTAGTCGACCTGATATTCAATTTCCTGTTTGTTTGTTAGCACGATTTCAGGCAAAGCCTACCGAACTTCACCTCAAAGAGGTTAAAAGGATCTTTCGGTACCTACGAAGAACCATTAACATGGGACTTTGGTATCCGAAGGATTCGGGGTTTAATCTAACAGCCTTTTCAGATGCCGACCATGCAGGAGATCAAGTTACAGCAAAGAGTACATCAGGTGGAGCACAATTTTTGGGTGAAAAGCTAGTAAGCTGGTCGTCAAAGAAACAGGATTGTACTGCACTTTCAACCGCCGAAGCCAAGTATGTGTCTCTATCTGCGTGTTGTGCCCAAGTTCTTTGGATGCGGACACAGCTCACAGATTATGGCTTTACTTTTGACAGAATACCTATGTATTGTGACTCAAAAAGTGCCATAGCCATCTCGTGCAATCCCGTACATCACTCTAAGACGAAGCACATCAAAGTCCGCTACCATTTCATCAAAGAACACGTGGAAGAGGGTACTGTTGAATTATTTTTCGTTAAGACTGATTATCAACTCGCCGATCTATTTACTAAAGCCCTTCCAAAAGAAAGGTTTGACTATTTAGTTCGACGAATTGGCATGCGAAGCCTAACTCCTGAGGAGCTAGAACGTCTTCTCGAATCTTCTTGAAAAATGTTCTCAAAATCGCTTCGCTGTAAATATTTTTGAAAAACAAAATACAAAATTTGAAAAACCAACAAAAACAAAATACAAAAATATAAAATTTTCAAAAAAATACAAAAACAATATAAAATCAAAAAATCCAAAAATATTCTTCTCACGACATGTCTCTCGTATAAATCAATATTCTGTATGTTTCTAGAAATGTCATTCAACAATGATACGGATATGTACAGATGCTTGAGCGGGAGTTCTTTTAAATGTTTTTCTAAAACATGTCGTTTCTCAAAAGTTTCTTCACTATGGCTTTCGTATACTTCAGTACGAAACCCGTACGTTCAACAATGACTTCTGATTATTTTCAAATCAAGGACTCGTACGTTCAATGACGAACTCTTTTTCAAAAAGTTCGAGTCTAAACAAACGAAAAAGATTTCTAGCATAAACTCGTTTTCAAACAGAATTCTTGAGCACTTTTTCAAGTTTGTTCAAAAGATTTCTCAAAATCTCTCAAAATGAGTGCTCAAGATAACTCCCTCTAAACCCTTAATTGATTTTAAATGTGCTATCATTAAGGGGGAGTATAAAAAACTAAAATGTTCCGATTTCATGCAAAATCAAATCTGTCTATCTCTCCAAAAAGCTTTTTATTAATCAGTTGATATCAAAAATATCACGTTATGCTATTTTTGAGGGGGAGAAGACATGATTAAAATGTGATCAAAGATGTTTAAAGTTTGTGACTGAATCTCAAAAGAGCTCGACTCAGTAAGTACCAATGAATTGACGAAGCTTAAAATGTCAGTAATCGAAAAGACTTGTCCTGGACGGGTAATAATTTCAAGCTAGTCTAACTAGTGATGTAAGCGTGTCTCGAATAGGACTTGTCTGAGTAGAATGTACCGTATCGAGAGACTTTCTTTGGACTTGACCAGGACGGGTAATAACTTCAAGCTAGTCTAACTAGTGATGTAAGCGTGTCTCGAATCGGTCATGTTCACTGAAAGTGGATCAATTCAAAAAGTGCAAACTCCTCTCGCATGTGCAAATTTCTTAAAAATTCATGAGCACATGTGAAGGGGGAGTCCTTCAAAAGAAATGCAAAACTCTCAAAGTGTCAACAATGTGTTTTATTATCATAAACACTTTGAGAGATTTTTCACAAAAAGGTTTCATGGCAATTATAGGATAGTCATGGAGTTATAAGGTGACTAAGGTTAGGAAAAACCGTCCTATGATCCGCCAGAGCCGGAGGGATCTACCCAAGGACAAATCCAATAGATTAGAATTAGAAGTCCTTAGGTATGATTGAAAAAAGGAGAAAATGAGAAAGGAGAAAGAAGGGGTTGAAGAATTAAAAAGATAAGTTATGAAAAAGGGTGAAAAGAAATAGCCCTCCAAATGTTCAACCTTAGGGCAGACACCGGGTACAATTCGTATGCTACTGGTTGTTACTAAGATGACACCGGTATTGAAGAAAAAGACGTCATGGACCCAGTGACGCATTGCACTTAACCTTCTTAACCACTCAAGTTCTCTTAAAAGAGCTTGTTTCATTCTCACGGGGAACCGGTGTAATCTATCGACCTGTCTCTTAGAGATGGTTGATATTGAAGCAGGAGACCTCTCCCTAATCTCCGCATAGGAAACAAAATGTGCACTTATCGAGTCTAGAGCCCCGAGATTCATCAAAAGATCTCATAGGAACACATGATATTTTTACACTGGTTGTTCAACATTAAGGATGCCAGATGTAAACTTAAGAGTCCTTCGCAGATCTTAGCAATCTGCCGAGAACGTTTATGAGAGGAATTACTTATGTATATTCTCAATGATTGAACGGAAATTCCTGCCAGGGTTAACATCAAGCAGCCCTGACAGCAGGTCACTTCGGTAATTCTTTATGGGTTACGCTTAGTGTTCGCGGTGGTTTCAAACGGTCTACAGTCGTGGAGTGATCCCCAGCGACTCACCCAGTCATTGAGCTACTAAGTAGGTCTTGTAAGCTCTCTCGAGAGTATCTGACATGGGAACGGCCTTGGTAAGGGTTAGAAGGAGTCTTCACACTATGCTGTTGATGATCTCTAATTCTTATCTGTAAGTACCGGATGTTTTATTGCTAACTGTTTATATGCAGGGACACTTCATCTCCATGGCGAAAGATTCCACATGCTCATACATACATCTGGAAGTTAAAGAAAGCTCCCTCAAAGATCTATACAACACAAAGTTCAAAGAAAGATTCTACGCCAAAAAGAAGAATCTACAAAGTATAAAGGCAAAAGATCAAAGTAAAAGAAAGGGAACTACGTGCATATGAATATCAAAGTCCAAAGATGTATGAGCATGTTGGAATGGCGAACAACCACCACAGACGCAGAAGTGACGAAAGGCAGATAACTCCACATCACAAAGGAACAAAGAACGATGAAAAATCAGTTATCAAAGATCACAAAGCATGAAGGAACAAAGACTAAAGACTATTCTGCAACGACCCACAAAGTTAAAGACAAAGAACACGGAAGACCCACTCACGTGGAGCATCATTCGAATGACCACCCCTTAGGGGGAGATTGTTAGCATTGAAAATTATATTTATGGAAGTGATGGTCATTCTCATATTGTAACTTTGTGTCGTTTGTTAAGTTTAGTAATTGTTTAGTCATTGGGCTTTGGACTTGGCAAGCTAATATGTTATGTGCTATGTTTCATAAGCCTTGTTATCTTACCATGTAACCAAGTCCAAGCCCAAGCCCATAGAAAGCCTTAGTATGGAACTATAAAAGGCACCTTACCTCTCATTTGTAAGGGGTGCTTGTGTGTGTAAGTGTGTGTGTGTTTATTAATAAAAGCTCTCTTATTTCATCTCTTATTCTCTCATATACACAACATATACATAACATCAAGTAACCATCTTTCATCTCTTCTTCATCATCTTCTTGTGCTTATATTTGTGTTAAAGTTGATATATCTAAGGTCCTACAGATGGTGTGGTAGCTGATGGAATAAGTCAGTCGTATCATGGTAGGAATAGGGATCTTGGTTATAGACAGACCCGTTTCCTGACTCTACCATGCCACAACCGGGGCAATTGCCACCATTATAAGAACTACCACACCACTGACAGATCAGAAAGTGTGGATGAGACATAGAAAGAATCAAATGTGTATAGAGGGGTAGGAAATAAGAATCAAAAGGGTACGAGGGTGAAGAAGGATATTTTTGGTGTTTTCGGAAATCATTTTGTACAAATGATAAAGAAAATGTTTTTGTGTTTTTTTCTGTTCGTTGAAAACTGAGTTTAAAAAGTTTTCGGGAACGGTTTTGTTTTGATAATGGGAAAATATGAACAAAGGATGGATAAATGTACAATGGAACGAATTCCAAAGACACTAATCAGAAAAACCGTTTAGATAGTGACAAGTACTGGGGGATTGATCGTTCAGCTAGGAATAGTGTCGCTAGGATTAGAAAACCTAAATACTAGTTCTAAAGATGAGGGAAGATTCTTTTTGTATTTTTATATTTTATGGAAAGCAAGTAAAATTCTCCGGTTTGAAGGATTTGGGCGGAATTAGTTGCTAATCAACTAACCCAATACTAAGATGCAATCAAAATAAAATACTAAAAATGAAAATAAACTAATTATACTAAAGTTGTGAGCAGTAATTGGAGAAGATGTGTTTACTTAGATTTCACTACTCCCTAGACATCTTTTATACGTTAATTACTTGTTATAATTGCATGGATGACGGATCGTATTCCTTAATACCATTCATGGGGTGGCACACTTAACTCCCCAATTCTATGAGCTCTTATCTCCTCCTACACCATGCCCAGCACAACTATAGGGATTGTAAACAGTGGCTCATGCATTTAATACAACCAATAAAGACCTAGTGCGCGTCGGTTCATGTTTCTTAAGACGTTCAAGCATGTTACCAATTAGAGATCTGCCAGTTTTCTTAAGCCTAACATATAAATCATTCATCCAAGACAAGAATAAACAAGTAATCAACACATAATCAACATCTAGGTTTCATTAGATCTAAGCAAACACAAGATAGATCTAGCCTAGCATGATGGAATTAAGACAAGAACAAGATATAGACAACCAACACATAGACATATTGATTGAATTAAAGGAACACTTATCTTGATTAAACATGCAAGGTATCAAGGGGTTGGAACCCTTGAAAAACCTGTAAAGTTACACCAAAATCGTACTTAGGGTTTCTCCCAAAACTTCTCTCTCTTAAATGTGAAAAATTAGAAAACTATATATAAAAAAATGGGTCTGACGGCGTCAAGACAAAGTTTTTGACGCCGTCACCTCGCCGCCAAAACTCTCCTCGGACTGCCTTGATCTACATTTGACGCCGTCAAGTATTAATCGTTTCCAGGCCGTCATGACTTTTTACTCTTGACGCCCTACCTTCATGACGCCGTTAAATCTCTACTGGACCGTCATGGAAAATTGCTCTTGACGCCGTCACCTAATGTTCCCAGCATGGAAAATTAAGACTTTGGCGTTTTCTTCACTTTTATGCTCCAAAAACGTCCAAATTGCTTCCTTTTCCAGATTTCACTCCCAAAGTACCTAAAATCACAAAAGGAACGATTTAGGGCAATATTTGATCAAATAAATTCGAATTCGGGCTTAAATGACCCCCTAAAAACTGACCATTTTTCGCCTCATCATATACCCTTACAATTGAGATATGCTTGTCCTCAAGCAAATGCGCTTTCATTCTACTCAAAAGACAAGTTAGGGGTCATTTAGCACTAATATAAAAGTAATTACAGCAAATAATCATTCCACTAAAGACCAATAGACAAGCACGGAGGTCATACACAAGCACCTCACAAATAGTGTTTAGATACTCACATCTCTCGGGTGTAATAAAGTGTAAATTACAATATGGAAACGGAAGATATCTCTCACTACCTGTCATAGCAAAATAGATTACCATAGGCTTGGGAAAGGATCAAACCTCCACCACATGGCGTAAGCACCTAGGATAAACTATCAAAGAGGTCTTTTAAAGGGTTGTAACGTTAGGTGTAGGGATATGAAATACACGGTTTTGTTGGATAAAGGAAGTTTTACTGGTGGCGAGTTAACAATCTTGGTTAATTACATGTACAATGTGGCGTTGCTAAGCCAAGACTAGACTCGACTTAAGCTAATGAATGAAAAATAACAAAAATGTTAAATGAACATAGAATGAAAAGGGATGGTAGTCCGTATTTTTTTTTCTCTTTTTCCTTTATATATATATATATATATATATATATATATATATATATATATATATATATATATTTTCTTGTTTTTTTTTGCATACACTCTTACCCTACCATCCAAAATAATACATCATAGGGAATGAACGTTCCCCTTACACTTGAATTTTTACATACTTTACAATCAACTAATCTAATGACTCGAATTAAGAAAATCAAAACACTTGGAGCAATTTTAAGATTAACGTACATATGGGGGTAATAAATGATGTTCTTCTCCATTACTCCATAAAATAAGTACTTACCCATGAGTCCCAATCGTCCCAAAACAATATGTACAAGGATATGACTCGACTTAGCAACCATGTAATCAATTAGAAAGTTAACTAAGGGTTTAACAAATAACAATAATGCACTAAAAACGAGCGCATACACGGAAGGCTAAGGTGATTTGGTTGTACATTGAAGTGGGGTGTAACAAATTCTTCCTTTAAGTAAAATGCTTAAAGTTAGAAACGAAAAGATAGGCTCGGAGGGGTGTACTAGGGGTTTCGTGTACTAAAAATGAGTACAATGCTAAGGGTGTGGGAAAAATTAGTTGACTTAACTAGCCAAGTAATATGACTTAAATGGTCAAGTAATTATGATACGGGTTTAACACAAGGGTGATCCTAATGCCTCTTATGATGTAGTAAATCCTACCACACGAATGTAGTCTCACTACCAGTCTCGGGATGTATCACTAACGCAAGTTCTAGAATCTAAATGCTACCGGTACACTCATAAGCACTAATAATGAATGCTTTTCCTATCAAATCTAAAGGCGAACCTCACATATTTGGGTGGAAAATTTTTCTGAATATACGGTTATGTGCTAGTCATACAATCTCCTATCCATGAGACGCTTGCTATGGCTAAAGTTTCACTCCTAAATGTTGTAAAAAATTTTAAATTTGGCGCTAAAATTGCACTAACAAGTATTTCTCATAGTTTTATTACACATCTACCATTAAACAAAACAAACTCAAGCGAAAGTGCATATGTAAGGTATCATCTTTTGACCCTCCCCTTACACTTAAGATGAACATTGTCCCCAATGTTCAAGTAAAGAATGTAAAAGTGAAAAAGTAAAAAGAATGAAATCAAATACTCCCCTGATTTGCTCGGTATGGATAATTAGGTGGCCAGGTTAAATCTTCCTCCAAGAAAATGAACAATCAAAGCTTCCCTTCCAGAATATAAATCATCTTCTTGTCATACATAACCTGTAAAACCTTACAAAATAGACAAGACAACCTCGCGTAAAATCGGTGGCATCCTATATAAGTTACTAAATCCTAGAAAACAAGATAAGATATAATGCTTGCGGAATGAAGTTTGCAGATCTCCTGGAGATTATAAAACTTAATAATTCACAAAATAAAACCGGTAAAATTTCCAGATTTTTACACCTGACGCCGTCAAGAGTAAACTCCTGACGCCGTCAGAATTGACCTGCAGAAATTCTTATGTTAAGTTTCCGGAAAATTTCTGGAAAAACTTGGTCCTACTTCCTGGAAAATCCTGCAAAACTTCATTATGACTCAATACAAGCATTTGACTCTAACAAATACGAATATACATGTTCACTTAATATTGTGGAGAATCATGATCGGTTTGTTTCTTAAAAATATATTTGGGGTTTCCCCTTACACTTATCTTTTGCAAAAATACCTTTAGGTGGAGTTAAGACTAGGCCAAAACAACAAAGTAAAGTATTTCCACTTTTTAATTGAGAAACATGATCTACCAACAATAAAAATTAAGCATGCATACGGAAACAAATAACAAACAAACAAATAAAATCACAAAAAACATGGGTTGCCTCCCAAGAAGCGCTTTTCTTTATTTATGAGTCTTGTTGCTAGACTCAAGGTCATGGGTTACTACGTGATCTCATCATTGGTTTCACTCTCTAGGTCGTCTTCTAAACCAGTATCGCTTTCATAATGCAAGTACTTTGGGTCTTCGAACTCGAAAACATCTTGTCGATACTTAGAACCAAGCTTACTAACACTCTTAAAGAATCCACATGATAAATCAGAAATGTTTTTACACCCTCTCCTAACATCTTCATCACACAAAATAAGTTGGGAACTTATCTTATCAAGCCCATCACAATCGATTTCCTTAAGGTCTTTTCTCTTGTATGGCGTTTGGTATGAAATCCTCCTAATCCCATCAGTGAAGGTCATGATTCCGTTCAAGTCATCCACTATCAAATTAGTGATTTCACAAAAGGGTGCTCCAAAAACTACTTGTGATAACCTAGGGTCGACATAGTCTTCTATGTTATCCACAATCGTGAATTCCATAGTGAATGTCATATTTCCTACGAACACCTGAATTTCATGATCCTTACCAACCACTTTCTCTCCCTTGTAAATCATCCCCCATCTGCAGATATTGTTATAATGGAACAATGACATAAAATTCTTTGGCAGGAATACATTAATGTAGATGTTTTCGAAATACTTATGACCGATCATGCAGGGGATTTTGAGATTATTCGGATCACGTCGTCTTATCTTCCCCGACTCTCCATCCTTTGACCCATATAGATTCCCCTCAAGGGAAGGACGATACTCGTACACCTCCTCATTATCCCTACGAAAAATTACCTTCCTAACACCATTGGTGAGTAATACACTACCATCTTTCTCATCAAGGATTGCTCCCGATTCATTGATAAATGGTGTCCCAAGGACAAGGTTGGTTAACGTTCGATTGGTGAGAGGGTCACGTCATCAACCACAGTGAGGTCAATATTGTAAACAAGCTCTCCAATCCTAATTGACAAATTTTCTATTACTCTCTCGCACGCAATGCGTTCTGGGAAGGTTTCATGGCATAGGGAAAGGGGGATTATGTTGACTGGGAAGCTAGGATCTATATGACTATCGGTTAAGAGCTTTTCCTTAATGGTACAGGGGATCTTGAAAACTCTAGGGTTACTTTCCTTAATCTTATCGCTACTCCCACTAATAACATCCTCCATTTTTCTCTCGGGTTCTTCTATAATAGATTTACCCAAAATGGTTGGATTTCTCTCATGCTCTTTCGATTTCTCTTTCCCTTCATCCGGTTTGCCGGATTCTTGCGCGGTGTATTGCTCGGGTGAGTTGGTAGGTTTTCCGGCCGAATCATGGTCTACCCTTGAGGTCTCATCTTTAGCTGTCCGACTGAATTTGTTAGTTTGTTGTTGGGTTGGGTTGGGTGTTGAAGCAGATATCGTGGTGATGGTGTTTACGAAGTGGATTGGTCCTAGAGGGTTGACAGGTTCTTTTCCTTTAGGAGATAGATGTTTGAATAACTTGCTAGGACTTTTTATTTTCACAGGGGAGGTTGGTGGACTCATGACGGTAGCAGATTTAACCTCATCAACGTGAATGGGCTTATTATCAATATGCTCTTTGATAGCAGTTAACAGATTACAAATCTTGTTGTTCACATCAGCCTGCTGTTGTCTAAATTTGGCCTCGAGCGTAGCGAGCTGTAATTCTTGATATAGAATGAATTTTTTTAAAGTATCTTCACAGCTTTGCCTAGGAATGCCTTGTGATGGAAAATGCTCGGACCAAGTGAGTGGTGAGGAGTCATTGAAGGATACGCTTCGCGTTTGGTACCCTCTGAAATTAGGTTTATCCTTCCATGCCTCATAGGCCTCGCCGGAGGTTCGAGGACCCTGACCTACGTGTGATGATGTGAATTCGTTAAAAGCACATTTTGGAAGTTCCATGCAGTTATGAGTCTCATGAGGGCCATTTCATAATTTGCATGTAGAAGCGATTCTGCTTACTTGGCTTGAAGGTTTTTGAGCTTCGTAAGATTTCATGAGAGACTTGACTCGACCTTCAAGTTCCATGATCCTACGGTCGGAAGTGCTAGAATTGTTCGAAGGCAAAGATATTGCCTTGACCGTTTCGTTCAAGTCACGGGGATCATTCCAACTTTCGTTGTCATAGAGAGCAAGATCTTCTATGAGTTCCCATGATTGTTCCGCACTTAGATCACGTAGCTTACCACCGGCCAATTGGTCAATGGCTCGCCTCGTGGAGAGATCGATATGGTCATAAAAGATTTGGACTTGGAGCCAAAGATCTATGCCATGATGAGGGACTTTTTGGAGTAAGTCCTTGAAACGAGTCCATGCTTCATAAAGAGATTCATTTTGACATTGTTGGAACATCAAGATGTCATTCCTAAGCTTAGTAGTTCTCCCCGGTGGGAAAAATTGAGCAAGGAAATGAGTGGTGAGATCATCCCATGTGGTGATGGATCCCGCGGGTAAATGCTCAAGCCATTGACTAGCTTGATCCCGTAGAGAGAATTGGAATAGGCGTAAACGGGTAGTCTCTCTAGTTGCAACATCTAGGTCTATGGAATCTACGATTTTGAGGAAGTCCTTAAGATGTTGGTTTGGATCTTCAGAACGAAGTCCATGGAATGCACATCCGCTTTGCACCAACCGGATGGTGTCGGATCACAAGGGGGTCACATTGGCTCCGGTGAGCTCAATGGTGTTCCGGTAGCCTTGGTGGCTAGGTCGGGAATACTCTCCTAAGGTTCGGGGCCTAAGGGGTTCTAGTGGTGGGTTTTGTTGTGGTGGGATGACGGGTTCAAAGATGTTCCCGTTGTCCATGATGTTGGGTGGTTACGAACAAAGGCACAAAGAAATAAGATAGACTAAAGAAAACCTAAAAATAAAAATAAAATCTTACTAGAAAGGAATCTAACAAGTAGACCTAATAAAAAGAAATTCTAACCTAGACAATAACTATTCCCCGGACTGCGGCGCCAAAAACTTGATACGTGGGAATCGCACCAGGCTTTACCTCTCAAGGGATCTTGAGAAGCTTACAGCCCCCACCAGGCAGTGTACCTGATCGTTGTAGTATAGTATAATGACAAGTACCGGGGGATTGATCGTTCAGCTAGGAATAGTGTCGCTAGGATTAGAAAACCTAAATACTAGTTCTAAAGATGAGGGAAGATTCTTTTTGTATTTTTATATTTTATGGAAAGCAAGTAAAATTCTCGGGTTTGAAGGATTTGGGCGGAATTAGTTGCTAATCAACTAACCCAATACTAAGATGCAATCAAAATAAAATACTAAAAATGAAAATAAACTAATTATACTAAAGTTGTGAGCAGTAATTGGAGAAGATGTGTTTACTTAGATTTCACTACTCCCTAGACATCTTTTATACGTTAATTACTTGTTATAATTGCATGGATGACGGATCGTATTCCTTAATACCATTCATGGTGGCACACTTAACTCCCCAATTCTATGAGCTCTTATCTCCTCCTACACCATGCCCAGCACAACTATAGGGATTGTAAACAGTGGCTCATGCATTAAATACAACCAATAAAGACCTAGTGCGCGTCGGTTCATGTTTCTTAAGACGTTCAAGCATGTTACCAATTGGAGATCTGCCAGTTTTCTTAAGCCTAACATATAAATCATTCATCCAAGACAAGAATAAACAAGTAATCAACACATAATCAACATCTAGGTTTCATTAGATCTAAGCAAACACAAGATAGATCTAGCCTAGCATGATGGAATTAAGACAAGAACAAGATATAGACAACCAACACATAGACATATTGATTGAATTAAAGGAACACTTATCTTGATTAAACATGCAAGGTATCAAGGGGTTGGAACCCTTGAAAAACCTGTAAAGTTACACCAAAATCATACTTAGGGTTTCTCCCAAAACTTCTCTCTCTTAAATGTGAAAAATTAGAAAACTATATATAGAAAAATGGGTCTGACGGCGTCAAGACAAAGTTTGTGACGCCGTCACCTCGCCGCCAAAACTCTCCTCGGACTGCCTTGATCTACATTTGACGCCGTCAAGTATTAATCGTTTCCAGGCCGTCATGACTTTTTACTCTTGACCCCCTACCTTCATGAAGCCGTCAAATCTCTACTGGACCGTCATGGAAAATTGCTCTTGACGCCGTCAAGGAGTTGCTCTTGACGCCGTCACCTACTGTTCCCAGCATGGAAAATTAAGACTTTGGCGTTTTCTTCACTTTTATGCTCCAAAAACGTCCGAATTGCTTCCTTTTCCAGATTTCACTCCCAAAGTACCTAAAATCACAAAAGGAACGATTTAGGGCAATATTTGATCAAATAAATTCGAATTCGGGCTTAAATGACCCCCTAAAAACGGACCATTTTTCGCCTCATCAGATACGCACACAACCTCCCCGGCAGCGGCGCCAAAATTTGATTGAGGCAAAAGCAGTCAACTAAATTCAACCACGGATGTGGTCAAACAAGTCAAACTCCTAAGGCTCAATGCTCCACGGAATATAGTGTTTCCCCGGGTCGTTATGTCCCGACGAGGTGTGGATTGTATTCAAACGGGTTTGTGATCGGGTGAATTTGGACAGAAAGGGGTTTGAGATTGGTTACACTAAGGATTTATACAATGAAATAGCTTAAAGAGGCTATATGAATAAAACGGGAAAGTTACAAAAACCAGAAACGTTTAAAACTTAAAACGCGTACGTTCACGTTTGAATAAAAAGTAGACGTACGAAATAAAAAGTAAAAACTGAATTCTGAAAACACCCAGGGGGTGAAAATGACTTTTTTACAAACTAAAGGACAAAAGAAAATTTTTAGAAAAAGAAAATAAATTTTAACACTAATTAATTATTTAATATTAATTAATTACTAATTATTACTTATTATTAATATTTAAAATACTGAAATATAATACAGTATTAATTAAATACTAAAAAGGTGAAAATAAAATTTCTAAAATTATAAAATAACTAAAAACAAGTTTTAAAATTAAAAATAAGTATTTTTGTCTTTTTGTGGTTTTTCTATTAATTAATTACTAATTAATTACTAATTACCTAATTAAACTAAAAATACTAAATGAACAGTAAAAATTACAAGAAAATTTCTAAAATTATTTTACAACTTATAAAAGCTATAAAAAAATATAAAAACTAGGTTTCACTTAATAAAAACTAATTATGCTATTTAAAACTAATTATTACTTAATTATTAATAAAACTAAGATTAATTCTAATAAATACTAAATGATAAAATAAAAATCTGAGAAAATTATTATAAATTCTTTAATATAAGAGGAATTTAAGAAAAATATAAAAAAGCTAAGTTCTTAATAAAAATTTAAAAATTAAAATTAAAATTAAGTTACATTAAATAGAAACTATCACTTAATATTAAATTGTTTTTTTTGGAATTTTCTTTTACCAATCTATTTTATAACTAAAAACAACAAACTTTTGTGAAAACAAGTTTTTTAGAAATCAAAAATAAGCAAAACACAAGCTTATTAATGTGACAGTTGACTTTGGTCAACTATCAAGGGAAATAAGCTAGAATGGCTTAAGTGGGACCCACAATGGGTAAATTCTGACCTAAATGAGTTTAGGGAACTTGTTTAAGCCATAAAATGCAAGGGGTGACCACTGAATAAGCTATTAAGCTAAAAATAAGCACATTGCAACTTGATGAGGATTGAAAATGGGGACAGATTTAGAGGGAAGATTCAGGTGGGTCCCAGTGGTCTAGGGGTCAAACAAGTGGTCAAATCATGGAGTGTGGTAGGAGGGGAGTAGAAAGGAACAAGGGTGATGGGTTATGGACCACTGATATAGCCAGAAAACCACCACCAAGTGGTGGTGGTGGGTGATGTATCTGCTAAGACAGAGCAGTTTGCAGCCCTGCAGCCTTCTTTTGAGGCATGTGAAATGCTCAGGAAAATTAGTAAAAATCAAACAAGTATGGGTTCTTGAAGCCAAGGTGGTGGATTATAAATATGAACAAGTTTCAGAGGCTAGATCATCACACAAAAATCAAGTAAATTCCTTGAATTTTTATAAAAACCTGAAATACATGCACATTTGACCTTTGATGAAAACTTAAATCTTGACTTTCTTGAACTTCTACTGAGTCTAATGGATTGAAATGGTTGTTATATGCTAATGTAAGACTGGTTTAAACTAGATTAACAACTATGAAGCTAAATTAAGGGTTTGTGGGTCTTAAATCCCTAGCAGTTAACTGTTAGGGAACTTGGAAGTGGATTTTGACTTTTTACACTAGTGACTGAGTTTTTATGCTCCTTATGACCTAATTATACCTAAAGAAAGTTAATGGTGCAGCAGACTTAGAACATAAATAACAAGAACCAACAAAACTGATCTAATCCAAACACCCCCTTAAGTAGGCAGTTTCACTAAGGAACTAATCTACATCATGAACAAGCTATTAAAGGGCACTCAAATAACTTCAATAAGCAATGATTAATAGTAATAGGCTGAAAATTACACTATATAAACTGATTTAGACAGATTGCAAGATTTAAAAAAGGTAAACTCACTTTGAACTTTGAGCAATGGCATGAAACTGAGCTGAGGAGTGAAATAAGCTCAAAGAAGTTATCAAGTAGCTTCCTGAGCTTATCAGGAGGTGTTTTGAGCTCTCAAGAGCTTATACCCTCAACTTATTCTTATTTTTATATTTTTGAACTAATTTTTCTTTATTTCTTTGGTTTTCAGATTTTTGGAACAAGAGTGTTCCCAATGCTAAAAAAAACTTTGAGATATTCTTAATTTATCTTAACTAAGCTTATCCAAACAACACTCAATACCTTTTACACCATATGAGCTTAATTTAGATTTCAATTAAGAAAATGCCAAGATGGAAAATTAACTCAGGTTCTTTGAGTTGGAAATTACTTATAATTCATAAAAAAAAAAAAAACAAAAAAAAAAACAAAAAAAAACTGATTACAATAACTTGAACTAAAAATACAACTTGGAAATGGAAATTTACACTACTACGATTTTTAGGTTACAAGAACTAACTAATTCTACTCTAACACTCAACTACTGCTCCAACTTCTCATTTTCTTTCTTTTTATACATCCTCAGATGCTTCTCTCTCTTTCCCATCAGTTTCCAGCCGTTGGATGGCTAGAATTCATCATGACCTTTGAATCCATTTTTTGGCGCCAATTGGGACTTTGGCAGTTGGGTTGCTTGTGAGGATTATAAGGAGCATTAAATGTATCTTGGAGTTATTGGTGAGCTGGGGGGACATGGTGTGGGGAAAGTGAGCTGGAGGTATGGCAGAGGAGGGGGGGGAAAGTGTGGAGTTGGTGTTTGCAGTAAACAAGTGGGAAGAGGTGGAAGGGTTGGGGTTGACTTATGTTGACTGTGGGTGAAGGTAATATAAACGAGGGTGTTTGTTATTTTAAGATTGGGCTTTTGTTGGTGGTGGGCTGAGAAAGGGGTAAGGGTGGAATGGGCTATGGGGGTTTAAGTGTTTGTTGGATTTTAATATCTTTAAGGGTCCGGTTGGTTATATATGTCACAAGGACCATTTTTGTAATTTTGCAAAAGTGAGGGGCTGAATCTGTAAATGTTCTAAAGTTATCACAAGGATGAAAATTGACAACTGTTAGGTCACACTTTATGTAAACACAAGTATTAGAATGATAGAAAAGAGATGAGAATGAGAGATGGTTGATTAAGACAATAAGAGAAATAGAAATGAAAGAGTTTTCTTAGAATTATGAATTAACCAACAAGTTTACAAGAGACCTAAGCATCCTATTTATAGGGAAGGAGCTAGGGCAACACACCCTCTCCTTCCTTTCATGAAAACGTGGGCTAGGAGGCCCATGGATTACTCTACTTAAGCCTAGTAAACTTAATACATAACATATATGAAAGTAAATAATAACTAAGCAACCTAATATTATTACAAATGACCGAGACTTGATAAAATAGTAAAACTTTGATCCCAACAATCTCCCCCTAAGGGTCGGTCATCAAGGTTGCTTGACGTCTTCGTCTTGATCTTTGACTTTCAAAGCTCTAGACGTCTTCTAAATCATTCATCGTTCTTTGTTCTTAGTTGATGTAGTTGTGATCATCTTATTACAAAATGTAATGACCGAGACTTGACTAAATATAAAAGTATGATCCCAACAATCTCCCCCTAAGGGTCGGTCATCACGGTTGCTTGACGTCTTCTTCTTTGTCTTTGACTTTTGACTCATTTAACTTAAGACGTCTTCAAAAAAGAGTGGGTGTTCTTTTGCTTCATTGTTCATTGTTCGTAATAGATGTGGTAGTGATCATCTTATGAAGTTATCTGCCATGCGTCACTTCTGCGTCTGTGGTGGTCGTCGTCCATTCCAACATGCTCATACACCTTTGAACTTAGACATTCACATGCACGTAGTTCCCTTTCATTCACATAGATCTTTAGTCCTTAAACTTTGTAGATTCTTCTTTTTGGCGTAGAATCTAATTTTGAACATTGTGTTGCTTAGATCTTTGAGGGAGCTTTTGTTGACTTCAAGATGTATGTATGAGCATGCGGAATCAGTCTCCTTGGAGATGATATGTCCCTGAAATTAAACAGTTATCAATAAACAACCGGTACTTACAGATAAGAAATTAGAGATCGTCAACAGCATAGTGTGAAGACTCCTTCTAACCCTTATCAAGGCCGTTCCTATATCAGATACTCCCGAAGGAGCTTACGAGACCTACTAGGTAGCTCAATGACTGGGTGAGTCGCTGGGGGTCACTCCACGACTGTAGACCGTTAGAAACCACCGCAAACACTAAGCGTAACTCACGAGGAGTTACTGAAGTGACCTGTCAAGGCTATTAGATGATGACCCTGACAGGAGTTTCCGTTCAATCATTGAGAACTATTTATGAAATTCTCTCATAAACGTTCTAGGCAGATTGCTAAGATCTGCGAAGGACTCGATAATTTACAGCTGGTGCCCATTGATGCAGAACACCAGTTGTAGAAAATACTAAGTGTTCCTAAGAGATCTTTGATGTATCTCATGGCTCTAGACTCGATAAGTGCACACTTAGGTTTCCTATGCGGAGACTAGGGAAGGGTCTCCTGCTTCAATATCAACCATCTTTAAGAGATAAGTCGACAGATTACATCGGTTCCCCGTGAGAATGAAACAAGCTCTTTTAAGAGAACTTGAGTGGTTAAGAAGGTTTAGTGCAGTGCGTCACTAGGTCCATGACGACTTTATCTTCAATACCGGTGTTGTCTTATGCAACAACCAGTAGCATACATATTGAACCCGGTGTCTGCCCTAAGGTTGAACATTTGGAGGGCTATTTCTTTTCACCCTTTTCTTTACTTTTCTTTTTAATTCTTCAACTCCTTCTTTCCCTTTCATTCTTTTCTCCTTTTTTCGTATCATACCTAAGGACTTCTAATTCTAACTATGGGAGATGTCCTTGGGTAGATCCCTCCGGCTCTGGCAGATCATAGGATGGTTATTCCTATCTTAATCACCTTATAACTTCGTGATTATCCGACAATAGCCAAGAAACCTTTGAAAATCTCTCAAAGTGTTTGTGATTATCAAACATTTTGTTTAACACTTTGAGAGTTTTGTGTTTATGAAGGGCTCCCCCTTCACATGTGCTCATATGTATTTAATAAATTTGCACATGCGGGAGGAGCGAGCACTTTTTGAATTGATCCACTTTCAGTGAACAAGACCGATTCGAGACACGCTTACATCACTAGTTAGACTAGCTTGAAGTTATTACCCGGCCTGGTCATGTCCACAGAAAGTTTCTCGAAATGGTACATTTCTACTAAGACTAATCCTTTTCGAGACATGCTTACGTGGCTAGTTAAAGAGTTCCATTGTCAGCTTTTTAGGTGACAACTAGCTCTAGTAACTAACTTGATGTTATTACCCGTCGAGGAAAAGTCTTTTCGAATTTACTAACTTTTATGTTTCATCAATTCCTGAGTGAATCTGAGTCTAGCTCGCATGAGATTTGACATTTCAGCAACTTTTAACTTCATATTTTAATCACTTTCCTTTTTCTCCCCCTCAAAAATAGCATATAAGATGTTGTTTTTGAGAAACATTTGATTAAAATATGCTTTTTGAGTCTTATGGGGAGATATCAACATGAACTTTTGTTTTCCAAAACGATGAGTTTTCAAGTGCTCCCCCTCAACAAGTGAATACTCATTGAGGTGAAATACTTGTCTTTTGAGCAGAATTGTGAAAATCAGAAAATGTTTGATTAATTCTACTCAAAAGTAAGAAGCCTTCGCTCCTTATATAAGGATTGAGGCACTGAAGCGTACCTCAGGGTCCTTTCAGTATAAGTGCGGGTTGTACACTGTTATGTGTGCACAAGCCATTGTTTTAATACAAAATTAGTTTTCTTTTAACAAAATACTCCCCCTCAAATAATGAAAGTTATTTGAGAGATAGTCTTCTTGAGCAGAATATTGATTCGTATTTAAGAAATACTTTTTGAAAATTCGTGAGAAGATTCTGCTCAAGGTTTTAGAAAACACAATCAAGTATTATACAACAAAGAATGCTTGAATGTTAAAACTCTTTTACTGTAGAAAGTTGTTTGAGACCCGGAGTCTCTCTTTTGAGTTTTAAAATCTGAAGAAGAAGATTTCCATCTAAAGTTGAACCTCATGGGTTCTTTTTGAAGATTTGTTTCTGTGATGAATGGAAAACTTCCGGTATTAGGGATGCCAAAATCAAAGTCATTCTTTTATCGTAGCCAAAGCATTTCAGATTTTGAAAAATTTGAAAAGTTTAGAACAACTTTGCTTTGGTCTTCACATTTGCTTTACTGGAGTAAAACGAGAGTGTAGAGTTTGGAAAAAATTTGTTTCACACCATTTTGAATCCTTTTCCAAATTTAGCCTTTTGATACATTTAGCCCTTTGTCCTCAAAATATGTTCCATAAGAAACATTTTGACAATTGTTGAAGTTTTGACTTTCAATGGGATTACATGTACTTGCACACAGAGGAAATGCATCAGGCACAAACAAGTATGCGGATGAATCAAAAACTCATTCTAAATCTTCCTAAGTGCTCAGAATTCTCAGATTAACACACAAGATCACAGATTAATTCACTCTGTCACTCGAGATTTTCCAATTATTAAAATGGTTAGGGGTTATGATCAGAGACTTAGCACGCATGTTAGCATCAAAATGCAAGAATATTGTACAAACAAACGTCCTAGTAGCAGCAAAGACAATTATATCTTAAACCCTAAATCACATGATTTCAAACCTATGTTGTTTCTAATCGTGTAAACACACCAATCGAGCATTCTTTAGTGTTCTCTAAAGTTATATGAAATAATTAAATAGACTAAACACATAAGAAAAGAAAGAAACGCCCCGATCGATAATTACATGAACCCTAGTTTCTGATTATGCCTTTTTGACCGTTGAAAACATTTGAAACATTTAGGGAATGATAAGACAACAACAATGAAGAAATTAGAAACTCACAATCGAAAAGAAACGAGGATAAAAAATCGTTAGTCTGATTCGTTGAGGTTTTTTTTTTAATTACGTGTGAAACTTTTGAGAACATTTGTGAAAATATTGATTAGAGCCTGTTTTGTTTTCCATGCAAGGTCCTTTTACCTGAGTTTAAGACTTTTGTGAACTTTACTCATTAAAGGTTAACTACTTTTCCATTTGAAGTCTAAACATGGTTAACTTGGAATCCTTGCCAAAAAAATTTCTTTTCTCCCCCTCGAATTAGCATTTATTTTGTGAAACATTTTTGCACATTTTAATTTGAGAGATCATAGAACTTTTTGAAAATGAGTTTTTAATCCGAATGATGAAGAAAACATTTTGTCCTTGAAGAATAATGATTAGGTGTGCAAACTTCATGATTTTGTGAATGTTCCATTGTGACAATGTGAAGCAAAATTTGTTTTAATGGAGGAACATAGTTTTGAAGATTAGAAGTTTGTACACAAAGAAAGAAGATTCTTTTTGTAGGGTTTTTTTTTTCTTTTTTTTTTTTGAGGTTTATAAGAAATAAAATAAAAGTTATTATACAAAGATAGTAAAATTGTTGATGTTTGACACTTTACTTTTGTTTTAAAAACTTTTGTAAATCAAATGGTGTCAAACATCGCAAACCAATTTGGTGAACTAAACTTGCAAAACTTGATGGAGCTAAGGGTTTTGTAAGTAAGTCCGCTAATTGGTACTCAGTACCCACAAAATATAATTCAACTGTACCCTTCTCGACATGCTCTTTGATGAAATGGTATCGGAGATCAATGTGTTAATGATGAACTGTGTTGCAGGAGATTGCAATGGCACTTTTAGAATCGCAGTAAATCGGAATCTTGTTGAATAAGTAGCCATAGTCTTTAAGTTGTGATCTCATCCAAATGACTTGAGCGCAACAAGCAGACATAGCTACATATTCAGATTCTGTAAAGGACAGTGATGTGCAATCCTGCTTCTTTGATTGCCAAGATACAAGTTTATCTCCAAGAAACTGTAAGCCTCCTGATGTACTTTTTCGCGAGTCTAAGCATCCTGCATGGTCAGCGTCTGAAAAAGCTATAAGTTCAAAACCAGAATCCTTCGGATACCAGATCCCCAAGTGGATGATTCCCTTTATGTATCGAAGGATTCTTTTTGCCTCATTGAGGTGTTTTTCAGTTGGATTAACCTGATAGCGAGAACACATAAACACAGCAAAAACAATATCAGGTCTACTGGATGTGAGATACATGAGGGACCCAATAATACTTCAGTATTTGGTAGGGTCAACTGGAGTCCCATGTAAATCAGCATCTAGTTTAGTAGATTTGGCCATCGGTGTATTCATAGTATCACTACTTCGCATACCATGTTTCTTTAAAATCTCAAGAGCATATTTGGACTGATTTAGAAAAAATTCCACGGGGTGATTGATGAACTTATAGTCCTAGAAAGAACGTAAGTTCACCCATCATGGACATTTCAAAAATTATCTGTCATTAATTTTGCAAAATCCATTGAGTAATTTTTGTTGGTTGAAGCAAAAATAATGTCATCGACATAAACTTGAACAATTAATAAGTCCATCCCGTAGGTTTTTGTAAACAGTGTTGGATCCACCGAGCCTAGAGTAAAATCATTAGCCAACAGGAATTTAGAAAGTTTGTCATACCACGCCCTGGGGAATTGCTTAAGACCGTAGAGAGACTTCTAAAGCTTGTAGACATGATTGGGACGTTCTGGATCAACGAATCCTTCAGGTTGACTAACATAAACCACTTCTCGGAGTTGACCGTTCAGAAAAGCCGTTTTCACGTCCATTTGGTAAACAATCATATTTCGATGAGCAGCAAATGCTAAGAACATCCGCACAGCTTCAAGTCTAGCCACAGGGGCAAATGATTCATCAAAATCAATACCTTCTTCTTGAGAATAACCTTTTGCTACCAAGCGTGATTTGTTGCGTATGATTGTGCCTTCTGCATCCAATTTGTTTTTCCAGATCCATTTTAAACCAATCACGATGATGCCTTCAGGTTTTTCAACCAATTCCCATACTTCTAATCTTTGGAAGGTTTCGAATTCTTCTTGCATAGACTCAATCCAGTTTTCATAAGTCATTGCTTCTTTGACCTTCTTGGGTACGGTTTCACAAACTGTGAGTGCATAAATGCAAGTTTCACCGTCTGGTGAAGGCGTTGTCTTGTCATGATAGGTGCATCTGGATGGCCAATAATTTGAACTAAGGGGTGATCTCTGGTCCATTTATGTGTTGAGGGATGAAGTTGATAAGAATCTCGCAAGCGAGCAGGACCCAAATTGCGTGTAGATGACTCAGCAATGTCGGGGACAAGTTGAGCATTTGCAAATGGATTAACGAATGGTTCTGGGTCATGCTCTGTGGGTTGTGGAACTGATAAAGGTATGGAATCTCCAGCTGATTGTCGTGAGTTGGACCTGGTTTGTTCAGTTGTTGTAGGTGATATGACTGGAGGACCGTCACTTCCAACAGAAGTTGTTGTTTGTTGAGGTGTATCAGGTACTTGATGTTGATCAAGGTTTGCAGCGGAATTTGGTGTGGCCTCAGGTGGACGGTTAACAGGCGTATCATCAAACAATGGAGCAAACAAGGTTTCCACTTCTTTACGAGAAAGTGACAATGGTTCAGCCGAAGAGACCGAAAAATTAAGACGGTTGGTTGCGGGTCCTAAGCCGTGTTGCTCAGAAGCCATTGCTGAAGTGCTTTTAAAACGGTTGATTACGGGTCCTAAGCTGTTGTGCTCAGAAGCCATTTGTGTGAGTTCATCAAAATTAGCGTGAATGGTTTCTTGAATTTCTCTTGTACGACGATTCCATATCCAAAAACCTTTGGAATTTTCACAGTATCCAACGAACACTCCGATGTCAGCCTTTGCTTTAAGTTTACCTAAATCATCACGATCATTTTTCGGATAACAAACTGCTCCAAATACATGAAAGTAATCGATGTTCGGTTTCCTTTTGTGAAAAATTTGATAAGGTGTTTTGCGATGGTTTTTGTGATCATGCAACGGTTTTGGGTATAACATGCAGTTGAAACAGCTTCCGCCCACAAGTAATCTGGTAATTGAGCATTAATCAACATAGTTCTAGCAGCTTCCACTAACGTCCTGTTGCGTCTTTCAACAACTCCATTCTGTTCTGGGCTTCTAGGAATAGATGTTTGATGTTCAATTCCCACTTTCTCGAAGTATGACCGAAGTGTCTGATTCTTAAATTCAGTTCCATTGTCAGTTCTGACTATTCGTACCGTATTGCGTAGCTGAACTTGAATTTTAGTGAGAAAGGTGATGATCATTGAAGGAGCCTGATCTTTACTTCGTAGAAAATAAACCCAAGTCCATCTGGAATAATCATCCACAATTACAAGAATATAGCATTTACCGTTGATACTTTGAACACGCATCGGGCCACACAAATCCATATGAAGCAATTGTAACACATGATTCGTACTATGCTCAGGTTTATTAGGAAAATGAGCACGAGTACTTTTTCCTTGTTCACAGGCTGGACATAAGTGATCTTTGGTAAAGCGGAATCTTGGAAATCCATCAACAAGTTTATAACGAGCAAGGTCAGTCATAGTTTTGAAATTCAAGTGCGAAAGACGTTTGTGCCATAACCAAGATTTAGTCGATTCTGCTTTGGAGAGAAGACATATCGGAGAAGTAGCAATCATATCTGACATTGATATTGTATAAAGGTTAGAACCACGTGAGCCAGACATTAGATCGTTTCCTTGTAAGTCACGAACGAAACAGGTTTTCTCACGAAATGCGACTTCTAGATCCCCATCACAAAATTGACCAACAGAGAAAAGGTTGTGTCCAAGGCCTTCCACATAATAAACACGACTGATTTCAATGTTCCCACTGACATAGTCACCATATCCCATGATTAAAGCGTAATGATCATTCCCGAATCTGACAGTACCAATGAACTTTGAGACAAAGTTTTGCAACAGTTTGAGATTGCCTGTCATATGTCGGGTGCATCTGCTATCAACAATCTAGAGAACAATCTGTACCACCTGCATCACAAGAAGAAGACACGGATGGAACAGAAGTAAGGGTGGAACCCAAAGAAACTGCGGGTTCCTGTTGGTTAGAAGCACAGGTATTCAACAATTTAGGAATCCATTTAAAGTCTGGTTTGTGTTGTAACCAACATTGCCAATTCCAACTAGTTCGAGCTTTCTTTATGGTGAATTCACTGGTGTTTGGCTGATTCCTAGACTTGTTCTCTGCACTTATGGGGGTAACATCAACTTCATTAGAAACCGTAGAAGGCGGCTTTCCTAAGATAGACTTAGAGGCAGTAGTGGGCCTAAAAGGAATGCGTGTCCTACGTTTCTTATGATGATTAAGTAGAGAATTAGCTATACATTTTGTATGATAACCAGATGAAACACTTTTACGACAAAACACACAAGATGCATTAATATTCAAAACATTCAAAGGTTCATCATTCGTTACATTTAGATTTTGAATACAATTTGCCAGATTAGAATCTAAATCTGATGCAACATGAGTTTTATTCAAATTCCTAAGTTGATCTTCTACTTCTTGAGCTTCTAGTGATCCTCTTTTACGTTGCCAGAGCCTATTCTTCCTTTTACTTTTATGCTTGGGTCTGCTAACGCTATTAGTGGAGACTAGTCCTGTAGAAGTGGAGTTATCAACATTAGTGGTTTGAACAATATTTCCTTTAGTAGTTTTGTCTAAATGATACAATCCTGGTGCTATCACCGTGGTGTCAACCATTTTTCGTTTTTGAAGTAGCTTAATTTTCTCTTTCAAATCGATGATGATGTGATTTTTGTCCTGAATTTCAGACTCAAGTAAACCATTGCAATATCTGATGTCATCGCGGTTTTGTTGCCAGTCGGCGTTTTCAATTTTTAAATCCGCAATTTCTTTCTCGTATTTGAGACACAGACTTTTGAAAGACTCGTTGTTTTTGCAGAGTTGACAAGAGTTTGAAATATTTTGATTTTGAAGTTTCAATTCCCTTTCAAGACTTTGAGCTTGACACCATTCAAGCCTTTGTTTGAGTAAACAAATTTCTTTTGAAAACTGTTTTGTCACATCATCATTTGTAATTCTCAACTTATCATTTTCCTGTTTGAGTGTCTCAATTTCCTCATTCAACAAGTTATTATCAACACAAAGATCATCCATAAGCATAGAAGTACCAGATTTATAGAGATCATTCATGATAACAGACAAAATATCAGCATTGAGAACTTGTTCCAAGAGTCGATCAACATCTTTTTGTAAAACTCGATTTCTTTGCTTTTGAGCCAAAATTTCATTTTCAGTTGAGTTGAAAACGTTTATCATATTTTTGACCTCGTTTTGAAGTTCCTGATCCCAACGTGTAGCACAGAGATGGAGGTGTTTGACAATTGGCAACATTTGTTTTTGAAAAATATCTCTCTTTTCTCGCTCGTAAGCGGACTGAAAAGTTTCAACTTTTATTTCAGAATTGCGTGCAATTGTTTCCTCCAAAATTTCAATGACTTCCATAAAAGTTTTGTAATAATTTAAGACACGACAATTTTTTGGTAAAGGTGTAATTTCACCGGACGATGGTAAAGGACCATTTATTTGTGCTACAGTTTGGACAGGGGCTGCATTAGAGGATGAAACATATGACTCTTCGACAAACCATGATTTCTCAGGTAATTCCTTTTGAGTAACAAAAGATTTAGAAATGTGAGGAGCTTTTGAATAATCATATGGTGTCCAATATTGAACGTAACTCATTTTAGATCGACTCTCGTCTTCAAGTTCTTCTTCAGTATCAAAAACAACAGCACGCACAATCGTATTATCAAGCAAATGGTCCATACTGTAAATTTTTGGAATTTCTTTGAATGCCGTGTGAAGAAACATTGAATTGTAATCGCCAAGTGCAAATCCTTTATCGGGTCTCGGTTTTAAAGTAAATTTCTGAATTGTTGTGACAGAGTTCCCGTGTTTGTAAACAATGTTACGAAATTCTTTGAGTTGTTTTTCAAGATCAACAATATCACCGAGTAAGTCATCTATATACTTCCTTTTTCGTATTTTATGTTCACAAAACTCCTTTTTATAACTTGACAATTCTGTTTCTGTTTTTGAAAGTACTGTTTGAAGACGTTCAACTTGCATTTTCAATTCACACTTTTCACTTTCGAGTTTCGAAATCAACTTTCCGTTTGACTCAATTAAATCTTGCATTTTGCGTTGAAGATCTTGTTCTTTGTTGTAAGAATCTTGAAAAGCTTTTTCAAAACTTTTTGTATGTTTAATCTTGTCTTCCTGATTTGAAAGCTGAATTTTATAACACTCAATATCTCTTGCAAGTGACGCATTTTTCTCTTTTAAGACTTTGTTTTTCTCGTTGCATTTTATGATTTGCAATTGTTGAGCATCCAGTTGTTTAGATAACAATATGAGGTCAGGGTCTGGATCAAATGATGGTTCATGTTGTTCTAAATGATCATGTTTATCATTCTCAATAGGATCATCAAATGAAACAACTGTGTCATCATCAAATATGACAACTGTGCTTATTTGTTCATCTGTTTGAGAAGATGAAGATGATTTAGATGGAACAACTTGCGCCGTATCTGATTCAGAAGCAGAGGGTGAGACTATTTCATGTATTAGACATGCTTTTTGGTCATGTACCTGAGACAAGCCGTCAGTGTCATACACTAGACCTGAATCATTAAACTGAAGTTCCTGCATGTTGGCCATAAGCATCACAGCTGCATTAGCTTCCAGATCTTCCATGTCATCATCATTGTTCACATTTTCCATGAAGTTGTTATCTTGTTCAGGGAAATGTCCATCTTTTTCATCTTGAAGAGCCATGAGTAATGCCTGCTTGTGAAACTTACTGCCCCGAGTTCTCGGTTTGGGACATGTTGTCGCTATATGACCTTGTTCATTACAATTGTAGCACCATACTGCATTCCCTGAGTTGGAGTTCCTTGTTGCAACTGGTTCAGACCTTTGCTGAGAAGATCCTGAGTTGTTCCTGAACCCCCCATTGTTATTAAACCTCTGACCATTCCCAAAGTTTCCTGAAGAACTTCCTGAACCAGATCGACCATAGCTACGATTCTGAATTTCCACTCTTCCATCATTGACAACAGCTTGATTCCTTGTGTTAGAAGATGAACGTTGACGGTTGTTTGTTTTGTTGGAGAATTTGCTAAAAGCACGAGCAATAAGAGCAAGTCCCTGATTCAATGTGTTAAAGTCATCATCGTCATCGTCATTGGAATTTGAGTAATACACTGCATCATTGTTGTTTAATGGAACAAGTTGAGTAGAAGCATTCTGTGGAGATGAATCATAAGGGACCATTTGGTTTGAGGTAGAAGACTGTGGATAACTGAAGTAGTTCTGCTCTTGAACATATGCATGATTTGACATTGGTGGTGGAGCATAGGGAGATTGAGCTACGAGAGCCAAAGAATTTGGTGTTGGTGTTGGTGTGTATCCTCCTCGTAGAGCTCGATCTTTTTCAACTTCAGGTTCATGGTGTTTCAGAAAATCATACAACAAACCATATGGAGCATCATGAAGATTTTTGGTTTGACGAACAAATGTCACATATTTATGCCAATCTTGACCAAGACTACCGACGAATTTGGAGTTCACTGCTATCCTCGGTACTGTGATTTTGTGACGTTCCAGATCATTGACCACATTTGTGAAACGATGATAATAGGATTCAAGTGACTCTCCTGGTTCAATTGTGATGTCTGTGTATTCCATGTAGAGTTTGGATTCCATATCATCTTTGTTCAATTGAGTGCCTTCCATAAGGAGATGAACATGTTCCCACATAGCTTTGGCTGTTTTCTGAGCATCGACACTTCGATAAATTGGATTGGGTATTCCTTGAAGTATATAAGCCATTGCGTACTCATCAGCTTCATGATGTAATTTATGTTCTTCTGTGAGTGCAGATTCTGGAAGAGGTCTATCACCAGGGGGACTTGGAGGATCAGCATTTGGATCACCAACGTCAAATCTTGTTGGCCACTCAAATGGTCCTTCAAGTATCACTTGCTTCAAGAATTTCCCATGAGGTTTCTTTAGTTCAAGAAATCGTAAGAATCGACTTGACCATTGAACATAGTTCCCAGGTGTTAGCATTGGAGGTGTTTCAAGTGATCCTGCCTCATGTCGGGATTGTTGAGTTGTAATAACTTCAAATATTCTGTCAAACCAGTGAGGTTGTTTGGAGGAAAACTGAGTGTTTTGTTGTGGCATTTGATATGGTTGTTGTTGAGGAATGATTTGATGTTGCTGCATCATGAGATATTGTGGATTAAACGGTTGTTGGTGAAAGTGTGACTGTGAAGGTTGTTGATATGATTGTTGCGGATGGTATTGTTGTTGCTGATACTGCTGATGTTGTTGCTGAGGATTTGAGAAGTAGTAATGTGGTGGTTGAGACATCTTTGAACACTTGTGTAATAATGGATCTTGTAGAAGGTATAACTTTGCTCAACTTCGGATTGCGAAACTTTGCTCAACAGTGATTGCGAAACTTGTCTTCAACTGTGATTGCGAAAGTTTCTATGACTGTGATTGCGAAAGATTTCTTCACTTGTGATTGCGAAATTGTTGATCAACGGTGATTGCGAAATTTCTGCACAACAGTGATTGCGAAACTTGTAGGTTATCGTAAAAACAAGTGATTTAAGTGAGTTTTCGAAACTTATACAAGTTTTCGAAAAAAATGTGATTTCGAAAAAAAAGTATTTTCGAAAACACAAAAACTCACGATCCCACTTTTCGATATTGTACAATTTTGAAAATTTGCCAAAAGTCGAAGTACTTTTCTTTCTTATACAAGAAAGAAAATACTGAGTCCACAAACACGAAGTCGATGTAAAGCGCTTAGTGTGGATCTCGATAAAGGGACAAAGCACTTTCTCGATAAGCTAGGCGAGTAGTGTTTTCAACGAAAGCAAACCTAAAACGTGTTTTTATTTAAAGATTCTTGTACTTTTAGGTATAAAATGAAGATTTCTTGAAGAAAGTTGAAAACTTTATGAACTTTTTCCAAAAATTTTAAAATTTCGAAAATAAGTACAAGAAGCTCTAAATCAATTTTTTGAGAAAAATTTTGAAACTTTTATGTTTGTTTTGATTTGTAGCACAAGTTTGTAAGCAAATATGTGATAAAAACCAAAAAACAAGCAAAAAAGTACGAAAATTTTAACAACAAATCGATTAAAAAAAACAAGTTTAAGAAATGAAATCAATGAAAACACAAAAGCTACACCTTCATATGGCGAATGATACCACTTGTTAGGTCACACTTTATGTAAACACAAGTATTAGAATGATAGAAAAGAGATGAGAATGAGAGATGGTTGATTAAGACAATAAGAGAAATAGAAATGAAAGAGTTTTCTTAGAATTATGAATTAACCAACAAGTTTACAAGAGACCTAAGCATCCTATTTATAGGGAAGGAGCTAGGGCAACACACCTTCTCCTTCCTTTCATGAAAACGTGGGCTAGGAGGCCCATGGATTACTCTACTTAAGCCTAGTAAACTTAATACATAACATATATGAAAGTAAATAATAACTAAGCAACCTAATATTATTACAAATGATCGAGACTTGATAAAATAGTAAAACTTTGATCCCAACAATCTCCCCCTAAGGGTCGGTCATCAAGGTTGCTTGACGTCTTCGTCTTGATCTTTGACTTTCAAAGCTCTAGACGTCTTCTAAATCATTCATCGTTCTTTGTTCTTAGTTGATGCAGTTGTGATCATCTTATTACAAAATGTAATGACCGAGACTTGACTAAATATAAAAGTATGATCCCAACAACAACTTCAATAACCCAGGGATCCAAAATGTGTTTTTTTCAATATTAAATATCCCGGGGACCATTTTTGAAAAATTTCCAAACTCCGAGGACCAAAAGTGTAAATTCCACAAAAATTTCACCCAGGGACCCATTTTGATAACTTTTGATTTCCCAAGGATAAAAATTGATTTTCCTTTGAAAAATACCCCACCAGGGACCAATTCTGCCAAAGTTTGAAACTCTAGGGACTGATTTTGTAAATTTCCAAAACTTTTCCAATTTTTCACCAAAGGACTAAATATGACAACTTATGATTTCAAAAGGACCTTTGGTGATAATTTTCTATATTTTGAATATCCAGGGACTAGTTTTGTCATTTTATGAAAGTTGGGGGACTGAAACTGTCAATTTTGCAAACTTTGTGCGTTTTTCATTTGTTTTTGCTCATTTTGCATCTAAAACATATAAAACACAATTTTGAAATATTTTCAGTATTTTGATGCATTTCTGAGTGTTTTTGTATGTTTTGAAGTTCAGATTAGACCAAAAATGATGAGTGTTTGAGCACTCATCACCAGTCACAATTGCTTTACCTTTTAATGTTCTTATTCTATCAGCTTCTTCTTCTGCAGTGGTAACATCTTGCCTAGCAGTGGGAACATTTTTTCTTACAGTGGCAATATCTTGACTTGCAGTGGGAATTTGTTCTTCAGCAGTGGAAATTGGTTGAGTAGTTCCAACTGTATCATCAAAATCAAAATCAGCATCAACATCCAAACCATAATCATCTCCAAAATCTATCTTCCTCCCCTTAGTATCAGCATCTGTTTTCCTCCCCTGTTTGGAAGAATCTCCCAGTCCTTCACTAAAACCTGCAGAGAACTCATCCTGAGGTGAAGATGAAAAAGAAAACACAACTTTGGCAGATCTTTTCTTCTTGAGATTCTCAACTTCATTCTGTAACCTTTGAATCTCTGCCTTCATCTGATTCAGCTCTGTGGTATGATTTAGCTTGGTCTGTGCCAGGTCTTTCTCCAGAGCTTGAACCTGCTTGACTAATTTTGTACATAATTCCATCAATTCAGTGAGTGGCACACTGCCCTCAACACTTCCAACTGTGTTACCTGTTGGGAGAGGTGAATCATAGGGCATTGATTCAGGCTCTTCTCTAGTTGGACTAGGAGGAAGCCTTGAACCACCAATGCTTGTTCCTAAACCAAAAGGTTTAGCAACATGCAATGTTGAGATGAGAGGAGTTAGATGTTTATGCCTCCTCTCATATGTGTGAGTTACTACAGGGGTATGGTGAATTGGTGGAACAACAATAGTGGGTGTGTGATGGGATACAACTGGAACAGTTGCAACTTCACCCTGTACTTGTGAAATTTTAGCAAGCATTGGAGGAAAAAGCGGATGAAACTCCCCATTCCAAAGTTCTGAAGCCTTACACATGTTTTGAAAAACTTTTGGCTTAAGACATGGGGTTTCATAAATTCTATTGTGAGGTTGCAGTTGAAACTCATTTAACACTGCTTGCACAAACCTTGGATACATCAAAAATTTATTTGAACTCTTTACATTGCCTTTCATATTATTGAAAATAAACTTTGAAAAATTGAAAGTCCTATCAGTAGCCAAGCAAACCAAAGGGTAAGCCATGGTTGATGCAAATTGCTCATAAGATGTTTTCTTAGGACTTAGGCAATGTAGAAGAGTATGAATGAAAAATCTCCAATGAGGACAAAAACATCCTTTTCTGAAAGTTACTTTTTGATCAGATGTATCATACCCCATGGAAGCTATATTTTTGAAAATAACTGAATTGGGTAATGTGATGATACCATTGAGATCATCCAATTGGAGAACTCTCCTCAAGGATGACTCAGTAACATCAATAGTTACCCCATCCACTGTGGCTCTAAGAGCTTTCACAGTTTCGTGTGTGTCTCCCTGTTCAATAGTTATAGACTCCACAGTGTTCCAGAACTGCTTGATATGAGAGAAAAAGATTGTAGGATTAACAATTAAAGCATACCTTATATGAGTTGTATTAAGAAAATCCACAATCTGATGGAAAACATGGCCACTCTTCTCGTTTGACTTTTGTAAGTAGGCCAATTGGTTGTGCTCCTCAACAAAGTTTAGAATCGCCATGAATTTTGTGAAAGTAAGATAAAAGTGTTAGTAATCGATAATAAGAATGAAGCCGTATGATAATCAATTTATACTAATAGGGTTTGAGGAGATCGCGGAATGTGAATTATCTTTAGAAAGATTTATCTTTGGAAAAGAATAAATTAAAGGTGGTAAGTGGATAATTCACAAAAATTTACCCTATTAATAAGGAAACACGGTTATATTTATAACGGCTAGTAAAAAATAGATTACTGACACAACAGTTGTAACGGCTAGTTCACCAGTGGAAAAATTACTCTTGCAGTGGTAACAAGTGAACTAGCAGTGGTAAAATTTTCAAAAAATATCAAAGAGCAGTGGTAAATAAAACATGAAAATTTGCTGCTCTTATCATAGTTTTTAGCAAACTATCAGCTATAAACGGATTTGATATGTCTTTACCATGAGCCTTTTGCTATGGACTAGTCAACTCTTCATCACATGGAATATGGTGAGTTGATAACCATATAGTTTTTGGTAAACTATCAACCATAAACGGATTTGTTAAGTCTTTACCAGGAGCCGTTTGCTCTGGACTAGTTGATTCTTATGTTGATTAAACATGGTGAATCAATAACCATTTGTTGTGTGTCTTAGATACACACCTTATAACTCCAATGTCTCAAACAATATGGGTTGGTGTTCTGCATAATTAAGTAACACCTAAAAATTAACCCATAAAAATTAACCCAAAGAAACTTTTTGACCAAGTTACCATTCACAAAAATATCTCTCCAAAGTCAACCCGATAATATCCAAATTTACTCCTCCAACCTACCAAAACTGGTAAGAGTAAATATCCTTCATTAATTAGCATTCGACCTTGACTTTGCTTATAAAAAGGGGGCTCATTAACCTTTAGTTTTCATCAAAACTCATCTTCAACATCACAAACCCTACATCAACATAATGAGCTGGTTTCCAATTGTCTACATATCATCAGATGATTCTTCTGATGAGGAGATAAGTTATTGCTCAAATTCAGAGGAACCTTCTACAGGGTGGACTGATTACTTTCCTCCAAGTGCTGCCACATCTACATAATCCAATATGAAATCCAAGAAGACTGCAGCTTCTCCTGCTCCATCCCTAGAGTTCTATTCCAGTTCTTCCTCTGATGATGATGATCCAACCTTCAATCTGTCCAAAGAACACTACAGCATTGGAGTCTGCCATAAGCAACATGAAGTGGCCTGCTGTTGAGAAGCCTGCACAAGAACCAAAGCCTCCCTAGCAAGTTCTGGGCCTTGCTTGTCCAAGAAAGCAACTTTCTTTTGATGACAAGAGAAAGAGAACTTCTAGGGGCAAGCATGAGTATAAGGGTAAAGGGAAGAAGCCCATGGAGTAGTTGTGCTAAAGGTTTAGATGTTAGGTTGGTGGTTTTTATGTTTTGTGATGTGTTGCTGGTGTCTTATCTCTCTGAATGGTTGTACTGTACTCTTCTAATGAATCAATAAAAGTACTTGTTCCTTTTTCTTTTATCACTGAGAGAGCCAATCTTTCCACTGTTGTATGATTATTTCCACTGTGCTTTAATTTCTCTGCATACAAGTTAGTAGAAAACCATACACATATATACAAACAATATTAGTACCTAAAAACTATCCTGCAACACTTAAAAAGTATTAGACATCAAAGATTTGTGGATTTAGCATTCCAATACCTATTACCAAGTACTGAAACCTACCCACATCAAGCCCTTTTGTTAATAAATCAGCATAGTTGTCATCAGTGTGAATTTTGACAACATTAATAAGCTTTTTCTTAAAACAACCTCTGAAAAAATGATGTCTAATTTCAATATGTTTAGTTTTAGTGTGTTGCACAGGATTTTTAATGATGCATATGGTACTACTATTGTCTATATATATAATGGTGTTCATGAAATTGTACCCATAATCCAATAATTGATTCTGAAGCCATAAGATCTGAGCACAAAAGCTAGCAGCAGCTACATATTCTGCTTCAGTGGTTGAAGTAGCTACCATAGTTTGCTTCTTACACTGCCATGACACCAATCTACATCCAATAAATTGGCATCCTCCTGTAGTTGACCTTCTATCCAAACTTGCACCAGCATAGTCACTATCTGAGTATGTGATCAATTCCATAGGGGATTCTCTTGGATACCATAATCCTAGATTAGGATATGTCTTCAAATACCAAAAAATCTTCTCTACTGCTGTCATATGTGATGTCTTTGGAGTCACTTGAAATCTTGCACAAGCACATACAGCAAACATAATGTCTGGTCTTGATGAAGTAAGATACATCAAAGAACCAATCATAGACTTGTAGGTGTGCACATCAACATCAGCACCACTAGCATTCTTCAATAACAGATGAGTAGTCTTATCAGCAGGGGTATTTGAAGGTTTTGCATCAGTGAATTTGAACTTTCTTATAATCTCAGTCACATATTTGTCTTGACTTATAAAGATGCCTTCTTTACTCTGTTGTACTTGCAGCCCCAAAAAGAATGTAAGTTCTCCCATAGAACTCATTTGAAATTCATATTTCATCAGCTTTTCAAACTCTTTGCACATCTCTTGTCTAGTAGATCCAAAGATGATATCATCAACATATACTTGAACAAGTAGAATATCACCCTTGTCTTTCTTGATGAACAAAGTTTGATCAATCTTTCCTCTATGAAACCCATTATTCATCAAATAAGTAGCCAAGGTTTCATACCACTTCCTTGGAGCCTGATGTAAGCCATAAAGAGCCTTAACAACTTTATACACTTTATTTGGGTGTTGAGGATCTTCAAAGCCTGGAGGTTGAGAGACATAGACCTCCTCATCAATTGTTCCATACAAAAAGGCACTCTTAACATCCATTTGATAGACAGTAAAGCCCATAAAGGATGCATAGGCTAGAAACAATCTAATAGCCTCAAACCTTGCAACAGGAGCAAAAACTTCTTCATAGTCAATACACTCCTCTTGAGTGTATCCTTGAGCAACGAATCTAGCTTTGTTCCTGATAACAATACCTCTTTCATCTTTCTTATTTTTGAAAACCCATTTAGTACCAATCACCTTCATACCATCAGGCAAATCACAAAGAACCCAAACCTTTTGAAGTTTGAACTGCAACAACTCCTCTTGCATTGCTTCAACCCAGCTAGATTCTTCTAGAGCTTTATAGACATTTTTAGGCTCCACTTGTGATAGAAAACAGAAAAACAAACATTCATTCTTGTTCTTATGCTTCTTGGACTCATGAACTTCACTAATGAACCCATGAACATCATCTTTCTTTGTCTGTCTTCTAGTCTTCACACATGATTGTAGCTCACCAATAACATTTTCAAGTGGATGTACTTTGTGAATTGAAGTCTGTGATGTGCTAGGAATATCATATGTTGTAGGCATGTTTGAGATCTCAACATCATCACTGGGTGATTCCTGGGATGAACTTCCCACATTTGGACCATCAGTGGAAACTTCTGTAGTAGCAGTGGGAATTGAGTTACTACTGCTAGCAGGAATTTCTTTATTCAGTACATCAAAATTCACACCATCTGCATCACTTTTCTTTTCAGAATTATCAACAAAGTCCCAAAGTGGCATAACAATTTGATCTTTATCATCTTCATCATCTTTGCAAGCTTCATCTTCATCAATGAATTCTTTTGATTCTTCAAGATCTTTGTCTCCTGTACTTGAAGTAAGAGGTACATAATTCATTGTATTGGATAATGTTTCAAGATCAAATAGCCATTCTGGTCCTGAACCTGCCATGTTAGTTTTATTTTCAAGAAACTCAACATGCAAATTCTCCTCAATCTTCTTTATTCTTAAGTTATAGACTCTAAAAGCCTTGTTAACCATAGAATATCCAAAAAAGAAGCTTTCATCAGACTTTTCTTCAAATTTACCCAGATGATCAATGGTATTGAGAATAGTAACATGACATCCAAATGGCCTCATAAATTCCAAAGTTGGGGGTCTTCCTCTGAATAGCTCATAAGGTGTCTTGTTCTTTGTTTTAACCACTAAAACCCTGTTCTGAATGTAACAAGCAGTGTTAACTGCTTCAGCCCAAAAAGTCACTGGTAGCTTTGAATCAGCTAACATGGTTCTAGCAGCCTCAATCAGTGTTCTGTTTCTTCTTTCAGCAACTCCATTTTGTTGAGGAGTTCTTGCAACACTAAATTCTCTCTTAATACCTTTGTCTCTTCAGAAATCATCCATAACTTTGTTCTTAAACTCTGTCCCATTGTCACACCTGATGATCTTGATCTTCTTTTCAACTTGATTTTCAACTTCAATGATGAATGTCTTAAGAATTCCAGTGGTCTAATCCTTGGTTCTTAAAAAGAAAACCCATGTGAATCTACTAAATTCATCAGTCACAACAACACAATACTTCTTTAAATTGATGTTGCTCACAGATGTAGGACCAAACAAGTCCATATGCAGCATGTAAAGTGGATGATCAATAGAATTGAATGCCTTGGTCTTGCATGAAGCTCTGTGTTGCTTTCCTTTGAGACAGGCAACCCATGTTTGATCATTTTCAAATCTCTTCTTTGGTAAGCCTCTGACTAGACCATCTTTCACAATCTTGTTAATGGTCTTGAAATTAACATGACCAAGTCTTCTGTGCCAAAGCATAGATTCATCTAAAGTGGCTTTTGCAAGCAAGCAAGTAACATCATTGTTTGCCACTATGTTCTTCATGTCAATGCTATATAGATTGCCTTTTCTAGGGATTTTAAGCAAAATAACACTTTCATCAGGGAGCTTATAATCCTTAGATAAGATATAGCATTCATCTTCTGTGAATAAAACTCTATGCTTCTTGTTACACATCTGTGACACACTGAAAAGGTTGTACTTGAGTTCTTTCACATAGTACACATTCTCAAAGTCCAAGTTTCCAGCCTTAATTGTTCCTTTACCAGAAACTTTGCCTCCAATACCACCTCCAAAGCTGACAAATTGTCCATCAATAGGTTTGAAATATGAAAGATAGGACTTATTGCCAGTCATGTGCCTGGAACATCCACGGTCTGAGTATCCTTGATCATCTTTTGTCTTTGAATGTTCCTGCACACAAAATAAAGGAATTAGTTCCTTTTGGGGACCCAAGCCACAAATGACTTGGATCTGCCTCGTGTATCAATATAATTATATCTGTCAAAGGTCATTGATACACCATTAGGGTTGTTTGAGGTGATAGTTCCTTTTGGTTTCCATTCCCAACGTGCTGAGGCCTTAACAGCATTTCCCATATTTACCCTCTTATTGTTCACAAAACCACCAGTGGAAACTTTTGGCGTTGCAGTGGTAACTGCTGGCTTAGCAGTGGAAACTGCTGGTTTTGAAATTTTGGGTACCCACTTGTGATTATTGTAAACTTTCTTTTCAAAATAGGTCTTTTTCCCTGTTTGTGCAGATTTAACAAAAGTAGTAATTGGTTTGGCACTTTTAACAGGGGACTTAGGGTTAACTCTGTTTTTATTTCGGCAGTGGCAACTGCTGGTTTAGCAGTGGAAATAGTTTTGATGCCAGAGTTAAGCAAAACAGACCTGGGAATCATCTTGCTAAGTGGATTTGGGTGAGTAAAGTTATTAACATTATACCCATTCACCCTGGTATTCCCAAACACTTCCCTTCTACCCATGTGATAGTCATAATTATAAGAAAGGTGATCAAAACTACCACATATATGACAGGGTTTGTTGTTAAACACAAAGTCACTACCAAATTGCCTAGATTTAACATGATTCCAGCTTCTCATATTTCCCCTAGGAGTTGTTGACCTACTTCTGTAGATCTCTGCATATCTAGTAGTGGGCCTAGTGAAATTTGGTTGTGTCCTAGGCTTCTCTTTGACAACTTCAGGAATACACTTTTTAACATCCACATGCACATTCTCAGGAACACTAGTTTTAGACTCAACATTTAAACTTTCATCTTTAAGAGATGAGTCACTAGCACTATCAAATGTATCAACCTCAACCTGAACCTTTTCAATAGCAGCTTCTTTAAAAAAATTTGGTCCATAGGTCATAGTTGGTTCCTGGAATTCTTCTAATCCTGTGTGAGCTAAGTCAATGCCAGGAGGTGATGGAACACCTCTTAGAGGTGGTGGAACAGATTTATATCCTACTCCTGATTTGGCTTTGTTCACAACTTGGGCTTCCCAAATTTTGTCAATACACTTGGATTGGTGATCTAGTGTATTACAAGTTATCTGTATATTCTCATTAGCCTTTTTAACTTTCTCTAACTCTTCCCTAAGAGCCTTATTCACTTCAATCTTATAATCTAAGTCTCTTTTCAAAACAGCAATATCATCATTGAACTTAGATTCATTGGCTCTATAATGCTCTAATTGTTTTTCTAAAACTCCAAGACCTCTTTTATGATTTGCTAAGTTATAATTAGTTTGGTTTAACTCTAGCAATTGTGCATCATATTGTTCTTTAAGTTTCTGATATTCTTTTAAAGCCTTACAAGTTTTAGAACAAGCATTATTATTTTGTACCTCAGAGTCAGAAAAAGCCATAAGTGCAAGCTCTGTAGCAAGCATTGCAGACTCTGAATCATCTTCTTTATCCTCAGCCATAAAGCTCCAATCATAGCTCACTCCATCAATAGCCAATAGCACCTTTGGCTCTTCAGTTGTATGTTCTTTCTTCTTGTCCTGCTTATACCAAGTTGACTTGTTGTCAGGTTTCCTTGGTTTCCTGCATTCCTTAGCAAAGTGCCCCTTCTTATGACAATTATAGCACTCCACCTTCTTTTTGTCAAAACCTACTGTTTCATTGCCATTAATGGTGATCTTCCTTCCAGTCTTCTTCCAAAACTTCTTTGCCTTTAAGCTTAGTAATGCAACCTGCCATTTAATGTCCATCTCCTCCATGTCATCCTCATCAATTTGATCCAAATCCTCATGATTGAGAATTGAACCACCCATCTGACTTGACAGAAAGGCATAAAAGGTAGAATCACTAAGACCAGCAATCTGTCTTTTTGAACTAGCAGTGGAAACACCTCCACTACCAGTGGAAACAACAATGTTAGCATCATCATCATCACTATCACTTTCTCCATCTGAACTATCATCAACAGATGATGATATGAGTGCCACACTTCCTGAACCTGTACTAAGTTTTCCAGCTTTCTTCAATCTCTGTTCAATAACTTTAAAGTTATTGTACAAATCATTTAGCTTCATAGTCTCCAAATCTGGCTTGTCTTCCCATACTTCAACATTTGTACTAAACTCAGAGGGAAAACTTCTTAAGAACTTTAGATTGAGGTCTTCTCTTTCCACCTCAATTCCAAACACAGTGAGTTGAGTAACTATCTTCTGTAGCCTTGTGAAGATGCTATCAAGGGATTCATTACTTGTTGAACTAAATTTTTCATAAGTCTGTTTCAACAAGGTCTTTTAAGTTTTCTTGGTGGAATCATTACCACCAAAAACATTGCAGATCTCCTCAAACAAAGTTTGTGCAGTCTTGTACTTGCTAAAAGCAAGAACTTGATCTCTGGGAAGTGTCATCAATAGCAAACCTCTGGCCTTCAGATCATTCTTCATCTGAAGTCTTTCATCATTTGTGACTGGTCCAGTGTTGGTCTTTGTTACTACCTTGCCCTCAATTGTTTCTGAAGTAGTACCTGGTTTGAAAGAATTTCCAAACATAATGATCTCCCATAGTGTATAGTCTTGCACCATAAAGAAATGTTCGATCATAAGCCTCCACATCTCAAAGTCATTCAACTTAAGCTTTGGAAGCTTTGCAGCAATGTTGGACTGACTAGTTTCTGTCTCCATTGAATCTTCTGAGTGAACTTGGGGTCTTCTAAATCAAAGTATCAAAGCCTGGCTCTGATACCACTTGATGGATCTAAACACCTTGAACTGTGTTAGATTGATACTTTGAGTTATATCACTAAGTATGCGGAATTTACTTAGTAATACTTAGAAGTTTGATTGTGAATAAAGACAGTTGTATATGAATGAGAACAATGTATATATCAAACGGTTAGCTCCAATATTATTAATAATAATAATACGAGTGATCTTTGTATCACTAGGGTTACACCTTGAAGCTCTAAGAAAAACGTATATCTAACTTTAACCTAGGACCTCCTTTTATAGCACAAGGAGTCCTCTTCTACAAGATAAGTATAACTCTAATAGAATAAGATATACACAAGATCTATTCTATAATTATCTTTACACGTTTCCTAACAATTATCCTAACAGCAGTGGTAATGATTATACTAACAGTGGTAATGTGTTTCCACTGCAAGTGTATTCTTCAGCAGTTGTAATATCTTCACTAGCCGTAGTAACTGTTAGTATAATTCCCAACATACTCATTCTTAGTACACGAAACCTGATTCGTTGTGTTTTGGTGTGTGCAAACAACAATTTTATCAAAATATCAACAATTTGTCGTGAGACAAACAATCGTGAAGTAGTACGAGTAAACCGTTTAGGAAAACGATTACCTCGCAAAACTTGTGAAAGTGATATTCAAATTGTGAGACCGGGAAGTGATTTCCCGGGTCGTACCCCAACGAGGTGTGAATGGAAAGCTTCGAATGAGATTTGGATTAAAATCTTATATGATTGGAAAGGTTATTTTGTTTTGCGATACGTTAAATTAACGAATTTCAAAATTAACAAACGAAAGTGAAAATAAATTAACCTAAGGCAACTAACAATCTAAGAAATACCTAATTGTTAGGTATCGGGAATCCTAAAAACGTAAACTAAATTAAAAACGTGAATCGTTATTTAAAAATAATGCGAGAGCGCAAAATAAAACGCGAATTTTAAGTTCCAAACGTCCTATGGGGTTCTAATTAATTTTCTTACTTACTAAAGTGCAAAAGAAAATTTTTGAAAAAATAAAATAAAATTTTCAAACAAAATTCTATTTATTACAATTAAATTACCATTAAACACTAATTAAATTATAATAAATATTAGAACTAATCTAAAAATTCTGAAATTTTTTATTTAATTAAATAAACTTAAATCTAACTTAGGAAAAATAAAATTTGGTAAAAAGCAGTTCGAGATAAGCAGTACTAAGCAATCCTAAAAGCTGAGATTTAAATAAGGCAAATACTAAACTCTATTAAATGAGAAATAAAACAAGCAATAACAAGTAAAATAGCTAGCACAATTGGGTGAGGGTCATGTGTTATGTCTGCTTGTGTAGGCAGAGATCAGGGGTTCAAATCCCTTGAACGACACTTTTTGCACTTATTTTTATCTTTCAAAGTTTCATTTTGCAAAAACTTTCAATAACAACATACAACTTTTGTAACAAATCCTTTACTGAAAAGCCTCTGATGAGCTTATGAAAGCTACAGGTTGTAGCTTTAAGTGAGATTTCGAAAAAAAAAACAACTTGCCAACACCAGCAACTAGCAAGGGCCACGACAAACACAAACAATCTTATACAACAAATGAGAAACCATAACTACGACAATTATGCTAATAAAATTAATCAACAAAATCAAAGAATAATATCAACAAACAAGCTCAGCTCGTTGAGAAAACAACAGCAGCAGTAGTGGCCAATATGGCTACTTCTAGAGCTAAAATTTAGCTATTAAGAGATGAGTTAAAACTACACAAAGCTGAAATAATAAATCCTAAGCTGGCAATCTACTTCTAAAAGCAATAGTGGGGGTTATGGAAATATTATAAGCTAGGAAAAAATGCTCAAGATTACTGACAAATAAGCAAAATACAACTATTGAAAACTAATGAAGGCAAGCTACCTAAAAACTAACTTAGGCCAGGAAAATAAACTCGAAACCAAAGGATCCCCTAAATAACTTAGCAAAGAGCTGAAGTACCAGGTCTTAGACTAATAGGGGCTTGAATAAACTTGTAAAAGTTGCTGCTAAGTGGCTGTTTGGAGCAACCACCCACTGATGTGCATAGCTAACTATGGGAAACATGCAAAGGCTAACTAGGGGAACCTAATAAGTCTACAAAAAACAAGCAATCTCAATTCCATAAAGTCTAATGAGCATGTAAAAACAGCCCTAAGAAAAGGCCAAGTTGGGTGAGTTTTTAGCTTATGCAGAGCTAAGAAAAAATGAAAATAAAAACACTCGCATGTGTACAAACTGGCAAAGAAGCTAAGTTCCAAATTTTTGGCCTTAATACCAAGTAAAGAACAGTTGAGAGATGCTTGTTTGAGGGGGTTTTGAACCTGTGACTGCTGAACCAGTCTTTAAAAATGGTTTTTAACTTAAAGGAAATTAACTTGCAATATAATGAAAGCCTTTTGAAACTGTTACAATGATAAAAATTTTGTTTTTATCAATTTCCAAAATCCAGAACCAAACATCCCTTATGTAATTTTACTACGAAAGTCAATTCTACCAAAAACTGTTTTGGGTCAAAAACATTTATCAAGAAACTACCACAAGCTATATCTAAGCTACACAAACAGAAAGCAGAAGTAAACTAAGCAGTTGAGAAAACCTTTAAAAAAACGAATTTTCATTGAATTCAAGGAAAATACAAAGACTTAGAAATTAAAATACTATAAATTGAAACTAAGACCTAATACAAGACTATTAAAAAACTAAATACGAGACTGCCTCTTCATGGGCTACAACATCATCAATTTATATTCCACTCAATCTAGGGTTTTGTCTTCATTCCTTCTCTTTGTGTTGTCTTCTTGTGTTTCTTTAGGTTGAATCCCAGCCTTTGATTTAATCTTAAACATATCTTAGCCCTTTAACCCCGTTTTTGCACCCAAATCAGTTGTGGATTGATGACATGGAGGTGTTAGGTAGGATTTGAGAGGAGGGGGAAAGGATAGTGGGATTGGGATTAGTGTTTGAGAGTGATGGAAGGATGGTGATGGAGGGTTTGGCTGTTAGCAGTCACGGGGGTGGAGTTTGGTGATGGAGATTGGTGGTATTATTTTATCTCTGTGTTTGACTGAGTGGGAGGAAGTTACGTTTTGTGTATAAAACGTACTAGGGGTTTTTTTTTGGTATTGGGCTTTAGTGAATATTTGGGCTTGGGTGAGGGATTAAGTGAGTGGGCTTATAAGAGGGTGGATTGGGGAGTTAATATTAAGTCCGTTTGGTTTAATGTTGTAAAAAAAAAGGGTTCGTTTGAATTTGTACTATGAAACCATAAGGACCAAATTTGCAACTCTAAAATTTCATGGACCATTCTTGTAAATATCCCACATCACCAAGAGGACAAAACCTGTCAAGTTAGATAAACCATAGGACCAAAAATGCAATTTTCCAATTTTGAAGCACCAGGGACTAAAATTGCCAATTTGCCAAAATTGAGGGACCAAACTTGTAATTTTTCCAAAAGTTTTTACCCAAAGATCATTTGTGATTTATTTTGACTTTTAAAGAGCAAGGGTTGACTTTTCTTTGAAAATGACTGACCAGGGACTAGTTTTGTAAAACTTTGAAAGTTGGTGGACTGAAACTGCCATTTATGCAAATTTTGTTCGTTTTTGGTTTGTTTTCACTCGTTTTGCATCAGAAACATATAAAATATGATCTTTGGGATTTTCTTCGCATTTTGGTGCGTTTTTGAGTATTTTTGATCGTTTTGCAGCTCAGAATTGACTAAAAATGATGAGTATTTACACACTCATCAAAACCCCTAGTACACCCCTCCGAGCCTATCTTTTCGTTTCTAACTTTAAGCATTTTACTTAAAGGAAGAATTTGTTACACCCCACTTAAATGTACACCCAAATCGCCTTAGCCTTCTGTGTATGCACTCATCTTTAGTGCATTATTGTTATTTGTTTAAACCCTTAGTTAATTATCTAATTGATTTCATGGTTGCTAAGTCGAGTCATATCCTTGTACATATTGTTTTGGGACGATTAGGACTCATGGGTAAAGTACTAATGTTATGGAGTAATGGGGAAAAACATCATATTATTACCCCCATATGTGCGTTAATCTTAAAAATACTCCAAGTGTTTTGATTATCTTAATTCGAGTCATTAGATTAGTTTATTGTAAAGTATGTAAAAATTCAAGTGTAAGGGGAATGTTCATTCCCTATGATGTATTATTTTGGATGGTAGGGTAAGAGTGTATGCAAAATATATATATATATATATATATATATATATATATATATATATATATATATATATATATATATATATATATATATATATATAATAGAGAGAGAGAGAGAGAGAGAAAAGAAGAAAAGAAAAGAACATACGGACTACCATCCCGTTTCATTCTATGTTTGTTTTATGTTTTTGTTATTTTTGATTCATTAGCTTAAGTCGAGTCGAGTCTTGGCTTAGCAACGCCATATTGTACATGTAATTGACTAAGATTTTTAACTCGCCACCAGTAAAGATTGCCTATATCCAACAAAACTGTATATTCCATATCCCTACACCTAACGTTATAACCCTTTAAAAAGACCTCTTTGATAGTTTATCCTAGGTGCTTACACCATGTGGTGGAGGTTTGATCCTTTCCCAAGCCTATGGTAATCTATTTTGTTATGACGGGTAGTGAGAGATGTTTTCCATTTCCATATTGTCACATATACTTTATTACACCCGAGAGATGTGAGTATCTAAACACTATTTGTGAGGTGCTAGTGTATGACCTCAGTGCTTGTCTTTGGTCTTTAGTGGAATGATTATTTGTTGTAATTACTTTTATATTAGTGTTAAATGACCCATAACTTGTATTTTGACTAGAATAAAAGCGCATTTGCTTGAGGACAAGCAAATCTCAAGTGTAAGGGTATATGATGAGGCGAAAAATGATCCGTTTTTAGGGGGTCATTTAAGCCCGAATTCGAATTTATTTGATCAAATATTGCCCTAAATCGTTCCTTTTGTGATTTTAGGTACTTTTGGAGTGAATTCTGGAAAAGGAAGCATTTTGGACGTTTTTGGAGCATAAAAGTGAAGAAAACGGCAAAGTCTTAATTTTCCTTGCTGGGAACAGTACCTGACGGTGTCAAGAGCAATTTGATGATGGCGTCAAGAGCAAAAATGGTGACGGTCCAGTGAAAACGTGATGGCGTCAAATCAAGGCCGTCAAGAGTAAAAGTGGTGACGGCCCAGAACATCAATACACATGACGGCGTCAGATCTGGATCTAGGCAGTCCGAGAATATTTTTGGCGGCGGGTTGACGGCGTCAGAACTTTCTTCTTGACGCCGTCACCTTAGGAAATCTATATATAGTCTTTGTAATTTTCATTCTAAAGAGAGGAGAATTTTAGGGTCGACTTGAATAAACCCTAGCTCGTTTTTAATAGTATTTTCAAGGGTTTTCACCCCTTGAAACCTTTCATGTTGAATTAAGATAAGTATCCTTTCAATTCATTCAATATGTCTATGTGTTGTTTGAATATATCTTACGTTTGTCTTGATTTTAACATGCTAGGCTAGATCTCTTGTGTGTTTGCTTAGATGTAATGAAACCTAGATGTTGATTATAGGTTGATTGCTTGATTATAGTTGTAATGGATGAATGATTTCGAGGTTAGGCTTAAGAAAACTGGCAAACTTCCATAGTGTAACTTGCTTGAACGTCTTAAGAAACATGAACCAATGCGTACTAGGTTTTTATGGTTGTGTTTATAGCATGAGCGAATTCTAGTGATCCCATTTTAGGAGCTTCTTGCAGGCTCGACATAGGAGTGAAGTAGGAGCTTATAGAGTTGGGGAAGTACGTACGCCACCCCACGATTGGTATTAAGGAATATAACCCGTCATCCACGCAACTGTAACAAACAATTAACCTGTAAAAGATATCTAGGGAGTAGTGAAATCTAAGTAAACACAATTCTCCCATATATTGTTCACACCACTAGTTAAATTAGTTTTATTTTCATTTTTGTTATTTTATTTTGATTGCATCTTAGTTATTGGGTTAGTTGAATAGCAACTAATTCCGCCCACTCCTCTAAAACCCGAGATTTATACTTGCTTTCATAAAATATAAAAATACAAAAAGAATCATCCCTCACCTCTAGACCTAGTTCTTAGGCTTTCTAATCCTAGCGACACTATTACTGAGTTGAACGATCAATCCCCCGGTACTTGTCACTATACTATACTATAACGATCAGGTACACTGCCTGGTGGGGGTTGTAAGCTTCTCGAGATCCCTCGAGAGGTAAATCCTGGTGCAATTCCCATACATCAACAATCAAAAACACAAAAACACGATATATTTGGCATATTTGGTTAGTTTTTGGTCTTTTTGGTCCGTTATTTAGGTAAAAAGGTATGTGTAAATACACACATACCAAAATCTCCCAGACTAAGGTATTGCCGTGTCCTCACGCAATGTAATCATATCACGCTTTTGAGATAAATAATTTCAATACCCTTTTTTACTAACTTTGGAAAGTAGAAAGAACGTTCAAAAGAGATTACGAAATCATTTATTCCCAAAAACGCCTCGTTTTCCAATTTATTCACACTTATTCTATTTTTTATTTATCCACTTTATTCATGTGATGGTATGTTGACTTTCATTATTTTTCAATAATTTTAAGGATCACGGAGTAGGAAACACGAATCATAAATAAGTGACCATACGGATAAAGTTCGTCATCCTTGATTTTTCACGAGCCCCCATGTTGAAACGATAAAGACCTTGATAGATCTTCTTGAGCACTCTAGAATCGTTAGTAATGTCACTGTAATCAATAACACACTAATAGACAATCTCTGCAACTTGTATTTATAAAGCGGAAACAAAACACAAGCTTGATACTAAGAACTCTTGATCCTTTATGGATCTTTTTAATTATAATAAGAGTATTTACTAAAGTTGTTCAATACATAAACCGTGTGTTCCTTTTATACACAAGGAACCCTAAACCTTTTCACAAGAAACATATATTCTAAAACTTCTAAAAGATATGCATTATCACATCCTAAATAAACTCATGCATATCTGCAGAAACTAATAATGCTGAAACTAGTCTTCAGCAGATACACTGCTTCAGCAGAAACCAACTCTTCAGCAGGATCCTTTCAGCAGAAACAGCAGCAGAATTCTTACTTCACAGAATTCCCAACAATCCTCCCCTAATCTTGAATTTGACCTGGTTAAGTTCAAGATTCTTGATAGATCTTCAAAATAACATACCAAGAGGATTGTAATAAGATAGCACCAGCAAAGAATCATCTTCAGCAGAATCTCTATGATTAGCAAATACTTGAAAGCTCCATTCTTTGCAGCAACAAATGACCAAATGTACATCAAAACAAATTAGTTTCATACTATTCTCATCACTTCCAGGTGTGTTAACTCCTATGAGAGGTGAATCATTGAAAATAATGGATTTGATGTCTCTTTACCAATAGCCATCACTACTGGAGTAGCCAAGTGTTCTAAAGTACACTGATAACCACATGATTTTTAGCAAATCATCAGCTATAAACGGATTTGAGATGTCTTTACCTGTAGCCGTTTGCTCAGGACTAGCCAATTATTTTGATGAAAATCATCTTGGTTAACGGATTACCAAATATGGTTTTCCACTGCCTTTACCACAAGCCATATACATGTGGGCTAGCCAATTATTTGGAATCCATAAAGGAAAAATCCATGGTCAATTGACAACCATTTCAACTACTCAGCAACAAAGCATGGGTGAGTTGAAAACCCTATGGTTTTGAGCAAACCATTACAGCTATCAACAGATTTGATTTGTCTTTACCAAAGCTGTACCCTTTGGACTAGCCAACTTTATGATAGAATAGTCAACATCAGGTAAGTTGATAACCAAACCTGCAGACAAATACTATACAACAACATGTTAGTCTTTTTTTTTTTTTTTTAAATAAAAACAAATATTATAACATAATATCCCTAATCAGATTCTGCTCTGGAAGTCTTAATCCTTTGTTTGAAAACCTTCACCAAAGATTCAGCAAACAACCTTGTATTCCCTGTTGGATCAGGAGGAATCTCCAACTTTTGTTGTAACATTTTCTCCATCAGGGACACTTTCAGAGGATATCTTTTGGTAAGATCCATAATTAGCCTCAGACCAGTTGTAGTTTCCAACACATGAACATAAGGCATAGAATAGAACTTCCAACTTTGAACTGTCCATCTCTGATTATTCTTCCATATTTCATAGCTTGCACCAGTGGGAGTAGAAGAATCAAATAGCACTTGAAGATCACCCAACAAATACAATCCAGAACCTTCAGGAGTATGAGTTGAATAATACTTAAGAACTAACTCATATAGAGTTACCAAATCCTGATTATCCACAAGATGTAGAATCTGTTGAAGAAATGTAAAGGACATGGAAGATTTATCCAATCTGTAAATGGTATTAATTTGACCATTTTTACTTAACTCCCAACTAACCAAAACAACTCTAGTTCCCACAGGCCAATCATCAGAGGATCCTTCCCTTATAAATGAAGCATCAGAAGCATTCACATTGATAAGACTTTGTTTGGAATGTGAAGATCTGACCTTGGCCATCCTCTTGCCTCTTTTTCCAGGAACATAAATAGCATCATGAACTTCTGTTTCAGCAGATTCAACTTCTATAGCATTAGTATCTGCTGATGGAGTATTCAATTGTTCATCAGTAAAATCTTGAGAAGATTCAAGTGCAGCAGAGGCATATTGTTTATCCATAGCCTTCCTTATTTGTTTGTTTTGTGCAGCTTGAATCTCAACTTCTCTTACCTTCAGTTCATGAAATCTGGCAAGCTCAGCCTTTTGTTCAGCTTCTTGTTCCTTAGTCAACCTTCTAGCAGTCTCTTCACCTAATCTTTCCTGCTCCAATTGTCTCCTAGTTCTCTTTCTAGTTGGAGCATCTGATGTCATCACTTTGGCTTTGGCTTTACCTTTATCCACAGAAGCAGCAACATGTGATAAACCAACAGAAGTATCAGGTAAAGATACTTGTTCAGCAGCAATATGAATATTCTCAGATGAAACAGCATCAGCATTGAGGAGAGGAATATTCTTGGAAGCACCCATTCCAGCTTTGTCATTCCTAGCCTTGATCTTGTTATAAATCTCAACTAGTTTGTCAAATGGAAGTCCCCACACATGTTTCTTAGACCAAGCAATATTAAATAATGAGCTGCTTTGACTTTTCACATATGTTCTCATATAATCCTTTTGCTGTGCTTGAGTCATAGGTTTTTCTCTTTTAGCTTTGGCTTTTAATTCATCTGCTACCTTCTTCCTCATCTTTAACATTTTCACAATCTCAGGTTCATAATCTTGTTCCTCTACCCTTTTTCCAATAATTTCAGCAGCTACAGTAGGATTATCAAGCATTTGTTTTCCAATCTGCTGCCAATCTGACTCATCAAACTCTAGAACAGCTGCATCCAATTCCCTTTGTCTTTCAATGGGTAAGGTAGAAACATATCTTTGAGTTACTGTATCTAATTCTGCATCAAACTTGGCTTGTACTTCCTCAGCTAGATTAGCACTCTTCTTATAGTCTTCCCATTCTTGAAATAGTTTTCCTTGTCCAGCTCTGTCTTCAACTGTTACAAGCTCATCCAAATCGTCATGATGGACATTATCTACAGCAATATCATCATGAGAAACATGCACATCTGCCATAGGTTTATCATGCACATCTTGAACCTCTCTATCAAAAGAAACTTGTTGATTCTCAGATGAATGATGAACAGGAGAATTCAAATATTCTTTCCCTGTTACAAAGTATGCTTCTCCTGATGTATTTCCTTTATCAGCAGATTGATCAGCAGCAACCCTACTTAATGATTGTTTCTCCTGAAGTATATCCACAGCTTTAGTCATCAGTACATCATTATCACCACCAGTCACTTTTGAAGTTTCAGCAGCTTTCCTTGCCAAATATTGTCTTGTACTTCTTCTTTGAACTAGTATCTTTGGTTTAGATTGAGGTACTTCAGCAACTGTAGAAGGAACAACATGAGACTGTCTAGCAACTTCAGCTAGAATCTCAAGAGAATCCAAATTTGCCTCCTTTGCTACTTCAGTAGAATCCAATCCATCTTTACTTTGCTTCTGCTGACTTAGCTGTGCCTCCAAATCTTGAACCTTGCTTTTCAAACTTTTAATTTCATTACCAAGAGTAGTCTTGGTCTCAGCAAGTTCTTTCTGGAGATCTTCAGTCATTTTCATGTACCTGCTAAGGGAATCATATACAAATGTGAGAGTAATAGGGTCCTCTGCTCTACCAGCAGATTGCTCAGTGGTATGTGGAGCTTCATTGAACCCAACAGGAGAAACAGACTCATGTACAACATTAGGAGAACCTGGATTAATTTGCTCTCCCAAAGGACTGGGTGAAGGTAGTCTAGTAAGCTCAGGTTCAAGAGTCTGTAAGTTATCTTCAAACTCATGAATTTACTCAGCTGGAGCATCTTGAGCTGGTGAAATGGTAGGACTAGGTGACATATGTACTGGGGTAGGTGGTGGTAAGTCAGTAGAATCAGGTAATGGTTCAGCAGTTGTAGCTGGCTCTTCCTCCATTACCACTGAAGGATTACCATCAGCAGCAACACCAGATGATGATGGATTACCATCATCAGCAGCATTAGGAGCAGGCATATTTCCAGCATCATCACTCTCAACTACATTGGCATTGCCTTGTGGCAACATAGCTTCCAACATAGGATGATGTTCCCCAGTATAATTAGTTTTCATTGAGGCAAACAACTTAGAACCTAGACTTTTAATAGGTACATGGGTTCTATCTACAGTGGTTATGTCTAAAATTATTTGTAAGAATCTAGGGTACATTAAGAACTTATGCTATTGCTTATCTATATTTTCTAGCATATTATCAAAAATAAACCTAGAAAAATTATAAGTTTGACCCTTAGAAAGACAAACAATACCACAACCCAATTGCAGAGAGAATTGGTTCCATCCACCACACTTGTTGCTGATACATTGAAGCAGCAGATGCACCAAATACCTCCACTTAGGACAAAATTGATTCTTGTGCCACTTGGATGTATCCGTATTTTTGTATCCAGCTTCTCTTAATCCAGCAAGAATCTCTGCAGTGTTGGAATGATATACACCATTCTCATCATCCAACTGAAGCTTTGTCCTAATCAACCCTTCTGTCACCACATATTCTACACCATCAATTTTAGCCACAATCTCTGTATCTGACCTCTTAGTAGCAGATGCCCAAAATTGCTTCACCAAGGATTCACACACATAATTGGGACTATGTGTCAAAGCATAGTGAATCTTTGACCTTTGTAGAAATTCCACCATTAAATCGAATTCTTCATGTCCCTTTGCCTTTCTCAGAATAGCATATTTGTTATGATCGCCCTTCAATTCAAGTTGAGCCATTCGAATGAACTTGAGTGAGATGGTTATGAATTACTCCAGAGAATAATGGGTTTATTTGGAGTGATAAGCGAATAATTTTGATTCGGAAAAGATATGCAAAGTGGGTTAAATTTAGAAGTTCCCCAATTGTGGTCAAAATTATCGGAACAAATTATTGACCAAGTCTGACAAGCAGTTCAAAAACTTCCAATTTTGAATTTACCCTTCAGCAGAAATGAAAGTCAAATCTGCTGAAGCATAGTCAACCATCAGCAGAATCAACCAAAAGTAAAAATATCTTCGATCAATATCTTGGTTTTGCTGTGCCACCCAACTCGCATTAATTATCGTAACGCCTAGAATTGGCTTATTTAATCACCCCCAAATCACACATCTCATTCATCAATTTACCCCAAATCATCTTTCAAACCCTAATTTTTTAATTAACCCCAATTCTCCACCAAAATCATGTCTTCACACCCAGAAATCTCAGATCCAAATTCCTCTTCTCCATCAGCAGAAGAAGATTTACCACCATATCCATGGGAGATTGATGATTCTGACTTTGAAAGAGCATTCGAGAAATGATGGGATGCACAAGAAAGACAATGGAATGCTCATAGGAAGGGTGAACCAAGCAATGTGCCCATTCCTGCTGAGAGAGAGCTTGTCTCTCCCTTCATCTATACCTCTGATGAAGACTCTTCAGAGGAAGAAAATGAAGATCCAATCTTTCTTCCTCCTTCCACACCAGAAAGATCCCAACCAAGATCAAGTAAGAGGGATCCATCTCTTCCAACATCACAAAATTTGGTGTTGGATCTTCCTGCTCCAGGACCTGGTCTTCCACATCAAGAACATATTGGACAGAGCAAGAAGACTGAGATCATACGTAAAGGAAAGGAGAAGCTGAAGTAGATGATTGAGGAATGTTGCCATGGAACAAAGTTCTTGAGTATTCTCTTGACTTTAATTCATGAGCATCTTCCCAGTCTTCCTTCTCTTTTTCTTACATTTTCATCTTCAGCTTCATCATTGTACTTGTCATAGCCTCAAGTATTTTGTAATAAGTGATAGAAGCTAGTAGTACTAAATTAGCCAAATGATTAGGAATGGTCATTGTAACTCAGTTGTAACATTGAATGTAAGCTGTAACTTGTTTCTTTGAATGAATGAAAAGATCTTATTTAAATTTATCCATTGTATAAGACCTTCAGCATTTTCAATTAATCAGTAAAAACCATGTTCAGCACTTTGACCACATTCCTTTGACTTTTGCTCTTGGTGACTTTAACATGAATCTTACATTCTCAGAACATCTACAACAAAAACATCAAATAAGCAAATACACCAAACAACTTGCAAAACTGTTAGAGGGTTAGTGTTAAAAACTCAGAAATTATACAACTTATATAAATTATACAAAGTTTACAGTCATCATCCTCCCCTGAGGCATATGCCTCCCCTGAGGCTTATGCCTCCCCTTAAACTTTGCAGTTAAGGGTTAAGCATTCCAATATGGACCACCAAATATTGAAACCTTGGTCCATCAAATGCTTTGGTTAACAAATCTGCCACATTTTCATCTGTGTGAATTTTTACCACTTTAACCAAATGTTTCTCAAAAGCATCCCTTATAAAGTGGTGTCTGATTTCAATATGTTTGGTTCTATTATGAAAAACTGGATTTTTAACAATACATATGGTACTTTGATTGTCAATGAAAATGGTAGTATTCATGAAGTTATACCCATAATCCAGTAATTGATTCTGAATCCATAGAACCTGAACACAACAATTGGCAGCAGCAACATACTCTGCTTCAGTAGTAGAGGTAGCAACAATGGTTTGTTTCTTGCATTGCCAAGAAATCAGTCTTCTTCCAAGGAATTGGCAACCTCCAGTTGTGGATCTTCTATCCAAATTGGCACCAGCATAGTCACTGTCACTATAAGCTGCTAGCTGAAATGGAGACTCTTTGGGATACCAAAGACCTAAGTTTGGTTGGCCTTTAAGATACTTAAAAATCTTCTTGACAGCATTCATATGAGAAGTAAGTGGAGTGACCTGGTGTCTTGAACATGTATTCACAGCAAATGTAATATCAGGTCTTGCGGCAGTTAAATACATCAAAGAACCAATCATGGACCTGTATAAATGAACATTGACAGGGAGATCAGGAGCAAGATTGTTCTTTGGTTTGGGAGCCTCATACGGAGTAGTGGCAGTCCTGACATTTTCCATAGCAAACTTGGACAACATATCTTTTACATATTTCTCCTGATGTATGAAAATACCATCAGGTTTCTGTTGAACTTGCAAACCCAGAAAGAAAATGAGTTCTCCCATGGCACTCATCTGAAATTCACCCTTCATCAGATCTTCAAACTCTCTACACCATGCTTCTTTGGTTGAACCAAAGATAATATCATCCACATACACTTGCACAAGAATAATATCCCTTGAATCTTTCTTGAGGAATAGAGTCTTGTCAATGGCACCTCTTCTGTAACCATTCTTCAGCAGAAATGTGGAAAGTCTAGCATACCAAGCTCATGGAGCTTGATGAAGTCCATAGAGAGCTTTAACAACCTTGTACACATACTCAGGATGATCAGGGTCTTCAAATCCCTTGGGTTGAGTCACATAAACCTCCTCTTCAATCTCACCATACAAGAAAGCACCTTTAACATCCATCTGATAAACCATAAAGCCCATGTAAGATGCATAGGCCAAAAATATCCTTATAGCTTCAACTCTGGCCACTGGTGCAAAGACCTCATCATAGTCAATGCCTTCCTCTTGTCTAAATCCTTGAGCCACTAGTCTTGCTTTGTTCTTCACCACAATACCCCGTGCATCTCTTTTATTCTTCAGAATCCATTTTGTCCCAATGGCATATTTACCATCAGGAAGAGGAACTAAAATCCAAACCTGCTGATTCTTAAATTGCAGCATCTCCTCTTGCATTGCCTCAAGCCAACTTGAATCAGCCAGTCCTTGAGGAACACTAGTTGGTTCAATCTGAGAAAGAAAGCATGCAAACAAACAATGTTTGAAGTCTGTGTGATTGTTCCTCTTTTGATTGTAGACATAAGAGATGAAAGCAACTTCTCCATATTTTGTATTCTTGACAGTGCTTCTAGTTCGAACATGGTCTTTAGGATCTCCAATAATCTTTGATAGGGGATGAGCATTATGAATCCTTTTTGTAGCTGCAGGTGGAACATCAATTTTGGCATCAAGGTTGATGACTGTAGGCCCAAACTCAGTATCATAAGAAGCTGAGTGAAACAAGCCAGGCTTTGGTTGATAATTCCCAAGATCAGAAGGACTTGGAAATCTTGTAAATGGCTTATCAAAGTCTGCTGATACTTCATTAGAGATGGGAGAGTGAGGATCAGCAGAATCAGCATCTGAGATCTTATCAGTGGGAAGAGCTATGCCTTCAGTAGAATCATCAGCAGTATCCTTGTTTCCACTGACTGCTTGTGCTGATTGATGTAGGATAGCTTCAGTCTCTTGTGTAACCTTGTCATTGAGTTTCTGAGCTTCCTTAGTAGCAGCATGTTCCTGCTTCTGCAATCTTGCAAGATCCTCTGCATAATGTGACTGATCATCTTGTTCAGCAGCAGAGTGATTACCTACAAAATGGTTAGATGGAAAAGATGGTACAACAATGGTATTCTCTTCTGGCTCAGATTCACATTCTGAGTCATCATCCATGGAACCTGCAGGGGTAGAATTTGGATCTTTGGAACCTGCATCGGGATTAGAAGCATGCCTAGTATAACCTTAATAGTCAGTCAAATAGTCTAGGTCAAAATACCAAGAATGGCCTTGCCCCTGAATATTAGGCTGATCTTCAAGAAATCTCAGATTAAGGGTCTCTTCAATCTTTTTAGCATTCAGATTATAAACCCTATAGGCCTTGCTATGAGCTGAATAACCAACTATATACCCCTCATCAGCTTTCCCATCAAACTTACCCAGTATATCAGCAGTATTTAAAATAGTCACTTTGCATCCAAAAGGCTTAAGGTAATGTATGTGTGGAACTTTCCCAGTGAGAAGTTCATAAGGTGTCTTGACATGAAGTCTAGTGATGGATACCCTGTTCAAGACCTGACAGGCAGTATTGACTGCTTCAGTCCAACACATTGTGGGTAGTTTGGAGTCTGCAAGCATTGATCTTGCTGCCTCAATGAGGGTTCTATTTTTCCTTTCAGCAACCCCATTTTGTTTTGGGGTTCTTGGAGTACTATAGTCCCTTCTATTTCCCTTAGACTTACAGAATTCTATAAAGACAACATTTTTGAATTCTGTACCATTGTCACACCTAATTCCTTTAACCTTTTTATTCAGCTGGTTCTCAACTAAGATTATGAATTCTTTCAGAATTGAAGTTGTTTCATCTTTAGTTTTGAGAAAGAATACCCAGTAAAACCTGCTATAATCATCTGTGATAACTAGGCAGAAATACTTGTGATCAATACTTCTAATGGGAGTTGGACCAAAGAGATCCATGTGCAGCAACTGGAGAGGTTCTGAAATGGTGCTCACAACTTTGACTGCTTTGTAAGAGGCTCTGTGTTGCTTTCCCTTGTTGCAAGCAATACAATTGTTTTCATTGGTGAAGAGTTTAGAAGGAAGGCCCTTAACAAGACCAAGTTTGGACAACTTGTTGATGGTCTTGTAGTTCACATGTGCCATTCTCCTATGCCATTTATTAGATTCATCCAGGGAAGCTTTGGCTACCAAACATGTTAGATCACCTTCTGGCTTGACATCATTCAGATTGAATGTGTATAAGTTGAAGGTTCTAGGAACTCTCAGCAATACAGTTGTGTCTTCTGGGAGTTTGAAGTCCTTGGAAAGTACAAGACACTCATCTTCAGAGAAGAAAACCTTATTCTTAGTGTCACAAATTTGTGATACAGAGATAAGATTAAAATGCTCCAGTTCCTTCACATAATAAACATTTTCAAAGTCTAACAATGGTGTCTTAATGGTTCCTTTCCCTGTAATTTTGCCATCTCCACCACCAAAGGTTACAGTTCCTCCTCCTTCTATGGGCTCAAAGTTATGCATCTTATCCTTGTTCCCTGACATACTTCTAGAACAACCACTATCAACAATACCAACTTCAGTACTTTTCAAAGTATGTTCCTACAACAACAACAAAATATACAAAATTAGTACACATTGGAGACTCAAGTCATTGCTGACTTGAGCCTGCCTTGTGGATCATTAGTGATAGGCCATGTAGATGTTTTAGATCCACCATTGTTCTTGGGCCTGTAATGCATATTAGGTCCCTTCTTTGTCCAAGAACAACCTGCTGAGGGCTTCACAGCAGTATTCCATTTCCCACCACCATTATACATTGAGTCAAAGTGATTAGGACAATAACCATTATAAAAGAAAGAACTAGTGGGTCGAGCATATGGTCTAGTACTGGTTCTTCTCCATGAAGAATGAGATTCAGCAGAATTAGGTTTCTGCTGATGTGGAATAAAAGAGGGTATTTCACTAACATTCTTCCACATTTGCCTAGATTTTCTTTGACTAACACATGCACCCATTCTTTGCTCATGATATGTACAATCCTTAATCAAGTGATATTTACTTCCACACACAAAACACTTCTTCCTTTTAGAAGATTTATTCAAACCAAAGGAATTTCCATAACATGAAAAAGTATTCAGATCACCAAGACAAACAGAATTGTTTTTAACAAAACCAAAAGTATTATTATGCAAAGAATTTAAAAACAAGTCTTCAGTAGAAACAGTCTTGTTATCAGCAGCAACTCTAGAAGGCTTGTGGGGAGTCTTGGGTGATGTCTTTGGTATGGTCTTGTGGGTGGTCTTGGGCAGGTCAGACTTCTCACTTGAATCACAGCTAGCAAATGAGGTAGACCCTTCATCAGAAGACTTGTCACTGTTACAACAAGAGATAAAGTCATTAGATTTCACAATAGGGTCTGGCAAGTCAGTTGATTTTTTGCCATATAAATGATGTGATCCATCAAAGTCAACAGGTTTGGACAAGTCTATAGGCATGTGTTCCCCTCTTATAGGTCCAGGTACAGCATTCATTCCCCCTTCCTTAACATATTTAACAGGTGTTTGATAAGCTAAGGCTGGTTCAGGGTCAAAAACACTAGACATATCAGGATAGGTTAACTCTTCAGGGTCTATATATTTCTCATATCCTAATGCCTTTCTAGACCTAACAGATTGGCGACCATCAATTAATTTACTTAAATTAGATGCCCCTTCCTGCCATTTCATACGACCAGCTATATCTTTATCTAATTTAGCTTGTAACTCTTGTTTTTCCTTTTCTAGATCAGACTTCTCTTTTTCAGTACGTTTTAAGTCTATCTTAGCAATTTCTAAATCACTCTCTAGAACTCTTATCTTTTCATCATATTTAACTTGATTCTTTTGAAACCATACTTTTTGTTTCTCTAAAGTTTTTAAAGCCATTTTATAAGACTCTACCTCAACATAACACTCATTGTATTTTGGTTTCAATTCATCAAATTCTTGTTTAAGCTCATTGTATCTTACACTACATCCAAACACACAGTTGGTTACCTGAGACATTCCCATCAAGGAGACTTGCTCCTTCTTGTCTTTTGAAGGTGAGAATGCCAGTAGATTCACTTGTGAAGAAGTAGAAGCTTCCTCTCCAGCAAGTTCATGGTCAGCCCAATCAATTTGGTGATCCAGAGTCACCATAGCCTTTGAAGGTACAGACTTGTTATTCCCTGCTTCCACTGGATAAGAGCCATATCTAACTTCATCTCCAGCCTTTCTTTCCTTGCATTCTCTTGAAAAATGTCCCACTTGACCACAAGTGTAGCATTTAACCTTCCTTCTATCAAACCTTGTTGCTTCTCTTCCATTAAAACCAAACTTTCTTTCAGACTTGGCTTCAAACCTTTTAATGTTCATTGAGATCATTGCAAGCTCCCATTTCAAGTGCATCTCCTCCATTTCCAATGGATCTACCTGTTCAAAATCCTCATAAGCAAGAAACTGTTGATGTTCATATTCAGCCATAAATGAATGAATAATATCCTCCAACACACTACTAGATTTTGGTTTAGGAGCAGATTGATTATGAGTTTGAGAAGATGCTCCTGATGAATATGAACTTGAGGCTTGATGCACAGGTTTTGTAGAGGCACCAACAAATGCAGAATGAGTGGATGGACAAATGGGACTTCTAACATCAGGCTCAAGTGATTTAAGCCTATTGTAGAGGTCATCAAAGGACATCATGTCCAACCCACCTTTGGTCTTGAGAGCAATACAAACTTGTAACCAAGATGGCGGCAGAGATCTCAGAAATTTAGCATTACAGTCCTCATTATCGGGTCTAGCCTTCAACTGATTGAGTTGACTTAATATTCGATGAAACCTGTCATAACCCTTATGAATTCCCTCTTCTTCAGATATCTGAAATTCTTGGAACTTTTGCTTCAGCATAGACTTCTGCAACCTTCTTGATTCCTCATTCCCTCCAAATCTTGCTTTTATAGCCATCCAAATGTCCTTGGCATCCTCCATAAAATGGAAGTCACCCATGTGGTCATCGGGTATAGCTTGGAGTAGAATTGTTCTAACTTTACTCTCCCTCTGCACAGCCAGAATCTCTTCAGCAGTTTTGGGTCCTACAATAGTAACAACTCCATCGGCATCAGTAACATGCTTCTTCAGACTATTCCCCTTTTTGACAACCTCCCACAGATTCCAATCAATGTTTGTGATCCAGTTCTGCATCTTCATGGACCACAAATGATATTCTTCAGCATTCTTCAAGTATAGAAACTTAGCATTACTGTTGGAGAGGTTGAGTTGTTGAAGAGAAGTGGTGTTAATGTTATGGGTTGTATCAACATCATCATCCGATCCAGGCATGTTTGGTGATTTGTTTGAATAGTAAAGGTGTAAGATTTGTGTTTCTTAGTATGACAGAGACTCTCTCGAGGCTCTGATACCACTTGTTGAAACGATAAAGACCTTGATAGATCTTCTTGAGCACTCTAGAATCGTTAGTAATGTCACTGTAATCAATAACACACTAATAGACAATCTCTGCAACTTGTATTTATAAAGCGGAAACAAAACACAAGCTTGATACTAAGAACTCTTGATCCTCTATGGATCTTTTTAATTATAATAAGAGTATTCACTAAAGTTGTTCAATACATAAACCGTGTGTTCCTTTTATACACAAGGAACCCTAAACCTTTTCACAAGAAACATATATTCTAAAACTTCTAAAAGATATGCATTATCACATCCTAAATAAACTCATGCATATCCAAACTACATTACATAAAATACGGAAATACTATATCCGCAGAAACTAATAATGCTGAAACTAGTCTTCAGCAGATACACTGCTTCAGCAGAAACCAACTCTTCAGCAGGATCCTTTCAGCAGAAACAGCAGCAGAATTCTTACTTCACAGAATTCCCAACACCCCAAACTAAGCGTAAAAACGAAATCATTGTTTATCCACAAGTTAGATGCTAACACTACCCATAGAAGTTACTTGTTTAATTACCTTTCATTCCCATTTCCTATTTTTGTATCTCATTATTTTATTTTTGTGAGAAATGAATTGCTTCAAATTTTTTCGTTTTTATAATTTTAGTCCGATAAGAGCACAAAGTTTGAACACTAAGTAGTTTCCAAACCTTCCCTCAAAAACCCCTGCATACAAAAATTAGGTCCACATGGAGATCTCTAATTTAACACGATTTTGAGGGTACCCTTTTTATTTACAAACGAAACATCCCATGTCTGAGACCCGAGACAGAAGCTTTTTATTAGGACACCCCCGAAGTCGAAGTTTGGCATTATTTAACATTATAAGCACTTTAACAAATTAGCCCTCAACCTTTTATCACAATCACAACAACGGGAATGAACCGTCAAGATGTAATAGCCTTATTGTGACCTTGGAATTTTTCCTCTTCCTTTTTGAAGTCTACATCAATGGGAGTTAACCATCAAGATGCAGAAAACTTTTATGGCTTTGGATTATTTATTCATTATTCATAATTATTTGTCAAACCCCGAGTCCTACGGCCTTTATTAAGATCACAACATCGGCTACTGTAACAATCCACAAAATCTCATTACTATCATTCCCATTACAAATACCTATAGTAGGTATTTCACAGGTAAATTTTTTCTTTTTATGTGCATTCATAACTTGCATGACTCTCTAGACATACTCACATACCCACACAAGCCAAATAACTCAACACTCGCATCCTATAAACCCCTGGTATGTCAAGCATAAAATCACAGCAACACCATAATAAGTAATCTACCAATCTAACACACTAGACATATCACAAAACCCTAATTAACCTTAATTAAAACCCTAATTAGGTCTATGTGCTTACTAAACCCTATATGCTTAACTAAACTAGTTTGAAAGTATCCAAGGCTTAAGTATGAGTTACCTTAGGAACATTAGGATACATTAGGACCCTTAGACCCTAGTACAACCCAATAGAGCTTAGGTACAAGTCCCTTAAGAACAAAACAATAACTGGGTTATAACTTCCTAGAATTAGGTCTAAACTATCCCAAAACTTCACCATAAGTCACCACCACTTAGTATAAACTTCTTAAGACCTAGGACTAGTTATTAGGCACTCATAGGACCTTAACCTAGGCACTAAACCCTAGGATAAACCCTAATCTTTCACTAAGTCCAATTAGGTCATTTAAGTCCCAAAACTAGGTCAAACCTTCCCAAATCTTTCCCATAAGCTACCATCACTTAATATAAGCCCCTTAGGACTTAGGATTAGTCACTGAACACTCTTAGGAACCTATCCTAGGCACTAAACCTTAGGTAAAACCCTAAACTCTCAGTAAGTAAAACTAAGTCTAAACTTAACTTAAACTAGTAAAACCTAAACATAAGCACCTCAAGCACCTCAACCTAGAACCCTAGCACCTTAGTCACCCTAAGCTAGCACCCTAACACCTGTTAAGCAAGCACACAAGTAGGTGATGCACCTACTTGTCACCTACTTGGTGTTTCGGCTACACCACCACCACACGAACCCTACACCGCCTCATAGCCTCTCCTAGTCACCACCATAGATCTTCCTCATCACCACTAGCTTAGCTTACTCAACCCTCCCCCTCCTCGACACCACACCACCCCGTTTGCCACCTATCCCCTTCGCGACCCTATATAAACCCTCGTACCCCCTCATTCCAAAATCACACCTTCCCTTCTTTCTTATCACACATACTCTGGTCCTAGTAGTGGTGTATGAGCTATAGTAAGACTAGGAGTCGAGCAAAGTAAGTCTTGAGGCCTTGTCGAGTTCATTTCTATTCGAGAAACCCTAAAACCCTAGTTAACCCCTCGTTAAACCCTAGCTAACCAAGTAAGCCTTTCATTTTGATTTCTTTAGCTTTAGTTTAGTCTTAGGATAGTATTAGGATGATTAGATCCCCTAGGAACCCTTGCCTAAGCCTTAAACCATTTTATTTACTAGTTTTCTTTTTTAAACCCTAATTATAGACTAAACCCTAAATATATGCTACAAGCCCTTTTCATAAGCCCTAAGCTATTTTAGATAACTTAGATAAGCTAATATTAGTTAAACATAAGCTAGGTAACTTAGTTGTTACATAAAAATATAGTTTTCATAAAAATAGGACTAGTTTTGTAAAACTTTACATGCATAAGGGTATATATCGTAAATTCCTAAAACTATAAAGTCTAGGGACTATTTTTGACATTTCCTAGAAGTTATTAGTGTGAGGACTCATTTTGAAAAGTTCTAAAACCTTAGGATAGAAATTAAAATAAGTTATAAACTAAAAATGACTAGTTATGCAAATATTATAAAGTTAAGGGTCTAAATGGTAAATATAGAAAACTTATGAGTCCAAGGGTAATTTTTGTCATTTTTCTAAAAATATAGAAGTCTAGGGACTAATTATGTCAAGTAAAGATAGTTATAAGTATAAATAATATAAGTATTATAAATTTAGGGTAGAAAATGTAAATATATAAACTATAAGGGTATAAAGTGAAAATATTATATAAATATAAAACTTAATTAAAGTTATAAGCATAACACAATAGTAAGGAACTTCATGTGAGGAGTACCATGTGGATATTTCGTTTTGACGAGTTTGCTGGGTTTACGAATTAAAGCCTCATGGCTCCTCAAACGATTATTGCATGTACTTCTGGATTATGATGGCCCGAACGGTGTTATGTTATAACTAAACTTAATAACAATATAGCTTAATAGTAGGGAGCTTCATGTGAGGAGTATTAACTTCTGAACTATGATGGCCCGAACGGTATTATGTTGATAACATAATACAATAGTAAGGAGCTTCATGTTTGGAGTCATATACTTCTGGATTGTGATGGCCCGAACGGTGTTATGTTATATCTAAAACATTAACAAACCTAAGAATGATTACTTAAGAAACTTAAACAAGATAACTAAAGCTTAGCATACATCCAAACCTACAACACACTAGGATACATGAGTAAGGCAGTCTAGTTCCCGATTCACTTTTTGCATCAATTAGATTTCTCTAAGCCCATGTGAGTTATCATAGCCTCACACTTTTAAATGCTTTATTAACCCTGTGAGGGGGATACATGCTACTTGATTTACTTAAAACCGAATACAAGTCTTTTTCTTTGGTTTTTCCACAAGTAAACCAACTGCCACCACTACATAACCAAAATTCATGAATCTAATCGTTTGGGATATTTTACCCACGCGAACGCGGATATAGTTGATAGATCTATTGGAGTTTGACAACTCCCGTTGGTATTAACATCTCTCTGGATGGTACCAATAAGTACTTTATTTGAACCCACTGAAGGATTAACTTTGGCAAGTTATCCTTCCCATCCCCTCATGGTTGGGTCTGCAGCCCCCATGACCCAGATTGTTAACGTGTGGTTCATGAGCTTAGTGCAACACACCCCACTCTTGATAATTGTGCATGCATCACAATTATCACACACACACTACATTTTCCTAGATGGGAGTAACAACGGAACACAGGGAACTTGTATTCACTAACACTTAAACCTATGACTCTCACTCAACACCTAGTGTTGACTTTTAAGCATGTATTCCAGGTATATCACTTCTATGGATATATGGCAGAAGGAGGCACTGAACTCAGAGGACTTTCAAACCGGTTATCATTCAACCATAACTTAACACCTAGACCTTGGGACCTCATCAAAAGTAAAAGTGTACCTTTTACTAATAAAACTCTGATAATTAAATGAATGATAACTAAATTTCTAAAAACGTCTCTTTTCGAGTCGTTTTCTATTACTGTAACTGTGATTCTATGAAGTAATACCCCAAACACTTAATCCGCTGCGATCAGTGAAAAATGGGGGTGTTATATCTACGAACCGGTAAGATGTGATTGTATATTTCACCGTAACACTGGCAGTACCTTTATGTGTATCTAACCCTCATAAGCAGAAATTTTCTTAGAAATGAGAAAAAACTAACTATTGCCCAAACTGTGCACCCTTAATTATTCCTAGAGATCTATTTTATATGGGGTGAAACAATTTTGTAGGAACAAAAAGGCCAAAAGTACCTTCCATGAGCTCTAAAGAGAACCAACTATTCAATGTTTAGCATCTAACTTCTATATAAACTCTATCATTTCTCGTTCTTCACAAATTTAAAATCTTAAGTAATAAGACCCGTGAATGCTTAGCCAATAATCAAGCTACGCATATATAAAGTGAATTACGGGAACTTACAAACTCTTAGAATAGAATTCGTGTTTTATAGCTCCTTGTGTAAAAGACTAGCGAAAGCTTTAACGATTATATTGGTTAAGGGGACAAGCTAGGGCCCAACATGTCCGGTCAAGTCAAAAATTTATTCCTACTCTCACCAACAGGGAAGTCAACAAGGTGTCAAAACTTATTATATTTTTGCACAATTTTTTCAATTTTTCTCTTTTTTTTGTGCTTTTTCACAACATTTTCATCAATTTTTTCAATTTTTTGAGGAAAAACGGAGTTATGTAAGTAAACGACTAATTGAAAGTGCAAGTCAAATTGAATCGAAGATTCACCCCCCCCCCCCCCCCCAGACTAAAATGAAACATTGTCCTCAATGTTTTAAGGGTAAAGGTAATCCTACGAAAATCTAAGGCCGTTTATTAAGTACGCCAAAAGATAAACGTTAGTCGATAAGATTAGGATATATGGATGAGCAACGAATGATGAAACTCGAGTGGAGACAAAACAACAAGCACGAGAGTCTTCATTATTTGGGTAAATCCTGGACATAAACAACAACAAGCACAAAACACGAGAAAATTGAAGAGGTAGCCCTCCTCACGTCACATTAGAAAGTAGAAAGAAAATAGAAAGGATAAGCATTGGGTGCCTCCCATGAAGCGCTTGTTTTTTTATCGAATCGTATAGCTTAGACTCGCCCCGAATTTACTTAATCGTGGGGGAGCAAATGGAACGGACACCCGGCACCAAAAATGGATATATCGGGGTCAAAAACGGTATCCTCACTCCCGGTGGAGTGGATAAATGAAGAAATGAGAGATAAGTAAAGAATGGGAGAAACACACGGATGACGAAAGCAAAGTCAAATTCTGAATCACGGGTGGGTTGGGTGGGTAAAATATCAAGCACCAGAACATCATGTTAATAAATCTCGTCCACCACTCCAAAAATATCTTCATCCATATCGGATTCAAAATCTACATTCGGTGGTTTCGCGGGCGGATGAGAAGATGGTAAATCGAAGAGAAATGTGTTAGCATCAGAAAGAACATTTCTTTGAAGGTATTCTCGTCATTCTCTATACCTAGTGGTATCGAGTCATCCGCAGCAAGAAATAGATTGACATTCTCTAAAAGAGAGTCACGTGACGGATTATCATAATAGCACTCAAAATAAGTTCAGAGTCGATCTGAAAGTCAAAACACTCATAATCCGGAAGAGAGATATCAGCATGAATAGCGGGACTGCCACTACTCGTCTCTTTAAATCAAAAAATTTCAAGCTCGGGTAAGAAATCACTATCCATATCAGGGATAGGAGAAGAAGTCGGATGATCATTCAATGCCTCGATCTTAGAGATGAGAAGATTGATGTTTAATTATTTCTCATGAAGTGCATCATCTTGTATTTCAATGTCAACTTCTTCATCATTTTCTTCTTTTAAGCTGACGAGCTCAGAAGGTACTTCTTCAACATATTCGATGTCTCCACAAGATAAAGAATCGTCATCATCAGATTCAGAGAACATCTCATCACGATCGTTCGGATTGTCAAGAGGATGTAAATCACATTCCTCTACCGTATCAAAAACATATCTCTCAAAATCGGGTAAAGAATCCTTGAGCTCGGGCTCCAAAGGATCTGACGGCTTATCAATATCATCAACCTTGGTCGAAATAGAATCATCATTAACAAGAGGAGTATCGACCTTTTTCAAAATAGAATCACTTCCCTCAACCGGTGTGAGAGAAGGATGGAAAGAGTCGGGGATGATTGATTCAGAAGACGGAGTAGGATTAATCATAGAATTTTCTTCTCTATAAGGCTCATCTTCATCACTCTCGTCATGATAATAAGGTAAGTCGACTGAAGGATCATGTTTTGGAGTTCTAAGAATCAATTCATGAATTTGTTCTAATTCAGCTATCAAGTGCTCGTTGTGTTGTACTTGAGCAATAAACCATGATTGATTTTGAGCAATAGTTTCTCTAAGCATATCGTTCTGAGGAAGTGTTTTAATCATCTTGTATTGTGGAGGTTGGTCGTGATAATAGTAGTCATTGTTGTTACAAGGAAACGGATTTCTTGTTTGACAATCAGTGCTAAAGTGCGGACCTCCACAATACTCACAACCGTATTACTGTTGTGACGGATTCGCTGAATTTTGAAATGATTCATCATTGAAATTTTGATAACACGGATCTTGCCTATACGAATTTTGAGGCGGGAGATTGAAATTGTTTTGAGGATAATTGTTAAGGCTCGGATCAGAATCATAAGCGAATGAAGTTTCAGCTTCTGGAGCACAAAACGAACAAAATCCATCGATAAAATTTCTTCCACACCTCTCGCAATATCGTTGATTGAACGAAGATAAATCAGGCTGAGTTGGGTAGTCAAAAAAATTTGAAAAGTTGTTGTACGAATTCGGATTTTGATCATAAGTGAATGAGTTACTCAAACCGCAAAACAAACAACTTATGTCCCGAATATCATTACTACACCGTTCTCACGTACACCAACGACATGGTAAACTAAAAAGCAGCTCTCCACAACCTACGCAAGGAATAAACAATTCCATCAGAATTAAACATAAGAGGGAGAAAGAGATAGAATTAAAAGGTTTAGAGGATTAGAGAAGAAGAATTAAACAGAAAAGAGGATAAGAAGAATATTTATGGATTTTATGACGGAAAAACAAATCAAGATAAAAAAGAAAATCAATTTTGAAATAGAAAATATTTTGGGTTTAATAAAAGGAAGGAAAAACAAATGAAGAAAGATAGAAAAATAAATATAGAAAAGAAAATATTTTTGTGTTTTTATGTAAAAATATTTACAAGAAAACGATAACTTCTCAGGAGAAGGGTCTTCAAAATACGAGTCAATGATCGAAATCAACGAACTCTTCTCAAGCCTTTCCCGGTAGCGGCGCCATTTAATTGATGTAATTTCAACAACAACTATATCATTTATAATTTCCAAAGGAAACACAAGTGAAGTATTTCCCCGGGTCGTGGTCCCAACGAAGGTTGAATTCGAGTTGTCGTTTCGTGATCGTGAAACGTGCAGTGAATGAGGATAAAAGTGAATAATTAGGATTATTAACTACTAGGAAAAAGAAATCTACACTAGAAAGCATTAAATAAGGCAAGTAAAATAATAACGTAAAGCACGGTAAACCTAAACCTAAATCTAAACTAAAAACGTGTTATCTATTTGAAAACTACGTAAGTAAGCAAGTTTAAAAGTAAATTTCAAGCAAAGCTAATCCTACGAGGGTAAAAACAATTTCCCTACATGCCTAATGATAAAAGAAAATTTCCAGAAAAAGAAAAAAGATTTTTTTTTACTTTTTATTTATTTATTATGATTTAAAAACTAATTAAAAGAAATTGAATGTTTAAAAATATTAAAACATTTTAGAAAATTCTGAAAATTTTATGAAAGTAATTTTGAATTAGTTAAAACCTAAGAAAATTGAGAAAACAGAAAAAGCTAATGTGGATAAGCTAGTATAAGCTAAACGTTTTAAAACCCTAATCAAGCTATAAAAAGAAAAAGGCAATAAAAGACCTAAGGGCGTGATGGTTTACTGGTGTGTGTGTGTGGGGTTGTGGGCATAAGGAGATCCAGGGTTCGAATCCCTGTGGACCTTTTTGCAAAAATTAATTATATTTTTTATTTTTCTTTTCAAAACTTATCAAGCAGAAGAAAATAGGAGATTTTTATAAAAACAACTTTTTTTGAAAATCTAAAATAAAGTGAGATACTAAAGCAAAGAGCCAACAAATAGGAACTAAATTGCTAAAAAAAATAATGAGAAGCTAATTTGGGCACAAGTTTGAATAAGCTTGTGCCAAAACTTACAATAAGCTAAAACCTACATGTCCAGACATAATAAGCTCAATGAAACAAAATGGACAAACTAGGAGCAGCAGTTAAGCAAAACTTCAAGCAACAATTTAAACTAAAGCTAAACCAAACAGTCTATAGGGCTAACTAGCAGACAAAAATTAGCTAAGTAAATAAGCTGCAAACTTTAAAACTAAAACCTAATTTATGAGCTTATATTAATCTAATAAGAAATAAACAAGCATAAGAAACACAGATAAGCAATTACTAACTCCTTTACACTAAAATGACAAAAATCAAAGATTTGGCTTACAAATGAGGCCAAGCAGAGAAACATGGAACCAAGGATCTCTATCACACCCTACGGCTTCCCATGAAGCAACTAAACGCAAAGGAATCCATAATCCATCCTGCTCCCTGATTCTTGTCCTTCTTTTCTTGTTCTATTTTTTTTTTTTTTTTTTTTTTTTGTATTTTTGAGTTTTTCTTTGTATATTTTTTTTCTTTTCTTTTCTGAGATTTTTGCTTACTTTGGACTTCCAATGATTTAAAAACAGTTTATAAAGGTTGTTTAGACAAAATTATGAGGCAAATCTAGTGAACAGTAAGAAATTGAAAACTTAAGTAAAAACGTGAAATTCTTGAAACTGAAACAATACTTGAATTAATCTTGAAATTTGAAATTACAACTGATAACTAAGTCTAAAACAAAACAGATACAAAGAAAGGGATGCCTTAGAAGGCTTACATGACTACCTATTTATACTAATCTTGAAATTAGGATTCTTCGTTCCACTTGTGCTTCTTCTATGTGAGTTAACAACTGTAATTGAACCCTTGTGACTTCGTGAATGAATCCCCACCATCCAATTGCTTTAAAAGTGATCCTAGCCCTTGATGTGTTGAGGGACTAAATTCGCCAATTCTTCAAAATTGCACTCTAAGGTCCAAATTTGTCATTTGATGATTTTAGGAGGGTGATTGTTGACTTTTCTTCATAGAATCTCTCCAAGGACAATTTCTGACAATCTTTGAAAGTACAGGGACCAATTTTGCCAAATGTGAAATTCCAGGGATTAAACTTGTATACTTTTGAAACTTTTCACCCAAAGATCATTTTTTATAACTTTTGACTTTTAAAGGACTTGGGTTGACTTTTCTTTCAAAACAAATGCCCAGGGACTGATTTTGTCAAATTTTGAAAGTTGGGGGACTGAAACTGCCAATTATGCAAACTTTGTTCATTTTTCATTTGTTTTCAATCATTTTGCATTTGAAACATATAAAAGACGACCTTTGGGATATTTTCTGTATTTTGATGCATTTCTGGATGTTTTTAAATGTTTTTGCAGTTCAGATTGACCAAAAATGATGAGTATTTACACACTCATCAATCCCCCACATTAAACTATTGCTAGTCCCTAGCAATCTTTTGTGAAAATTTAATGGATTTGAAATCCCTTTACCAAAAGCCATTATTTCTGGAGTAGCCAAATGTTTCAATTCAAGTAAGAACTATGGTACTGATTGACTCCAAACGGTCAACGTAATTGACCAGGGAATGGTCAACCAAGTCAAACTGCCTAGAGTCAATGCTCCGTGGAAGTATAGGGTTTCCCCGGGTCGTTATGTCCCGACGAGGTGTGGATGGTTATCAAACGGGTTTGTGATCGGATGAATTTGGACGGAAAAAGGTTTGAGATTGGTTATACTAAGGAATCTATAAAGAAATAGCTTAAACAAGTTATATGAACAAGATGGTAAAATCAGAAAAACCAGAAACGTTTTAAATCTAAAAACGTGTACGTTCAGTTTAAATTTACGTTAACGTACAGAATAAAATGCGAGTTTTGGTAAAATAAAATACTTACAAAGATGAAAATCACATTTTTACAATCCTAATAATAAAATAAACTTTTTGGAAAATTAAAATTAATTTTTACACTATTATATTAATTATTATTAATTAAATACTATTTTCTAATTCCTTATTAATTATTTAAATTAACCTAAATTATAACTAATTATAAAATTACACTAAAAATATGAAAAATAAATTTGGAAAAATCTAAAATATTATAAAACTAATTTTCAAACTTAAAATATATTTTTCCTACTTTTTAAATAATTACTATTAATTAAAAACTAATTATAACTATTTAAAAATACACTAAATAATAAGAAAATGTAAAATAAGCTTAGAAAATTAAAGTTAAAGCTTAGAAAAATCTAAAGTTATATAAAACTAATTTTAAAACAGAAAATATATTTTTAAGACTTTTTAAATTATTATTATTAATTATTAACTAATTATTAATTAATAAAAACTAATATTCATTACTAAAAATACTAAATGAAAAGAGAAAAATATAAAAAAAAATTACTGGAATTATTTTAAGATATAAGGAACCTAAGAAAAATATAAAATCACTAAGTGCTTAAGGAAAATAAGCTAATAAGCAATAAGCTTCTTAAATAGAAGCTATCACTTCATGAAAATTTATTTTTTTTGGGTTTTTCTTTTTCAAAACTATTTATATACTTAAAAAATGAAACTTTTGTGAAGGGACTTGGCTATAAGCTCAGAAATAAGCACTCCAAGTGCTTATTGCTTGGACAGTTGACTTTGGTCAAACTGTCAAGCTATAAGCTTCAAATGAGCTTAGCAAGGGACCCACAAGGATAAATAAGCTACGCTAGGATGAAGAAACTAGGAAATAAGCAAAAGAAACCTGTAAAGCACAAGTAATAAGATAAAAATAAGCAATAAGCACTCCCAAATACACCACTGCTCACTCAGAAAAGGGACAAGGTTGAGTGACCCAGCAGCCTTAGCAAATGAGCTACAAACCTCAAAATAAGCCCTAGAACCTGAAGAGGGGCTTATTGGCTTTTTAAAAAGCCAATAAGAAACCTGTGGGTCCCACTATGTAAGCCAGGAGGTGTATTGAAAGTTGGGGTGTTGGGCTGAGTTATGTGTAGCAGGGCATACCCTTGCCCTGCAGGTGAGTTTGAGCCAATGTAGGGCCCACAACAAAATTCACAAAAATGAATTGAAGAGGGGAACTCAAAGATGAGCTGGGAGGTTACATCATATCAAAAGCTCAGAGCTTGAATCTCAATACAAAAATCATAAAAATTCCTATAATTTTTAGATTTCTGCAAAAGGTAACTTATTGACTTTTAACTTAAACTAGGAACTTTGACTAAAATGAGCTTTAATTGATCCCTAATGACTGAGATGATTATATTAAGCCAAAATAAAGCTAAAATGAACTTTATTAACTGATTTCACAACTATAAACATGAGATTCCTACTTAATTCCTACACAGTGAACTGGTATGATGAATTTTTTATCATTTTGACTTTTGTCAACTAAACCTACCAATTTCTTTAGTCAAATGTCCTACTACAACCTAAAGTGTCTAAGAGGAACAATAAGTAACACCTAAATCACCCAGGAATGCAATGAACTACCATAATCCAAACAGTCCCTTACAGGACTTGATTTTAAGTTTTCAAAACAATGGGATGATTCAAGCAAGGGAACTGGTTTACACTGTCTTATTAAGATGTAATAAGCTGAAACATGCACAAAAATACAGGTTTGATCAATGAATACCTAGGTTTCTGAAAATTGGCTAATTAGACAGATAGGTATGAATTCAATACTACATCAGAAATCAAACCAACCATGGATGCTCAAATGACTACAATAAGCACTTCTTACTACAAATAAGCAATAATTTACAACAAAAAACTACTGTGGAGAAAGATGCAAGGAGTGAGATAGAATCTTACTTGAAAATAGGATTCATAAGTGGTTTACTATCTGAATGGATAGGATAAGCTCAGATAAGCTATGATAGAGCTTAATAGGCTTATCCAAATTATATTTGAGCTGATACACACCAGAGACAACAACTTTCCACAATATAACAAGAGATTGAATTTATAACTAAAATTGCAAATTTGGATATTAAAACTGAAAACCTTAAATTGATTAGTAAATTGAGTTTCAGAATCACTAACAATACTTAGTACAAGGATTTTAAGCAACAGATTACAACTAAATTTAGAAATTAAGCTTAAAGCATGAAACTGAGTTACACTACTCCTAGGCTACATTAACTACTGCTTCTCTCTTCATTTTCTTTTTCTTTTATAAGCCCTGGGGTGTTTCTGTGTCTTTCCCACTTCTTTTCTCAGCCATTGGATAGCAGAATTTGATCTTGGCCTTTGATTGGGTTTTGGCGGGAAACGGGTAAAAGGCAGTTTGAGTGGGGTTTGGTTTGGTGTAGGTGAGATATTAATTAGGGGGAGGGTTGGTTTGGTGAGTAGTATTAATAAAGTTGGGGTCTTGGTGAAAAGGTGAGGGAGGAGGGGGACAATGAAGCAGAAAAACGGGGGAAAGGGGATGATGAATAGTGGGTTTGACCCTGGGTTTAAATGGGGTGGTATTAAACGGGTTAGGGAGTTGGGCCAGGTTTGGGCTTGGGGTGTTTGGATCAGGCTTATGGCTTTGGGTATTTTAAATAAAAGGGTCCATTTGGTTTAAATAAAACACAAGGACCATTAGTGTAAATTCTGAAAATGCAAGGGCTGGCTTAGCACATTATCCAAACTTGTTTCAAGGGTCTTTCCTGCCATCTTTCAATAGTCCAAAGATAAAAATTACAATTTTGAGATTCCAAGGACCAAAAATGCCAAATTACCAAACTTGAGGGACCAAAACTGACAATTCTCCAAACTTCACACCAGGGACTAAAAATTGACACTTGTGACTTTCCAGGGACCATAAGTGATTTTTCTTTCAAAAATATCCCACCAGGGACCAAATCTGCCAATTTCTGAAACTCTAGGGACTAAATTGCAAATTTCCAAAACTTTTGAGATTTTTCACCAAAGGACTAAATATGACAACTTATGATTTCAAAAGGACCTTTGGTGATAATTTTCCATATTTTGAATGACCAGGGACTAGTTTTGTCATTTTATGAAAGTTGGGGGACTGAAACTGCCAATTTTGCAAACTTTGTACGTTTTTTATCTGTTTATACTCATTTTGCATCTAAAACATATAAAACACAATTTTAAAATATTTTTAGTATTTTGATGCATTTCTGAGTATTTTTGTATGTTTTGCAGTTCAGATTTCACCAAAACTGATGAGTGTTTGAGCACTCATCAGTACACTGATAACCATATGATTTTTAGCAAACCATAAGCTGTCAACGATTTTGATTTGTCTTTTCCAAAATCCGTTTGCTTTTGGACTAGCCAACTCTTTGATGGAATACAGTCATCATCTTGGTAAGTTTATTACCAATTATGGCTTTCCACTGCCTTTACCCCAAGCCATAACCTTGTGGGCTAGCCAACTCTTCACTATCAAAGCAAGATATGGTGAGTTGAACACCATACAATTTTGTGGCAAATTGCCAACCATAAACGGATTTGAGATATCTTTACCAAGAGCTGTTTGCTCTTGGATTAGCCAGTCCTTATGTTAGACGTGGTGGACTGGTAAGCTTTTGTTGTGTAAGTGCAAAGCACTTCCACTAAAAAAAAATTTTGGCCAAAACGGGGGTATTATGGCACAAAAGTGATTAAATTCGCCAGAATTTAAACCCCCCCCCCCCCCACACACACACACACACACACTTAGAAGTGAATATTTCCCTCAATATTCAAAGTACCAGCTTTTATGCCGACATTTTGGAATGTAAAAAGTTTAGATTTGGGCAAGTGTGGGAAAACTTTTTCTTTTTTTTTTAAGAGAGGGGTAACTCCCCCACACTTAGGTTTTAGAAAAGAGGAAGAAGTTAGAGAGTGGGTGAAAACCCTTGTTGTGCTACTGTTTTTGTTAACCGAGTCGCTAACTTGACTCGATCCCGAATTCATTGGTCCATGGGGAAAATTTGGAGGTCCGGGACAACCATGGGTGGTATGTCCCCTCCAAAATAATGCTTCAACCGATGCCCATTCACTTTAAAATTTGGACCGTCATTTTGAGATAACTCGACGGTGCCATAAGGAAAAACTTTAGCAACGGTAAATGGTCCAGTCGAGCCGGTTTTGAGCTTACCCGAAAATATCTTCAATCTAGAGTTGAAAAGAAGGACTCGATCACCAACGTTAAAAACGCGGTTCTTGATTTTGGAGTCATGGATCTTCTTTGTCTTCTCTTTGTAGATCAAAGAGTTTTCATAAGCTTGATCACGAAGTTCATTTAGTTCATTGAGTTGAACTTTCCTATGATCACCCGCGGACTTAAGATCGAAGTTAGCTTGCTTCAAGGCCCAATAAGCTTTGTGCTCGAGCTCGATCCGTAGATGACACGCTTTTCCATACACGAGCTTATAAGGAGTACACTCGATGGGTGTTTTATAAGCCGTGCGAAAAGCCCATAGAGCGTCATCTAACTTGTCCGACCAAGAGGCACGGTTTTCGCCTATGGTCCTTTCAAGAATTCTTTTTAAACCACGATTTGAAACCTCCACTTGCCCACTAGTTTGTGGGTGATACGCGGTAGCAAGTCGGTGGGTGGCACCATACTTGAGCATTAGTTTTGAAAATTGGTCGTTGCAAAAGTGAGTACCGCGATCACTAATGATAGCACGGGGAGTTCCAAATCTAGCAAAGAGAGATTTTAAAATTTTTAAAACTACTCGGGCATCGTTGGTTGGGAGAGCTTTGGCTTCGACCCATTTTCACAAATACCTCATGAAAATCATCAGTTTTTTCAATATATTTGACTTCCTCGTTATGAAGTTCTTTTGGAGGAAGAGATGATGGATCATCATTAAGCAACTTCTCAAGGAGAAGTATGTCTTCCTCGGGATTGATAGAATCATGATCAACATGAGAATCACATGATAAACAAGCTTCAATGTAACATCCCAACCCAAAAAGGGCTAAAGTGTAACATTATGGGTCGAATCAGAACATAAGCAAACGGAATACATTAAAAAAATACAGGGGTTACAAAGCAAATCTAATAAATGATAAGGTGCTAAAACTAAGCATAATAGCTTCCAAACTAATTACAAACTAAGAACCAAAAGAGGAATCTCTAAGTCCATCTCTAATCCGTGGGGAAACTGTGTAGTCCACTAAAAGCTCCTAAGCACTCTTCCCTCAAACACAGTTTCCTTCTAAATAACCTGCCGCAGGAAAAGAAATGCGGCTGAGCTTAAAAAGCCCAGTGAACAGATATAAACAAACAAAAGCTAATAACAAAAGGGAAACGAAAGTGAATCCGAAATGAATCCAAGCAAACCTGTTGAGACGAATATCAAAGAATATGCAACATATGATAGAATCAACAGAATATGATCAAAGGAAATACGTATAAGGAATATCAAATGAATCAAAGGAAAATGGAACGAATCATAAGTGTAAGCAAATGAACTAAGGAAAGCATAAGTCAATAAAAATAAGGAAGTTAGAACAACAAGGATCACATATATAGTAGAAGTGATAGAAATGCCCAACAATCATATATTAAATTGTACATAGAGTAGCTAGCTCGATGTACCAAATGTGAAATGGAGTGTCTTGCACACACATACCCATTCACCAAATTCAAAACGAAACAAAGTACCTAGGATACATCCATACGCTCCCTGCAAAAACAAATATACATATACCAAGCTCTAGGCTAAGCATACATACAATAATAAAAATGGCCATGGTGCTATAGCATAATAGGGAACGCTGTGGACAAAAATCCACCTCCACAGATAGTGTCAATACTACTGGTGCATCAGTGGCAAGACCATGGACTCCCCATGACTGGCTACAATTTAATCAAATAATGGGCAACATATAAGGGCATAGGAATGCTATAAGAAATTAAATATAGCATAAAACAAATATCAAAGCAATTCATAACAAAAATGGATCGATCAAATATGGATCATACAAAGGGATCATAGCAATGGATCAAGTCAAAGGTCCAAATCAAATATTCATATCATGAGGTTCAAATCAAAGGTTCATAATAGCAAATGGTTCATAGCAAGGTTCAAAATTTAAAGTTAAATAATCAAGAAATGTTAAAGAAAGTCATGAGAGATCTTAGAGAATAAAACAGATTAAGGACTTTAGAAAATTATTTAAACCCTTTTTATTGTAAAAGTATTCCTTTAAAAACACATTTCATAAAAGTCATAAAACCTTCATATAAAACTGGCATCGTATCGTATCACATAAATCATTTCAAAAATAGTTTTTCTCAAAAGTCATCAAGTTATATTTTTCTTTTAAAAAAGGTCTTCATACGAAATTATACTATCAAATGAACCAAGGATATCAGACGTATAAAGATCAGAATTCTTAATAGTGGCAATGGAACGGATCATGAGTCATAAGAAACCTTACTGAAGGTTAGAATATCTGTACCTCAACCAGATGATAAAGCAGACAAAAGAAAGATCAAACGGAAATAGGAACCACTCCTTCTTCACAGAACCTAAACGAATTAGAAGCCGAGTATTGCTTAATAGTTAACTTCAAATCAGATTATCCTTTTTTTTTTGGTTATCTTTCCATTTTAAGTAACTTTCCAAATTTAGTAACTTTCCATTATTAGTAAGTTTCTACTTTAAGTAACTTTAGCCATTTTAAGTAACTTTTCACTTTTAGAGTTGAAACTTATCATTGTTTAGAGTCTTATATATTATTTTAGCAAAGTAAAGGGTTTAATGTGAACATAAATCAAAGTTTAGGCTAAATGTGTTTACTTTGGATTTTTAGAACTTATATTGCCATGCAAGTAACTTTAAAATGAAAATCAGTATCACGTATACATTCCTTAACGAACCCGGAAACGTAACGCACTCGAATCATGAACCGCACCGATACCAAACTAACAAAATACTATCTCAGTATCATTTGCATGCTGAGACCGTTAAACGAAACACACTTTTGATGAGACTTATTCTTACCGAGATGCAAAGAACACACATACTCTGGGTATATACTAATCCTATTGAAACATAACAATAAACATCCTTTCGGTAGTGATTTTAACGAGGCAAGAGACTTGGGAAAAATAAAGTCATAACGAGCCAAAGAGTGGTGCGAGGGGTTTTAAAAGAGCAGCAAACAAAACCGACCACGACCCCACATAACGCGACTAGGCAACATGTTTAGACCCATTGTGGACTAAACCACACGACACAAAAACTGCCCGCACAACAAGTGATAAGGAGACCAAAACACAACCATTATATGCGTCAAGTATTTTCATAAGATCACACCCAACCAAACCATTATCCATGAAATGAAACATGTACGCCCCAAACTTTCTTATTTGAGTTTTAAACCAGATCTTGTTACACATATTAAAGATTAGAGAAGCCATTTAAATAACCAGATCACATGCGTATAACACAACGGATTCAGAAGACCCAAGAGAGAAATAAATCGACATATATGTTTTATTTATTTATGATATTATGTGATCTATATCACATGCGACATATCACATTCAAATTCATTATAACGATTCTTCACTTTAGTTTAAGGTTCCAATAAACATGTTCATGGTTATATCACTCAAGGAAAAGCTTAGACGAAACAAGAAATATCAAAACGGATTTAAGGAGTACCTTATGATTGGCTACACGAAGGAACATAAATAAGAGGCTAATCGCGAATGAACCAAGCCCTACGAAGCAAACATGTACTATTCGAAACAAACGTTTACTATGATCATAACTCTTTCTTCACTTCTTTCTTGTCGAGTCTTGCCGATATCAAGAATAAAGGGGTCGATTTGTGTTTAGTTGTTGGTGTTTATGCGTATTAGTTCTTAAAGTTTAGCAAAGTGGTGAGAATATACAGTTAAAAGAAAATGAGGTAGGGAGGATGGTTATCAAGTATGATCATATCGGGAACTAATTATGAGTTACAAATCATGGTAAATGGCTGAAACTTAAGAGAAGATTTGCCGAGATTTTAGGGGTGATAGCCATATTTTATTGGATGATTTGGTCAATCACAATTTACTTTATTTACAAAACGTGTATGGGTCAAAGCATAAAAAAAACGAATAGGTCCTTTACAACTAGTATAATGTGTGATGGCTTCTAAGAACAAATATTTTGTGTCGATTCTTATTTGCATGGTTTAGGGGATTTTATTTTTTTAACAAATATTTATATTAGGATATCTTAAATAAATTTTATTAATCATATTATTATTTATAACTTATGGTTTAGGTTAGTAATTAATCGCGTTCACGACTTAGGCAAAATTTAAAATTAGGCGTAAAATATATATATATATATATTTATTTTTGTTTTAATAATTATTTATTGAATATTGGGAGTATAAAAGATGTTTTAACTCATGTGGGCCCCTCCTTGACCGATAGTTGACTCCTCCTTGACCGATAGTTGACTGGTCAACACCGGGTCGACCCGGTGTGACTCGGTTAATTTTTGTATTATTTGTTGATTATCGTTGTTATTTGTAGTTGTTATATATTTTGGAACTTGTTTCGGCTAAATTTAAATGAAATGGATTAAAAATTATGAAATTATAAAATAAGTTGGATATAGTTAAGGGATTTGGTTATCAGACTTTGTTTCCGTATCATTGTATTGTGAGCTTGTATTGGACGTATTGGATTTACGGCTTTGGTTATTTGGATGTTATGGACCCTTTGGTACACGAGACGGTAGGGTACGTTAGGCCCGTAAAGATCTTAACGTACCTGGAACCCGAACAATATAAAATGGTCGATAAAACTAAACAACTAAAGGACTACGCGAATGATATATCCAAGCATAATTACTTATTTATGTAATTTTATTATTTAAAAAAAAAGAGTCGTTGACTCGGGAAATGTTGTATAAACGGGCAGGTCATGCAGAAATTTCGTAAAATCTTTTCTAAACTTTTAAAGTTAAAGGATTATATTATATTTTGAAAACCCTTTTAACTAAATTGTTTCCAACGTTTCGTTTTGCGAAAAATGGGTAAAATAGCCGAAATTAGTTTATTTTAGTATATTATTTGTTTATATATATAAGTATTCATTTTATTTCGATTTCTTTTCTTCGAGCTATTCTTTTGTCTACTTTTGACGTTCTCGGATTGACGTGCGCTCTCGACGACATATTCTCTCTTTCTTTCTCGTCACCCACACGAGACTTTTAAAATCTATTTTCTTTCAAATGCCATTGTGTTTACAAAAACTTTTATTCAAGCATTGTTTATTGAGATGTTCGAGTTTAGTTCTGAGTTATGCCATTTATATTGATTAGGTTGTGCTGAGGACCCTTTTGCTGTGACGCATATTTGATTGTTGCTATATCTCGTTTCCTGCTGCTGTTATTAAGGTGTGATTCATAGCCCCGCTTTTTATATTTTAATTGTTTATAAACTCATAGGGTTAGACACATGCTTTAAATGTTTTCTGAGCACAAGTATTATTTATTTTTGGTATGCTTTTTCCTGATGATGATATATATATTCCTGACAATGTGCTAAGTAGCTTGTCTTGCCTGAAAGACCCTCAGATCATGAGCCATTAATCACTTGCGAGTGAGCGCGAATATAGGGATATAGGCCTATAGGAATTGACCCTCCCATCCCTTTTGCTGGATAGGCAATTTGGGTGTACTATATTCGATTTTGTCGGGTATATGGCAAGTACCCGGCCTTGGGGGCACTGTATATATTGAAATTCCGTGGTTATTTGTCAACTTATGGTTATATATTGGTTAACATTTTGCGTGTCATGAGCTTAGCATCATCAATCGTATGTATGCACTGGGATGCCTCTACATATTGGGTGTTATCTTGGTTACCCTGGTATTTGCATTTGTTGCTTATATCGTATGATTAAAACCCTTGTGCTCAACTTTATTTCTTTAAACCTATGGATTACACTCAACCTTTGTGTTGACTTTTAAGCATGTGTTTCTCAGGTACTACTACTAATTAAATTGTGGAGCATTATGATTTTGGGCGTGGTGGAGTGGCTGGATGAAGGAAGTTTTCTGTCAAGGCAGCTTATCTATTACTACTACTTTTTATTTATCATGTCATTCGTAAAACCCTGGTGTTTTTAAATGTTTTCCGCTGCTAAACTTATTTACTTTCCGCTGCTAAACTTTGTATTTCTACTACTACATTTGGATTTCCGCTGCTAAACTTTGTCATTTTCCGCTGCAATATTTATTTTTATTCCGCTGCTATTTTGTTAAAGAGTCTATGTACTCTAAAATGGTTTGTAAAACGAATGATATGTTTTGAGGCATTTTTAAACATCCCGTGTTGTGGTCGTTTGCTATAAAGATGTCTGGTTTTGATTCGCGTAGTGCCCCCAGCATGTCAGCTGCCGTATTTCCGGGTTGGGGGTGCTACATCTTCTAGCTCAGCTCCAGGTTCGCCCTCTTGACTAGATTCTCCTACTCTGTTCGCCACTACTTCTGCCTTGCAAGAAGACGTCTTTCAATCATCAAGGTAACACTGTTGCTGTCAACTATAGGTCATGTATAGAATATCCCTCTTCATACTGTTCTAATCGCCTTGATGCATAAGCAAAATCTTCATGTGATGTATGAGGTCATAACCAACTCTTCTTGAAATGTCCCAAATTTGTACTGCCCGAAAGTATGGAAGCAAATATCTATTTCAGCTTTTCAGAAACTCCATTCTCCTTCAGACTAAGTTTTTTCTTCCTTCTTACAAAATCCTTCAGCAATAACGCAAGTCGTAACCATCTTCCACCATCCTTCTGCAAAGTTAAAGAGATTCCAGCTCCTATAACTGTTATCGGTCTTGGTCTCTTGGTGATGGTTTCAAATCTCACAGAATCCATAGAAAGGTTCCCAACACTTATCAAACTTCCAAAGCATGCAGAGGGTCCTTTGATTCTTATAAAAATACGAAAATGGTTCTCAAGTTCTTCCTTCTTCTCTGAATGTCATTCAATGACAATGTCTAAGTACTCACAAAAGGTGTAACTTATCAAATTCATACGACAGTCAAAGCATTAGCTAATACTATTAGCATCATTAACCATCATAGTGGTCGTTACGAATACGAAAGGCAAAATCCAGGAATAACTTCAAATCATCAAACTCCGCGTCCTAAAGCTAAACAGATACATACTCGATTCGAAGCAGGGAAACAATGGTCTTCAAACGGAAATACGGTTCAGCCTCCAGAAGTCAATGTGTAATCTCCTGCTAATGCATCCCTCTTCATCGCGAATAAAACTGAAACACGCCCAGAAGATATACTAAAATAAGCAAACTCACTTCCTAGTCTTCGGTTGTTGCTCCTTCCGTTCTCTCAATTCAGCTCGTAAGATCTCAGACAACTTCTCAAACATCATCGCATGGTGACTAGACAGTCTCTCAGCATCATCTCAATCCAACTTCACATCCTGATGGAAATCTTGGGATTCATTCAGGGACCATGTCAATCAAGCTCAGATTGCAAAATAACTATCAAGGTAAGATTCATTCTTCAGTGTACAAAATAGGTGAAAACAAAACTTCATATCTGCGAAAGTAACGTACGAGTCTCCAGAGCATTGACGATAAACCAAAGTTTAACAATAGAAAACATGGTGAGGAGTTCAGAATGATTCAAAATATCAATGTGGAACATAGTATGACAGTAATTTGCATCAGAATGCTCAGTCAACTAATCCATACTAGAACAAAATCGAATTTAACTTTTCAAAGAGAGACAGATCAAAAAAGCGAGTCTTATCGTCCAAAAGAGAGGGAAATCTTCTTATACTCGTGGTCACACCCACAAGACTTCTCATCAAAACATAAATGGGTAAGGCGAAATCAAATAGCGCCGGAAAGCTTACATATGCTTATCAGAAACAAGAGATAAATTATAGAATGTGTCAAATAGATCATCGTCATAGAGATTCTCCGAATGCACGAAGGGGCGTCAAAATGATTTACAAAAGGATTAAAAGTAAGAGTCGGAATCTGGAGATAAGGATCAAATAGGGTTAGGCATTGCTATGCAATTCTCAATGCCTTCAAAGTTCACTAGGGTATAAATCTTAGTTTGTGCAATATACCTGTTTCCAAACTCCAAAATTGACATTAACAGGCTTAACCAAAAGTAAGGCACGAATTAGAGTGATACGGAAGCAATGATACTTAAACGAATGCCTTATAGTCTACCCATCCCTCACAGGTCATAACTTAAATTTCTTCGGGGTGGGAAATCCTAAAGCAAAATTCTCAAAGGTTGTTCCCTAACTCTTATGGTGTAAAACATAGAGGGCCAAATACTCACAGGTCATAGCCTAAGCTCTATGGGTTTTGAATCCGTCGATCAAACCTGTCTCTGATACCATAGTTGTAACACCCCAACCCAAAAAGGGCTAAAGTGTAACATTATGGGGTCGAATCAGAATATAAGCAAGTGGAATACATTAAAAAAAATACAAGGGTTACAAAGCAAATCTAATAAATGATAAGGTGCTAAAACTAAGCATAATAGCTTCCAAACTAATTACAAACTAAGAACCAAAAGAAGAATCTCTAAGTCCATCTCTAATCCGTGAGGAAACCGTGTAGTCCACTAAAAGCTCCTAAACACTCTTCCCTCAAACCCAGTTACCTTCTAAATAACCTGCCGCAGGAAAAGAAATGCGGCTGAGCTTAAAAAGCCTAGTGAACAGATCTAAACAAACAAAAGCTGATAACAAAAGGGAAACGAAAGTGAATCCGAAATGAATCCAAGCAAACCTGTTGAGACAAATATCAAAGAATATGCAACATATGATAGAATCAACAAAATATGATCAAAGGGAATACGTATAAGGAATATCAAATGAATCAAAGGAAAATGGAACGAATCATAAGTGTAAGCAAATGAACTAAGGAAAGCATAAGTCAATAAAAATAAGGAAGTTAGAACAACAAGGATCACATATATAGTAGAAGTAACAGAAATGCCCAACAATCATATATCAAATTGTACATAGAGTAGCTAGCTCGATGTACCAAATGTGAAATGGAGTGTATTGCACACACATACCCATTCACCAAATTCAAAACGAAACAAAGTACCTAGGATGCATCCATACGCTCCCTGCAAAAACAAATATACATATACCAAGCTCTAGGCTAAGCATACATACAATAATAAAAATGGCCATGGTGCTATAGCATAATAGGGAACGCTGTGGACAAAAACCCACCTCCACAGATAGTGTCAATACCACTGGTGCATCAGTGGCAATGCCATGGACTCCCCATGACTGGCTACAATTTAATCAAATAATGGGCAACATATAAGGGCATAGGAATGCTATAAGAAATTGAATATAGCATACAACAAATATCAAAGCAATTCATAACAGAAATGGATCGATCAAATATGGATCATACAAAGGGATCATAGCAATGGTTCAAGTCAAAGGTCCAAATCAAATATTCATATCATGAGGTTCAAATCAAAGGTTCATAATAGCAAAATGGTTCATAGCAAGGTTCAAAATTTAAAGTTATATAATCAAAAAATGTTAAAGAAAGGCATGAGAAATCTTAGAGAATAAAACAGATTAAGGACTTTAAAAAATTATTTAAAACCTTTTTATTGTAAAAATATTCCTTTAAAAACACATTTCATAAAAGTCATAAAACCTTCATATAAAACTGGCATCGTATCGTAATCACATAAATCATTTCAAAAATAGTTTTTCTCAAAAGTCATCAAGTTATATTTTTCTTTTAAAAAAGGTCTTCATACAAAATTATACTATCAAATGAACCAAGGATATCAGGCGTATAAAGATCAAAATTCTCAATAGTGGCAATGGAACGGATCATGAGCCATAAGAAACCTTACTGAAGGTTAGAATATCTGTACCTCAACCAGATGACAAAGCAGACAAAAGAAAGATCAAACGGAAATAGGAACCACTCCTTCACAGAACCAAAACGAATTAGAAGCCGAGTATTACTTAATAGTTAACTTCAAATCAGATTATCCTTTTTTTTTTTGTTATCTTTCCATTTTAAGTAACTTTCCGAATTTAGTAACTTTCCATTATTAGTAAGTTTCTACTTTAAGTAACTTTAGCCATTTTAAGTAACTTTTCACTTTTAGAGTTAAATGTGACACTTATCATTGTTCAGAGTCTTATATATTATTTTAGCAAAGTAAAGGGTTTAATGTGAACATAAATCAAAGTTTAGGCTAAATGTGTTTACTTTGGATTTTTAGAACTTATATTGCCATGCAAGTAACTTTAAAATGAAAATCAGTATCACGTATACATTCCTTAACGAACCCGAAAACGTAACGCACTCGAATCATGAACCGTACCGATACCAAACTAACAAAATACTATCTCAGTATCATTTGCATGCTGAGACCGTTAAACGAAACACACTTTCGATGAGACTTATTCTTACCGAGATGCAAAGAACACACATACTCTGGGTATATACTAATCCTATTGAAACATAATAATAAACATCCTTTCGGTAGTGATTTTAACGAGGCAAGAGACTTGGTAAAAATAAAGTCATAACGAGCCAAAAAGAGTGGTGCGAGGGGTTTTAAAAGAGCAGCAAACAAAACCGACCACGACCCCACATAACGCGACTAGGCAACATGTTTAGACCCATTGTGGACTAACCCACACGACACAAAAATTGCCTGCTCAACAAGTGATTAGGAGACCAAAACACAACCATTATATGCGTCAAGTATTTTCATAAGATCACACCCAACCAAACCATTATCAATGAAATGAAACATGTACGCCCCATGCTTTCTTATTTGAGTTTTAAACCAGATCTTGTTACACATATTAAAGATTAGAGAAGCCATTTAAATAACCAGATCACATGCGTATAACACAACGGATTCAAATGACCCAAGACGGAAATAAATTGACATATATGTTTTATTTATTTATGATATTATGTGATCTATATTACATGCGACATATCACATTCAAATTCATTATAACGATTCTTCACTTTAGTTTAAATTCCAATAAACATGTTCATATTTATATCACTCGAGGAAAAGCTTAGACTAAACAAGAAATATCAAAACGGATTTAAGGAGTACCTTATGATCGGCTACACAAAGGAACAGAAACAAGAGGCTAATCGCGAATGAACCAAGCCCTACGAAGCAAGCAAGTACTCTTCAAAACAAACGTTTACTATGATCACAACTCTTTCTTCACTTCTTTCTTGTCGAGTCTTGCTGATATCAAGAATAAAGGGGTCGATTTGTGTTTAGTTGTTGGTGTTTATGCGTATTAATTCTTAAAGTTTAGCAAAGTGGTGAGAATATACAGTTAAAAGAAAATGAGGTATGGAGGATGGTTATCAAGTATGATCATATTGGGAACTAATTATGAGTTACAAATCATGGTAAATGGCTGAAACTTAAGAGAAGATTTGCCGAGATTGTAGAGGTGATAGCCATATTTTATTGGATGATTTGGTCAATCACAATTTACTTTATTTACAAAACGTGTATGGGTCCAAGCATAAAAAAAACGAATAGGTCCTTTACAACTAGTATAACGTGTGATGGCCTCTAAGAACAAATATTTTGTGTCGATTCTTATTTGCATGGTTTAGGGGATTTTATTTTTTTAATGAATATTTATATTAGGATATCTTAAATAAATTTTATTAATCATATTATTATTTATAACGCATGGTTTAGGTTAGTAATTAATCGCGTTCATGACTTAGGCAAAATTTAAAATTAGGCGTAAAATTAGGAATTCAGAATTTAGGGTTTTACATTCAATATCTTCCAAAATGAAATCACCTCCCTCAAATGGAGTGAGAGAGGAGGAAGAGACATCGATGGTAGAATCAATTGATCCTTGCACATTTAACACTTCTTCAAAGTATTCATCGCATGCAACATCAATGACATCAATTTGGTTAATTGCTTCTCGTTCAAGGTCGAGAAGGTCTTTTGAAGTGTTTTCAATGTTAATGACCAACTTTTCATCGCCAACTCTTAGAGTCATTTCACCTTCGAAGACGTCGATTAATACACGAGCTGTTTTCAAGAATGGTCTTCCCAAAATAAGGGGAACACGAGGATCGGCATCAAAATAAACGACTACGAAGTCAGCAGGGAAATGGAACTTGCCAACCTTCACAAAGACATCTTCAGCAATAGCCTTCGGAACCGTAACCGTTCGGGTTGCTATTTCTAGAGTCATTCGTGTTGGTGTAAGCTCGGGAAGTGAAAGCTTTTGTCAAATAGAGAAAGGCATGAGATTTATGCTAGCGCCAAGATCGGCCAAGGAGAAGCACTCTTCTAGCTTTTGGAAATCACATGGAATGAGAAATTTCCCGGGGTCTCATAATTTTTCAGGAAGTTTCTTTAGAAGCACCGCCGAACAATTTTCATTCAAACGAGTTTTAGTGAGTTCAAACAATTTCTCTTTGTTACTTAGAAGACTCTTGAAAGTGGAAGCAAACTTGGGCATATAGAGAAGAGCATCCGCGAAACTAATGTCGAAGTGTAACTTTTGAAATATCTCAAGAAACTTCTTCATTTGATTATTAGTTTGATCATGGAGCTTTTGATCGTTTAAACGTGATGGATAAGGTATTGAAGCTTTGGATTGAACGGGATTCACTGAGGGTTCAAAAACAACTGCCGGTTTGGATTTGGTTTTTGGGACAACATGAGGTTGGACGTGTGCGGTACTTTGTTGGCTAGTAATTTGCACTTTGTCCTTTGTCGCCTCAGGTTCACGTTCCACTACCTTTGGAGGAGAAGTAGACGAGGTAGTAGGAATCGCGAGTCCGTCATAAGAAACACCACTACGGGTTGTGATCGCCTTTACATCGCCCTTCGGGTTGGCGATCGTGTTGCTAGGTAGCGTTCCCGATCCCGAAGGTCGATCATTTAAAGACTTCTTTAGTTCAGAAATCTGACTGATCAACAACCTGTTTGTTTCTTCTTGAGCTTTCATGAATTGTTTCAACAACTCATCGGATGATGAATGAGTTTGAACAACAGCTTGGTTTTGATGAGAAAATTTTTGAGCTCGGTTGTTTTGATTGAAACTTTGATTTTGAAAATTTCCTTGGTTTTGGTTACCATTACCGTGAAAATTGTTTCCTTGATTGAAATTAACATAACCTTGGTTTCTATTCAAGTTTTCTTGATTTTGAAAACCTTAATTGTAATTCCCCCTTGATTTGGAAATTGATTAATCGGGGCATGAAATTGATTTTGATTTCTTTGTTGTTGATTTTGATTGAATCGATTTGGATTATTGGGTTGAGAAAAGCCGGGTGGACCACTTTGGTTGCTAGCACGGTAGTTTGGCTCCATTTGAGGACGGTATTGGTTACCTCCTTGATTAGAACTACCGGCTATCGCATTAACTTCAAATGGATTTCCATCGGTGGCAGTACAATTGTAATATGCGTGTGGACCACCACAAGTAACACAAACTACAACCTTTTTTACTTCAGTAGGTTGAGAAGAAACTTACTTGTTTTTTGTGAGAACCAAAGCATGAATAGCTTATGTGAGTTTGTCAAGCCTAGCATTGGTGCTAGATTGAGCCACTGGTGATGAGGTAGAAGGACCAACATTCACTTGGGAAACAACCGGCTTGCTTCGTGGAATGCGGACCTTAGACTTATTCTCGATGATCACTAAAGCATCCCTTGTGGTTCGATTCAAGAAATTACCTCCAGCGGAGGAATTGAGAGAGTCTTGATCAATTTGGCTCACACCATTATAGAAAGTATCGAGTTGCATTAACTCGGAAAAACCATGATGAGGACATTTGCGAAGCATATCCTTAAAACGGTCCCATGCCTCACTGAATGATTCATCGAATTTCTGCATGAATTTCATGATCTCATTCTTAAGGGTCGTGGTTTTAGAAGGAGGAAAGAATTCATTCACGAACTTCTTAACCAAATCTTCCCATGTTTCAATCGATCGAGGGGGTTGTTTGTCAAGCCAATTCTTGGCAGCCCCATCGAGGGTAAACGGGAAAAGAAGAAGTTTGATTGCCTCTTCAGGGACGTTTTTGCATTTGATGGTGGATGTGATTTTGTTAAACCATCGAATGTGATCTTGAGGATCATCCCTTTCAAAACCACAGAATTGACGCGATGTGACTAGGTTTATCAACCCGGTCTTAAGCTCAAAATTGTCAGCCACGATGGCTGGAACAACGATAGCATCTCTGTAACCCTCGATGGGTGCTTGGAGAAGCTCATTCATAGTGGGCTCAGCCACCATGATAACGGAAGGAATAGTACGAATCTTGCGTTCGACTATTGGATTGGTACGTCGCCGATTACGTCTTCTTCTTGGAATGTTGTTAAGCGATTGCAAAGGACTTGTTGACATAGACGAACTAGTACGCATGCACCACAAAAAAAATATCAATTAAAACAATACCACTTTAACGACAAGGGAACTTAAACCAATAATAAAGAACGCAAGGTTGACCTTTAAGGATAAACGTACATGGAGCGGGAGAAAAGAATGGATTTCTCACTAGGGCGAAGTTCGTTGGATCACCCTATACCATTTCGACTCCTCTTAATGTAAGCTTATCGATTAAAAGTTTTCCAAAACGCAAGTGATACAAAGGCAAGTTTTGATCTTTAGTTTGGGAACTTATTATGGTCACACCACCAGTTGGTAGGTGTTCTGCCTTGGTTTGCGGTGGTAAGATTTTAATGTTGTAATTATTAAACAAAGAAACGGGAAAATCTTTTTGTGTTTTTCTTATCTTTTATAGGTATAATACATATATAGAAACAAAAGAAAAATATTTTTGGTTTTTTATAAGTTTTATGAAAGTGTAACTTCTTGCGAAGGTTCTACAAGACTAATCGTCTAAACCTTATCGAGAGTTTCGACACACAACCTCCCCGGCAGCGGCGCCATTTGATTCGTTGTGTTTTTGTGCAAAACAATTTATCAAAATATCAACAAACGTGATGTCAATGTTATCGTGAGACAACAAGACGTGGAGAAATACGAGTAAACCTTTTAGGAAAAAGATTACCTCGTAAACTCGTGAAAGTGATATTTATCTGTGAGACCGAGAAGTGATTTCCCGGGTCGTGTCCCAACGAGGTGTGAATGGAAAGTTTCGTGAAAAGATCGAGATTAAAACCTTGTATGTTTGGTTGTGAAAGATTATTTGGATTTGTGGCACGTAAAATTACGAGAATTAATAATTAACGAACGAAAATTGAAATAAACGTAACCTAAATAGGAAATATAAACAAGGAATGAAAATTAAAACTTAAAAATTACCTAAAGTACTACGGGAAATATAATAGGGAAAGCGGGGAATCCTAAAACGTAATCTAGATTTAAAACGCGAACATTAATTAAAAATTACACGAGTATGCAAAATAAAACGTGAATTTAATTCTACGCTAGGCTTACGGGTGTAAAAATCATTTTTCTACGGTTCAAATGATGAAAGAAAATTTTGGAAAAAGAAAAATATTTTTTTTTTTACTTTTTATATTTTTTATCATGAATTAATTAGTATTTAAGCTAAATTAATTTACTAAAAATACTAAAACTAATTTTAAAATTCTGGAAATTTTTTGGAAAATTAATTAAACTAAAACAAACATAAGAAAAATACAGGATAAGGAAAAAGCACTTTAATTAAGCTGGAATAAGCAGATTTAAGCTAAATATAAAAAAAAAAAAAAAAAAAAAAAAAAAAAAAAAAAAAAAAAAAAAAGTCTATATAAAACAATTAATGTTCAAGATTATAACAAGAAAGTCCCAAGGGCGTTTTGGTAGTGGGTTGTGGTGTTGTGTTTGTTTGGTTTGCCAAGGTCCCAGGTTCTATTCCTACATGCCCAAAATTTTTGCAATTATTTATTTTATTTTATTTTAACTTTACAAAAACATTTTAACACTAAAAATAACCAACTTTTGAAAAGACAAACTTTTTGAATTTAACAAATAAGTTGTGTGCAAGCTTAATTTCCCCACAGTGGGGCTTATAAGCTTGAAATTGAATTTAAGACCTTGAAAAGCTTCTCAACAAGCTACAATCTGATCAAAAGCTAGAAATAAACTAGAAAGATATGAAAAGTACTTATAATAAGCAGAAACAATAAGAAAGGAACACTAAGATAAGCTATAAGCTCAAATAAGCAAATCCAAGTCACTTAGAACCAAACAGGCCTGGATAGGCAATTGGCAGGCTCAAATTAAGCTTATCCAATAAGCTTTGAAGCCTGAAATAAGCTTGGAACCAATAACTATGGTCAATGAGCTTTTCAAAAAGTCCAAGGTCACAGGTTATGGTCCACTGATAAGCTCTGAGTGAGCTTATGAACTTGGCTTTTCACACTGATGACTCAGTGTGGAGGGCTCAGTCATTATGATTTGATGGGCACAATTAAGCACACAAATAGGCATGAAAATAAGTTGTGAGCATATGCATAAAGAGCTGAACTTATGAGCTTTTCAAAACAATAAAAATCACAAGCTAAGATTCACTAAGGAACAAGCTACAAGCTTATGAAATCTGGCTTATAAACCAAACTCCCCTGGTGCAGGGGAGGACTATGTGAAGCAGGCCAAAACAAGCACTCTAATAAGCTATTAACTAAAATCCTAAAAATAAGCTAATTGTGAATTTCAAAAGTTAAGCTAGTAAATATTAATCCCTAAGAAGATTAAAGCCTAATACTAAACACAAAAATCATGAGAAATCTTAGAAATTGTTGGTTTTCTGTCTAGTATGCAAATTTGACTTTTTAGCTTAAACTATAAATTTGACTTAATTGAACTTATATCTCAATCTAATGACTTATTATGATATATTAGGCTACTGAAACATGAAATTAAGTTAAATTACCAACTACTAAGCTTGTATGAAGAAAATAGACATTTAATTCTTAACAGATTACTAATAGGTTAAGTACAAAAGCTATTTTGACTTTTATCTTAAAACAACTAAAGTTTTTTGACTTTTCTGAGCTAAAGTGACCCTAAGACATATGTTTCAAGCAGAAAAAACAACAAAGAACACCTTGAACCTATCTTAGACAGCAAATCCAAACACTCTTTAAACTCTATGATTCTAATGAAACTATGACAAACTAAAACTAAAACCTAATTTATGAGCTTATATTAATCTAATAAGCAATAAACAAGCATAAGAAACATAGATAAGCAATTACTAACTCCTTTACACTAAAATGACAAAAATCAAAGATTTGGCTTACAAATGAGTCCAAGCTGAGAAACATGGAACCAAGGATCTCTGTCACACCCTATGGCTTCCCATGAAGCAACTAAACCCAAAGGAATCCATAATCCATCCTGCTTCCTGATTCTTGTCCTTCTTTTCTTGTTCTATTTTTTTTTTTTTTTTTTTTTTTTTTTTTTGTATTTTTGAGTTTTTCTTTGTATATTTTTTTTCTTTTCTTTTCTAAGATTTTTGCTTACTTTGGACTTCCAATGATTTAAAAACAGTTTATAAAGGTTGTTTAGACAAAATTATGAGGCAAATCTAGTGAACAGTAAGAAATTGAAAACTTAAGTAAAAACGTGAAATTCTTGAAACTGAAACAATACTTGAATTAATCTTGAAATTTGAAATTACAACTGATAACTAAGTCTAAAACAAAACAGATACAAAGAAAGGGATGCCTTAGAAGGCTTACATGACTACCTATTTATACTAATCTTGAAATTAGGGTTCTTCTTTCTACTTGTGCTTCTTCTGTGTTAGTTAACAGCGGTAATTGAACCCTTGTGACTTCGTGAATGAATCCCCACCATCTAATTGCTTTAAAAGTGATCCTAGCCCTTGATGTGTTTTTCGCGCCAAAACGGATTTAAGTGGATTGGTGACCTGGATGGGGTTAGGTATGAGTTTGAGAGAAGGGGGAGGTAGGTGGGATACGGAATTGTGTTTTAGGGTGATTTTGAGGTGGTGGTGGAGTGTAGCAGAGGTGGAGTGGTGGTGGTGGTATAACCAAGGGGTAAAACGTGGGGGGAGGAAGAAAGGGGGTATTAGTTTGACCCTGTTTGACCAGATATATTAATACGGGGTGGTTTGTTTGGGCTGGATGTGGTTTTGGGCCCAAGGGTTTTATGGATTAGGTTTGGTTGGGTTTGTATTTGGTATTAGGTTTGGTTAAGTATAAAAGTCCATTTAGTAGTAACAATACCATAGGGACCATTTTTGCACTAAGCTGAAAATTAGGGGGTGGTTATGCAACTGTTCCAAAGTTACCCAATGGTTAAAACTGCCAAGCTTTGAATTTCCAAGGGTGCTTGTTGATAATTTTCCAAAATTACGATTCCCGGGGGCCAAGATTGCCATATTTCAAACTTGAGGGACTAAATTCGCCAATTCTTCAAAATTGCACTCTGAGGACCAAATTTGTCATTTGATGATTTTAGGAGGGTGATTGTTGACTTTTCTTCATAAAATCTCTCCAGGGACTATTTCTGACAATCTTTGAAAGTACAGGGACCAATTTTGCCAAATATGAAATTCCAGGGATTAAACTTGTACACTTTTGAAACTTTTCACCCAAATATCATTTTTGATAACTTTTGACTTTTAAAGGACTTGGGTTGACTTTTCTTTCAAAACAAATGCTTAGGGACTGATTTTGTTAAATTTTGAAAGTTGGGGGACTGAAACTGCCAATTATGCAAACTTTGTTCTTTTTTCATTTGTTTTCAATCATTTTGCATTTGAAACATATAAAACACGACCTTTCGGATATCTTCTGTATTTTGATGCATTTCTGGGTGTTTTTAAAAGTTTTTGCAGATCAGATTGACCAAAAATGATGAGTATTTACACACTCATCATCTGCCAATTAGTATTCAGTTCCCACAAAATATAATTCAACTGTAACCTTTTCGACATGGTCCTTGATGAAATGGTAGCAGAGATCAATGTGTTTGGACTAGCAGTGATGAACGGTGTTGCAGGAAATGGCTATGGCACTTTTGGAGTCTGATGAGACGAAAAGTGTACCGCTTTAAGGGGGTCATTTAAGCCCAAAGTCGAGATTATTTGATCAAATATTGCCCTAAATCGTTCATTTTGTCATTTTAGGTACTTTTGAGAGCAAATCTGGAAAAGGGGCCATTTTGGACGTTTTTGGAGAGAAAAAGTGAAGAAAACGACAAAGTCTCAAATTCATGCTAGAAATTGTACATGACGGCATCAGGATATGCATGTGACGCCGTCATCCTTTAACAAAGAGGTGGATAAATCAAGTTACACGTGACGCGCCAGAGAGGTTTTGGAGGAATTATACATGACGGCGTCACCAAGGCCATCAAGAGTAATTTGCATGTGACGGCCAAGATGAAGTTTACACATGATGATGTCAGAAATGGATCTAGGCAATACGATGATAATTATGGTGGCGAGTTGACGGCCTCAGACCTTACTCTTGATGCCGTCAGACCCATTATTCTATATATAGTTTTTGATTTTTCATTCATTGTGTGCAACTTTGAGAGGAGAAAAACCCTAGACAAATTTTACTGTATTTTTTAGGGTTTCAAACCCTTGTTTCATCCATGCTTAATTGAAGATAAGTTTTCCAATAATCATTCAATATGTCTATGTGTTGTTTGATTATATCTTATGCTTGTCTTCTCTTTAACATGCTAGGCTAGGTTTTCTTTGTGTTTGCTTAGATGTAATGAAACCTAAATATTAATTATTGGTTGGTTGTTTGTTTATAATTTTTGTAGATGAATGATTTCGACGTTAGGCTTAAGAAAACTGGCAGACTTCCAATTGATAACTTGCTTGAACGTCTTAAGAAACATGATCGAAGGTGTACTACGATAATTTGGTTATATTTAATGCATAGGTAACTACTAATGAGGCCATGTTAGGAGCTAGTAGTCGGCTCGACATAGGAAGAGGTAGAAGCTTATAGAGTTAGGGAAGATCGTACACAGCCCTACGAATGGTATTAAGGAATATAACCCATCATCAATGCAATTGTAACAAACTAATCAACCGGTAAAAGATAGCTAGGGAGTAGTGAAATCTAAGTAAATACATTTTCTCTTATTATTGTTTTTGCCACATTTACTTTAAGTTCATTTTATTTTATTTTGTTTGCATTTGTAGTTATTTGGGTTAGTTGATTAGCAACTAATTCCACCCACTCCTTCAAAACCTGAGATTTTTACTTGCTTTCTATAAAATATAAAAATACAAAAAGAATCATCCCTCACCTCTAGACCTAGTTTAATTAAGTTTTAACCCTAGCGAACACTATTCTTTGAGTTGAACAATCAATCCCCCGGTACTTGCCACTATACTATACTACAACGGTCAAGTACACTGCCTAGTGGGGATTTCAAGCTTCTCAAGATCCCTTGAGAGGTAAAACCTTTTGCAAGGTTGCAAAACCACGCATCAGAGTCATAATAGATAGGAATTTTATTGAATAGGTAGCCATAGTCTTTAAGCTGTGATCTCATCTAGATGACTTGAGCACAGCAAGCAGACATAGCTACGTATTCTAATTCTGTTGATGACAAAGATGTGCAGACCTGCTTCTTTGATTGCCAAGATACAAGCTTATCTCCGAGAAACTGTAATCCTCCTGACGTACTTTTGCGTGTGTCTAAACACCCTGCATGGTCAGCGTCTGAAAAAGCAATTAGTTCAAAACCAGAATCCTTCAGATACCAGATTCCCAAGTGAATGGTTCCCTTTATGTATCGAAGGATTCTTTTAGCCTCATTGAGGTGCTTTTCAGTTGGTTTAGACTGATATCGTAAATACATATATACTGCAAAGACAATGTTAGGTCTACTAGCTGTGAGATACATGAGTGACCCAATAATACTTCGGTATTTAGTAGGGTCAACAAGAGTCCCATGTATGTTAGCATCTAGTTTAGTGCTAAAAGCCATTGGTGTATTATAGGTATCACAGCTTGTCATTCCATGTTTCTTTAAAATTTTCAAAGCATATTTGGATTGACTTAGAAAAATTCCACGGGGTGATTGATGAACTTGTAGTCCTAAAAAGAACGAAAGTTCACCCATCATGGACATTTCAAAGTTATCTTTCATTAGTTTTGCAAAATCAATTGAGTATCTTTTGTTTGTTGAAGCAAAGATAATGTCATCGACATATATTTGAACAATTAATAAGTCCACCCCGTATGTTTTAGTAAATAATGTTGGATCTACCGAACCTTTAGAAAAATTATTAGCCATCAAAAAAGTAGATAATTTGTCATACCACGCCCTTGGGGCTTGCTTGAGACCGTAAAGAGCCTTTTTGAGTCTGTACACATGATTGGGACGTTCAGGATCAACAAAGCCTTCTGGTTGACTAACATAAACTACTTCATGGAGTCGACCATTCAGAAATGCTGCTTTCACATCCATTTGATAAACAACCATATTCCGATGAGCATCATATGCCAGAAAAATCCGTACAGCTTCAAGTCTAGCCACTGGAGTAAAAGATTCTTCAAAATCAATTCCTTCTTCTTGTAAGTATCCTTTAGCTACCAAGCGTGATTTATTTCGTATGACAGTGCCTTCTGCATCCAGCTTATTTTTCTAGATCCATTTTAATCCAATGACAAAGACTCCTTCAGGTTTTTCAACTAATTCCCAGACTTCTAATCTTTCGAATTGCTGAAGTTCCTCTTGCATTGATTCAATCCAGTTGTCGTAAGTCATTGCTTCTTTGATGTTCTTCGGTTCAGCTTGACATACTGTGAGTGCATAGATGCAAGTTTCACCATCTGTGTGGAGTCGTTGTCTTGTCATGATTGGTGCATCTGGATGGCCAATGATTTGTACTAATGGGTGATCTCGAGTTCATTTGTGTGTCGAAGGGTGAAGTTGATAATTATCTCGCATGTTAGCAGGATCCAAATTGCGTGTTGATGACTCAGCAATGTCAGGAATTGTTGGAGCCGGTGCAAACGGGTTAAAGAAAGCATTTGGATCATACTCTGCGGATTATGGGACTGATTGAGGTGTAGAGTCTTCAGCTGATTGTCGTGAGTTGGACACGGTTTGTTCTGCAGTTGTTGGAGATGCAATTGGAGGACCGTCATTATCAACAGTTGTTGTAGCTTGTTACGGTGTGTCAGGTACTTGAATATTTTCAGGGTGTGCAGCGGAAATTGGTGAGACCTCAGGAGGACGGTTTTCAATTGTATCATCGAATAGTGGAGCAAATAGGGTTTCCAATTCTTTGCGAGAGAGTGACAATGGTTCAGCCGAAGAATCTGGAAAGTTCAAATGGTTTGCTGCGGGTCCTAAGCTGTGTTGCTCAGAAGCCATTGGTGTAAGTTCATCAAAATTAGCATGAATTGTCTCTTGAATTTCTCTTGTACAACGGTTCCATATCCGAAAGCCTTTGGAATTTTCACAATATTCCACGAATATGCCGACATCTGCTTTTGCTTTGAGTTTACCTAAATCATCACGATCATTCTTCGGATAACAAAGAGCTCCAAACGCATGAAAGTAATTGATGTTTGGTTTTCTTTTGTGAACAATCTGATAAGGGGTTTTGTGATGGCATTTTGTGATCATGCAACGGTTTTGAGTGTACCATGCAGTTGAAACAGCTTCCGCCCATAAGTAATCTGGTAATTGAGCATTGATCAACATGGTTCTTGCAGCTTCCACTAAAGTTATGTTGCGTCTTTCGACTACTCCATTTTGTTCTGGGCTTCTTGCAACTGATGTTTGATGTTCAATTCCCACTTTCTCAAAATAAGACCTAAGTGTTTGATTCTAAAATTCTGTTCCATTATCAGTTCTAACCTTTTTGACCGTGTTGCGTAACTGAACTTGAATTTTTGTGAGAAAGGTGATGATCATTGAAGGAGCTTGATCTTTACTTGGAAGAAAATAAACCCAAGTCCATCTGGACTCTGGAGTAATCATCAACAATTACTAATATGTAGCGTTTACCGTTGATACTTTGAACACGCATCGGGCCACACAAATCCATATGAAGCAATTGTAAAACATGATTCGTACTGTGTTCAGTTTTTGAAGGAAAATGAGCACGAGTAATTTTTCCTTGTTCACAGGCAGGACATAAGTGATCTTTGGCAAAACGGAATCTTGGAATACCATCAACAAGTTTATGACGAGCAAGTTCAGTCATTATTTTGAAGTTCAAGTGCGAAAGACGTTTGTGCCATAACCATGATTTAGTCGATTCTGCTTTGGAGAGAAGACATATTGGAGATGAAGCAATCATGTCAGACATTGAGATTGTGTAAAGATTTGTTGCACGAGAGCCAGACATTAGATCATTTCCTTGTAAGTCACGAACGAAGCAAGTTTTCTCACGAAATGCTACTTCTAAATCCCCATTACAAAATTGACCAACTGAAAATAGGTTGTGACCAAGGCCTTCAACAAAATATACACGACTAATTTCAATGTTCCCACTAACGTAGTCACCATATCCCATAATTAAAGCGTAATGATCATTCCCGAATTTGACAGTGCCGATGAACTTTGAAACAAAGTTTACTAATAGTTTGAGATTGCCTGTCATATGTCGGGTGCATCCGCTATCAACAATCCAAAGAATGTTTTGAACCACCTGCATCACATGAAGACGACGAAGATGGAACAAAGGTAAGGGTGGAGCCCAAAGAAGTTGTAGGTTCCGGTGGGTTAGAAACACACATAGTTAGAATTTTAGGAATCCATTTAAAGTTTGGTTTGTATTGTAACCAACGTTGCCAATTCCAACTAGTTCTAGCTTTATTTTTGGTGAATTCACTAACTTTGGGTGTGTTCCTAGATTTGTCCTATTCAATTATGGGGGTAACTTCAACATCATTAGAAACAGTGGTTGGCGGCTTTCCTAAGATTGACTTAGAGGCAGTAGTGGGCCTAGAAGGAGTGCCAGATCTATGTTTCTTATGACGATTCAAAAGAGAATTAGCTACACATTTTGCATGATCACCAGATAATACACTTTTACGACAAAACACACAAGATGCATTAATATTCAAAACATTCATAGGTTCATCATTCGTTACACTGAGTTTTGATTACAATTTGCCAAATTAGAATCTAATTCAGATTCCTAAGTTGATCTTCTACTTCTTGGGCTTCTAGTGTTCCTCTTCTACGTTGCAAGATCCTATTCTTCTTATTACTTTTTCTCTTTGGTCTGCTAACGCTATTAGTGGAGACTAGTCTTGTAGAAGTTGAAGGATTAACATTAGTATTCTGAGCATAATTATCCCTATTTGTTTTGTCTATTTGATACAATCCTGGTGCTATCACTGTGGTGTCAACAAACTTTCTTTTTTCAAGTAGCTTAATCTTCTCTTTTAAGTCAATGATGATGTGATTTTTATCCTGAATATCAGACTCAAGTTTTACGTTGCAATAAGCAATGTCATCGCGGTCTTGTTGCCATTCGGCATTTTCAATTTTTAAATTGGCAATTTCCTTCTCATATTTGAGACACTGATTTTTGAAAAACTCATTGTTATAGCAAATTTGACAACTTTTTGAAACATTTTGACTCTGTAACTGCAGTTCACGTTCAATACTTTGAGCTTGACACCATTCAAGCCTTTGTTTGAGTTGACAAATTTCTTTTAAAAGTTTAGTTTGCACATCATCATTGTGTTTCCGAATCTTTTCATTTTCTTGAGTCAATGTTTCAATCTCAGTTTTCAACAAATCATTATCAACAAAGTGATCATCAACAAACTTAGAAGTACCAGCTACATAAATAGAATTCATGATAACAGACACAATATCAGCATGTAGAACTTGTTCCAAGAGTCGATCAGCATCATTTTTTAAAGCTCTGTTTCTTTGCTTTTGAACCAAAAATGCATTTTCATTTGTGTTGAAAATATTTATCATTGATTTGACCTCTTTTAAAAGTTCCTGTTCCCACCGTTGAGCACAAAGACACAAATGGCAAAAAAAAAATTTGAAAAGTTTCTCTTTTTTCTCGCTCGTAAGCTGATTGAAAAGTAGCAATTTTTATCTCTGAATTACGTTCAATTACATCTTCTAAAATTTTGATGTCTTCCATAAAAGTTTTAAAATACTCAAGTAAACGACACCGTTTGGGCAAAGGTGTTATTTCACCAGAAGATGGTAAAGGACCATTTATTTGTGCACAGTTTGAACAGGAGCTCTTTTGGAGGATGAGACATATGACTCGGTCACATACCATGATTTCTCAGGTATTTCTTTTGGAGGAACAAAAGATTTTGAAATGTGAGGAGCCTTTGAATAATCATACGGTTTGCAAAATGGTATTTGACTCATTTTTTATCGACTCTCTTCTTTAATTTCTTCTTCTTCCTCCGTATCATGTACAATAACTCGCACAATTGAATTATCAAGCATTTTATCGATACTATAAATTTTAGGATTTGCCTTGAGTGCCTTGTGAAGAAAACGCGATTTGTTGTCACCAAGAGCAAAGCCTCCATTAGGTTTTGGCTTCATTTTGAATTTTTGAATTGTTGTGACTGAGCCCCCAGTTTTGTAAACAATATTTTGAAATTCCTTTAGTTGGCGTTCAAGATCCACAATTTCACCGATTAAAGAATCTTCCCTTTTCCTTTTCCACACCTTGTGTTCATAAAAATCACTTTTGCAAGTTGACAACTCGGTTTGTGTTTTTGAAAGCTCTTTTTGAAGTTGTTCAACTTGTTGTTTGAGTTCACATTTTTCATTTTCGAGCTTTGAAACCAGTTTTCCGTTAGACTCAATTAATTCACGCATTTTGTGTTGAAGATCTTGTTCTTTATTGTAATATTCTTGAAACGCCACTTCAAAAATTTTTTCACGTTTGACTTTGTTTTCAAGATTTGAAAGTTGTATTTTATAGCACTCAAGATCCCTGGTTAATAACGCATTTGTTTCTTTTAATGTTTTATTTTGCTCATTCTTTTTCTGAATTAGTAAAATTTGAGCCTGTAGTTGTTTGGCCATCAATATATGGTCAGGGTCTAGATCAGAGAATGGTTCATTTTGTTCAACATGATCATGTTTGTCATTATCAATAGGATCATCAAATGAAACAACTGTGTCATCATCAAATATAGCAATTGTGTTCATTTGTTCATCTTCTTGAGAAGATAAAGATGAGTCAGATGGAACAACTTGCGCCTTATCTAATTCAGAAGCAGAAGGTGATGTTATTTCATGTATTAGGCATGTGTTAAGGTCATGTACCTGAGACAAACCATCAGTGTCATACACTGGGCCTGAATCATTCAATTGAAGTTCCTGCATGTTGGCCATAAGCATCACAGCAGCATTAGCTTCCAGATCTTCCATGTCATCATCGTTGTAAGCATTGGCCATGAAACTGTTTTCCTGCTCAGTGAAAGTTCCGCCAGCTTCATCTTTGAGAGCTAGGAGTAACGCTTGCTTATGAAACTTGCTTCCCCTTGTTCTTGGTTTTGGACAAGTAGTAGCAATATGACCTTTTTCATTACGGTTGTAGCACCACACTGCATTCCCAGAGTCTGAGTTCCTAGTTTCAACAATTTCAACCCTTTTCTGAGGAGCACCTGAGTTGTTTCTGAATCCTCCATTGTTGTTAAACCGCTGTCCATTCCCAGAATTTCCCGAATATCCACCTGAGCCTGATCTTCCATAATTATGATTCTGTATCTCAACTCGTCCATCTTGAATAACAACTTGATTCCTTGTGTTAGATGAAGAGCGAAGACAGTTGTTTGTCTTGTTTGAGAATTTGCTTAAGGCACGTGCAATAAGAGCAAGTCCTTGATTCAACGTATTGAAGTCCTCATCTTCATCTTCATTGGAATTTGAGTAGTACATAGAATCACTGCTTTCATAAGGAACTAGTTGATTTGAGGCCGATTGCTGTGAAGAATCATATGGGAGCATCTGATTTGAAGTTGTATGTTGTGGGTAACTGAAGTAATTATGTTCTTGAACATAAGCATGATTTGACATCGGAGATGGAGTAGTGTGAGATTGAGCTACGAGTGCCAAAGAATTTGGTGTGGTGGTGGTGAGTAACCTCCTCCGAGAGCTCGAGCTTTTTCCACTTCAGGTTCATGGTGCTTCAGAAAATCATACAACAAACCATATAGTGCATCGTGAAGATTTTTGGATTGACAAACAAATGTCACATACTTTTGCCAATCAGGACCAAGGCTACTGACAAACTTAGTATTCACTGCGATCCTTGGTATTTTAATTTCATGTCTTTCCAAATCATTAACGACATTAGTGAAATGGTGATAGTAGGATTCAAGTGTCTCCCCTGGTTCAATTATGAAGTTGGTGTATTCCATATAGAGTTTTGATTCCATATCTTCTTTGTTCAATTGAGTGCCTTCCATTAGAAGATGAACATGTTCCCACATGGCTTTAGCCGTTTTCTGAGCATCAACACTTCGGAAGATTAGATTTGGAATTCCTTGAAGTATGTAAATCATGGCATACTCATTTGCTTCGCGATGTAGTTGTTGTTCAGCTGTAAGTTGAGTCTCAGGAATAGGTTTTTCAACAGGAGGACGTGGAGGATCAGCAGTAGGATCACCTCCTTCAAGTCTGGTTGGCCACTCAAATGGTCCTTCAAGGATCACTTGTTTCATGAATTTACCATGGGGTTTCTTGAGTTCAATAAACCATAAGAATCGACTTACCCACTGAACATAATTTCCAAGTGTAAGCATTGGGGGTGTGTCAATTGATCCTGCCTCATGTCTGGATTGTTGAGTTGTTATCACTTCACACATCCGATCAAACCAGTGAGGTTGTTTGGGTGGATACTGAATTGGTTGTTGTGACATTTGATACGGTTGTTGTTGAGGAACGAGCTGATGTTGTTGCATCAAAAGATGTTGTTGTTGTGGTTAGAACGGTTGGTGATGATACTGTGAAGGTTGTTGATATTGTTGTTGTGGATGATATTGCTGTTGTTGATGATACTGTTGCTGTGGATGATTTTGCTGTTGTTGATTTGATAAGTAATAGTATGGTGGTTGAGACATGTTTAGTGATTACGTTCACTTGGATCTTTAAAGGATAAACAAAGGTTGTTGTTGTAGGTTAGGTTTGTTGGCGAAAGTTATAAACTTCTGAGGTCCTTACTCGATGAAACAAACAAGAAAATTGCTTACTCGGTAGTGTTCTTACTCGGTACAACTTGGTTTCTTACTCGGTAATACTTGGTTACTTACTCGATAAGGTAGCTTAATCGATATTGAGTGCTTACTCGAAAGCAGATGGCTTACTCGATACTAAGTTCTTACTCGATAATGAGAAATGAATCAACTATAGTTTGGCCTAGGAAGTGAACTATAGAAGACCTTACTCGATAACGATAAGGTATGATAGCTTACTCACTAATCTGGCTAACTCGCCAATAGTTACTCGATATACTACTTACTCGGTACTGACTATGCTTGCTCGATAAGCTTACTCGATAACTTCTATCCTTACTCGATAACTTCTATCCTTACTCGATAAGCACGTAAATGAACAGTAACCAGATTCGTGAAAACAACCTCTAAACCTAGTTTTTTCGACCAAATCTAACCTAAAACAACCTAATTTATCCCTTGGCGATTGATACCACTTGTTAGGTCACCATTTTGTAACATAAACACACATAATCTCTAGAAAGAGAAAGTAAGTTAGAGAGAGAGAGTGGAAGGAACTCTAATAGAAATGAAATGAACTTGATATTATTAATGAGAACCAACACCCTCCTTGGAGGGTTTACAAGAGTATTTGTGGAAAACTAGAAGGGGGGTTGAATAGTTTTACGTCTTTTTAATTCGTTATAAAAGATAGTTTTAGTGTTTTCTTAGTTTTTAAAATTTAGATTCGATAATATGCGATCTCAAGTCTTGCACAATATAAACAACTATCAATAAGTAAAATATAGCAATGATAAGTAAAGAAATAAATAAGAGATGGAAAGATCGAACCGCGAGACAAGAGATTTATAGTGGTTCGGCTACAAAGACACCTTCCTTGCCTACTCCACTCCCCGAGCACCTAACTCGAGAGTTTTCTTCACTATATCAACAAGCTCCCTTATGGCGGAGAAAACCTTACACACCAATTTACACACCACAACTTCTTCACACCTAAATCACAACTTCTTCACACCAATCTACTTCACAACTAACTACTTCACGCCTAACTTCTTCACACCAATTTACTTCACAACTAACAACTTCACACCTAGCTTCTTCACTACAATCTAATTCCTAACTTTTCTTCTTCATGCCAAACAACTAACTAATCACACGATCAAAATACCTAGCACAACTATCTATAATCAAATATTCACAACAATCTTCACAAAGAATTATGTAACTAATCTTGATGATGCACCAACAACTTGGATGTGGAGGTCACAACAAGTTGTAATACTTCTTGTCTTGGAGGATAGAAGTATTCTTCTCTTGCACTTGAGAGGATGATGTTTGAATCACTTTGAAATAAAGAATTATGTATTTATGATCAAAGGATTAAGAGAATAGAAATGGGGATCTAGAACAGAAAGTTTAGGAGTGCAAAAGGTGAGAAAATTCTGTGGGATGAACCAGTATTTATAGGGAGAAAATTTACTGTTCTGGAGCTTGGCCGGTCCCCTTAATTAGGGGGAAGTCCCCTTAATGATTAAGGGGGCCGCCTAGTATAATTAAGGGGGCCGCCCTCCTGAACGTTGGATTTTCTTATCCTTTTGTGAGGGAAATTTTTCTGGATAAAATTTGCCATTTTTGGTTGGAAATTTAAAATCATATATTTATAATGAATTAAATGTATTCTTTTAATTCCAAAAGTAATTTTGTAAAAGATATAGAATGTTTAATACATTTTATAAAAATTCTAGTGATTAGAAAAATTTCCTTTGATCATGAAATGCAATAAACACTTTGTTTATTCATACCTTAAGTGATATGGATGCAAAGATAAATATTAAGCACTAAAAACTTGTTTACATCATAAGTTTTAGATTAATGAGTTTATGCTTTGTAATTATCAAAACATAGAGATATTGTTAATATGCTAACAATGTTTTTAGACATTATTTATGTCAACAATCTCCCCCTTTTTGATGATTACAAAACCTTAAACTCATTAGGTCTAAAAAATAATTTTTAGACAAGTATTATTAGAGTTTAACATTCTCTTCTCCCCTTTTTTGTAAAATCAAAAAGGTTAGGCCGAGTAAGCTTCGTGAAAGAAGATTAAACGGGTAGAATGCTCCCCCTTGATGTATGCTCCCCCTCATTTGAGAGCACCAAGGGAATGAGCTAAGGAGATCTTGGCTACACAAAATATTTGAAGAGAACAAGACACATATATATGCAAAGCAATAATTATGCAAATAAAAATAGATTCATTCAAGCATCATAGAAATGATTAGCATTACAACATTCAATATGCTTAAAGCATATTGATTACAATGAAACAAAAGAAAAAAACATAGTCCTATATTGCCTAAGAGAGCACTTGGACTTGCTTGCAACCCATGGTTGGTTGTTTTATTTGCTTGAAGGAGAACATAAGCATAAAGCTTAGTTGTTAGATGGAGAGGGATATGGAGTGGGGTATGGAGCGGAAGAGGTGGATCTTATGATGTTGTATCGTGTTAAGGGTGGTATAGGATGAGGACGAGTGAGGAGATATTCAATCCAAGAAATATCTTCACTCAAGTATAGGATTTGTTTTTGAAGGAAGATGCAACAAGGGCAATAGTGAGTGTGGTTTTTAACTTGATCCAAGTTGAGAGAGTGAGGTAGGCAATTGTTGTAGGGTGATGATGGAGGTTGCCCTTTGTTGCGTTGTGCAAGATGCATGGCATTGAGATCACTAAGATCATGGATTTGGGATATTTCATCACGGAACTTTTGCTTTTCCGTGGCAATGCGGAGAAAGTCATTGTGTTGATATGGATGAATTGGGTTTGTGTAGTTGGAATTGTCGTTGGATGGTTGATCAAACTTGTATGGATCATTACAAATGGTTGGAGGATGAGATGAGTGGTTTGGCATGAAGGAAGATGTTTGGCCAATGTTGTATGGTTTGTAAAGAGGATCAAATTAATGTCCTTGTGAATTTGGTGTAAAGTTTGGGAAGTAAGTGGTTGGAGGTGTTGAGTGATTTCCAACTTCATTGGTTATGATGGATTTGTTTCGACTCCTAAATGCAAAGAGAGATAACGATCCTAAGAAACAATCCAAAAGATCTCCTTGATTCAATTTTTGCTCGATCATGAATGTCAAAGATATATATTAGATTATATACCTTGACAATTTATGTGAGAGTTTATGCATGATTTTGGAAGACAATGTTTTTAGCATTAGTCAACAATGCAAGGAAAATGATGTTCATGTGATTCCTAGATGTGAGAATAATTTTTGAAGAAAATTGATTGGGTTTTACAAAAGAGTTTATGCAAAGAAAATAAACTTTCCCAATCTTTAATTTTGTGCAAAATAGATTCCTAGACTCAGAAATGGAGGAGTGGAAGAAAAGAAGATCAAAAAAATTTTTGTCTAAATGCAATAAAATTTAGTCAACTTGTTCCATCATTCCTAATCCTAAACGCAAGTGATTGAATAATTCACGCTTAAGAGGTTTAGTGAATATATCCGCAATGTTATCTTCCGATGCAACTTTTTCTATAGATATATTCCCTTTTTGTACATTATCCCTAAGAAAGTGGCGTATTTCTATATGTTTAGTCCTAGAGTGTTGCACCGGATTTTTACTTAAGTCTATCGCACCTTTGTTATCGCACATAATGGTAACGTTTTCTAACCTAATGCCATAGTCTATAAGAGCTTGTTTCATCCATAGTGCTTGTTGACATGCCTTTCCAGCGCTTACATATTCGGCTTCGGTGGTAGAAATAGCAAGAGCGGTTTGCTTCTTCGAAAACCAAGATGTTAGACAACATCCCATAAACGTGCAAATACCGCTAGTGCTTTTTCTATCTACGTAGTCTCCCGCATGATCCGAATCCGCATAGACGATGGTTTCTATGCCGGATCCCTTAGGATACCATAATCCTAAGTGTATAGTGCCTTTAATGTATTGGAAGATATGCTTAACCGCTTCTAGGTGAGAGGTTTTGGGATCCTCTTGAAAACGGGCACAAAGGCAGACACTAAACATGATATCGGGTCTACTTGCCATCAAGTATAGTAAACTACCTATCATTCCTCTATACTTGGTGTTATCTACGGACTCACCTTCATCATCCTTTGTGAGCTTTACATCCGTAGACATGGGAGTTTTCATGGGTTTTGAGTCTTCTAGGCCAAATTTCTTAAGCATTTCCTTAATGTACTTAGATTGGTTAAAGAATATTCCATCTTCTAATTGTTTTATTTGTAATCCTAGGAAGAAGTTAAGTTCACCCATCATACTCATCTCAAACTCATCATGCATGATTTTGGCAAATTCATCACACATGTTTTGACAAGTCGATCCAAATATAATGTCATCAACATATATTTGAACAATGATGAGATTTGGGTCTTTCCTTTTAGTGAAAAGAGTGTTATCTACCATTCCCATGGAATAATCATGTTTAATAAGGAAAGCTTTTAATCGATCATACCAAGCTTTGGGAGCTTGTTTGAGTCCATACAAAGCTTTCTTTAACTTATAAACATAATCAAGTTTTACGAAGTCAATGAATCCTGGAGGTTGTGCCACATATACCTCCTCATTGATAAAACCGTTAAGGAATGCACTTTTCACGTCCATTTGGAATAACTTAAAATCTAGGACGCATGCATAGGCAAGTAGTATCCTAATTGATTCTAATCTAGCTACGGGGGCATAAGTTTCGTCATAATCAATTCCTTCTTGTTGATTATAACCTTGGGTAACTAACCTAGCTTTATTCCTAGTAACTACTCCATTTTCATCTAATTTATTCCTATATACCCATTTAGTTCCTATGATGGTCATATTCATTGGATTTGGGACTAATTCCCAAACATCATTTGCCTTAAATTGATTTAATTCTTCTTGCATAGCTATAACCCAACTTTCATCTTTTAAAGCCTCATTAATATTCTTAGGTTCGTGACTAGCATGATCTTGTTTTCCAATTTTACATGCATCACAAAAATGCTTGTCATATTTTAGATTAGGAAAATTTCTAACTAATTCCTTAGAGGCCAAAGATTGTATTTGTTGCATGTTAGCATGTCCTAATCTCCTATGCCACAATGTAGAGTTTTCATCTAGGGTCGTTAGGCATATCCTATCCTCAGGCTTGTTTCCTAGTTTCATAACATATATGCCACCTTTTCTAATTCCTCTACCTATAATTTTTCCATTCTTAACTATTTCGCTATCCTCTTCGGTAAAAGTGACTCTACATTTATTATCACATATTTGTCCTATACTAAGCAAGTTATATGTTAAATTATCTACATGCTCTACATTTTCAATAGTAAGTGAGTCTTGAGAAATCGTACATTTGCCAATGATTTTTCCACGTAAGTCACTACCGAAAATAACGTTACCTCCATTGTATGCCTTGTATGTAAAGAATAGCTTGCGGTTCCCCGTCATGTGCCTCGAACATCCGCTATCTTTGATCCATTCGTCAGGCTCCAAGTCAATTCCTAAACATATTTCGTTGGTTTCTTTTGCCATAAAACACTTTTCGTCTCTTGGCTTTTCAACTTCTTCTTTGTCACTATCACTCCATGTTCCACTAACAAATGCGCCTTGATTTTCATAACCCGGCGGCTTTAGACATTCGCCAATGAGATGATTTGGACTTCCACATCTAAAGCACTTTCTTTTCCCGTAGTTGTCACTTCTATTTCTTTGGAATGGTTTTCTTTCGTCTCGTGATGATCTAGTGAATCTTCCTCGTCTCTTGAAGAATTTCTTGAATTCTCTTACGGCCATTGCATATTCTTCGTCTTCAATTTCGTCACTTGAATCATCATCACTAGGTTCCTTTTTGGCTTTTAGAGCAATGGATTTGGTTTGTTCTTTCATGACTTTGACCGTTTCTGAATCTCTTCTTATAATTTCTTCATGAACCTTCAAGTTGCCAATTAGTTCATCTAGTGATAACGTCATCAAGTTCTTTGATTCTTCAATTTTCGTGACCTTAGCTCGCCATTTCGGATGCAATGCCCTAAGAAATTTCCTAACACAATTTTTACTAGAAAATGTCTCATCAAGTGCTTTTAAACTTGTGATAATAGTGTTAAATTTAGCAAAAGCATTATCAATTGATTCCTCTTCCGGAATCGTAAATTGTTCATATTGTTGTACAAGAAGATCTATTTTATTATCTTTGACTTGGCTATTACCTTGGTGAGTAATTAGTAAAGAATCCCAAATTTCTTTTGCGGTTTTACACATAAAAATTCTTTCATATTCTTTGCGTGGTAATGCATTATAAATGACCATTTTAGCCTCATTATTTTTTGCTAGTTTCTTTTTCAAATCATCATTTTGTTTTTCAAAAGATACAATTTCATCTATTTTAGTTTCAACATTATATTGAATAGGGGGAAAATCACCAAAGGTAATAATATGCCAAAGATCAAGATCTTTTGATTTCACATACGTTTCGAATCTATTTTTCCAATATAAAAATCCATCCCTTTCAAATAGTGGTGGTCTTTGCATAGATTGCTCTTCTAAATATTTTTTAGATTCCATAGATCGTTACAGGTTTTAAAATACAATATATTTTAAAAATCTTGCTCGACGTGGCTCTTGATACCAATTGTGGAAAACTAGAAGGGGGGGTTGAATAGTTTTACGTCTTTTTAATTCGTTATAAAAGATAGTTTTAGTGTTTTCTTAGAGCATCAAATTTAGATTCGATAATATGTGATCTCAAGTCTTGCACAATATAAACAACTATCAATAAGTAAGATATAGCAATGATAAGTAAAGAAATAAATAAGAGATGGAAAGATCGAACCGCGAGACAAGAGATTTATAGTGGTTCGGCTACAAGGACACCTTCTTTGCCCTACTCCACTCCCCGAGCACCTAACTCGAGAGTTTTCTTCACTATATCAACAAGCTCCCTTATGGCGGAGAAAACCTTACACACCACAACTTCTTCACACCTAAATCACAACTTCTACACAACTTCTTCACACCAATCTACTTCACAACTAACTACTTCACGCCTATCTTTTTCACACCAATTTACTTCACAACTAACAACTTCACACCTAGCTTCTTCACTACAATCTAATTCCTAACTTCTCTTCTTCACGCCAAACAACTAACTAATCACACAATCAAAATACCTAGCACAACTATCTACAATCAAATATTCACAACAATCTTCACAAAGAATTATGTAACTAATCTTGATGATGCACCAACAACTTGGATGTGGAGGTCACAACAAGTTGTAATACTTCTTGTCTTGGAGGATAGAAGTATTCTTCTCTTGCACTTGAGAGGATGATGTTTGAATCACTTTGAAACAAAGAATTATGTATTTATGATCAAAGGATTAAGAGAAAAGAAATGAGGATCTAGAACAGAAAGTTTAGGAGTGCAAAAGGTGAGAAAATTCTGTGGGATGAACCAGTATTTATAGGGAGAAAATTTACTGTTCTGGAGCGTGGCCGGTCCCCTTAATTAGGGGGCGGTCCCCTTAATGATTAAGGGGGCCGCCTAGGATAATTAAGGGGGGCGCCCTCCTGAACGTTGGATTCTCTTATCCTTTTGTGAGGGAAATTTTTCTGGATAAAATTTGCCATTTTTGGTTGGAAATTTGAAATCATATATTTATAATGAATTAAACATATTCTTTTAATTCCAAAAGTAATTTTGTAAAAGATATAGAATGTTTAATACATTTTATAAAAATTCTAGTGATTAGAAAAATTTCCTTTAATCATGAAATGCAATAAACACTTTGTTTATTCATACCTTAAGTGATATGGATGCAAAGACAAATATTAAGCACTAAAAATTTGTTTACGTCATAAGTTTTAGATTAATGAGTTTATGCTTTGTAATTATCAAAACATAGAGATATTGTTAATATGCTAACAATGTTTTTACACATTATTTATGTCAACAGTATTTATACTCTTAGTCTAGGGCATCTTACATGTATCAAATAGTGTCACTAATGGCCCTTAGACTTTAATAAAACATGAATTCTAAATAAGAATAACATAAAACATATTAAAACTTAACGTACTAATATAATATTGCAACCTATTACAAAACTCAATGACCGACACTTGATTTAAACAAAATGTATTCCCAACAAGGGGTGGAGGTGAAGGATGGTAGTGGTTGTGAGGTGGCAGATCTCAGTGGTGATGAAGTTGGCAGATGGCGGTGGAGGTGGCAGATGGTGGTGGTGGAGGTAGCTGATGATGGTGGTCACAGATTTAGCGACCACATATCCGACTGATGGTGGTGAGCTGGTGATCACATATCCCACCACCACATATCTGAAGGATGGTGGTGGTGGAGGTGGCGGATAAGGGTGAAGTTATGAGAAGAAGTTGATGATAGGTTAAGGTATTATGCGGTGGTTTGGAGTGATTTAATAGTGTTAGGTTTAGGTATTTTGTGGTGGGTTATAGTATTTTGTGGTGTCGGAAGTGATATTATGGCGTTGAAAGTTATTTTATGGTGAGGGGTTTATGTATTTTGCGGTGGTGCAGTTTACTCAAAATAAAATAAAATCTAAAATGAAAAAGGGCAAAAAGGAAAAAATATAAGTGATTGAACTCTTGACCTCACGATTCATCTCATACGATTTTACTCATTGTGCCAACAAAACTATTGAACAAATCTTACTTTTATAAACAGTTATACATTATCTACATGTTTAACGCGTACACGCAAATTTATCATATGTCCATCGTATCTTGTTGTTGATCATGCTTAGCCAAGATTCTTTCTTTAAACACATCTTTGTATAACAAGTCAAAACTAGAAAGATTCAGACGATTTAAACTATTTCTAAAACTATTTCTAATGATTACAACAACATTAAACTACGATACTGTACAACTTTAAATAACTAGAATAATGATCTTTGGAGCGAGTTACGATTGTGAATATTTAACAATCAAACGTGAAACACTTGTCATTCAAACACAATATACACATAAATCAATCACCCGACTGAAAGTATGAAAATTGGTAAAACCCGACCATTACCTTTACACTTTGGACAAAACACGTCGGAATCTGAAACCAAACATCTCCAATTACATAATTGTAAGGCCCACACAAGTTGACACGACCACAACGACACAACCCTTGTCGACCTCAAACCATTGTCTACATTTACCCTTACTTAAGCAAACATTTTCGAACAAAACCCTTGCTAAATATTATGCACGTTCAAAATATTCTGGTTTTTGGTCTCCCACACAAAATCAAAATTAAAATTAAAAAAAATAATAGTAATAAAAGGAAAAAAAAATTAGCTTAGGATGATTGAACTCTTGACCTCACGCTTCATCTCATACGATTTAAGTGTCATGCCCAAAATACTATTGAACAAATCTTATTTCATTAAACAGACCAAATGAGATTATATATGTATACATTAAAACATGTGCATGTAAATTAATCATGTATCCCTTTAGTATGTTAATGTTGATCATGCTTAACCTACAATCTTTATTTAAACACAATTTAAATATAGTAAATCAAAACTAGCAAGATTCTAATGATTACAGCGACACTAAATATTAATCCTGACCGACTTTAGAAAACTACAGTAATGATCCAAGGAGTGAGCTATAACTATGAATATATTTCAATCAAATAAGGAATTCTTGCTATTGAGACCCTGTAAAAGCGGAATAATTAAGGGCATCCATAATACACAAGTTGTTAATAACTTTTTCTTTTTGCCAAATCTTCAACCTTACATAAATTTTTATCATCATAAAGCTTGTTAATGTAGATCACTCCAATGGTAAAAAGACATCCAAAATCTTTTTATGCAATTTTAAACTGAGACTTGCATTGAAACAAGGAGTAAATGAAAATGATTTGATGAAAAGCTTTTGTACAAAAGCTTGGCGGATGTCAAGCCATAGTTACTAATACTTTTTGTCTCCAATGGCAAAAATCATTGAATGACTTTTCTAAATAGTGAAAAGTATTAACCTTTCAAACTGCTGCTGAATCCATGGGTAGGCAAAAGACAACCTGGCGAACTGAAACATCTTAGTAGCCAGAGGAAAAGAAAGCAAAAGCGTTTCCCGTAGTAGCGGCGAACGAAATGAGAGCAGCCTAAACCTTGAAAATGGGGTTGTGGGAGAGCAATACAAGTGTCGTGCTGCTAGGTGAAACAATATATGCACCCTAGATGACGAAAGTCCAGTAGCCGAAAGCATCACTAGCTTATCATTGCAGTTGCTCTAAGGACAATCACCGCTTGAAAATATGAAAACAGGAAGCGAACATGACCTACAGAATTTAGATGAAAATCGTTAGAGCCACAAACCAAACATATTCGGTCACACAATCGTATAAAATGGTAAAACCTGCCGAGATGTAGAAACGGTTGGCAGAAAGCATCAGAATCTAAAGCCAACACAAGTTGACACGCCAACCCTAGATCTGACCCCTTGCACACAGGGACGGATCCAAGTATCAACAAAGAAATGAATTCGTAAACAAGCGAACACGGCTAGCTCGTTATTAAACATACATTTAGAAAGTATCGCGTTTAATAAATACCCTTTAACATATAATACTAGATACAAAAGATAACAACAGCAGCCGATTGTGAGCCGGTTCAGATTTTCGGACAATCACCGATTGAAAATATGAAAACGAGAAGCGAACATGACCTATACAATTTAGATGAAAATCGTTAGAACCATAAACCAAACATATTCGGTCACACAACCGTATGAAATAGTAAAACCCACCGAGATGTAGAAGCGGTTGGCAGAAAGCATCAAAATCTAAAGCCAACACAGGTTGACACGCCAACCATAGATCTGACCCCTTGCACACAAGGATAGATCGAAGTATCAACAAAGAAATGAATTCGTAAACAAGTGAACACGACTAGCTCGTTATTAAACATACATTAAGAAAGTATCTCGTTTAATAAATACCCTTTAACATATAATACTAGACACGAAAGATAACAGCAGCAGCCGATTGTGAGCCGGTCAGATTGCCGGACAATCACCGATTGAAAATATGAAAACGGGAAGCGAACATGACCTATACAATTTAGATGAAAATCGTTAGAACCACAAACCAAACATGTTCGGTCACACAACCATATGAAATAGTAAAACCCACTAAGATGTAGAAGAGGTTGGCAAAAAGCATCAGAATCTAAAGCCAACACAAGTTGACACGCCAACCCTAGATCTAACCCCTTGCACATACGGACGGATCCAAGTTTCAACAAAGAAATGAATTCGTAAACAAGCGAACACGGCTAGCTCGTTATTAAACATACATTTAGAAAGTATCGCGTTTAATAAATACCCTTTAACATATAATACTAGATACAAAAGATAACACCTGCAGCCGATTGTGAGCCGGTTCAGATTGCCGGATATATCACACCATTTCCACCCACCAAAAGGATTGCTACAAATTAAATAAAGTAGTAACCATAACCATCTTTTGTAACTTTATTTAGCAAATGCATTTATTACCATGATAATATTTAAGCAACACAGTTCCGCATATTCCCCCCTGGTTTTACATAGCACTCCCATTCCCATTTCAGTCGCTATAAATTTTCTTGATCAGATTCAGTTCAATTCTAATGACTGTTTTTGATCACTGAATTCTGGGTTTTAATTATCTTTCTCTTTAATGGCGATCAGAGGCGTGCAGTTTAAGTGGTTTGATTCTTTTTTTCTTCTTTTTTGGAATTGAATTTGATTTAATTTTGTAACTTTTTTATGTTTCGATTTTTTTTTTGGGGTTTTTTGTAGGTATGATGGGTTCTTTCTGTCAATGCTTGCTTTTAGTATGTATCCTTTATAATTTAGAATTGAATTTTGTTTTGTTTTTTTTAGTATATAAATTTGATTATTTTATTGATTTTTGATTCAGTCTAATATTTGTTTAATTAGTGGTGGATGGAGGACATACAATTTAATTAAGAGGGTGTTTGTTTAAGTTTATTTTTGGGCTTATTTGAGGCCAGTTTTTTTTTTTTTTTTTTTTTTTTTTTTTTAACCTATGGGCTTATATAAGGTTAATATGTCATAATAAGCTTATATAAGGCCATATGTTTTAAAATAAGCCGAAAAAACTAGGCTTATGAAATATAAGCCGAAGTCAAATAAGCTTAAACAAACACCCCCTAATGTTTCTTATATTGAGGTGGAAATTGGTTTACTGTATGATTTTGTGGTGGTACTTTTAAACATGTATATGGGGTTGTTTGGCGTTGTGGTTTGAAAGTGATTATGCGATACAAAAAGTGCGCGGGAGATTTTTGAAGTTGTGATGTCAGTTGTTTGAGTGTAAAATGACGTTATCGGATTTTGGCGTTTACAAAATGCGGCTTTAGAAAACGTAGTTTTGAAAAAGCTTGAAATACTGTTTTGCAGACACAATTCCAGACACCCACTTAATTAAAAATCAGTTGTAACAAAACATTTTCAAGAGATTTTATGATGTCATAATTAGTTGTAAGAAAACGTGTAACAGAGCGTGATGTTTGAAGTTGTGATATAAAATGCGAAAAATCAGAATATGGTTTTTGGCAAACCATTTGAAAAAGTGGTTATCTGTGTTTCAATACAGAGTAAATGTAAGCAGGTTGAGAACTGCCTTTTTTAAAATGCCGTTTTGCAAACGCAATCCCAAACACCCACTTAAATAATCAGGTAACTGTAATCAGTTTCACTGCAACTATACGTGCTATCCATTGGCTACGTCACTGCATTTACGCCAAATACCCCCTTCCAATAGTCAGGAAAATCAGTGATTGAGCGCACGGGCTATCCCATTAGCTACGTCACTGCATTTAATTCAGTCGTCTCCATGTCTTTTGGTTTAAGGATATTGTATTGTTTTCTTTGACTTGTAACTATAGAGTTATGGTTCTCTTGAGTTGGAAGCATTACGATCTATGTAAACTTCCATTGCATCTGTGGATAGTGGTGAGTAAACTTTATATTTTTTGGTTAAATCTTTTTTATTTTCAATTGTTTTACGGCATTTATATATAACAATATATGAATTTGTTTCTTTGGATTAGGTTGATTATGGCGCTGTCTTTATTTTTCGCCTCTTGATGTTTGTAGACAATGGTATTGCAGCTCAAATGGGATTGTAAGTCCTCTTTGCATTAATACGACATTATTTCTATTACGCATTGATGATAATGGTTTCATATCCCATTGATATGCATTAAAACGGTAGGTGATTGGGGATATTTGGTATCACTAGTTTTAGCTAGGTCAATTATAGTTCATGGTTATATAACAATATAAAACGTGGATTTTATGATTTTATACTGTTTTAGAATGAACCACGTAATTCAATGCGTTTGGGGACTTTATGACTTTATACTGTTCTAGAATGAACCACGAAATTCTCATTAATTGGATGAATATTTTATCTTATCGTAACTCATGTTGATGTGACGTAATTGCCTGTTGTAACCCGTTTGCTTTCTGCCCTGTTTAGGTCATTTTGTTACCCCAAATATCAACATTACATTAGATCTAACACTTTTATGCATAAATGTAACGCTTTATATTGAGCTTACCTTTTATGAACGCCAGTTTTTGGTTACAGAATGACCCAAACGGGACAAAAAGCCTTCTATTAATACAATTTGAAATAGGTGGAAATGAAAAAGTAAGTGGGTATGTTATACAAAAGAAACCCCTTATATGAATGTTTTTCCTTTTGGGTAACAATGGTTTGCGACCTTTTGGTCCGACTAATCCACGGGGTTTGAACCCTTTATATGAATGTTTTACCTTGTATTGGTTTATGTGCTTATACCATTTTCTTCTCCAAATGTGGAATCATCTGTTATGCAGTTGATCAGCTTAGTCTTCTTTCAGGCCTACCTTCTAATAAAGGCATTGTGAATCATAGATTTTATTACAATCCTGCTTTAAATGATACAGGGATTTTGGTCGGCGGCACAGAGATGCTTATTTTGTCGGAAGATTAGTGGTTCTATTCATTCTCTATGTGGTCCTCTATCCGTTTCTCTGGGCATGGACTATCACGGGATCTATATGGTTCACTAATGGATATACATGTGTATGTTTATTAGTTTGGTTTCTTGTAACTAATTAGTAGGACCGTGTTAACATTAACAAAACTTACAATGGTTGTTTTGCAGTTGCCTGAGAAAAATCAGAAATGGGGTTTTGTTGTATGGTTGCTTTTCAGCTACGCCGGACTCTCCTGCCTTGCTTTACATTCAGTGCATAAGGTGCAATATGGCCGTTTCCTTCTTTTTCTTTTTTTTTTTTTTTTTTTTTTTTTTTTTTTAATTCTACAATTGTTTTACAAGGCTGCTTTTATTGAAATATACATAATCTTTCTCGATTTTATGGACCACTTTTGCAGTGGCTACGAAGAAGAAAAGCTCATATGGAACGTGCTCAACTCGGGATTCCTGTGTCCAGGATTTCAGAATATAGGGTAACCTCTACTGTTATTATTTTTTTTTTTTTTTTCTTTTTCATAGTGTGTTAGATATTTGGGCCTCTTTTTGGTGAAATATGGTTTACGTACTTTCCCTTGTGCTATGTTTCCAGATGCCTGCATAGTTTTTGATCGTCTACTGTGAATAATTACTAGAAAACATATAAAATATTTTCATCATCTACTGTGTTAGTTTTATTTCCTTATGAAGATATTTTGTTAAGAATAACTATACAGTGAAAGATTCTATGTTTAAATACTTGCTGCATCTTTCCAGGTGTTGGTCGACATGATTCGTTTACCAGATTGGGTATTTGAAAGTGCTGCTCAAGAGATGAGAGTCATGGAACAAGACGCTACTCCACATCATCAAGGACTTTACTTATCTGAAAACCAGGTAAGCATGAGTGAGATAAATGTTGTATGCATGAGTGTAATTTTGGTACTTCTATAAACTTAGCATTCATTTTTTGTCTTCTAAAGTGTCTAAAATGTTACTATATAAAATGTTACTAAAATTTTACTTTATATAAAAAATATAGTTGGCAACGAGTGAAACGGTTTGGATCGTGGTGCGTACATCTTATGCTCGCATGTTGCACAAGGTCGATCCTTAACGCTTTATTTTCTAAATTTTGCTTACAATTACTTTTTTAGATATGATTCAAAAAACTACGCGTAGTACATAATGACAGCTAATATTTGATTTTAAAAACTGTTAAAAGGAAGTTATATGCATTGTGAATACAGTTTGAATAACTTCGGTTTCATTTTTGCGAATTTATTTAATTGTAACAATTTAACACGTGAAAGGTGATGTATAGCTCAAATCGGTTTGTTTGGGTAAAAAATTGATACCTTTATTTATCTATGTACCCTTTTTTATGAGTGATTTCTAATTTGATTTGTAGAGGCAAGCACTGGAGTTGATGATTCAGGAACTTCCTCTGTTCTCACTGAAAGCTGTTCCGACTGACTGTAGTGACTGTCCAATTTGTTTGGAGGAGTTCCATGTCGGGGATCAGGTAACATTTACTCTTGTATTATTGCAAAAAAAAAAAATATATATATATTGTTACTTTTTTATACTATATATTCAAAGACCAAGTTAAATATTTAACTAACCCACATTTATATTTTGGATTTACATGCACACAAATTTGCCAAATCGCTAATTTTTCAAACAATGGTGTTTTTCTAAAATTTACGAATGATGGTTGCTTTACAACAAAAAGCTAATCATGATTGACAGCAAAACAGCACTCATTCAAAACGATCATGGCACTAACATTCAACGTGCGGAGTAAGTTTTAGGGATATATGATGTAAAAAGATAATGATCAGATGTTTGCAAATCGGAGTCATAATACTCCATTTTTTTAGTTTCTGGCTCAAGGGATTAAAATTATGAAAATTGTGATTAACACGCCAACCTTGTTTTCTGACATGATTTTCAGGTTCGTGGCTTGCCATGTGCTCATAACTTTCACGTGGCATGCATCGATAAATGGCTCAGGTTAAACATAAGATGTCCTCGATGTCGGTGTTCTGTGTTTCCTAACCTGGAACTAAACAATCTGCCTAGGATTCCACCTGATCCTAACAGTTCATCAAATGTCTCAATATCTCATCATTCCCAAAGTCAGTCTGTTAGTCAAAGTTACTTTGCGAGAATGCAAAGTTTTCTCATGCCAGTCAACTCTGAAAACGCAGCATCCTCCGACCCCGAACCTAACCCCGTATCCACCCCTAACATCGGTAATAACTCTGATGTCATTTTAGAAGTTGCGGAAAATGAAGACCAATCATCCGAGAGTCATGGTCAGCCATCTCAAAATCATGGTCAAATTGCAGAAAATGGAGATCAACTGTCCAGGAATCATGGTCAAATTGCAGAAAATGGAGATCAACTGTCCAGGAATCATGGTCAAATTGCAGAAAATGGAGATCAAATGTCCAAGAATCATGGTCAACTGTCTGAGAATTATGGTCAACCATCCGGGAGTCATGGTCAACTGTCTGAAAATCATGGTCAACCATCCGAGAATCATGGTCAACGCACAAGTGTAGAGTATGTAAGATGACCATTTCTGGTAGTGATGTGGGCCTTATAAGCAAGTTGTAGATCTTTACCTTTGGTTTACAGGTTTTTATGAGTTCTAGAAAATGGTCGAGTTTTATTTGATCATTTACTGGAATTTTTCATTTACTTTTTCGTTTTAATGGTGAACATGAACAGTTATCTGGTTTATCACCGAAGTTAGTTTAATGAAAAAAAAAAACTCCAAGTTAATGAGCATCTTGTATTTTTTTTTTTTTTTTCCTTTTTTTCTTTTTTGCTCTGATTCATCTCTTTTTGAAACGGTGTTGAAACTAGTGTGAAGTGTATACTTGTATAGAAATTTATATGGACTGCTTCATCGTGGCATGGATGATGCCTTGGCTTGTGGTACTTTATACAGGAGAGGTGTTACTATATTTTGTTGTAACAGGTCTTTTATTCAGAATTGTTGATACTAGTTTATCAAACTATAGTGTACTGCATAAGAAATGCAACTTTTGTTACATTTAAGTTGAAAAGTAACGATTTCCTGGAGCTAGCTTTGCTTGATGTATCCTGCTTATAGGGATGGTAATCGTAAGCTATTGTTGTAGGCTCGAGAAGGTTAGGCTTGCAGCTAAATATCAAAACAAAGAATATTGGACTTATTATTATGCCAAAGACATGAACAACGAACACAACTTATTTGAAGGTGAATTGATCATGCCAAATTGCCAATAGTTATGTTAATCAAGTTGTGACGAAAACCACTGGTTGCAGCAATGGAGCCAGATATGATTGCCATCTTGGACAGTCCGTGGCATGTCGTAACATTTTAACTAGTCCCTCGAAATATGTATCACAAACGAAATAGACTCCATACACTTTTTGCACAAATTTTTCATTCATTGTCAATTTATCGTTGCCACAACAATGGTTTCCATAACATATAAACTAATAAAGCGCAATTAATTTTAATCTGTCATTGCACCATGTGATTCACATTGGTAGACGTAATGATGAAACTCAAATGTTAAAAATAATAGAAAACAAGTGAATCCCATCTACAACACTTCTACCATTTGCAACAGCACAATCAAATAATTGAAAGCTACATTTGCCTTCTAGCAAGTGCATGAGTCAAGAGGCTTAAACTGTGGTCAGCCGTTGCCAAAATCAATGAAATCTGCACCGACCGGATCATGGTGTGCTAGCAAGGTTCTTTCTAGATACATAAGAGAGCGATTTCATTCTCATTCAACCTACACAAAGAATATGTCATTGTTTAAGATTATGTGAAAATTGACCAAGTATGTCATTATCCGCCAATTTCCACATAAAAGAAATGCAAGTAAATAATATAAATAGTAGTTTTCACATCATGGTGACGTAAAAAGGGCCTGTTTGTTTCTGCTGTAGAGATCACACACTCAACTCTCATATTAGAGGTGGTAGTTCCAACCAATTGGCTTATGAAAGGGTCAATATGGTTTATAATTTATCTCAAACCAGGTCATATAAAGAAACTAAAAGGGGCGAGTTTAAGTAAAAGGGTTAAACATGCTAATAGGTGATCAAAATTTGACTAAATATTATAAATATAAAGTTTTTGTAATCATATCTAAAACATTGAATCTACTTTTTTTTTAAAAAAAAAAAAAAAAAAAAAAAACCTTGGCCTTGTTTAACCTCTACAAAAAGTGCCACTTTTGACCCTGGTCGGTTTTTATGGGAGACCACGAGATCCTCTGGGTTTAGACGGCAAAGAGGGTATAATGATATGTTTACCAACATTTGGGTTAAAAGAAGTAATGTCCCAGGAACATGAATGATGAAATTAGCTTACCCAGAAACAGTATGCAATAATTTATGCATTCAGTGCTCTAACATCTTTATTCTCTCAAGATTCTGCATATGTTTGTTAACATCCTCTGTTCGGGGATCTCCAAATACGGTCTTGAAATGTTCAAACTTTGAACCTTCAATCTTCAAAGCTGAGGATTTGCAGGCCTTGATGTTCCCTGAATCAAAAAATTGAACTTGTTACACAAAGTTCAGCTAATAATAGGTTGGTTCACAAGTAATTCACTAAGGTAGTAATTCGACACATTAACAATGAATGGGCGATTCATGTTATGTTTAATCTCTAAAAGGGAAAATTGGTAAAAATACATAAAAGGAATCGGGCCAGGTCGAAAGTTGCCCAAAGTATATTTTTGATGCCTAGAACATACTGAATTACTTATCTAAAAAAATTAGATTATTGTTGTTACTTGTTATAGAAAATCCTTGTAAATGTTATTAGTAAGTTTTTAAAATTTTTTTGGATAAAAAATGTCTTAGGTAAACCCAACCTGCCCGTGCTAAAATTTGACGGTGTTGAGTTTTTACCAGTAACCCATTCAGCCTACTCAGACAAATTTGCTACATGTACTCACCGCTAAGATCCAATAAGTTGAAAACGACAGGACAATTTCCTACACTCCTGACCATGGTAATTGCAGCCCAAACTTTTTGATGTTCGTCCCTTGAAGCTCTGATAATGCAGACTTTAGTGAGAGGATTGACATATTTGACTGCACGGCAATGCACCTGAGATGTTAGTATATCAAGCAAGAAACCGAATATAACATATTTATATGTAATAATATTCACAAATACAGAAACAAAAGAATTTTGTTTGGCAACGTAGTTTCATAATCGTATCAGCTAAATAGATAAGACTGCTTTTTTTATGTAAATGATTACAAACCTTGTAATGATCCTAGTGATGAGGCGAGACCACACTCGCCAAAGTTAACGAGAATACTGTCTTTGATTGCCTTGGATATATTATGTTGGCTAAGAATAATTGGATCGTCTTTTGAAATATCTTTATTCGGATCCACAAACACCTCCATCACCATGTACCTATTTTTAAATCCCACCATGATGATTTCTCGCCTTTTTTAGCCTACAAAATACAATAAAGATTAAGTAGAGTTACAAAGATCTACTAAGTTCTACAAGAAAAAAGATGATTATAGAAACTGGTTAGTCGACTACCGTTACATAAAGAGTTCTAACTTGTTGCAAAGGGAAGCAAAATCAGACTAATGAATTGTTCACATACAAAATCATAACCTTTTTATAAGTGTTTGCTAAATTCATCCCTGTTGGAATTTCGCATATGTTTTGTTAGAGATAAACAGCTTTGATAGTGCTTTAGCTGCTTATTTGCAAGTAAAATAAGCAGTTGGAACTCAGTTATTCAAATGTAGCAGGTTTATGAGGTGGTTGTATATCTTATTTACACAACTTCTTACATTTAAATACAGCAAATAAACACTTTTGAGCGCTTGGAGGGAGACAAACAGCTTATAATTATCAGCTTATCTAAGTTGTTTTCAAGAAGTTGTTTCACATCAGCTTATCAGCTTCTTTAAGCTAGCTGTTACAGCCTTATACATCAGTTTATTCCGTCAACACTTTTTAAATCTATAATAATAACTTTCCAAACACTCCACAAAAGCATATCAGCTTATTACATTTTGCCATTTTGGTACAGTATAAAAAATCCAAACATTATCTCCTTCATTTTGTTTAAATTTTTTTCTAATGTTTCAGTAATCTCTTTCAGAAACTTCTTAGATAATTGCATGTGAGTAAAGCTAATATGCAATTTTTAGTGTTTGGATAGAACCAAATAGCTTACGTTCATTATCTTATGTTAGCTGTTTTGGACTAGCATACTCGAAAACGCTTATACTTACTTGAAATAAGGAAACATATTATATTAACACTATGGGTATGCTTGGCAAAATTAGCAGTAGCACTTAGGAGTAGGAGTAGTTACTAGTTAGAGTTGTTAGCAAGCAGTTAGCGGTAACTGTTTATTTTATAAAAGTGTTTGGTAACACAAGTGTCACGCAACTTTATATGTAATCATTAAGTGTAAAATAGAGAAAAGCTAAACACTAAGGCTAAATGCTTTTTCAAGGAGCATCTGAAAATCGCTAAATGCTTTTAAGCTACTAAACTATTTTTCATAAATAAGTGTAGGCTAATCCCAAACACCCACAAAAATATATAACAAAGTTTGCATTATAATAGTTAAACCAATTACAATCCTAACAAGTTCCATTAAACCTAAACAAAATAATGGACGGTGAAACATACAAATATAAGTGAACATAAACTCACAGAAGCATAACGACAAACAATTGGCGTGCTTAGCTAAAACCCTTCAATAATGATAGAACGAATAAAGAAGGCACGGGTAATTAGTAACCAAAGGGCAAAGATGGTATACCTTTTGAACTTAATCAGTCAGGAGTGGAAGCGAGTTTGGAGTCTCTGTTTAGGTCAGACTTTGTGCCAAACTTTGGAAGAATATACTGTATCACTTTAAATATGTGTTTGGTACCTATTTTAGCATCAGAGATTCGAGATTCAGAACGTAAGAAGTGTCTAATGCATTGAATGGAGTGTGCTAATAAATTTTGAGAGTGTGTAAATCATTTCCTTTGTTTAAAATGTGTCTTTGTTTAATGGGTGTTTGTTTAAGCTTATTTGGTTTTCAGCTTATATTTTATTAGCCTCAATTTTCCGGCTTATAATCAAAGGGTGAGCATCGGGCCGGAACCGACCAGTCTCGACCCGAAACCGACATAGCCCAAAACCGTTTAACTAAAAAACCAAAACCGAGTCCCAGCCCGACTAGTCACGACAGTCCCGAAAACCGTTCAGTCGGGGTCGGTTCGGTCGCTTTAGTCGGTATATTGGTTTGTTTTTCGGTTTTTCTCCTGTCCCGACAGTCCCGAAAACCGATTAGCTGAAAAACCAAAATTGAGTCCCGACCCGAGTAGCTCGGTTTCTGGACGATTTTTCGGGATTTTGGGATTCGGTCAGAATTGCTCACCCCTATATCAACTTATATAAGCCCATAAGTCTAAAATAAGCTACAAAACTGAGGCTTATGATATATAAGCCGAAATCAAATAAGCTCGTGAGCCAAACAAACACCCCAGGCTCAATTTTTTTTCCCCATTTGTTTATGTAATCTTGGTTTATGTTCTTGGTGTTTTTTTTCTTTTTTCTTTTTTTTTTTTTTTTAATTTGTGAGTTTATATAAACTTGATACATATGTCATATAATAATAAATATAAACTTATACATTTTAAATAGAGAAGTGATTGACATGCCTAATTATATGTCTAACAAGCATCATTTGACACTTGACACATGTAAAAATTAAAGGTTGGGATGTCGAAAGAGAGAATGTACATCTTATGTGTCAAATTTTGAGTGGATTATGCATAAAATTAGTCATGCCATTTAGGTATGACAATCATTTTCCTTTTAAATAAGCTAAAAAAAATAAGCTTATTAAATATAAACTAAAATCAAATAAGCTAGTAAACTTAAACAAACATCATCCTAATACCCTCCAAGATATATGGGCTTATACTATCTGAAAGGCTTATGTGCATAGTGTATAACTTCATGTACATGAGGTATGAAGTATAACAAATCAACGAACTTCTGATTATAAAAGTTTTGAAAAATTTTAAGACTCTTAAATTTGCAATTAAAGTGATTAAGTTTAAAGTATTAGATGTAGTTTGTTTTTTCAGAGGTTTTATATCTTCATCTGCAAATAATGTTTACAGAATAAAAGATGCATCTAAAGTCTTCATCTTCAAAGTAGCAAATTATTTGTTTTTGTGCTTTTAAATATAGGGTTTGTGTTGAAAAAGTGAAAGTTTATGTATAATTTTTAGTTTTTAAAGATGTGTGGAGTGAAAAGAATCACTTATGTCTGCAAAAACACAAACATGATCACAAACCTCTGCTTGCATGCAAACGAAAGAAGTGAAAAGAGAAAGAAAAAAAATGCTTGTTTCAACAAAAATAAATGACACCTAGACTTCAAAGCATTCAAGTAGTTGCAATTATAGTGATAAACTTTGAGAGATATGACATATTTTAATTTTGTTGCTAACAACAATTCACTAGGTGTTGTTTAACCATATTTTAAATAACTATGTTTCGAAATATGAATTCACTTGACATTAATATATACCTTATTAAAACTCACTTACCTTAATTGTGTGTGATATTTACAGAAATGATGAGCTTATATTTAGAAACATAGTTATTTACGGTATGCTTAAACAACACCCAATAAGTTGTTGTTATTATTTAATTTATCTAAATGGTAAATTTTGATCTCATAATTAACGTGACAAATTTTAGAAACGTGCGCTTGTGTAATCACATCTAGAAAGTTGTTTCATTAACAGTATAAAATTTACGACACCTAATACGTCTTTCATGAGGTATGAAAAAGGTGAGATGTATACAATTTTATCTTTATACAAAATTGTAAAGATTGCTTTCAGAGGACTTTCGATTTTTTTTGTAAAGGTGAGAATCAGAGACGGAACTAGGATCAGATATGATCGGGTGCACAAAGATTTTTGAACTGTAATATTAGAAACACATTTTGGTAGACCGGGTGTATTTAAGATTTTAGGAAAATTCGATGTCTTTTTCAAACTAATACTATATACCAAGGTTGTCAGGATCGCGATCCTGATCGTAGGATCGTACGATCCTACGATCCTACATATAAAAAACGAGCAGGATCGTAGTAGGATCTTAATTCTATCAGGATCGATATAGGATCGTAGGATCGCACGCAGGATCGTAGGATCGTAAACGATCCGATCCTACTACAAAACCATGTTTTTATCTCGAGGGGAGTAAGATCTGTGGAAAACTAGAAGGGGGGTTGAATAGTTTTACGTCGTTTTTAAATTTATTACCAAAATATTTTGTAGCTTATAAAACTTTCGATTCGATCTTAAGTGAGTTCAAGTAACAACCAATATAAGCAAGTCTAATCTAATAATGAAAGTATTGAAATAGAATGAAGAAAAGATAGAGTTAGAAAGATCAAACCACAACACGCGAATTTATAGTGGTTCGGCTACAAGGACACCTTCCTTGCCCTACTCCACTCCCCGAGTACCACACTCGAGAGTTTTCTTCACTATGTCAACAAACTCCTTATGGTGGAGAAACCTTACACACCTTGGCTTACACGAGTTAACGACACTAAGCTAAATGTCGAGTTCTAATCGTAACTAGAACCAATCTCACAACTTCTTCAAGACTTCACACCTTCTTCACACCTTGTCAACTTTACACCTTCTTCTATGCACAACTAAATCACAACTACTACACTACTTTACAACACACCTAGTTTCTACAATCAACAAATTCTCACAACACATTTACAAATATCTAACACTACTACAATATGAAAATAGCTAATCACAACACTACTACAATTAAATGGATGTAGAGGAGTGTTCTTCTTCTTGCACTTGAGTGGATGAAGCTTTGGATCACTTGAAAACAAAGACTTATGAATTATATGATCAAAGAATTTTTGATATAGAAATGGAGGTTGGATCAGAAAGTTTTTAGTGCAAAAATGTGAGAAAAATATGTGGAATGATCCAGTATTTAAAGGGCCAGAAAATACTGTTCTGGAGCGTGCCGGTCCCCTTAATGATTAAGGGGGCCGCCTAGTATAATTAAGGGGGCCGCCCTCCTGAACGTTGGAAAAATTTTTTCTGGATAAAATTATGCATACCTTAAGTGATATTAGATGTAGAGGTAAATATTTGTTTACATCTTAATCTTGACTTAATTTAATTTGAGTTTTGTGATTATCAAAACATAGGTTTATTGAGAAATATTAATAACGTTTTTAAACATTATTTATATCAACAATCTCCCCCTTTTTGATGATTACAAAACTTAAACTCATTAACTCGAAGATTAGTTTTTAAACAAGTATTTTAGTGAGTTTATATTTACTTCTCCCCCTTTTTGTAGAATCAAAAAGGTTATGCCGACAATTTTCAAACGTGAAAATTTGACGGGAAGATATCTCCCCCTTGATGTGTACTCCCCCTCGTTTGGGGGCACCAAGAGAACGAGCTATGGAATGCTTTGCAAAACAAAAATATTAGAAGCACAAGTATATACATGCAAACATATATAAGGTGATAAGAAAATAACTAAGCATGTTTGAAAAGAAGCATTCATATTAAAGCAATGGTTGTGTCAAGACACAACAATACAAGTAGCATTAATAAAGATTACAAGTAGGATATCTAGTACATAAACTATCAACTAGAAGAATACTTCATCATGCAAAGAGTACATGGACTTCATAGAGCTTGGAAGCAAAAGGGTGGTAAAGGCTTTATTTATTAAGCATATCACATGCTTAATTTGGAGAGCATGATGGTGATGGTGGAGGAATGGGTGAGAATTGTGGTGGAGGAATAATTGGAGAGGATGGTGGAGTTGGTGGTGGTGGTGGGTTAGTAAGCAAATGTTCAATATATGAAAACATATATTGAATTTCATCTCTAAGACCAAAGATTACGGTTCGGTTATGGATGCAACAAAGACAAGTATCCCCATGGGATTCAAGTAACCTCCAAGGCACGGGATTGACAAAAAATGGTGGTGTAATTGGTGAAGATGAGAGATGAGCATCAAGTGGTGTTATTGGTGAAAGTGAGATGGTAAGATGGGTGGAGATATGTTCTTGTGTAGGATGTGGTGATGATACTTGTGGTGACAAGTGTGAATTGATGTAGTCATTGATTGATGAGGTTGAGGGTATGGAGGATGAGGAAGTTCCATGAGTGGAAGGTGTTTTGGATGGTGCATTAGGTACACTTGGAGATGAGCATTTTGGTGGAGGTGATGGGGTTTTGTTGTCTTCATTTGTTAAGTCAATGAAGAGTTGTTTTGGAGGGATGATCACAAGTTTTTGTTTCTTAGAGGCCTTGGAGTTTGAGGTGCTTGGTGGAGTCATGATGATTTAGATGAGAAATGATGAGATGAAGAATGGTAATTATGGAGGGAATTTATAGTATGGAAATGGTTGATTTAGGTAAATATTTGAAATGGTTGAATGAGATTCTAAAATCAGTTGGGTTAAAATAGGAAATGGTAGCTGATACTAGAGAAAGGATTCACAAGATGCAAAAGAAAACAGTAAACCCAGTTCCAGATGGCCGGTCCCCTTAATTGTAGGCCGGCCCCCTTAATAATTAAGGGGACCGCCTAGGAAATTAAGGGGGCCGCCCATCTGGTGTTTTCCCAGACGACCAGAAACCCAAAATTTGCAGAAATTGGTGATTTTTCAAGTTTGTGTTTCCAGCAAGCTCTATTAGAAGTATATACTCTAGGAATGATGAGATATAAATATATATATATATATATATATATATATATATATATATATATATATATATATATATATATATATATATATATATATATATATATATCAACAAATTTTGCATGCAAACAAATATGTTATAACCCACATTTAAAGGAAACATAGCATAGCATTAATATGATGAAGATAGTAGCATGATAATAGTTGAAGTCTAAGCATCATCCAAGAAATAAACAAGAAATAACACAAGTATTTCCGAATAAATCGGACAAATAACAAACCATACAAATGTCTAATAGAGAATAGTAATAATAAGTAGCAATACATTAACGTCATCTACTTCTTCTTCTTCCCAATCATCTTTCTAAACATCTTCCCAACGGATTTGAATCCTCCTCGAATTTCTTCATGCATTTGTTGTTGTTGGTTGATAATGGACGTTTGACGAGTGAAGAGAAGTTCATCGGTACGTTCATGAGGAAGAGGAACTCGATACGTGGTATAGTCAAGATCAGGAAGATCATCAACAAAGGTCGTGGGGGATGGAGTACTAACACGTGAGGTGTCTTCCTCCTCATCATCATCATTGTCACGATGAGATGTAGACCCACGAGGCATAGAAGACAAAGGAACACGAGATTTTCCTTTGTCACTTCGAGAACGACGAGTACGAACAAGAGTAAGTTGGTTCAAAGTAGGAAGGATTGGTACGTAGTAATCTCTTTGAAGATGTGGGTAATGTTCCATGACATAACGATAAAGTCGTGTAAGGAACATACCGTAAGGAAGATTGGCATTTGGGGTGTTTTTGGCGGACGTGATTCGATGAACAAAAAGATAAGCCAAATTGTAATTCTCTTCAGCAATTACACAATATAACATGTGGGCAATGCTTGCCGTGACATGATCACGGTGACCACCAGTACCAAACGCATTCTCGCGAATGAGTTCTTCCCACTTTTTCATATCGTGGCTTAGTTCTTTTAGGAGGATTTGATTTGCATGAATATCGACATTCTTCGACTTGATTACTCGACTAGTCATACGACGTTCTAGTTCAAGCAATCGGCGAATGTCTTCAGGACTAGGAATCTCAGAATAGTATGGGCCATCCTGAGGACGATTTCTTTCAAGAGAGGAAAGATCCCATTCATTTGAGAATACGGCTTGGCCGTTGTATGGGATTCTAAGAATTTGTCCAAATTGAGCAAGAGTAAGAGTGATGAATTGATTTTGGATCATGAAGGAAATAAGGAGATGACCATAGGGATCGGTTTGCACCGTCACTTGGCTATAGAAGTCGAGGATAAAATGAGGAATGATTGGTTCGTTGATTTGGTAAAGACATTCAAAACGAATATTGGAGAACATTCGTTCGGTTTGATCAGATTCATAGAAAGATGGATCGACAATTCTTCCTTCGTGAATGTTTCTATTTTCAATGGGGACGATAGAAACATGCAACTGAAGGAGACATGCCGGGAGTAGAGGAAACATTTGAAATGTATTGTTTGGTTTTGGAGACATCACCAACCGTGGTCTTAGGCATTTTCACCTAAACAATATAACAACAAAAATAAAATTAAGACAAAAACAACTATTATGCATATGTTATATATATATATATATATATATATATATATATATATATATATATATATATATATATATATATATATATATATATATATATATGCAATATATGTGGAATGAAATTCTACTTCGACAAAAAAAAAAATATTCTATGAAGTAGTTTCACAGTGTTCCTTATATTTTGATTTTAAACTCGTTTAGAATATATGATGTCAAGGAGTATGGTATCATAATTCATTTCGAAGTAAGGCTAGATATATATTAGATTATATATCTTGCTTTTTCTTAAGAGTTTGACTTAGCATAAACATGTTTAAAAGGTTAAAATATGAATTTTGGTTATCAAAATGTCTTTTTCAAGATGAACCAAACGCTCTCTTAACTAGATGAATACAACCTAAAACATCAATATATATATTGATTATATATCTTGATGACATCTATTGACTAGAATAGTTTTAACAAATTTTTATGAACTAGTTTTAAGTTTTAAATAACTACATATAATTATAATTTGTTCATGAACTAAACGCCCATGTTGTCTTCATGAACCATTTTATAACGAATTGAGAAGTATGTTTTGATTGTTTACAACATTAAACTAAGATAATGTAGTAAGTTTTAACTAGTTTTTAAGAGTTATATCAACAATGTACCTTTTGAAAAAATGAAATTCAACAAGGGTTTATGGGCGATTAAAGATTTTGACAAAATGATGTGTTATACCAAGTTTGAGCTGCAATACATCATCCTAATCCTATGGGAAGCATTTGGTTGTTCAATTCCTAGCTTCTATTTCACTAAAATTCGAATTAAAATAAATTATAATAAAATGTCTAATTATTGATTAGACACCAAATTGAATGAAATGTATGTTGGAAAACTTACAAAAGATGTTGTTATACGTTTGGTTAGCGTTTGCCCCTTGCTAAACAACCCCGGATTGGTGATTTGGTGAAGGATTTTGATGGTTTTGGTTGTTTTGGTTCGTACTCAGCAGAGTTGAGGAAGAGAATTATGAACAAATGGAGTGTTTGGCAAAAGATTTAAGGTGGAAAACGAATTTGGAAGTATCAGATGGCCGACCCCCTTAAACATTAAGGGGACCGCCCCCGATAACAAGCCGGTCCCCTTAATTATTAAGGGGGCCGCCCTTTGAATTTTTGATTTTTCGCGGTATTAGTTTCTGGAACAAATATATTTATATGTATATAATTAGATTTATAATATATCAAAAATACGTAAGCGTTTATTGGCACGATGATAAAGTACTTAACAATTTTTAATTACTGTTTCGATAATTAAAAATGTACCTTTGACAATTTGGATAAAATGATCAAAGTGTTAAGTTGATGAGGGGTTTGAGGTGTGTTCGGGAATATGTGTATATATATATATATATATATATATATATATATATATATATATATATATATATATATATATATAAGTATAAATGTGAGTGAATGATGGGTTGATAGGTGAGGTTTGAGAGATGATAATGGAGATGGAATATAGTCAGCGAAAGGATTTTGTTTCATCCATAGTGTTCACGTGCAAAGGCGTTCTTACATGATAATAGTCCACTTGACTCATATCCCTTCATCATCATGAGTCTTCTAAAAGTGGACTTAATAGAATTTCGTGTTGAACGTAAAAGATCAAAAGTAACGCGAGGGGAAAGGAAAGGGTTCGATAACAAACAATTTCCTGGAGTTCTAGAAAGTCAACTAATGACGTATCTAGGTTATGTAAGTATGTGTGTGTGTATATATATATATATATATATATATATATATATATATATATATATATATATATATATGTATGTATGTATGTATGTATATATATGATCGAACAAATAAAGGAAAATAGCAAGCTATATCTATACAAACAACGTAATCAAACAAAGCATATTTATCTAAGCATGGCAATGAGTTGTGAAAGAATGGCGTACCCGGTGGTCTTCAAAATCATCAAGATGACATATAGACTTTGAAAAAGTCTACGTTCAGAAAAACTTCAAGATTGCCTCAAGGAATGTTCATCTAGCTATTCGGTCCCCATTGCCTCTTTGGTCCAAAGTTGTTTGGTCCAAAAATGTTTAACATTTGACTAGGATGCATGAAAGGTGGTAGTATACCCCAAGGATTGTAGCTTTGTTGGTATTTTCACATTTGATTACTATTGTTATTATAGTTTTGCCTATTTTGGTTTCTTCTTGGTTGAGGTGTTTTAGACCTAGGATGAGGATTAATTGGTTTTCTAGGTGGTGGAGTTTTAGATCTTGTCTTAGGTTTAGAAGATCCTATTTCGTTTTTTAAAGACGGTTTATAAAAAGCTTTTACTTCTTAATTGTTGGCAAGAGGTATTTTTCTATCATTAATAAGAATATACTTAGGATTAGATTTTAGAGGTTTTTGTTCATTAAGTTCATTTTCGAATTTGACATTTTTAATCTCGCTTGTTGAAGCTTCATTTGAGTTAAATTCTAAACCGGTTTTATCTCCGGATACTCTTTGAATACTTATTATTTTACTAAGTGAGTGACTACTATTTTCAAATTTATCAAGTTTGCGAATTTCTTCCCTAAGTATTTCGTTTTCACCTTTAAACTCTTGACATGATTTACATTCTTCAAAAATTTCTTTACCTTTTTCAAGTTGATGTATTTTAATTTTTAGTTCTAGTACTTCATTTTCCAATTGATTGTTTATGTATTTTAGTGATTTGTTTTTAGCCATTACTAGTTGTCCTAATTTGCATAGTCTATTATATTCATTATCTAGGTCTTTTTCATCTAATGATAAACTTTCATAACTAAAATATTCGGTTTCGGAACGTACCTCATTTGATGTATTCGCCATAAGACACTTCTCTTCCTTTGTCGTTTCTTTCTCATCTTCATCGCTATCACTCCAAGCTCCTCCAACAAATGCTCTTTGATTTTGATCTCTTGTCATCATTGGACATTTTCCAATAAGGTGATTTGGATCACCACACTTGAAACATTTCCTTTCATTCTTGTTGTTCTTGTTATCCTTACTCTTTTGAAATGTTTTCTTTTCATCATGTGGTTGTCTTACGAATCTTCCTCGCCTTTTGAAGAATTTCTTGAAATCTCTTACGGCCATGGCGTATTCTTCGTCATCACTTTCGGAAGATGAGCTATCTTCGATACTAGATTCCTTTCTAGCTTTCAAGGCGATTGACTTGCTTTGCTCTCGTTTTTCTTTGACCATTTCGGAATCCTTCTTTATAATTACTTCGTAGACTTTTAAATTTCCAATTAATTCATCAAGTTGCAATGTTGACAAATTCTTTGATTCTTCAATAGCCGTCACTTTAGCTCGCCATTTTGGGTGAAGAGCCCTAAGAAACTTCCTAACAAAATTCTTACTAGAAAAATTCTCATCAAGTGCTTTTAAACTTGTGATGATAGTGTTAAATCTAGCAAAAACATTATCAATTGATTCCTCTTCCGGAATCGTGAATTGCTCATATTGTTGAACAAGTAGATCTATCTTATTATCTTTGACTTGACTATTACCTTGGTGAGTTATTAGTAAAGAGTTTCAAATTTCTTTTGCGGTTTCACACATAAAGATCCTTTCGTACTCTTTACGTGGTAGCGCATTATAAATAACCATTTTTGCTTCATTATTTTTAGCAAGTTTTCTTTTTAAATCATCATTTTGTTTTTCAAAATGTACGATTTCATCTTTCTTAGTTTCGGGGTTATTTTGAATAGGTAAAAAGTCACCATTAGTAATAACATGCCAAAGATCTAGATCTTTTGACTTCACATAAGTTTCGAATCGATTTTTCCAATATAAAAATCCATCACTTTCAAATAGTGGTGGTCTTTGCATAGATTGCCCTTCTAAATATTTTTCAGATTTCATAGATCGTTACAAGTTTTAAAATACAATATATTTTAAAGATCTTGCTAGACGTGGCTCCTGATACCAATTGTGGAAAACTAGAAGGGGGGTTGAATAATTTTACGTCGTTTTTAAATTTATTACCAAAATATTTTGTAGCTTATAAAACTTTCGATTCGATCTTAAGTGAGTTCAAGTAACAACCAATATAAGCAAGTCTAATCTAATAATGAAAGTATTGAAATAGAATGAAGAAAAGATAGAGTTAGAAAGATCAAACCACAACACGCGAATTTATAGTGGTTCGGCTACAAGGACACCTTCCTTGCCCTACTCCACTCCCCGAGTACCACACTCGAGAGTTTTCTTCACTATGTCAACAAACTCCTTATGGTGGAGAAACCTTACACACCTTGGCTTACACGAGTTAACGACACTAAGCTAAATGTCGAGTTCTAATCGTAACTAGAACCAATCTCACAACTTCACACCTTCTTCACACCTTCACAACTTCTTCAATACTTCACACCTTCTTCACACCTTGTCAACTTCACACCTTCTTCTATGCACAACTAAATCACAACTACTACACTACTTTACAACACACCTAGTTTCTACAATCAACAAATTCTCACAACACCTTTACAAATATCTAACACTACTACAATATGAAAATAGATAATCACAACACTAGTACAATTAAATGGATGTAGAGGAGTGTTCTTCTTCTTGCACTTGAGTGGATGAAGCTTTGGATCACTTGGAAACAAAGACTTATGAATTATATGATCAAAGAATTTTTGATATAGAAATGGAGGTTGGATCAGAAAGTTTTTAGTGCAAAAAGGTGAGAAAAATATGTGAAATGATCCAGTATTTAAAGGGCCAGAAAATACTGTTCTGGAGCGTGTCGGTCCCCTTAATTAGTGGGCGGTCCCCTTAATGATTAAGGGGGCCGCCTAGTATAATTAAGGGGGCCGCCCTCCTGAACGTTGGAAAAGTTTTTCTGGATAAAATTTGCCCTTTTTGGTTAGAAATTTGAAATCATATCTTTGTAGTTTAATATAAAAATACCAAAAATGATTTACAAATATATATAAAATGTTAATATCATTTTATAAAATGTTATGTCTTAAGACAAGGTTTTCTTTGATCATGTAATGCATAAGATGTTTAGTTTATGCATACCTTAAGTGATATTAGATGTAGAGGTAAATATTTGTTACTAAATACTTGTTTACATCTTAATCTTGACTTAATTTGATTTGAGTTGTGTGATTATCAAAACATAGGTTTATTGAGAAATATTAATAACGTTTTTAAACATTATTTATATCAACAAGATCGTTATAGGATCGTAGGATCGTGAACGATCCGATCCTACTAGAAGCTCATGTTTCTTATTGTTTTTTCTTTTATCATTCATTTAAATTCATTTATCATATAAAATATTCTATAAAAGTATAAAACTACAACTCTTATACAATAATATATACATTTTCATAGGATCTTACGATCCCGATCCGATCCTACAATCCCGATCTTGTGAAGCCAGAAACGATCCTAGGTAGGATCCCGATCCTGACAACCTTGCTATATACAAAAATTCATGGGGTTTCCGAAAACCTACGGCTAGTTCAGTCTCTGGTGAGGATCGAACCCCCGCCTTTGTCTCCATAGAAGAAGGTGTTTTCAAATGATCTAATTATTTCTTTACGGGTATAACTTTTTGAATATTCAGATAACCAATGTATCAATTACTCTTTTCGTTTCAAAATTATTGTCATGACACAAAAATCACTATAATTCTCAACCACTCAAGTAAAATATTTTTCAACTAAATTCTTTTTTTTTCTTCTTAATTTAAAATAAAAATGGACAATATATACTACTATATAATGCATTTAAGACTATTCTATAATTAGAAAGACTTAAAATTCAGACTTTTGCTTGCTTATTATGGAATGATTTCAAAATTAATTGGTTAGGAAGTTAGTTTGAAAGCAAGTTTGTTAGAAAGTAAGTTGGTTGTTCAAACTAAAATCATCTGGCTTAACCATCTCTACTTATAAAACATAAAGACAACTAAATGTATAACTAAATAACACAAAATATAGTCACACGTAACGGCACCCAGTTATTTTAAAACGGATGCAGTAATTCCGTTTTACAGGAGCGTTACTTACTAAAAGGGTGAAATAATGACAAAAAAGCCCGCAGTTTGATTATAAACAGCAACAACAACAACAACAAACAGTTTATATACATATCAATCACTCAATCAGTCAGTGACTCTTGTTTTATATTATCCGCCAAAATTATATCCACAAAACAAACACACACACACACTCTCCACAAACCCTAACTGAATCATTTCAATTCTCAAATAACTAACAATCAACCGTTAGTTATGTCAGTTACAAACGCCTATTGGTCAACAACAACAACCACTTCGTCAGTAGTCCCAAACATCCCCCAAATCAGACCATTAATATCCTCATCTTTCGATGTAACAGCTGCTGTTAAGAAATCGGTTAGTTTACGCTTCGTTTCGGGTTCGAGTAGCGGAATTAAATCGGTTCATTCTAAATCCAGTTGTCGCTGTAGTGGTGGTGGTGGAAGTGATTATGCCACGTCGGATGATTGGGATTGGAATAGGTGGACGCGTCATTTCGCGGAAGTAGAACTTGCAGAACGCTCTGTTTCGCTTCTTCAGGTATAAATATAGTTTTGTGATAAGGTTTGTAGTTTGGCTTGTAAATTATAGTTTGTGGTTTGGCGTTTATGCTTACTAATTAGTTCGGCTTGATAGTTTTTTAGGATATGTGTGTAATGTAGCGTAACTATTTGATATGTGTATTTTTTACTATAGAGCTTGTTTTGCACCATAGTATATGATACTTGTGTTCAAAATGATGTGTTTGGTAATGCATGTGTAGCTGTAATTATAAAGTGTAGAATATCATAAGAGCTAAGCGCCTAAGTGATAACGCTAAACGCTTCTTTTATTAGCATTTCAAATAGACTGTATAAACAAAAGCTAAACACTCATTGCCAAACAAGCAACGTTTCCCAAAGCTAAACACTCCAAAAAGCTCATCGCCAAACATATCCGTAATGTTTTATGTTTTCTAATCGGATTAATGATTTCAGTTAGTAATATAATGATGTGTATGTCAACCGCTCGTTTTTTTGAAAGACAGGTTCTTTTATTTTTCGATATTGTGTTTAGAGGTGGCAAAATGGGCGGGCACGGGCCACGGGTCAAACGGGCTACGGGCTAAACGGGCGCGGGCTAAACGGGCACGGGCCAAACGGGCGCATGTTATACGAATCGTTTTAGAAAATACCCAAAACGACGAAATAAATTCCTCAAACTTAACACCTCATTTATATTTAAAAATTAAATATATTATATCTAAAAATTTTTCTTTAAAAACAATTGTAATGTTATCCAATTGAGAGAAAATATGTGCCCATTTGTGCCCATTTAACTTTTAAATGGGCAATATATGCCCATTTCATAAAAAGGAGGGGACCAAATGTGCCCCAATCTTTTAAAAGTTTGCCCATTTAACCCATTTTTTTGATTTTGGGCACAAATTGCTACCTCTAATTGTGTTAATGTGTTCTTTTCTTTTCAAGTAAACTTATAGTATTCTATGCGCCTAATATAAATGCATTTATACTTGATTGATGGTCACATACTATTGATTATTGAATTTCTGCTGGTGAGATTACAACAATATGTGTTGATCTTTTTTGATTTTTGATTGTACAAATTAAGCCTTAGGTGTGATAGATAAGTGAGCATGCTATGTAAGCCTAGTTTACTGATAGTCTGATACGTCTTATGGGTTCCACGTGTTAGGCTTTATTTCTTGCACTTATTTTGTGCTTAGCATAGCCTTCTAAAGTTCATGATATAAATATTCCCTAAAGGCACCCTTTTAGCTATAATGAATAATTTAATATTACCTATGATGCCTAGCCGTTATGTGGTCAGGTTGAACCATAGGAATCCTTGAGATCTGTAGGAGATGAGGGTTATCAGTTTATCAGTAGGTCAGATTAATTCCGTTTACATTTAAACGGGTTTGGGTTATACTAAACCTTCTAGGTAAATTCATCTAAAGTTTACATCACTCTCGAAGTATTATAATATTTTTAAAAGTATTTGATAACACTAATTATCTGTAAATTCATAAAAATTTTGGGCAACAAGTGTTCGGGTCAACCTGTGGTGTGTTACTGTTATAATTCACAAACAAAATCACATGTTTAGACTCAAACCCTTTCCAACTCATGACCCAACCTTCCCGCCCTCTGTCCCTGAAATTTGCCACCTCTAGTTAATTTGGGTATTTGATATATTATATGAATATGGAGATTAAAGATTTTAGGTTCGGGATTTTACTTGTTCATTCATTTTAGTGAGTTTCTGTTCTTTGCAGTTTCAGCTAGAAGAAGCAATAGAGAAAGAAGATTTCCAAGAGGCTGTAAAGCTAAAAACAGCTATAGCAGAAGCAACATCAAAGGATAGTGTTGCTGAGATTATGTCTGAGTTGAAGGTCATAACAGATTTGAGTTAATGAAAGGGCTATGAATGTCCATATATCATGTGGCTCACTGGTTTCTTTGCTTGCAGAATGCAATACATGAAGAGCGTTATCATGATGCTTCCAAGTTGTGTAAGAATACCGGAAGTGGGCTGGTAATATTATTAATACTTCTATACAGAGGTGACATGTGTTGTGTATTATTCCAATCGGGTCAAGCAAAAATATAGTAGTTAGTAAGGAAACAGGCCAGGTGAGCCAATAGGTTGATAGTTGGCCCAAGCTTTTTTAAAAATGTATACAAACTCTATTCACTTTGCATTAAGTTAAACCGCATGCTCTATAACATGTTCAGGCCCTGTTGTAGCTTTCACTAAATCATAAGTACGCGTGATTTTTGTTAGACAATAAAATATGTTTGAATGAGGATAATTTTTAACTACTATGACGTGAGTAATTAGTTTGTCAATAAAGAATAGAAAATGAAGTGTTTGTGAGTCAACCAGACCTGACCCGTTTCAGTCCGTACTAAATGACCCGTACCCATCCTGCCCATCTTGACACCTCTACTCATAAATGTTAGGCTGAGTTTAAGCCGTTAATAATGGATTATTACTAAATACTTTCAGGTTGGTTGGTGGGTGGGTTACTCAAAAGATTCAGATGATCCGTTTGGCAGACTCATACGCATAACACCAGGTGTAGGCAGATTTATTGGCAAAAGTTATAACCCAAGGTATAGCTATAAAGATGATAATTACAACACCATTTTTTCTGCTTATGGTTTACGTAATAGTCACAACTATATTTTTCGTTACAGACAATTGGTGTCTGCATCTCCTGGAACTCCACTATTTGAAATTTTTGTCGTCAAAGAGAATGATGAAACGCACACGATGCAGGTAACTTACAGTTCATTTATTTATTGTGATTGAAAAGATGAATCTTGGACTAATGATCTTACATAATACTGTTTTGGTTCAAGTGGCCCTGGTTTAACACTTTAACCTGTACTATACTGGTTTTGACCTGATTTATCATGCCCCTTATAAGGTCTGGTGTTTTAAAACTAATCTTCAGTCTATCTTGATAGGTAGTGTTTATGCAGCGAGCTAAATCAAGCAACTTGAAAGCCACATCTCCATCCAACTCTTCATCCACAAAAGGGACATCAGTAACTGATATTGATAAACCATCTGTAATTGATGTAAAAGTGAACGAGGATAAACCAGGTAAAAATGATGAGAAAAGTATAAATTTTGAGGGAGCTACTGAGGACAGGATAAGAAACGTGCTAAACTTTCTCAAAGACAAAATACCAGAACTAAAAATAAAAGATCTTAAGGTTATGAAAGTTGATGTTGAAGAAGTATTGGAGGACAATGATATTGTTAATGAACTAGAAGATGATGATAAAACAACATCCGATGAAGAATCTGAAGATGAAAATACCGATTCTGACGACCCGGCACCGGATCGGATAGTTGTGGGTGCAAGTGGTGATGATACTGAAGATGGGAAAAATCTAGAAATGAAGCTTTTTGTTGGCGGAGTCTTGCATAGTAGAGAAGATACACCGTCTAAGGATGAATTTGTGCGCGTTCCTGCTGAAGTTGAAGAAATGGAAAAAGACTCATTTGTCCTGCATGTTCCTGTAAAAAGTCATGATAGTGATAGTGATGAAAGTATTGCATCTAAGGTTAAAATAGCTGCTATTGCCAGTCAAGGTGTTTCTGAAATGATGCCTCCTGCTGTGGCCAAAGCATTATGGAGTTCTGATAAAGTTTCTCGAAAGGTAAGGCTTAAAAGAATTCTGTTTTCTCCATGGTATTTATGTTCATCTCTAGTTTTTTATGTTTCAGCACTTGTATGTATATGGTTGGTAACAGAAATCCTTTGTTAATCTTTAGGTCTCAAGGGATGTTCGTGAGATTGTTAAGTTTGCTGTTAGTCAAGCAAAGAAGAGAGAGAAGTTGTCGGAGTATACAAATTTTAGTCGGATCACCACATCTAGAGGGGATTTAGATCCATTTGACGGTTAGTTTCTTTTTGTCTGTATCTCTCCCCGCACCAATAAATTAACTATTCATATTAATAATAAAAGACTTCTTCTGGAGGTGCCAGTTTTGACCTAATTACTTATGGATGGGAGTGGAATCTGGTTAAGTTTTTTTCTCAAATGGCCAAGTGGGGCTGAATTAAAATATTAGTTCAAAAGGAAATGTGTAAAGATCACAATATAATTGCTTGATAGGAATTTGTTATACTGGGCCGAATGTTTCGAAACTCACCCAAATTGTATATTGAATCTGTAGAACCTTCTAAATAAGTTTGTTCAAGAACATATACTGTTCTTGAATATAATATTTGTGATCATATTTGACACACTAGTTATTTATGAACAATTAAACATTCTGGAACATAGTATATCAGGTAAACGCCACCCACACTAATAAATTGCTTGTTATGACCCAAGCCTGTTTTAATTACGTGCTTGTCATTTTGGCCACCCAATTCTTTTGTTAATATTGTCAGCTGGTTTATGTCTAGGCCTTTATGTTGGTGCATTTGGCCCATATGGTACTGAGGTAGTACAGTTAAAGCGCAAATATGGCAACTGGAGTGATGGGAATGACGTTGAGTTCTTTGAGTATGTTGAAGCTGTGAAGGTGACAGGTGATTTGAATGTTCCTGCTGGCCAGGTTAGTGGCTTTTGAACTTTAGTTTCTAGTCTCAAGTCTCAACAACTTGCACGATAGTTTAATTTTCACTTTTGATAGTTTGTTTCACATCTTATGCCAACTCTAACTGACCTTTATACATTTTAGGTGACATTCCGTGCTAAACTTGCAAAAGCGGGCCACTTCTCGAACCGTGGAATGTATCCAGATGAATTGGGAGTGGTATTTATCTTTAGCTTTGTTTCTACATTTCTTTCCGGTGTCCAGTTAGTAAGTGGAGTCAGTGTCAGTGCTGACAAATTTGTGATACATTTACTTATGAATGGTTGTCTTTTATCGTGTCAAATGGGTAAACTTAGCTAATCTATCTTGAATGGAAACAACTCGAAAGTGTATTTTATGTTGCATAAATCCTTCTAGATCCTTTATATGAAGTCTTTGATTATAGAAATAAAATGATTTTTGTTATCATGTTTTAACTCACTAACTAGTAAATTAATTAATAAAATTGGGCAAAAAGTGTTTCGGGCCAACTGGACCTGTACCTCTTTCTACACGAACCCGTAGTGACTTATTACGCATCTGGCTGAACTGCCCATGTTGCCACCTCTACTTTATATCTTGTTAGATGATTGTGTTACGGTACCCTACTGAATTAGTAGTTCATTTAAACAGTATCTCATATAATACCTTGTTTTGTTAGGTTGCAAGTTACAAGGGTCAAGGTAGGATTGCTGAATTTGGTTTTAAAAATCCAAAGTGGGTTGAGGGTGAACTTCTGCAACTCAATGGGAAGGTAACATTATCTTTTAATTCTGCCTTTGTGTGTTACTGATATGAACAATTGATAATTTTAAGCCCTTTTGTATGGAAATGGTCCAACTAGGGCTGTCTTGTTTATAACTTATCAAATTTACAAAATTTGCTCAAAATGGGTCTAACGGGATAAAAAGACAACATTATTCTAATTTTTTATTTAGAAACCATTATCTTATTAATATACTCATAGTATATGTTATCATATCTAATTCATTGGTTGCCATCAGTGGCATCAAATAAGAAAATAATGCGGAAAAACGCGTTGACGAACTCAATTTGACCCGTTTTGAACCGAACTCGTTTCGAACCTTTCCGAGTCGGCATGTTTTGCCAATCTTTACCAATGTACAGATAAGGAATGAACCAATATATCAATTCATTATTTGTATTATTTTTCTATAGGGTATGGGACCATACGTCAAAGGTGCCGACCTTGGTTTTCTCTATGTAGTACCTGAGCAAAGTTTTCTCGTGCTATTCAACCGTTTGAGACTGCCAGAATAAGCATCGATAACATGCTTTGAGATTTTGATGAGGTACCCTACCCCTTCTGAGACTGCCCCAAAGCATTGATAACATGCTATAAGATTTTGACGGGGTACCCTCCCCCCCTACCACTATCCACCTACCGACCAGCAATGTAACTATTAATTATTATTTTTTTCTCCACTAGTCATAAATGTTAGCAACATATCCTATAAACACTTACATATTTTTCTTATAGAGAATATAACTGTTGCTTTGAGAATCGATTACTTAAGTACACGTGACTACGTGAGGTAGATTATGTGCTCAATTGTAGTTGAAATATCTGGGTCCTACCAATTTGTTTAGCAATTAGTGTTTGCATTATTAGAGGTTCAAGTCCAGCTGACCATGCAAATTGAAAATTCGTAGAAAAAAACCGACTTTAAGGAAAGTTATATGATGGTGTCTTCAATTATTGCCAAATTCTTCATACTGTTAAGTATTCAATAGGTGTGTTGTTTAGATGATTTGCTTTTAGAGATAAAGGTATTAAAGGTAAAGGAGCAGGTTTTGTTGAAGAACAAAGGATCTTTATGATAAAGCAGAGTAAGTGGATGCTGATGGTATTTTATTTTACACATCGAAAGACAAATTTTGGTTAGTTATTTGTTTTCAAAATAACCATTGGACTGTGACATGAGATTGGAGGTAGGGTGTTCTTCTGGTCGAAACGTACCCGAAAAGAAAGATAATTGAACTTGGATTTGGAGCGATCCAGTTTTGTCTTAAACTCAATTGTAAACCGAACCCAATTGGGTTTACGTAGTTCGAATATTAGAAGTTATATAGACACACCCGTTCTTTTGCAGTACTGAGAATTGTTCTCTGGAAATATGATTTCCTGAGAACCAAGTGTTTTTATCACTTTAGAAGTGATAGCCAGACCGAATGTAGCGTGTTTTTATTTATTATTATTATTTTTAGAATGGCTAGTCCGTAGTTAGTGGTTCGACTCGTGCATGGACATCCAAGCGGGCAGTATGCCTTCCTCGAACCTTCGCCTTTTGGAGAATAAACACCACTCCTTTTTTCCCCTAGGAGGAAAACCCTATTGACAAGCCTCAAACCCAAGACCTGCAAGGAAACAACCCCCCAAGGATACCCCAGGTGGTCGAATGTAGCTTGTATTGGTTCTGATATGTGGTAAATTGGTCATAACCGTTGCACTCTTCTAAGTTTGGCGTCTCTTTCGATTTATATACATACATTTGGTCAATTTAGATATTACTTCTATCGCGAGGGGTGTTATAAAAAAAAAACTCGTCTTTTAAATTGTGTTACGTACTAGTAAAGATGTGATTCTAATTTTAGTAGCATTTATTTTCTCAACCAATTGTTATACCATTCAAGGAGGAGGTGATATGCTCACCCAATCCGTTCCAACATGTATTAAGAAATAACGCGTCTCGAATCAAACTTTAATCGATCTAACTTGTTAAGGAAAGCTTAACACAAGTACACAACCTACCCATTTGGTATCTCCTATCTCTAGATATAATTATCTTTATAGTCACTGCTTTTTTCCTCAAAAAACCACAAGTATACTTTTGCAAACTATATTTATTTTTATGTCTATTGTGTATGTACAAATTACTAATAAGTTGGAGACGTTGGAAGAACAATAAGTAACCTAATACATGTACAAAAGTTTCTTCTAGTATTCTAAAATCTATGTCAAACATGATTCACGTAGTTACCACTTACCACTGAAAAACTACTTCTACAGAACATGGTCACAGTAAATATACCAAACGTGTTGAAGCTTTTGTAAAAGTGTAAGCTTAGATTGTATAATAGGCATTGGATACTTTTCTTTAAGACTTTGTATCTTGTTTAGTATCTCACTATTTTAGAAGTAAAATATTACGTAGTAGTACTATGTTTGGATACTTTTCTTTAAGACTTTGTATCTTGTTTAGTATCCCACTATTTTAGAAGTAAAATATTACGTAGTAGTACTATGTTAGATACCTAGATTGCCATCCGATGTTGCAGAAGTAAATTGTTTGAAATGGGAAGTTTATGTACCTTTTGTACACGAGAGTAAGATTATTTCTTGTCATTCATTTTAGGCGACGCGTCTTCTCATTTTACTCAAAATCGCTATAATTTTACTTTTGTTTGCTAACATTAATTTTCATATAGTAATATGGCCATGATACAACGCTACATATGCATATTTATGGTGTGCATATCATCTTCCAATTAAAATGTATTGGCGCTATGGTCAAACACGCATTACATGAAATGGAATATAGCTTAAATGTACACCTAAATAATTGCTAATTTTGTGATGCATATACCTCATTTTCCATCAAAGGAGATACTGCAGATAACGTTCCTTTTTTGTAAGTTCCTAATAAATTCTGTTTTTGTCATCGTTGTCATCAAAGTACTTTAGCTCAAAAGTAATGTGAAACATCTTTCCTATGACTTGAACTGAAATCGATACATCTTTGCAAAAGGATATTCCAAACTCTATTGTTAACATGCATTACGAGTTTGTAAGTTATATTCATATGTTGTTTTTTGTTATCAAAAAGGGAAATCTTAAAATATCATTTCAAAATTGTTTTTTAAAATCACTGTGTGGGAGAATATGATTGGTTGAAGTAAAGGAAAAGAATAAAAGGGTGTTGTTTGTGTAGTAGCTTTATAACTTGGGGAAAGCTTACTCACAAAGTAAATGTTGGAACACTGTGGTACTATTTTGTGGCATCATTTTGAAAGTTATGTGATCCCTTTTCCTCACATTCTTAAATTGAAAAAGCTTTGAGTTTTACAGTTGGCTTGTTGTAAACATGACTATATTATTGTGATGATAAGTCTAGTGTTTAGCAAATCTTATATTTTTCATCTTCAAAAGACAATATAAGTAGAGTTCAAACATGTAAGAAGTTACTAGAAAAGCATACATAAATCGTATATTTGGCAAAACTAGTTGTAAGTTGTAAACTTTAAGTTGTAAGTTGTAAACTGCAAAGCTGTTAACATGAGTTACAAGTTGTGTCTTTTTTTTTTCAATAAAAGTATTTGGTAAGTTGACTGTTAAATATAATTATAGGATGTAAAATGATATAAAATGACATATCTATAATTGTAAACAAATGTTTGGAAGGTATATCAGTAATTTAAAGTTTTAACAGCTCCAAGTTGTTTAAAAAGTTTCATGAATCAGCTTTTCATTTAGAAACTATTTGTTTGAAATAAAATTTTGAAGTTAATGCATTTAAACAAAACTACTTATTTAAAAAAGATTATCTTATAACAAAAAGCTAACAGCTCTCTCGAAAAGCCCCTACCGCCCAAAGTACATGGGCATAATAAAATTATAACTGACCTAAACTGACAATCGGGCTTACACCAAATCTTTTATATAATACAAGAATTACATCATTTTAGAGTGTTTTTGCAAAACCCTTCTCATTGAAAAAAAAATTGGACCAATAGGAGAGCTCGATTTTGACACATAAGCAAAATTAAGCAATATGATTGGTCAATAAAAAGTCAAAATTGAATTGATTTTGGTCAAACTTTAATAAATTTGATGGAGAATTTGATTGATAAAAAAAACACATAAAAATATAGGTGTCAAATTTATAAAAATAAAAACTTAAGAAAAAAGGAGGTAATTAATAAAACCTTAGTGGTTAAGTGTAAAATTATAAGTCTCAATGTTTTTTAATAACTTTAGATAATAAACAAATAACCCCTTACACTTTATACCCCTTATACTTTATAATGTTAACTTTGTTTAAAATTACATGAGTAAGAGTATTAGTTTTTTTGACTTTCATCTATTAAAATAAATTTGGTAAATATGCGAATTAGTTTTATTATACGTTAATATTTTTTAAACTAATGTTAGTTTTAAACTTTCATACATTAGAATATTTTTTTAATAAGGATTCATGTTACTATTTAAAAGTTTAATTTATGCGTACACGGGTTTGAAATACGGCTAAATTATTAGTAACGGGAATATAAATATCAAATGGTAAGCATGAGTTACTGTGATATAAAATAAATATATGCGATTCTACTTATAGCAATGACTCATGAAATTGTTATTTAAAATTTATATATGGATATCCATAAAAACATTTTAAAAACTTTACGGAACATATTTTAACTTTATCAATGCTCATTATGTGCCATTAAACTCACACATTTTGTACAACATGATATCAATAGTTAAAGTTAAACAACAATATTAACCTCAAACTCAACATCTTTGTTAGTTAAAAATGTTATACAAAGCTAATTATTAAAAAAAATAAACAAAAACACATCGGTTAGATAGTCATTCTTTAATATAGAATGTGTTTTCCTTAAATTATAAAAAATGCACGCATCACAATCTTTATTTGATAAGAATCACCTCTTAAATCAAAAAACGAAAAACTACGTAGATGATAACCTAACTTTATTCATTGACTTGATGTTTCAAAAAAATAATAATAAAAAAATAAAAAATAATAAATAATAATAGTTGGTCGTTGTAAAGGAATTAAAAGTATGTACATGAGAATTATTCAGCAAGAATATATAGTTTTTAATTAGGTTATTACGTTACTATACTGCGATAATGTTATTGACTTGGTAATCACGGATGTGAGATACAACCATTATTCTATACTTATGATTTATGTGTAAACCCTGTTTTGCTTCTGAATAGAATCCGAAAGAGACTTCAACAACACTTTGGCTTATGCCTTATCTAGCTGATAGTTTTTAGTAAAATTTTTTATGGTTTAACTTTTTTGTTATACACACCATCTTTTAGTAACCTTTTTTTTTTTTTTTTTTTTTTTTTTTATGTTTTATTGAAAATTTCTACACTTAATATTTATGTTTCTACTATAAACACACTAAGCTATGATAAAATTAGTTGGGAGTTCAGGGGTTTTTACCTAAGCTTCTTAAAAAAGCTTATAGCTTTATCATAAACTTATTGTGTTATGGTAATTGAATAAGCCAATAAGCACCTTTAATAAGCATAACCAAACACCCCTTTAGTTCTAATATGAAGTTCTCTGATTTGATGTTATGACTAAATTTATTGTTATCCTCACTATAATGCAACATGTTAGTGGTTTTTGCAGTTTTATGATCTTATCGCACACACTAAAGTGTAATGCAATTTATTGTGTGCGCTTTTTAGAGGAGGATTAAGTATTAACACATGATTGTTATGGAAGGTTAATGTACCAAATATGTGTTTTAGTGCCTATATGAGGAATTTTATGGTAAGAATTCTTTTCGGAGTGTAATTTGTCTTTGAATGAATTAATAAAATTTAGCAGGTGTTTACCGTCATTGATAACACTATGGGTGTCAACCAACGGTCTAAAATATGGGTGTGTTTTACCTTGATGATTTAGGCCAATTTTGAAGAAATAATTTACTTATACAAGTAATAATAATTGTATAAGTATTCAAACAACCCTAAAAGACTTACGGATGTATTTTGTCATTTTTTATGCATTTATAATTTACTTATACAAGTAATAATAATTTCTTTATATAGTTCGGGTTTAGAGAAAAATTATTCTTATACATTATAAATAATCGTAAGATTAAATTTGAGTTCTACCAATTACATTTTTTTGTTTCTCTTTATGTAATAAAGAAACTATAGTGTAAGCATTTATGTTAATTTGGTAATTTTATAATCAAACATGAGAAGTAAATAGCACAAATTTATAAAAATACAAATTTTCAAACAAAAAGGTACATTAGTAAACATGGTATGATGATTATTCATAATAAAAGAAATGAATCAATCTTCAAAGCTATCTAAATATGCTACATATATTAACGAAAATATAAGTAAAAGAAATACCATAATTACAAAACACATCGTAAATTGATAGCACGGGTTTGCAAAACTAAAAGCATATATCACTAACATCTCATGCAAGTCAAGTATCATCATGTGATTTTGCTTGAATAATAAAATATAATTTTTAATCCAAAACCATTCTCCTAAAATAATAGGTAGATTATAACATATATATACATATGATTTTTTTATTTTTAGTCCACTAAGTAAAACTATTTGAAACATGTTAAGTGATTCATTTCTTAATCGATAATAATACATAATCAAAATGAAATTTTAAAAACCCTGTGCGTGCACAAGTATTATAACTAGTTTATCTCTAATACAAACACATATCAAATCGCTTTATTTATCAATGTATCTAGAGTTCAATAAACATCTAAAGTTAATAGAAAAGCGTATATAAAGTACATATCCATATGAAATCCTAATTGGCCCAAACTGACAATCGAGCTTACACCATATCTATCCTCTAATATGGTCTCTAGCTATAAGTGGACACTTTTACAATGTATATGACTTTACGAATATGGGTTGGTTTCTAGCTATAGGGGACACTTTTTAGATGAACCTTAAAAGTTAAAATTGCTACTCAAACAAAGTACGATATTGTGAAAATATTTTAAAATGTTAATAGCATTTCAATAGGATGAAGGAACCAAAAATATAAACGCGTGTTTAAAATCAATAATAATTGTACGAATAGATCAAAAAGGTGAATTTCACATCAAGGACCCACTTGATAGGCCGGATCGACATTAAACTCGGTGCCACACACTTAAGAAGTAGACCCATTTTTTTTTTGTTGTAAAAGGTTGGTTTTTAGTTTTTTTATAAACCTTCAATAACTATTTGTTGTCGATAAAAATCCTAGCCATAGAAAAAAAAATAATAATAATAAAAAATAAAATAAAAAATAAAAATAAAATCTATGATGTCAAGAATACGTTATATTCAACATATCGCATGGGTAAACCGAACAACTATAACTATAATGAAACCAAACAAAAAACTTTTAAAGTCGGTTTTCGTATTGTAGGCCGGTTGTGACAATAGAATTTACTTCGTTAATCACACATTTTACAAGTTTACATATAACGTCTCCAATATAACTTTAAGATGGTACTCTAGCAGGGAAGATTAGGGATTCTTCAACGAAGAACCAAGTTCAATGCTCATATGACACAACTCTAAAACCACTACTAGTATTAGATTAGTAGTTATGGTAACCCAACTTTTTTGGTGTCCTCTTTGCCACCTCAGGGCCACGTCATATTCTCTCTATTAAACAAAATACATCACCCTAAGCCCGTAGTAAGACAAATGTAGTCATAACAAAATACATACCTTACAAAAATTAATAAACACAAAATACACTAACAAATCAAATACAAAGTTCGGTCGCCTACATAATCGAATAGAGGAAGGCTTGGGGCCATGTCGTGCTTGGGTACTTGTCGAGAGGGGAGGGGGGGGGGGGGGACACGTCGCATATCCCAACCGATTGATGATTGGATTGTGTGGAAAACTAGAATGGGGGTTGAATAGTTTTACTTCTTTTTCGTTTTATAAAAGTTTGCTTCAAAAGAATAGGTCGAGTTTATAAAAACTTTGATTCAAAAATATAGACTTGAGTTTGTTCACTATAGTTGTTTAAACACCACTAAGTTAAGATGTTGAGTAAAAACTACAATGTTATTTATCTCTCTCTCTCTCACACACACACACACACACACATATATAAGCAATTATAACTATATGCAATATGTAAATGGAACTTAATTTGATCTTTATGTGAAATCAATATAAGCAATTATAACTATATGCAATATGTAAATAAGTAAGTAAAGAGTGAGAGATAGAAAGATCAAACCGAGAGACAAAGGATTTATAGTGGTTCGGCTACAAGGACACCTTCCTTGCCCTACTCCACTCCCCGAGCACTGAACTCGAGAGTTTTCTTCACTAAATCAATATTCTCCCTTATGGCGGAGAAAACTGTACACACCTTAGCTTACACCGATTTAACGACACAAAGCTAAATGTCGAGTTCTAATCCTAGCTAGAACCAATCTCACAACTTCAAACACACCACAACTTCTTCACACCCTTTTATTCCTTCTACACTTCTTCACAACACTTATGTCTTCACACCTTCACAACTTCTATCTTTTCACTACTTCAAATCTAATGCTTCTTCACAACTTCCAAGCCTCTATGTCTTCACAACTTTAATACTTCTATGTCACTACTTGAGGGCTTTAATCTATGATCCGCTACAAGGCTTCTTCTACTTTAAAAGCTTCTATGTCTTCACTACTCTAAGGCTTCAACGTCTTTGCTACTTCAAGGTTTCTACACAACGATATGGCTTCTATATCTTTACTACTCACCACCACTTCAAAGTATTATTACTTCTTATACTTCCTACAACTATTCCTAACCACCTCTACTTCTTCACTTCTTGTACCACTTCACACCTTCAACAAGTCTAAAGCTAACTAACTAATATGCACACCTTATACACCAAAGAATGAATGATTTACAAGATGAAATGAACAAACAACTTATATATCAAGATGATACTAAGTTGTAATACTTCTAGTCTTAAATGATAGAAGTATTATTCTCTTTGCACTTGAGTGTTGAGGCTTAAATCACTTTGAAACAAAGATTAATGTATATATGATCAAAGGATTATAGATGATAGAAATGGGGGTTTAGATCAGAATGTTTAGTGTGCAAAAAGGTGAGAAAAATTAGTGGAATGAACCAGTATTTAAAGGCAGAGTTGGGGGGGGGGGGGGGGGGGGATCAGGAGCGTGCCGGTCCCCTTAATGATTAAGGGGGCCGCCTAGTTAATTAAGGGGGCCGCCCCTCCAGAACGTTGCCCATCTTTGTCCTTTTGTGGGAAGGTTTTTCTGGATTAGATTTGTCATTTTTTTTGAAAATATGAATTCATATATTTATAATGAATTAAACATATTCTTTTAATTCCAAAAATATTTTATAAAAGATATAAGATGTTTTGTGGCATTTTATAAAAATCTAGTGATTAATAAAAATGTTTCTTTGATATTATAATGCATTAGATACTTTGTTTATTCATACCTTAAGTGATTAGATGGTAAAAGTGAGCATTTACTACTAAATACTTATTTACGTCATTATCTTTGGTTTGATAAGTTTTCGTTTTGTGATTATCGAAACATAGAGATATCGAAAGATATGAATAACGTTTTTAGGCATTTATTTATATCAACAGATTGGTCATAACGACCGGCCATATATAGACAACTTAGATAGTTAAGACTTAAGAGTATTTATGATATAATGGTCATGTTTGCCAGTTAAATGAACATTCTCAAATCTTTGAGACAATAATCAATTGCATAAGAGCCTTCGGTGTGGGGATCGTTGTCCCTCGCCACGCTGACATGGCAGCCTCGCCGTTGCTCGCCACCACACCACCCCTACTTGTCGTCCATCGCCAAACAGCACCCCTTCGTCTGCACGACGAAGGTAACAAACATACAATTTGCATGTTTCTTCTCTTTTTTTCCCCCGATTTATGAATCAAATTGTTTTTTTTTTTTTTTTTTTTTTTTTTTTTTTTTTTTTTTTTTTTTTTTTTGTGTGTAAATAAAGTGTGTGTGAGTAAAATGAAAAAGATGATGTGAAGGTTTTTTTTCCTCTTTTTTCCTTTTTTTTAGATTGTATTTTTATTGTGTTTTGTGTGTGTTAATTTGTATTTTAATGGAATGTGTAGAAACTAGAAGGTGGGTTGAATAGCTTCATCGTTTCTTTTTACTTGCTAAAATGTTTCACCGTTTTTAGGTCCGGTTAATATTCTTTTGCAAACTAGTTAAATTCTACTTGTTATGTGATATCAATTTAGCTACAAACAAATATAAACAAACAAGTAATGTAAAGAGTAAGGAAAGAACACAACCAAAGAGACGCGGTGATTTATAGTGGTTCGGCACGAAACTCACTCTTTCGTCCTACTCCACTCCCCGAGTACCACACTCGAGAGTTATCAATCACTATATCGACACACTCCTTCAGGCGGAGCAATCCGTACACGAGCTTACACAAGTTTTAACGACACTAAGCGGAATGTCGAGTTCTAATCGTAGCTAGAACCAATCTACTCCAAGGCCCACGTGGCCACACGAACAAGCACTCTTGTCCAACTTGGATCTTCACCCAATCTAAGCCTTCACACAAATAACCTACTTGGATTTTCACCCGATCCAAGCCTTCACACGAGACACACTTAGATCATCACCCGACCCAAGCCTTCGCACAAGACATACTTGGATCATCACCCGATCCAAGCCTTCACACAATGACTCAACTAAGTCCTAACCTACACACTAGGACACCACTCTCCTCACAACAAATACATGAACTAATCTAGTTACAAGACTTCTTGGATCTTCATCTTCTTCCAAGTTCACACATATAACTCCATCCTCAACTCACATACAAGTCGGAAGTATTTACAATATTTATAAGAATGAAATAGAGGGAAGACTAGAACCGTAACACTTGTTACGTTTGTGTGTGGACTCATATAACATCTCGAATCTTCATCTACGTAGAGAGTTCTTCTTTTGCACTTTGCGGAAGAGGAAATCACTTATAAACATATACCGACATGTTATAGTGATCAAAGAAGAAAGAAAAATAAAACAAAAAGTTTTTGTTTGTGGAAGACTCTTTTTTATGAAAAGGAACAGTTCACTATTCAAACACGACAGGAAGGAGCTGGTGGTCCCTTAAATAGGCGACGGTCCTTTATCACTAAGGGACCGCTGGCCACTTTAAAGGACTGTCCCGACAAAGCGCGCGCGCGCACACACACACACATACACAGATATATATATATATATATATATATATATATATATATATATATATATATATATATATATATATATATATATATATATATATATATATATATATATATATATATATATATATAGGGAAGGGTTAATGTGAGATCAATTTTAAAATTCTAAAAGTAAGACCCAATTTGGTCCGTTGGATCATTGCATTTATGTTGGATGAGATTAACATTAAATGTGTGACATTGTGTGACATTCTAGTGATTAAATAATGTTTCAAGGGTATTTTAAAGAATTCAAATCCAAATGTGGTAAACCTTTTTCAAAATTTTGTTTTTTCTTATACAAAAATCTGGTCCACGTTTTTTATTTGATACATTAAGTGCATAACTTCGAAACAATTGATACATTAAGTACACAACTAATACATTAGGTGATATTTCCGTAGTTTCGTACATTTAATATTTTAAGTTTTAACGCATGAGTTGATACATTGGCACACGTAATATGATTTAAAAATAATAATAATTAAAAAAAATGTGTGTCGGCGTGTTACTTAATTCCATTGGTACATTGAATTTTTTAAAATCACCAAAAAAACTGGTGTACTATTTCCACAAATCATTGATCCACTACCAATAGATCTTGAACTAACTAAAGAAGAACGTAGCTAATACACGCTAAAAAGAACTTCATCTTCTTCCTTTTTGTTTTATAAAAATCAAACAATAACGCCACATATCTCCCTCACTAGCTACACCTCACTCATTTAACCTATCTTGCATACAAATCTGGTACATACCTCACTAGCAGTTCATTTCATTTCACTACCTACCTTAACTTGTATACAAATATGGAACATAAACAGATCTGTTTATCAATAACGGATCAAAACCGAACATCGGTATATTCTGGTACACTGGATATACCGAGGTTTTGTGCATCAAATACATTATGTATCCGGTGTACTTGCGACAGCAGCGGCATAGCAAAAAGCGGTGGTGTAGAAAACTCTGGCGGCAATAGCGCAACATCAAAACTACAAACCACAAACACTACAGACTCGTACCCATCATTCTTCCGTTAGGCCATCGAAACCACAAACACCTCGATCTAAAAAATGTCGGGCCTTGATGTTTAAAACAATAAACCACAACCACCACGATCTCAATCTAAATCGCTAAAAATGGCACGATTTGAAACAAAAATACCTTTCTCAGAGTATTATAAAAAAAGGAGAAAAAAGATTGTGGGAGGACAGACAGGAGAACTCGTGTTCATTTGATTTCGGATGATAGTATGGTGGGGTCGCCAAAAAATAAAGATGTGAGGGAAGAGATATTTGATGGAGAAGAGATGGGAGGAAGGAGAATGAGATAGGGGCTGGACCGGCTAGTAGTATGTTTAGGGTTAGATATATAAAATACCCATAATACCCTTTTAGCTATACATTTAATTTTCAGATTTTGAATAGCTAAAATTACACTTCTCAACCTCCCATTGGGATCTCATTTTAAAAATGATCTTATTTGAACCCAATTCTATATATATATATATATATATATATATATATATATATATATAGAATGATATGGAGAAATAGGATAGATAGAAGGGTAAAATCAAATAGATAGAGCATGAATCAGATAAAATAATTGAAGAGACGTAAATGGGGGGACGGTCCCTTATAGATTAGGGGACCGCCGGTCCATTAAAGGACCGCCACTAGAAGGTGACTTGGTTGGCAGTAATGTTGTGATTTTAGTAACTTCCCATTTTTAAGGTAGAATAATTTTAGTCCATTTTCAAGTTAACTATGACAAATATCACAACATATTAACATAACCTAATCATCCATTCATTCATTCATGAAAAACATACAAGACCATTCATAAATATCACATAATCAAGATATCATCAAATCCTACAACATTAGACATCATCTAACACAACAAACTATTTCCCAAACATGGTTGGCCCAAAATATAGCTTCCACTTGATTATTATCAACTAGACATGTAAGGATATCTATTTAGAAGGTGGAGAGGATGATGGTGAGGAGGAAGGTGGAGTTGAAGGTGGCATGGTGGCAAGGGGAGTTGGTTGCACATTTTGTTGTCCAAGAAGAGATTCAATGTGGCCAAACATGATGTGGAGTTCATCTCTTAGAGTAGAAATAAGATGAAAGTTATGATAACAACATGCATATCCCACGGTGTGGTTGTTAACAAAGTAGTAAGGAACGGGATTTCCAAGGTTTAGAGATGATGGTGGAGTGGTAGGAGTGTTTTCCAAAGGCCCATTTGGTGATGTGGTGGTATGATTTGGTAAGTTTGTAGGAAGAGGGTGTGAGTTTCTTGGCAGAGAGCTAGAAAAGGTAGGATATGATGGTTGATTACTCACAAAAGGAGTGTAAGCACCCGAGCTAGATTGGGTGAGCAAGGGTGACAAGTTTTTGATGAATGATGAGCAAGGTGATGTGGTTGGCTTTGAGCTAGATGATGGCTTTGATGAAGAGTAGGATGTTCCATTGGTGGATGGTGTTTTAAGTGATGCAATTGGTGCTTGAGGTGAGGATGGTGGTGACTTTGGAGATGGTGTGGTGTCATAGAGAGTGAGATCAATGAAGTTGGTTTGTGGTGGAATGATTTTGATCTTAGGCCTTTTGTTTGGTGGTTGTGAATTGAGTGAGGTTATGGGTTCTTTGTTTGTGGGTGGTAAGGATGTGGAGGATGAGGCCATTGTAGGAGATGGATAAGAGATGGAAGATGATTGTGATGAGGTTGATGAGGAAGAGAGGTGTTTAAATCATCAAGCATGGTTATGGTTTGGGCAAATCATGCATTAGGAAACTTTAAGCACTCAAAATTGTTTATCTAAACATGGTAAGGTGGTGACAATCATGCAATAGGTTTAGGATTGCAGAAAAGAAGAAAATAGTACAAAGATCCGTGATCCCATAAGGACGGTCCGTTATCACTGGAGGACTGCCAAGTCGATATGGGACCGCCGGCAGTGGGTTCCCAAATTTTTACCCACTTTTTCATTTCTGCAATCTATAGATATCTTAAACAATTTCAAAATTATAACGGGGCTAAATCGCAAGAGAATAGTGCTTAGATAATCATGCTAGTTAGAAGCAAGTTTAACTGAAAGGGCCAGTAAGCAAGCATACGCAGATTTCAACATTCAGTAGTTTAATAAATCCTAATAATACAGATACATAAGAAACATTCAATAATTAGATTGGATCAATCCAATTATTGAATGTTTCTTTGGATCAATCCAATTATTGAATGTTTCTTATGTATATGTATTATTAGAAACATAAGAAACATTCAATAATTCAATATTGCTAGATAATCCTTCATGGTGTTGTCTTGTCAATGGTGTTTGTGACTTGTTCTTGATGCATGACATTCTTGACTTTAGACTGTTCCTCATTCTCAAAAGCGGGATCATCATAGATGTCATAGTCGACAAATAATGAAGAGATAAAAATGGAAGAGATGTGGAACTCATTGATGGGTTCCATGACAGGATCAAAGAAAGAGTATTGAGGACCACAAAGATAAGGATGGAAGTTCATGATGTAGTAATAGAGACGAGTTAGGAACATCCCATTGGGTATCAATTTAGTTTTGTTACCCTTGAGATGTACAATTCGCTTAGCGAAGAAATAGGTGAGATTATAGGGTTGTTGAATGTGAAGACAATACATCATATGAGCACAACACGCCGGGAGTTGCTCACGAATACCTTTAAGATCGAGAGTATTTTCTTTCAAGATAATTGCCCAGTTGAGCAATTCCTCATGAACTTCCGACAGATGAATTTTTGTTGGATCAATGAAGGGGATATACCTGTGAGTACGAAGGAGTTTGCCAAGCTCACTTGGAGGAGGTATGTAGGAGCAGTAAGGACTGTTCTCTTCTCGATAGTTGAAGAGTGACTCAAGACACCAATCTTCAGTGTAGGCGCATTGCCCATGATTGAGAATACGAAGGAATTGAGCAAATTGCTCAAGAGTGAGGACAAATTTGAAGTTCCTAATCCAAAACCAAAGAAACAAAGATTGATCCTTGTTACGTACGAGTGCAACTTGTCGAAAGAATTCAAGAACAAAACGAGGACAAATTTTCTCATTTATATGAAGCAATCAATCGAATCCTATAGCACGAAAGGTGGTATTAATGTCTCTATGATAGGCTAAGGAGGGTGTTAGGAATACAAATATTCCTGTAAAAGTCTCGGTCACCTAATGATTGTAATAGCATTAAGTTAGTTCGTAGTTAGTTAGTTTATTAGTTAATTAGTATTAGATTAAGTAACACCGTGGAAGAAGGAACGGGTCTTTACCCACTGTATGCCTGATCCACAGCCCGGGAGTGGGCGTAATATTGTAACTATAAATACCCCTCTCCACATGTGGAGAGGGTTGGACCTTATCTCATTTTCAATCTAATCTTTTCTTTTTTCTTTCAAGGTTCCTCCCATTTCTCTCCTCTCCTCCTCCTCCCATTTCTACGCCTCACTCAACACCACATGAACATGTTTCCAACATAATTAGTATTCTACAATTGGTATCAAGAGCCAAGGTTTCATCTTAGGGCCTTGTAGAATCGAATTTGATGAGGTTTTGAGTGGTTTTGTGAGTTTGGTGTCACTTTCTTGGAAAACATCTTGATTTTATCCTTCTAGTGTTGTTATACATGTTTGAGATGTTCTTTTATGTTCATTTGTGTATTTGTAACATTGTAGTGTAGAGGGTGTTACAATATCATCAAGCTATTTGAAGTTTTGAGTTGTTTTTGGGCGGTTTTCTTGGTTGCGGTTAAGTCGACTGTTCCATTGCTTGGTTGCGGTTAAGTCCTGCGAGCTGCGTTTAACTTTCTGCGTTTACTATTTCGGGAATACAAACAAAACGCAACGATAGTGACATTTTTGGACCATTATCACTGCGATTAGTTGTCGGCCTGCGTTTAGTTTTCTGCGGTTAATCATTTGCGGTTAACTGTTTCTGCGGTTGGTTAGTTTCTGCGGTTAGGTATAATCTGCGAATCATTTGCGGTTTATTGTTTTTGCGGTTGGTTATTTTCTGCGGTTAGGTATTCTGCGGTTAGTGTTGCGGTTTGGTATAACTTGCGGTTAGTTCTCTGCGGTTAGTTTCTTTGGCCTGCGGTTTGCTCTGGTTGCGGTTAGCTCATACTGCGGTTAGTTTGTGTTGCGGTTTGGTATTGTTTGTGGTTAGTACTCTGCGGTTTAGTCAAGTTGTGGTTAAGTTGCGATTGAATCTTATTGTGGTTAAGTTGTGGTTAAGGTGTGGTTAATTTAATTGTGATGTCGACTTCTTCCGATGACATTCAAGCTGCGGGGTCTGACACCCGACCTCCGATGTTGGACAGAACTGACTATGAATCATGGGCTCAAAGGATACGGCTGTACTGTCTAGGTAAAGATAATGGGGTTAACATCCTGAAATCCATCGATGAGGGACCCTTTCAAGCGGGTACTACTAGAGACACGATTTCAGAAGCAACTGATCAACTACCGGCCGTGTTTGGTCCTGATAGACCTCGCACCTACAATGAGTTGTCTGAAGAAGAAAAGAAACGATATGATGCAGACATCAGAGCATCTAATATCATCATTCAAGGCCTTCCCAAAGATGTCTACAAACTGATCAACTTCAACACTGAAGCAAAGGCGGTCTGGGATAATGTCAAAATGCTTCTTGCAGGGTCTGAGTTAACTAAAGAAGATCGTGAGTCACAGCTATACGATGAATTTGAGCATTTCAAAATGAATCCAGGTGAAAGCATTACTGACTATTATGTCAGATTTCACAAGCTGGTCAACGACATGAGAGCCATCAAGATGACAATGCCCAACATACAGCTCAATTCCAAATTCGTGAACAACATGGCACCGGAATGGGATAGGTTTGTCACGGCTGTTAAGCTCAACAAGGGTCTCAGGCATACCAATCATGAACAGCTGTATGCGTATCTCCAGCAACATGAGAAACATGCAGCTTACGATCGGCTAATGCGAGAAAAACTCAATCCGTCTACAACAAATGAATCTCTTGCTTTTGTCTCCAATGTTCAACAACCTAATCAAACCTCTAAAGATCAAGGTCAACCATCACAATCATCCTCCAGGTCTACCTCAACCATTAGTCAATCATCAACTCCCTCACCATCTGCAGTGAATGCTCAACTTGATTCTGGGTATTCTCACACTGACATGATGATTGATAATCTCTCCAACCAAGTGTCTTTACTGGTCCAACAGTTCAGGGCTGCACTCCCATCTACTAACAACCAGCTCAGAATCTCATCTAATCCACGTAATCAGGCAGTCATTGAAGATGGTCGGGTAGTGGTGCAGAATGTGCAGGGAAGACAGAACTTCAACCAAAGAAATGCTGGTAGAGAGAATGGGCAGTACAGAGTTGGGAATGCTCTTCAAGCACAAGCTAAGCAACCGAAATGCTACAACTGCGGAGGGTTGGGCCATATTGCTAGGAATTGCACTCTCCCAAAACGTCCCCAAAACTCTGAGTACTTCAAAGACAAGATGCTGCTGATGCAGGCACAAGAAAATGGGACTGTGTTGGATGAAGAAGCATTGCTCTTTCTGGCTGGTAATGATGGGAACACCTTTAATGCTGATGTGGATGATCAACCTGTTCAGGACATGGCTCTTAATGACCCAAATATCTTTCAAGTTGAAGAGTGTGATGCATTTGACTCAGACGTGGATGATGAACCAACTGCTCAAACAATCTTCATGGCTAATCTGTCTGCAGCAGCATCCTCTTCACAGCATCCTGATTTATCCATCACGTCTGCTATCTCTGAGGTACCAAAATCGCCTAAACATGATCTGAATAATTCTACACCTGTACAGGGGGCATGTGACTCTGTACAACTCAAGAATATCGTCAACACAGACATCACTAATATGGGTAATACCAATAATATCCCATATGAAATGTATGTGAATGACAATGGACCCCCAATTGTACCAAGTGACATGCCGTCTATTGATTCTAGTCAACATGAGGTATATGAGCACTCTATATACAACCCTGATGATTCTTTGATCACTATAATTAACACCCTTAAGGACCAAGTAAACATTTATGAGCAGCGTGCTAAGTTTGAGCTGAATGAACGTGAGCAGAAAATGGAATGGCAACTGCGTACTTACATATCTGAAAACAATTCCAAACAAGAATCATTAAAAAGGGAACTAGTTTCTTTAAAGAACCAATTGAATCAAACCGTCAAACAAAAACTTGAGGTTCAAAAAGGTTTGACTACAATCAAACAAGAATTCAAAGATAAAGAAACTAAACTTCTAAATGACTTCTCAAAATTAAAAACGTTGAAAAATAAATTGGAAGATAAGTTGTACACACAGGGCCAAACCATTCAATCTGCTCAAATGATGGAAAACCACAGGAAGTTAAGTGATGAATTTAGTGAACATGATTCCTCCAAACCCAAAACAAGATTCCTTAGAATAGGTCTAGGTGCACAACCTGCATTATATGATGCAAAAACTATGCTTGAACCTAACCATGCCCCTCCTGATACACGATCCTATGACCACATCAATGAGGCGGAGGATAGAACTAGGGCAAAACTTGCTGAACGTTTGAAGGATCCTAAATGCATTGCTAATAACCTCGTGTTTCACTATGATTATGCAAATGACAATCATACTGCAATTTTTGTTCCTCATAAGAGAATTTTTCCTGAAAAAGTGTTTTGGAATATTGACATTGAGAGAATGCAAGCTGAAAAAGTTGTAGGTAACACACGCACTATGTTTAGAATTGCTCACCCAACTGCCTATCCCCTAAACACACCTAGGCACCTTGTACCTTTCACTCTTCCCACACAATGCAATACTCTAATTGGGCTGTATGTGCTAGGTCAATTGTTCAATGACTTTGAGAAAACCTGTAAAATAAGAATTACACCTACAGGGATTACAGAAGAGGAAAGGGGTTTTGAGCAAACAAAACAGTGTTACTTAACTGAAGTTATGCCATTCTTTAAACTTCTAAAAGAACATTTTGAGGGACTTAAAAACACCATTAATGATGATGTGACTCAAATGAAAAAAGTTTTTGATGAAGTGAAAGGTGAGGGTAACCAACTTGCTATTGATCTCAAACACAGTGAAATTGACAGAAAAAACATTCTCATCATGAATGAAAACTTGATTACTAACTGCATTGCTAAAGATGTGTTTTATACTGTTACCGACTCTGCGCTCTCTGCTCGACAATTTCATGAAATGTCGGTTACTTTGAATGTCTTCCAAAATCGTGTGATTGAGCTTGAGGGGGAGAATTACAAACTTACTGAAAAAATTCAAAACGATGATCATGATAACATGGTCAGGAATTTCTCAAAACTAGAAGTTGATAATCTGAACCTACAATTAAAATATCAACATCTAGAAGAAAGTATAAAAAAGTCAAATGCCAAGATATCTTCGGATGTTCCTGAATTTGATACATGTTTTGAATTAGCCAAAAAGGATGAAGTAATTCAAGCTCACTCAAACACGATTCGGAAGTTGAAGGTCCAAATTGCACAATTAAAATCGAACAGAAGCGATGTGACCAATACCAATTACCAAAAGTCTATGGATTCTCAAAATTTTCAAAAACAGGACACTATCAATGACTTACAACATGAAAATGAGTGGCTTCGTGCTAAAATGTTCAACGCTAAACAACGTTATAAAGAATTGTTTGAGTCTATCAAAACAACACGTGACCAAAACAATGAGAAAGTCACCTCTTTGTTAAATGAAATTGAGAATCTAAAGACCAAGGTGAAGGGTAAAATGCCCGTTGCTTCATGTGATCATGCAATTTCCAATGTACATGCTTGTAATAAATATGTGTGCGATGCTGTGAATGTTTCTCTTCCCCTTAGGAACAATAAGTTAGTTCATAATAACTATCTTAGAAATCTTAAGGATTGTCTGGCCATACTTAGAGAAACCGTTGAAGATAAGAGGATCTCTAAACCACTTGAAGATGTTATTATTGGTGCGTGCTTCCTCACTAATAGGGCCCAGGAATTATTAGAATATGCCATAGGATCATGTCCCAAGAATGATACCAAGTCGGATAGGACAACTGCATTGCACCCTCTCAGTGGCAACAAGCATGTCACAGTTGACTTTCCCCAAACCATGTCACAGTCCCCCATCTTGATCACCAGTAAACAAGTAGCAACTAATCAGACTAATGTTCCCATCATTGCTTCTACAGGAGTAAAAGGTGTATCTTATGCTAGCAAGTCACAGCCTAAGTGCAACACAAAGAATGATAGGACTTTGCCGGCAAAGAGCTCACTTATGAAGGAAGTAGAAGAATCATCTAGGAACAATAAAGTGTTGCTTAGTGAAAGGAATCGTGTTGATTCAGACATTTGTGTTAAAAATGATGTAATTAATTCGAATTCTGATGCTATTTGTAAGACGTGTAACAAATGCTTATTTGATGGTAATCATGATGTATGTGCTGTGTCCGTTCTTAAACCCACTATGCAATCACCAGTTATGAATGTTTCTCGTATTAAACGGGCAAAACAAGTATGGAACAAAACAGGAAAAGTTTTCACTAATGTTGGTTATCAATGGAGACCTACTGGAAGGAAACTCACACTGAGGGAAAAGTGCCCAGTGACTAGGATTACTAACTCTAGGGTCATGCCTATTAGGAAGTGGAGACCTACTGGTAGACTATTTCCAATAGAAGCAATAAATACCACTCCTAGGTCTAGTGCATCAAAATGTGAACACTCCAGTGAGATACCTGTTACTTATGATAATCCAATATTTGTGTGTTCTAACCAAACGGACCCCAACTGTGTGTGGGGCTCCAGCTTTTTCAGTTATCCACGATTGTCTGATTTCAAATGCAGGACGTACAAATCGTCCTTTGGTATTTGGACTCAGGCTGCTCAAAACATATGACTGGTGATCGCTCAAGGCTCAAGAATTTCGTGGAAAAGTTTATTGGTACGGTTAGGTTTGGGAATGACCATTTTGGTTCTATAATGGGTTATGGTGATTATGTCTTTGGAGACAGTGTTATATCCAGAGTCTACTACGTGGAAGGACTTGGGCACAATCTGTTTTCTGTTGGTCAATTCTGTGACTCAGATCTCGAAGTCGCCTTCAGAAAGCACACCTGTTTTGTTAGAGAATTAGATGGTGTTGATCATCTCAAGGGGAGTCGGGGCACTAATCTTTACACCATCTCCATCGAAGATATGCTACGGTCCTCTCCAATTTGTCTACTCTCTAAAGCATCCAAGAACAAGTCATGGTTGTGGCATCGTCGTTTAAACCATTTGAACTTCGGTACCATCAATGAACTTACACGTAAGGATCTTGTTCGAGGCTTGCCCAGACTTAAGTATGAAAAGGACCATCTGTGTTCCGCCTGTCAAATGGGCAAGAGCAAAAAGCATACCCATAAACCCAAAACTGTCAATTCTATCATGGAAGTTCTTCATACTCTTCACATGGATCTTTGTGGACCAATGAGGATTCAAAGTATCAATGGAAAGAAATATGTGCTGGTGATTGTTGATGACTACTCTCGATTCACATGGGTGAAATTTCTACGATCTAAAGATGAAACTCCAGAAACCATCATCAAGCTCATCAAGATGTTGCAAGTCCGCCTCAACAAAACAGTTAGAGTCATTCGTACTGATAATGGAACAGAATTTGTGAACAGACAACTTACTCTGTTTTATGAAGGTGTCGGGATTAGTCATCAAAAGAGCATTCCACGAACTCCTCAACAAAATGGAGTCGTTGAAAGACGCAATCGCACCTTAGTTGAAGCCGCTAGGACCATGCTTATCTTCTCCAAAGCTCCTCTATTTCTTTGGGCTGAGACAATTGCCACCGCATGTTACACACAGAACCGATCCTTGATACATCCTCTCCACAGCAAGACTCCCTATGAACTGGTTCATGGCAGAAAACCCGATCTTTCGTTTCTTCGAGTTTTTGGTGCACTTTGCTATCCAACTAATGACAGTGAAGACCTTGGGAAACTCAAGGCCAAGGCTGACATTGGTTTCTTCGTTGGCTATGCTCCAGAGCGAAAGGGGTACCGAATCTACAACAAACGTACCAGAGATATAATGGAATCAATCCACGTTACTTTCGATGAGCTGACTGAGCAACCGGTTCCTGGACAATCAAGTTCTGGACCCGTACCTAACCTTTTGTCCCCTGGACCAATTAGTTCCAGGCTTGTACAGAATCCTATCCCTGCTACTCCTTTTGTACCTCCCACAAGTGAAGATTGGAAGAAACTGTTTGACCCAATGTTTGATGAATACTTTGAACCTCAACAGATGAATGCTCCTGAAGCTGCAATGGTTCAACCACCAGATGGGGTGGTGAATGATCAAGATGACAATAACGGTCCATCCACTTCATTGTCATGGGATTCTGAAGCTCCCGCCATCAGTCAATCGGTTAGCATGTCTAATGTCCAACCTTCACTTGCACATAGAGCGGCAAATGTAGATAATATATCTGAAGTAAATCCTTTTGCTCCACCTGATAATGAGCCATTTGTTAACATCTTTGCCCCTGAACTATCAAATGATGTAACATCCTCTGACGAATCTAACACGGCTACCTCAGTTCCACATTCTCAACCCCATGAATACCTTCGAAAATGGACCAATGATCATCCTATTGACAACATTATTGGGAACCCTTCACGTCCAATATCAACCCGCAAGCAACTTGCAACCGACGCATTGTGGTGCTTCTTCAATTCTGTTCTTTCTAAAGCTGAACCAAAAAGCGTCAAGGATGCAATGTCTAAACACTCATGGTTCACTGCAATGGTGGACGAAATTCATGAATTTGACCGACTGGATGTCTGGGAACTAGTACCACCTCCTGAGTGTGCTATGATCATTGCTCTCAAATGGATATTCAAGGTTAAACTTGATGAGCATGGAGATGTTTTGAAAAACAAAGCTAGGCTTGTGGCTAAAGGATATCGACAAGAAGAAGGTATTGACTTTGAAGAATCCTTCGCCCCAGTTGCTAGAATAGAAGCCATAAGGATCTTCCTCGCTAATGCTGCAAGTCAAAACATGGTGGTTTATCAAATGGATGTCAAGACCGCATTCTTAAATGGGGATCTGAAAGAGGTGGTGTACGTATCTCAACCCGAAGGTTTTGTGGATCCAGAACGCCCTAATCACGTGTACCGATTAAAGAAGGCTCTATATGGGCTTAAACAAGCACCCAGGGCGTGGTACGACACCCTGTCTAAATTTTTTCTGGCCAACAAATTCTCCAAAGGCGTTGTTGATCCTACCCTCTTTACCAGAAAAACAGGCAAAAACCTCCTACATGTACAAATCTATGTCGATGACATCATCTTTGCCTCATCTGATCCCTCAGAATGTGATCGTTTCTCTCAAGAGATGAGCTCCGAATTCCAAATGTCTATGATGGGTCAAATGTCATTCTTTCTAGGACTGCAAATTTCTCAAAACCCCAATGGCATATTCATCAATCAATCCAAATACGCCAATGAAATTTTGAAGAAATTTGGATTCGACTCCAGTGATTCAGTTGATACTCCTATGATTGAACGATCAAAGCTTGACGAAGATGATGTGGGAATTCCGGTCGACCAAACCATGTATCGAAGCATGATTGGCTCTTTAATGTACCTTACTGCAAGCAGACCCGACCTTCTATTTGCAATTTGCATTTGTGCCCGGTATCAATCCAAACCCACCAAGAAACATTTGGAAGCTGTCAAGAGAGTCTTTCGATACCTTAAAGGAACAATCCACTTGGGCCTTTGGTACCCTAAAGAAACTTCTATGGCTCTCACAGCATATTCGGATGCTGATCATGCTGGATGTCAAGACACTCGTCGCAGTACATCTGGGGGTGCACAGTTTTTAGGAAATAAGCTAGTCAGTTGGTCTTCAAAGAAACAAATGAGTACATCCATCTCCTCCACTGAAGCTGAATACATTGCTATGTCATCATGCTGTGCTCAGATCCTCTGGATGCGATCTCAACTTTCTGACTATGGCTTCATCTGCAATAAGATTCCTATGTACTGTGACAACAAAAGTGCAATTGCCCTCTGTTGCAACAATGTCCAGCATTCAAGAACTAAACACATTGACATTCGACATCACTTCATCAGGGAGCAAGTTGAGAAAGGAATTGTGGAACTTTACTTTGTGAGGACTGAGTTCCAACTAGCCGATATCTTCACCAAAGCACTTTCTAGGGAACGGTTTCACTTCATCCTCCCACGCCTTGGTATGAAGAGTCTCACACCTGAGGATCTCAGATGTCTTCAGGAAGATCAAGAGGAGTAAAGGGGTTGCTTCACATATCCTTGTATAGTATCATATCAAAAAAAAAAATAAATAAATAAATAAAAAAAATAAAAAAAAAATAAAAATTCTGAAAAATTACAAAAACTCAAAAATATTCTTCTCTCGACATGTCTCTTGTATAATCGATATTATGTACGTTTCTAGAAATGTCATTCAATAATGATACGGAATCATACATATGCTTGAGCAAGAGTTTTTCGGTTTCAAAATAAAGTTCTTTTCCAAAAACATGTCGTATCTTAAAACTTTCTTAAAATATGGTTTGCTATTTCTTCAGATAGCAACCCGGTTTTCAAAATTTAGGAAAACACGTCACCAAAAAGACGGTTGTTCCTATCAAAGGGTGCCGTTCATCCGAGCGTGAATTACTTTATATTCATGCACCCTCGATCTAATGTACGTTTCAGTGCATTATTTCTTGATAAAGAAGAGAAGTCTTCTTTTTATCGCCAAATATTTTCCCTTCTATGATTTTTTCCAGAAAATATTTGTGCAAAACTTGGTGGTACCATGAGATTTTGTTTGGAAATCAATTTGCACTCAAACTTTGATAAAATTTTTCACTCAATCAATGACATAACTTATTTATGTTTTAAACATCCGTCATTGATTGAGGGGGAGAGTGATGTCTCAAAATTTTATGTATCATCAAAACTCCCCACACTTCGTACATAAAACCTTGCAACAAAAAGATTTGTGATGGTTATGTGTCAGAATGAGTAAATTGTTCAAAGAGTTTTCGTAAAAACTTCGAATATTTTGATAACTCTTCAAATCTGACACATAACAACCTCCCTCATAGTTTGAGGGGGAGCAAGAAAAAGTTCTTTTCATCAGAAAATATTAAACTTGACCGCATTTCTCTCCCAAAAACGCTTTCTAAATTATTTAAATCAATTGAGATCAAAAATCTCGAAAGATTTGAAATTTTTGATCGGGGGAGAGAATGTGATTTAAATATGAAATCTGATAATCAAAAGTGATCTTTTGTACTCAATAATAGGCTCCCACATATGTGCTAAACACTTTCGAATATCGATGCACATATTAAGGGGGAGCAAAAGGCGTTGGTGGAAGTTATACCAAAGACCGACCATTTATCTTTATGCATGGAGTTATAAGGTTGGTTAAGGTTAGGTATGAATTCCCATGATCCACCAGAACCGGAAGGATCTTCCCAGGGACAATCCTCTAGATAGAATAGAAGTCCTTAGGAATGATTGAAAAAAAAGGAGTAAAGTGAGAAAGGGAAGAGTGCGGACTGAGATAGAGCTAGGACTGGAACAAACCCAACAAGGTTCTAGTGGTGAAGTCTCGGTAAGCACTGAAGGGGTTGAAGAATGAAAAAGAAATATAATGAGAAAGGGTGAAAAGAAATAGCCCTCCATATATTCAACCTTAGGGCAGAAACCGGGTTCAATTCATAATCTACTGGTGGTTACTAAGGTAACATCGGTATTGAAGACAAGACGTCATGGACCCAGTGACGCACTGCACCAAACTTCCCAACCACTCAAGTTCTCTTAAAAGAGCTTGTTTCAATCTCACGGGGAACCCTGTGCAATGTATCGACTACTCATTGCGAGCTATGTTGATACCTAAAACAGGAGACGCCTCCCCAGTCTTCAGGAGCGGATCAAAACGCACTATTGAGTCTAGAGCCAAGAGATCATCCATAAATCTCGTTAGGACACATTCCAAATATGCTTATTGTTTCACACAATGTGGAAAATAAGATAAAATATTTAGAGTCCTACGCATTATCCTTGTGGTATTGCCAGAACATCCGAGTGATATGAAAATATTCACAATGAAGATGGAAATCCTTCTAGAGCGAACATCTTTCAAGCTCTTGGTAGGTGACATGTGAGATCCATCTTGGATCAATGATCAAGTGACAACTGGAAAGCAACAATGGTGTGATTCAACATTGAATCAAACTTGTTCCAGGATATGGATTGACGGATACTTTTGCTAAAACCTTTCAATGTGCTCACAAACTAATTTTTCGAGCACATTGATTGTGTAATATCTTTCAAACAAAAGTATTTTTTTGATGGAAATGTGATTCAAAGTATAAAACTCTCATCGTGTCTCAAAAAATGTTTATCATAGGACACGCGAGTGATTTCTATAAATCTATTTCTCATCAATCCGTGAATATTCATTCACCGATTCACTCTATCGTGCTGTCTGCTTTGAGACGTTCCGGTATGAGAACATGCTAAGTATGAAGATTCCAAAGTGGATTCTTTGGAAAATTCATTACTACAAGCTGGAAATTCCTGTCAAGGAGAGTCTTCTTTAAAAGAGACTCTACCTGATCACAGGTCGGTTTTCACAAAACCGGAGGGTAGTCTGTCCTCGCTGAATGAATGACAAAGCCATGTTCGTTCTCTATCTTTATTGCTAACTGTTTTATTTCAGGGACACATATAAAGATGGCGTTGATGGCTCCAGTTTCCAGCTGAATCGGGTCAATCCATACCTCATGCTCACACATCATCCACACTATCAATGAAGATGAGAGACTTGCTACACCAAATGTTGTGAGATTACCAACAACGTTTCCGCAGCTCTGATGAAAAAGTCTCCTGATCCACAACTCTAATGCGAAGTCTCCAGATACAGAAGGGTGTGAGCATGATGGTCCTTAAGTCACTACATCACATGAAGGCGATACTACTGAGGATGAGCTTGGAGATTTACTTTGGCTGATGATCTCAAAGAAGCTCAAAGATCACATATCACAAAGGAACTCAAATCACAAGTTCGTTTGCTTGAAGTACAAAGTGTGCAGAAAAGTGAAGAATCAGATCCTACGAGCTACTAAGACTAAAGAATGCTTAAAGACCAAAGATCTTAACTTCAAAGGTGACCTCGCTTAGGGGGAGATTGTTAGGAATACAAATATTCCTGTAAAAGTCTCGGTCACCTAATGATTGTAATAGCATTAAGTTAGTTCGTAGTTAGTTAGTTTATTAGTTAATTAGTATTAGATTAAGTAACACCGTGGAAGAAGGAACGGGTCTTTACCCACTGTATGCCTGATCCACAGCCCGGGAGTGGGCGTAATATTGTAACTATAAATACCCCTCTCCACATGTGGAGAGGGTTGGACCTTCTCTCATTTTCAATCTAATCTTTTCTTTTTTCTTTCAAGGTTCCTCCCATTTCTCTCCTCTCCTCCTCCTCCCATTTCTACGCCTCACTCAACACCACATGAACATGTTTCCAACATAATTAGTATTCTACAGAGGGATCAACAATTCGTCCCTCATGAAAGCGACGAGTCTCAGCATTCACATAGAGACGAATGTGACTTCTCGGAGTGGTTGGCTCGCGAGATATTCTAGGAGCATAAGAGTCGGTGCGAAGATGATCAAAGTCATATATGTGTGACATTTTGTTCCCTATTAGAAAAAGAATCACAAGGTTATAATTTATAATTATTGAGTTTTTCCTTTCTTCTTAAAACTTGTTTCGATTATCAATTTAAGTGAATGTTTTTGACACGTATTTAACAATGTGGGATTTAAGGTGATATTTCACAATTAACGTGATGATGTCTTCCTTCTTTGGGGATTATCATTTTTTTATTACTTTAACTAATGAATGTATTTAATAAGAATATTACTACTAATGTATTATTAAATTTAGATGTTAATTGTATTAAATTTCATAAGAGATTGAAGATCCCCAAATCTAATTTTAGAATGAACCCTAATTATGTAATTTAAAGAAAGAATTAGATGAGTTTAACTTACAACTGATGATTAGTATGTAGGAGTGTTTTGAGATTTTGAGCTTGAGACCTTGGATTTGTTTTTCAGCAACTCAGCTGTCACACTAAATGTTTGATTTGTTTTACTGATAGATATACAGTGAAAACGTGTTTTTATCTAAAAATCACAGATGGTCCCTTATCGTTACGGGACCGTCGGTCGGTCGGGGGCCGTCGACAGTAAGTTTGTAGATTTTGACAGTTTTTAGTGTTTTGGTCGTTATGAAATTTTTTTTGGTTAAGGATGGTTTTAAAGCGTAACTCTTTGTATTTTAAGACACGGAATAGACTCAACACGCACGAGTAGATTAAGGAATGGATATGGAATATAATCGAGACAGAAGAAAACGAAAAGACTCGATACGCTTGAATAAATAGTGGATTTTGAGTCGAAACAGAAGAAGTGGAAGAGTAGTGCATGAGATGAGGTTCAAGAATGAGACTTGCATCGAGGAAGCAAGAAGTCAATCATGTAAATCCCAAGAAAAGTCAAAGACGAGAACTAGAGAAAAGATAAAGAGCGAAAAGAGTGTGCATCGTCTATAGTGATTGATTGACGTAAAAATCGATATTAATAATGATTGTGGTAAGACCATTATTTTTTCAAATAATTTGCTTGAATCCAATGAAGGATAAGCATTTAGACATAACATTTAATTTTCACAAAGCATATAACACATATTAGCATACAAATGTTATCTAACATGTAAGTGAGTAACGATTAATCATATAATCACGTAAGCATATAGCAAGCACTCAAATGGCAAGCATAATAGTCAAGGTTGCAAGAAAAATTACCTTGGCCGCTAGCTATCCTTAATAACACATAACCGTTGTACGTAATGCAAGACTTGATACACTCACTTGAAGAATCAACTTCTTGATTAGTATCACACTTAAGGTGCACATTGTCTTCTTTATCGGCATCACTTCAAGACTCGTACATTGGTACACTAACTAGGTTGCTTATGTGATCCTTGTCAGCGACATTACCTTGGCCGCTAGTTATCCTTAATTACACATTACCGTCGTACATAATGCAAGACTTGATACAACTCATTTGAAGAATCAACTTCTTGATTAGTATCATACTTAAGGTGCACATTGTCTTCTTTATCGGCATCACTTCAAGACTCGTACATTGGTACACTAACTAGGTTGCTTATGTGATCCTTGTCGGCGACATTACCTACAATAAAAACATTTGAACTAGTAGTACATGCATCTACTTCAACTAATTGTTTTTCTAATAAGTTATTTTCATCATCCTTGGCTTTGAACATTTCCTTGATGAACTTTTTAAAATATTTTTCAATTGTCATTTGTCACTTGACATAAAAATTGTTTTACCATAATCAATTTTTCGGCAAAGCTTTATAAATCAATATTTTTGCTTCAATGTTTTGCAAAAGTTTCTTATGAAATTTTGATTTTCGAAATTTACTTTCATTGGTTGAAAATCACCAATTGAAATAACATGCCAAAGATCATGATCTATTTATTTCACATAACTTTCAAATTCATTTTTAAATGACAAAATTGTCACTTTTGAAAAAAAATGGTGGCTCGTTCAAAAAACGCCCTTCTAGATATCTTTTAGATTCTATAGATTGATTCAAGATTTAAAGTACAGTATACTCTAAAGATTTTGATAAACGAAGCTCTGATACCAATTGTAGAAACTAGAGGGGGAGGGGGTTGAATAGTTTCACCGTTTCTTTTTACTTGTTAAAACGTTTCGCCGTTTTTAAGTCCGGTTAATATTCTTTTGTAAACTAGTTGAATTCTACTTGTTATGTGATATCAATTAAGCTACAAACAAACATAAACAAACAAGTAATGTAAAGAGTAAGGAAATAACACAACCAAAGAGACGTGGCGATTTATATAGGTTCGACACGAAACTCACTCCTTCGTCCTACTCCACTCCCCGAGTACCACACTCGAGAGTTATCAATCACTATATCAACACACTCCTTCAGGCGGAGCAGTCCGTACACAAGCTTACACAAGGTTTAACGACACTAAGTAGAATGTCGAGTTCTAATCGTAGCTAGAACCAATCTACTCCAAGGCCCACGTGGCCACACGAACAAGCACTCTTGTCCAACTTGAATCTTCACCCAATCCAAGCCTTTACACAAATAACCTACTTGGATCTTCACCCAATCCAAGCCTTCACATGAGACACACTTAGATCATCACCCGATCCAAGCCTTCACATAAGACGCACTTGGATCATTACCCGATCCAAGCCTTTACACAATGACTTAACTAAGTCCTAACCTACACACTAGGACACCACTCTCCTCACAACAAATACATGAACTAATCTAGTTACATGACTTCTTGGATCTTCATCTTCTTCCAAGTTCACACACATAACTCCATCCTCGACTCACACACAAGTCGGAAGTATTTACAATATTTACAAGAATGAAATAAAGGGAAGACTAGAACCGTAACACTTGTTACGTTTGTGTGTGGACTCATATAACATCTTGAATCTTCATCTACTTCGAGAGTTCTTCTCTTGAACTTTGCGGAAGAGGAAATCACTTATAAACATATACTGACATGTTATAGTAATCAAAGAAGAAAGAAAAATAAAACAGAATGTTTTTGTGTGTGGAAGACTCTTTTTTCTGAAAAGGAACAATTCACTATTTATACACGACAGGAAGGAACTGGAGGTCCCTTAAATAGGCGACGGTCCTTTATCACTAGGGGACCACCGGCCACTTTGAAGGACCGTCCAGACAGACGCTCTCATTTTTGTCCTGACATGGTGAAAACTCAACTGTTTTGGGGGGAAATGTAGTTGTTACAAATTTAAATTTTAAATATATTTTCTTAATAAAATATTTCTTTAAAAATACAAAAATACTTTTGTGAAAATATTTTATCAAACTTAAAAATGCAAGTTTAGGAGAAAATAAAATTCTTTGATCACCTAACTAATGACGGTATAAAGTTTGTTCATACCTGAAATGACATTGTAGTAGCTACGTGGATGAAACGAGTTTTCTCGATTAAAAACTTATTAACCGTAACTTTACGTAACATGTCTTTATATTTTTGTGATTATCAAAAAACAAGAAGATCGAATAATGCGAATAACGTTTTTGACATTATTTGTATTAACAGAATAAAATGAATTTAATGTGTTTGAAAAATGGAGAAGAAAAAAAATTGAGGGTAGGTGGGACTCAAATGAGTAAGTTGTGGTTAGTTGTGATAAAGGGGTTGTAGAAACGAGTTTGTTACGGTGATGTGGCACCCCGCGGGACCCAAATGAATAGTTTGAGTTGCTCACTACACCTAAAGCTCTAAGGTTAATGTCTGTTCCTATGTGCTTTTGTTGAAACATGTAAATTGAGCAAGTAATAAACGCCAAAATTAGTCATATGTAGGGTTGTAAATGAACCGGGCGAACACGAACGGAGCATAATGGATGTTCTTCCGTTTAACTTTAACTGGACAAATGAACAAACACAAACTCTTAAACGGGTGAATTTTCTTGTTCATGTTCGTTCATTAAGAAACGAGGTTGTTCGTGATCGTTTATGTTCGTTCATTAAGAAATTAGGCGAACGCAAATAATAAACGTATGAAGTATGAAGACAAACAAAAAAAAAATACAAATATACAAAACATTGTGATTTATTTGTGTTCATTTGTTTAAGTATACCGATTTTTAAAGTATACAGTAAAAATATATTATATCCAACCAGAAACAAATAAATGAACATAAACAAACGTTCACGAACATATATAAATGAACGAGACTTTTTAATGTTCGTTCATTTAACTAAATTGACGTAAAATCTTGTTCATGTTCATTTATTTAATAAATTAAACGTACAAAAACGAACATTTTACAGCACAGTTCTTGAAATATTCGCCAAATAAAAATGTTCGGTTTATTTACAGCAATAGTATATGTTTCCAAAAATAGAAATTCGAGATTGTTAGTTTGTTAGTTTTTTACTAGAGTGTTCATTAGTTTTAAAAAGAGTATCCACTTTTGATTAAACTATCAAAATTATGAAAAAACACTCTATTTATTTATTTTTTTAAATGCTAAAAATGTTTTTTTGAGATTACGAGAGCGTTTAGTTAAAAACAAACATCATTGTTTTCTACAAAATATTTTGTACAAAACAATGAGAATAGAGATTGCGTTCAAATCAAGTGTTTCTCATCAAATTCTTTTAAAAACAGAAAATTTGAAATTCCTACTTTAACAAGAAAATTACAAATCACGTTTTTTTTGGTTTTCCATGTTTTCTTTATAACCCTCTTGTTTTCTTAAATAATAGAAACAATATCATATGAACAGTTTTTTATATTTTGTGAAAAATTAAATCCCGGTCTTTTCTTACAAATATGAAAATAAAAAATTTTCTCTAACTAAACGCATCATATTGAAATGCTTGTTTGACAACAGCCAACTAGCTGTTGAATTGTGTGTAACTGCTTTCATTCAAAACACTTCATTAAGAAGCATTTAAATCTAGCGGTTAGCATTTTGGCTCTCAAATTACATATATATCCTTTTTCTTTATTTAAAGAATTTTTATTTTTATATATATTTTTTATTTTATTATTTTTTTTATAACGGTAACTAACTATCTCACAATATACAACTACAAACTATCTCACATGTTCTAAGCAGGACTTGAACCCACAATCATTTGGTTGGTGAGCTTCTCACACAACAAGTAGTACCATTATGACACAAGCCCTTTGGCTATTTAAAGCATTGTTGTGTTCAAGTGTATATGTCTTTTTACGTCGTTTTACACTTTATAATTACAACTACAATAGTGTTAACAAACACTTTTATTTAACAAACAATTACCACTAGTTGCTAATGCTTACTGCTACATTTTGCAAAACATACTGTGGAAAACTAGAATGGGGGTTGAATAGTTTTCCCCTCTTTTTGATTTTATAAAAAACTTGGTTTCAAAATGTTGATTCAAATTTATTCAATTGTTTGTTTGAAAAACCTTTAATTAGAGTTTAGTATGAAAACAACATATAATCAATATGATCAATTATATATGTGAGCTTTGGTCGATCTTTATGTGAATACGTTTTCCTTTTAAATCTTAAAACGTTTTGTATCAAATTATCTATCAAGTTAAACTTAATATGAGAAGTGTGAATGATAATCTATTTGAGCATATCATATAATTATACACACAATCACAATATTAACTTCTATGTACAACACAATCAATCATCACAACTATATAAGCAACAACTAAGACATATAGGCAAGCATAGATGTAAAGCGATGAATGCAAGAATAAATGAAAAGAGATAAGAGAAAGGAAATGCAAACGGGACACGATGATTTATAGTGGTTCGGCTACAAGGACACCTTCCTTGCCCTACTCCACTCCCCGAGTCACCTACTCGAGAGTTTTCTTCACTACTCAACAAGCTCCCTTTTGGCGGAGAAAACTACAACTTTTTCTTATACCAATTTACGACACTAAGCTAAATGTCGAGTTCTAATAGTAGCTAGAACCAATCTCACGACACAACTTCGATCACTACACAACTTCTACATGACTTCCACACAACTTCACGACTTCACGACTATTTCACAACTTCTTCTATACACCACTACTTATTCACACACCTACTTCTTCACAACTACATGAGTTCTCCACACTACTACTTCTTACTCACTCATTGACTCACTACTAAGTAAGATCATCTTGATCTACTTATTACATATACATACATAACTCACAACTTAACATCAACACTAACTAGACTCTAATACATCTTTGGCTTTATGATATGGAGGATTCTTCTCTTGCACTTTGAGTGATGAGGGATTGAATCACTTGAAACAAAAACTAATAAACTTATGATCAAAGAATTTAGAAGTGTGTTTGGAAAGGATTGGGACTGAAAATTTTAGTGTAAAAAATGTGAGAAAAATACCAGGTTTGAGGTGGTATTTATAGGGAAAATTTTTTGACAGAATCTGACAGGGGAGCGTGGCCGACCCCTTTAATTGTGTGCCGGCCCCCTTAAAATTAAGGGGGCCGTCCAGACGAAAACGACAGTTTTTCTTGTCTTTTTCTGGGGAAGGTTTATCTAGTGAAATTTTAACTATTTTTGGCTAAAAATTTGAATTCATACATTTATTATGAATTAAACATTTTCCTTTATTTACCAAAAGTGTTTTTCAAAATATATAAGATGTTTATAACATTTTATAAAATTTGTAGTGTCTAAATAAAATCCCTTTGATCATAAAATGTATTAGACATTTGTTTGTACATACCTTAAGTGATTGTTGAAGCATACTTGAGACGTTGAGATGTCGAGGCTTGTTGACGTATGAATGCATAGATGAATTGTGATCACAAGTAACTTAAGCACTTTACGTTATATGTTGTAACTTACATCTTTGTCCTCATCAAAACATGAAGAGGATGTTTAGATTAAATATCGTAATATTCATGCCAACAATCTCCCCCTTTTTGATAATGACAAACTATGTAAACTATAACTCATAGTAAAATGTATAAGTTACTTGTTTACACTTCTTCTCCCCCTTTTGTCGAAGCAAAAAGGTGGACTCATAGACGAGACTTCTACTACGCTTGAACTCTTGAGATAGAATGTATAAGGCGAGCTTGCATCATCGTAAGTGAAGCCTTGATCCTATCAACCTCAATGCTCCCCCTTGGTGTATGCTCCCCCTTGGTGTATGCTCCCCCTTGGTGTATGCTCAAAACTTGTTTTGGCTACAGAATCGAGTGATGAAGTAATCTTTCAAAACAAAGTTAGTAGACAAGTGCACATATATATAATGATGATAATACTATATGCATGACTCTAATAGGGGAGCAATATATGGACGTATTAGGTATATGCACTAAAAATATGACTCATGCAATTATTGTTTTACAAACAACCTAAATCCAAAAAAAAAATTACTATGACCAATGCTTAAGACATGACAATGATTAGAACCTAATGCAAAGATTCGACCGACATATTTTGGCGAAAGATGCCAAAAAATATATATATATGCTCTAAAAGAGTTAAAGAAAAATGAAGATGAGAATGATACGTTCTTTTAAAAAAACGTAAGAAAATAAGGAGGGATGAGCGTGAATGTAAAGGGAAGGTGATGACAAAGGGTTGATAATTATGGTTTAGATTAATATATCGTTTGACAAGGGTAGATGATAGGGAATCATGGGATTTTTAGGTGTTTTGTTGGTTGACGACCGAAGTTGGATATGTAAAATGAGGTGGTGATGACTCGATAACACTTGAAGCTTGGATTTCTTCATTGTGTTCTTCACTTGCTAGAAAGTGGAAATGAAGCATTTCGTAATGAACTTCACTTGGATGCAGTGGTGATAACTTGACAACACTTGAAGCTTAGATATCTTCTTTGTGTTCTTCACTTACTAGAAAGTGGAAAGGATGCATTTCATAAAGAAATTCACTTGACTTTCAGGGATTTAAGTTTTGGTGGTGAATACGCACTTAGTAGAATGTAGGGAATGGTGACATGGTTGAATCTTCTTGTGAAGATGGGAAATGAGGATCAAGTGGAGATGACTAGGTGGAAGCGAAAGAGTGATGTTCAAGGAAGGAATTTCTTGGGTAGGAGGTGATGGTGATACTTTTGGTGGTGGAGACAATTGTGAGTTGATATATCTATTGATTGATGATGATGATGGTATGGAAATGGTGGATGACTCGAGATTGGTAGTACAAAGGATGACTCGGTTTTGGGTGTCAGGTAGAAGGATATATGTGAGTGAGTGTGATTTCCCTTCCCATTAAATTCATGCTCATCTGGACATAGAGTGTGACACAAATAAAGACAACCCAACATGAAAACGATAATCTTGACAATGACACGAAGGATGAAGGATAACATATAAGGAGGTTTTCCTAAAGGTGGACAGAAGGATAATTATTGGTCAACCACTTGTGAATGGTCAACTATAATAGTCCAACAGCTTAGGCCAATGCTTCCGTAGAATACAGTGTTTCCCCGGGTCGTTATGTCCCCGACGAGGTATGGATGGTATAAAAACGGGTTTGTGATCGAGGTGAATTGAATAGGAAGTAACCAGATAAAGACTTGGGTTTGTTTACACTACTGGAATGATTAGGAATAACGGTATTTAACAATCATGGGAAATAGAAACGTATAAACGTAAACCAAATTAAAAATTAGACACGACTGCGTGCTGAGAAAAAGGTGAGTTTTAAGGAAAATAAACTACAGGGGGTGAAAATGAAACTTTTACAAAATTAAAATAAAAAGAAAATTTAAAATAAAAATGAAATTATAATGATTATTTTAATATTTAAATACTATTTAATTAATTAAAACTATATAAAAAGTAAATTAAACCTAATTTAAATAAAACTAAAAATGATTAACACTACAAATTAAACTAAAAACTTGCAAAAATAATTTCTAAACTTAAAAATGAACTTGAAGAAAGTATAAAAAATAAAAATAAATATTTTTGTCTTTTTATGGATTTTCTATTAATTAAAAACTAATTATCTTAATTAAACTATTTAAACTAATTTAAATTACAAATAATACTAAATTAACTTAGAAAATTATGGAAAAAATTCTAAAATTATTTTATAACATTTAAAAGCTAGGAAAAATATAAAAACTAGGTGTTACTTTATAAAAACTAATTATGCTATTTAACACTTAATTATTAATTAATTATTAATAAAACTAATATTAATTCTAATAAATACTAAATGACAAAATAAAAATCTGAGAAAATTATTAAAAATACTTTAATATAAAAGGAAATTAATAAAAATATAAAAATATAGGTTACTTAATAAAAATCTAAAAATGAAAATTAAAATTTAAATTATATTAAATATAAACTATCACTTATTTTAAATTTGTCTTTTCTGGATTTTTCTTTTACAAAACTATTTTATACCTAAAAATAACTAACTTTTGTAAAACAACTATTTTGTAACTTAAAAATAAGCACTGTGGAAGCTTATTAGCTCCACAGTTGACTTTGGTTGACCAAACAAGCAAATAAGCTCAAATGAGCTTATGTGGGACCCACTATGGATGATTCTGATTCCAATAAGTTATTGGGACATGATTAAGCTAGAAAAAAGCAATTGTGACCACAGAATAAGCCAAAAAGCACAATTATAAGCACTTGGTAACTTATTACTCAACTGAAAATGGGACAGGTTTGATTGCTTATTTCAGGTGGGGTCCACTGAGCTTTAGGTCAAACAATTGGTCAAAACTAAAAGTCTGGTAGGAGGGGGTTGGGAGAAACCAAGTTTGAGGCTTGTGGACCACTGTGGTGGCCAGAAACCACCACCAAAGTGGTGGTGATGGACTGTGTTCTGCTGGTGTAGGGGAAGAAAGCTTCCCTGCAGCCTTCTTTGGGGCAAGCTGGGGCCCACACAAAAATTACTAAAAATAAGGCAACTATGGGATCTTATAGATGAGCTATTAGACTACAAATCCTAAAAAACACAATGTCTAAATCCTATTACAAAATTCAATAAAAATCTCTCAAGATTTGGAAAATTTGAAGAACTTGCAATTTTGACTTTTACGAAAACTTGATATTTTGACTAAATTGGATTTCTAATGTACCTAGATGATTAATTATGCTATATTAAGCTGTAAATACACTCTAACAAGCTACACTATTAACTTATGTAATGAAAATGATGGGTTGTGGATATAAAATCCTTGACAGTTAACTGTCAAGGGAATTTGAGATGGATTTTGACTATTGGTGCTAAGGTTTGTGATTTTGTTGTTTGACTAAGCTAATTTACTAATAATAAAGTTTTCTAAGTCAAGTTTAGCCACTAAATCCCACATATGCACAGGGTACTCCCCTGTGCCAAACACCTTTACAACTTATGAAAGTGAAATATTTTTGAAGAAAATGGAAGATAAGGCCTAGTTCACAGATTCATAAGGTTGCAATATGCTGAGTTAAGTCAAATTAAGCACACAAATAGCAGGTGTAACAACAAATACCCAATAATTACTACAAAGCTAATTTTTGATTGTGAGAATGAAAATGTAAAACAATAATGAAAACTAACAAATAAGTAAGTGACTTCTGGCAATATTCTAACTTTACTACACTACTTAACCCTGTAAACAGAAACAAAACACAATTAAGCTAGTGAACAGTACAATGTAATAAAATAGTAAAATGCTTACAAAATGAGACATGGACTGAGAACAAGGAACCAGACAATCTAAACACTTTCTAAAGCTTCCCCTGAAGTACTATAACCCAAAACAATCCATATCACCACCCTGCTCATGCTTCTTCCACATTTCCGCTGATTTTTTATTTTTCTCTATTTAATTGATTAATTTTGGTATTTTTTTTTTATGAGTTAAACAGACAATTAAGGTTTTCTAAAACTTATCTGAGCTTTGTCAGAGCTTATATAAGCTTATGAATTGCCTTAACAACAACTAACAATAACACTTGAACTTTTTGTGATTTTGGAATAAAGAAAAATTGCATAAACTGAAATCTTGTAGATTACTGAGATTTATAATTAAAACAAGTTTGGAATATACTGAATACAATAGAAATACACTTAGGAAACTTTAAATTATACTAGGAATTTGAAATTGACAAATTACGATATTAAGCTAAAACTACCTAATCTAATAATCTCTCCTCTCTGCTTCTTTCTCTTCATATAGAGACTTTTAGGGTTCCCACTAGTGTCCTGAGACTTTCGCACTTTAGTTTTCAGCCCTTGGATCACTGCAACATATCTCATCCGTTTAAACTATTTTTCGCGCCAAAAATCCTCCATGTGGCTAGGGGCAATTTGAGAGCAATTAAGAAACCTTGGTGTGTAGTGCTAGTGGAGGGGGACAAGAAAGTGAGTTTTGGTATAGTTTGGAGTGAGGTCCAAGCAAAAACAGGAAAATTGAGGTAACAGTGGAAGGTTTATGGTGGGAATGCATTAATGGATTGTAGGCTGAGTTGTGAGGTGGAAGGTGATGGTGGGGAGAGTAGGTAACAGCTGGGGGTGTAGGTGGAAGGGATTGCAGAGGCCATGTGGGGGGTGAGGTGGAAGAAGATGAACAGGAGGGCGGTTTGGGTGTTTGTTTGACCGGGTGTTGACCCGTTTTTATATTTAAGTGGGATTGGGTGGGCTTTTGTAAATTGGGCCTGGGTAATAGCAGGAAAGGTTGGGCTTTGTTTGGTTTTGGACTTGGATTGGTATTAATAATAACACTAAGGATCCGTTTGGTTTAATTTCCCACAAGGACCAAAATTGTAATTTATGCAAAGTTTAGGGGTCTGAATTGGCAAGTTTCGAAAGATACTATAAGGACTAATCTTGCCATATGTGATAAACCAAAGGACCTTAAATGAAAATTTTCCATTTCAAACCACTCGGGGACCAATTATGCCAAATCTTCAAACTCCAGGGACCAAATCTGTAATTTCTGAATTTGTGAAGGGTTGAACCTGTAAATTCTCAATAAATACCACAAGGACCAATTATGTCATTAATGAATAGTACAAGGTTTGTTTTTAATATTTTTCCATTTTTTAAAACCTAAGGACTAATTTTGACATTTTTGAAACTTGGGGGACTGAAGTAGTAATTTTGCAATTTTTAACTTTAAAGGACTTATTTTGACAACTTATGAATCCCCAAGGACCTTTGATGATATTTAACATGTTCTGAATTACCAGGGACTAGTTTTGACAACTTTTGAAACTTGAGGGACTGAAACTGCCAATTATGCAAACTTTATACGTTTTTCATCTGTTTTTGATTATTTTGTATTTGAAACATATAAAATACACTTCTAAGATATTTTCAGTATTTTGATGCATATTTGAGTGTTTTTGGATGTTTTGGCAGTTCAGATTAGTATAAAATGATGAGTATTTAGACACTCATCAGACATCTATATAATAATATAGTCATGACTCAAGAAGTGGACATGAATAATGAGTGACATTTTAATTTGCATTTTACTAATTAAAAATACTTAAACATTTCGGATGAAATATTTAAGTTGTCACATCAACTTAGAGAGGTATTAGATTACAATCTGATTATCTCTTGACAAAGGAGTGGATTGGTTGGAAGGAAACAAGATGATGAATGAGGGAGTGACTATGCATGGAGACTCTAGAACACCTAAAACAATTTTAAGACTAGTATGACCTATCGGATTGAGACATTAAGGTTCTCATGCAATAAGGGTGTAAGATCTAATGGCAAGATATATATACCTAGATGAATGAGATATATAGAGTTAAGCATGTAAAGGCATACAATCAAATCACATAAGAGCAAATAAACATCTAGAAACAACATATATGCGATATGCCATAAATCTAGGAATGAAAGCATCTAATGAGAAGCAAATTTCATAAAAGTGAGCTTAGCGTTAGGTATATTTAGGAATAGCAATTTAATCAAGTTGGTGAATGAGTATGAGACTATTACTAGTGGTGCTCAATTAAAGCTAAACACGACCATTTTTACGGGTTACACACACCCAACTTCTCACATAGAAGCAATTCAACCGTTAGGTTAAATTGAGTTTCTAGACAATAGGTTCTCCAGTAGTCATTCTCTTTTTAGAAGAAATTAAATTCCTAAATTTACCTATCGAAGAGTACCAAATATGAAGTTTGCTTGGTTCACTAATGCTTGGCTTAATGTGACTCAAACGTCATATTTTTATGAAGGTAAATCTAGATGATATATTTTATTCACGATCCCAATAGAGACGTGTTGAATGTTTAGATAAGAGTAAACAAAAAAGTTTTAATCTTTTGTTCATGATTTACCGGTTGTTTGGTTTTGATGGCATATTACTTGATTTAATAAATGTGCTAAATTTAAGAGTGCACCTTAGCATCTCTTGTGAAATGAATCTCATTAAGATTATTTATCTTAAATGAGTTTGTGATTCTCAAATGATATCAAAACTAGACATTAATATATTTTTAAACAAATAATATTTTCTATGATTTTTGCCAATGTTATATATCATACTTTAATAAGTATTTGAAAAAATAAATTTTACTTGTTTATGGATTGTAACAAGTTATTTTTCAATTCTAATAACTTATATTATTTCAAAAAGGAAAGTGTAGTGCATTGTCTTGTAACACAACCATTCATGCTACAAAGAAAATGAAATACATAGAATATATAGTGTATATTATTCTTAAATATGTATTTTATCTTGAAGTAATGATTTTAAGTAGTGTGAGCAAAGTTTACATATGTTGTTTGTTTGTTCATGTTTGGTTTTTCGGATATGACACATTTATCCATTGCATTGCAATATAAATTGCTTGAATATTTCGGATGAAACATCCAAGTCGTCAATCCTACTTCATTGTATATTTTATGCATGTGTTAAACATGTTATTCTAATATTTGGAACACAACTATTGAACAAGTAGATTCAATATGGTATTATCAACACAAGTGTGAGTTATGATCCAATGCATATTCTTTTCATCTACAAAGGATGTAAATATTTTCATATCAATCTAATGTGATTGAATATATAGATTCAAGGCTATATCTTTTGTTAAAATTTGATGTAATCTTGAAACTAAACAAATAACAATCTAATTTCTTATCCACACTAAAAAATATGTCAATTAGATTTGATGAATATATCAACTATAATTTGAATAATAAATTGATATAATATCAAGATCTTTCTTGACCCTTACAAACACTCATTTAAAATAAATAGGCATTTTGATAGTGTGTTCTATTAATCCTAAGATTATTTATGAGTGAGGTTGGTGAATGATTGAAATTTAACTTATTACTTCATGATTTTTATATGTTTTGTTCATGTGAAAGACTCTTCATTGTTACTTATAATGAACACACTTAGATTTTGAAAATACTTTTTCTTTTATATAACTACTAATGTTTTACAATGATTCAATTTCTCCTATTAAACAACTTAACGTAAAACAAGGTAATTTGTTGAAAATATTTAAGTGTGTTGTTAAGAATAGATTAAAATGTTTGAAATATTTAGGTGACTAGATTTAACTCATTTACAAGATGTTTGAGTAACATTAAGTCATCTATACCTATATACAATGCAAGCATAATATTGCAATCCTAACGCAAGAAATCTAGCATAAGATCTAGTTAAGTATAAACCGGAAAACTAGCTATAAATTAATAAGGCACATATGATTAGATATACAATTAACTAAAAATCAAATAGCAACAATCATCTAATATATTCAATTAACAAAATAGAATCACAAATAAGTTCACATAGCACATAAGACACTTGTCATCGTTTAGTGTATTATATATACCAATGTTTACTTAGCTCGATTTTATTTGAAAATAAAATACTTTCCAATCCATTTTAAAATTTAATTAAGATCGATATTTTTAAAGCATAAATGCTTAATTTTTCAAAGATATATCGACTAGAAATGCCCGACTCGAAGGAAAAGGTAAAATACAAGTTTTACGTTAAAACGAGACTCAAAATTTTGACCTCCGCGTAGTATTTTGACTTTCTGACTTACTTAAGTTTGTAATGGTTACTTGTAAGCATTTTTAAATGAAAGTAGACTCAATTACCTTTAAAGGCCGGGTGGCACGACTTCTACGGAGTTACGTTTAATTTTATATGATTTTTCAAAGTTTCTGAAAAACTGTCGAACAGACAGGCGGACCCCTTAAATTTAAGGGGACCGCCCAGTATTTAAGGGGGCCGCCCAGACAATTAAAGGGGCCGCCCATCTGATACTAAAAAATGCATTTTTTGTTAAAAATTATTTTCTAACTTTGCGAAAATGTGTGAATCTTTCTTAGTTTAATACCGAACATATAACACTTTATTTTAAGCATAATTTTATTTCGAGCTAGTATAATTAGTGTATATAACATCAAAACTAATACAAGTTAATCAACAAAACACTTTTCATATTTAATCCTCCTTAATAAGTAATTTGATACATGGATCGTACTCAATTTTTAAAACCATTTGTTTTGAAAATTAGAGCGACGTGGCTCTTGATACCAATTGTGGAAAACTAGAAGGGGGTTGAATAGTTTTCCCCTCTTTTTGATATTATAAAAAACCTGGTTTCAAAATGTTGACTCAAATTTATTCAATTGTTTGTTTGGAAAATCTTTAATTAGAGTTTAGTATGAAAACAACATATAATCAATATGATCAATTATATATGTGAGCTTTGGTCGATCTTTATGTGAGTACGTTTTCCTTTTAAATCTTAAAACGTTTTGTATCAAATTATCTATCAAGTTAAACTTAATATGAGAAGTGTGAATGATAATCAATTTGACCATATCATATAATTATACACACAATCACAATATTAACTTCTATGTACAACACAATCAATCATCACAACTATATAAGCAACAACTAAGACATATAGGCAAGCATAGATGTAAAGCGATGGATGCAAGAATAAATGAAAAGAGATAAGAGAAAGGAAATGCAAACCGGATACGATGATTTATAGTGGTTCGGCTACAAGGACACCTTCCTTACCCTACTCCACTCCCCGAGTCACCTACTCGAGAGTTTTCTTCATTACTCAACAAGCTCCCTTTTGGCGGAGAAAACCGTACACAACTTTTGCTTATACCAATTTACGACACTAAGCTAAATGTCGAGTTCTAATAGTAGCTAGAACCAATCTCACGACACAACTTCGATCACTACACAACTTCTACACGACTTCAACACATCTTCACGACTACTTCACAACTTCTTCTATACACCACTACTTATTCACACACCTACTTCTTCACAACCACATGAGTTCTTCACACTACTACTTCTTCCCACTACTTCTTACTCACTCATTGACTCACTACTAAGTAAGATCATCTTGATCTATTTATTACATATACATACATAACTCACAACTTAACATCAACACTAACTAGACTCTAATACATCTTTGGCTTTATGATGGGGTGGATTCTTCTCTTGCACTTTGAGTGATGAGGGATTGAATCACTTGAAACAAAAACTAATAAACTTATAATCAAAGGATTTAGAAGTGTGTTTGGAAAGGATTGGGACTGAAAATTTTAGTGCAAAAAATGTGAGAAAAATACCAGGTTTGAGGTGGTATTTATAGGGAAAAATTTATGACAGAATCTGACAGGGGAGCGTGGCCGGCCCCTTTAATTGTGTGCCGGCCCCTTAAAATTAAGGGGGCCGCCCAGACGAAAACGGCAGTTTTTCTTGTCTTTTCTGGGGAAGGTTTATCTAGTGAAATTTTAACTGTTTTTGGCTAAAAATTTGAATTCATATATTTATTATAAATTAAACATTTTTTCCTTTATTTACCAAAAGTGTTTTTCAAAATATATAAGATGTTTATAACACTTTATAAAATTTGTAGTGTCTAAATAAAATCCCTTTGATCATAAAATGTATTAGACATTTGTTTGTACATACCTTAAGTAATTGTTGAAGCATACTTGAGACGTTGAGATGTCGAGGCTTGTTGACGTATGAATGCATAGATGAATTGTGATCACAAGTAACTTAAGCACTTTACGTTATATGTTGTAACTTACATCTTTGTCATCATCAAAACATGAAGAGGATGTTTAGATTAAATATCGTAATATTCATGCCAACACATACCTTTAGGGGTGAGCATCAGGTCAAACCCGACGTCAGTTTTTGGGTTTCGAACAAAAAAAAAAACTGGCAAAAACCGAATCGACCCTAAACCGAACTGAAATCGACAATAACCGAAATAAAAATACAAAACCGAAACGGAACCAAAAAGAGTCAATTTGGTTAGGTTCAGTACGGTTTCGGTCGGTTTGTCGATTCGAGTCGATTTTCGAGTGGATTTGCTCAGCCCTACAGTACCTTGTATGTCCCCTGTATGGTCAATGTTGGTCAATTATTTTTAGATGATTAAATTTTGAGTTAGAATTAAAAAATAGTAAAAAGATTCTGAACCTAAAGTAATAATTTTGTAAAATATTTGGTCCGAAACCCATAGAAAAGGATTTGTCACTTTTTTCCCTCTCAACCTTTTCTCCTCCATTATAAACTTCCCCCATCTTCATCACTCACTCCCCTCCCCCTCCCCCTCCCATCCATCGGAATTTTTTTTGTAAAATAAAAATAAAAAATAAAAACCACCATGGACAACCACAACCACAACCACAACCACAAAAAAAACACTCCCCCAAACGCAACCAACCACGTGGACACCACGCGCCACCTAACCCCCACCACACCCAACCACGTCGACACCACGCGCCACTCCACCAAACCCAAAACCAACACCCGTTCAATGTCCGACGCCGACGAGGAGTTTAAAACCCCCCACACCTCCCCAATCCCACAAGACGACTCCTCCAGAGCCATCGTCCCCGTCGAAACCACCCGCAGACAACCTCCTCCTCCGCCGCCGTCGACGCATATGACTGTCACGGCGGCGTATAACCGGGCGGCGAGGGAGGAGGCCGTGACCGGAGTTGCGAAGGTAGGTGGTGGTGAGGATGGTGGTGGTGGGAGGAGAGGGAGGAGAGTGAGGAAGGAAGTGATGGTGGAGAGGTTAGGGTTAGGGTTTAGAGTGATAGAGATTGTGGTGTGTTTGATTGCTTTTTCGGTTATGGCGAGTGATAAGACGCAGGGGTGGAGCGGTGATTCGTTTGACCGGTATCGCGAGTATAGGTATATCCGTATATATTTATATATATAAATTGCTACTACTCCGTTAGAGCGATAATTTTTATGCGTAACTATTTATTAGTAGCCGTAGGTTTTCCTAGAAGTAGTTTCTCTAGCCTTAGGTAGGGGTACAACTGTCCACATAAGTGCTTTTGAAAAACTAGTGGTTGAATTTGCTTATTTTGTTAAGAATGAAAGAATGCTCGAAACATTTTAAGATAAATATGTTTGTCAAAAAATATTAATTTGAGCAAAAATAAATACCTTGAGATAAGCACCTGCGTATCAGAATTTGCTTATTATACTTAAAAATAAGCAGATGAAGCAATTTGGAACACACAAAACAGTAAACACCTTCAGGTTAATAATAAGCAGAAAATTAAGCAATTGCAAACACACCCTATTGGTGGTACTCGTGTTTCTCAAATTTTAGGTATTAGTACGGATATGGTTTCGTATGTTGGAACTAAGTTGGATAGTTTCTTAGTGAATCGAAAGTAGGGGTCTTTGTGATTGTGTTTCTAATTAATTATTGTGGTTTGAATTTGCTGAATATTTTTTGTAGTGGTTATGATTATTTGATTATTATATTGTTAGATTGGTAGTAGTATTGAATAATGAATCAAATGAGCTAATTTAAAATTGATTATTCCAAACTCGATCCCAGATATCTGATTAGTATTTTTGCTTAAATTAGTAAATTTGGGGATTTCTATCGAAACTTAGGGGTTGAATTCAAAATATTCACTTTTGTTCCGATTAGATAGAACAACTTTGGTTTAAAGTAGAAAAGATTTTTATTCTTTTCTTTTTCCATTAAATAAAGTTGGGAATGATCTACCTAAGCAACTCAATGCTTTGTGAATGATTCTTTTAAAAAAGGAGAATAAGTAGGTGTTTGGATAATTATTTGAAGTTTCATAAATCATAGAGATAATCAGATAATTATTTGCTACCTGGTTTAGTTGTTTGATACTCCTTGAGATAATTGGTCCTGAATATTAAAATCAGAATAGAGATACCGCAACAAAATTGATTTTCAAGTTTGTAGCACGTTAAAACAACACCACAGACTTGATGATACCTGTTTCATTGTGTTAGGTCACTTATAAAATATTGGATTCATCACCACAAAAAAAATAAAAAGAAAAAAGAAAATTATAATAAAAATATAGACAACTACAACAATGACCTTTACCTCATTGCTAAGAATAGAAAAGTTGTTAGATATCAATTTTCACAGTCAGCATATTTGAAGTTTTTTATTGTAGTAATTACTGATTGTTTTATTCCATTCCTTGTTTGATGACATAGGTATGTTGTAGCGGTGAATGCTATTGGTTTTTCATATGCGGCATTTCAGGCAATTGACATGACTTACCACTTAATTCATGGAAAACATATTATCGCATACTATCTTCGGCCTCACTTTGACTTCGCCATTGATCAGGCAAGTACCACAAGTCCACAAGCTCTCAGTTGATATATCAATCTTTATTAGATGCAGCCCATTTACTTAGAAATGGGTCGAATGGGTTGTGTTATATTTCAAGGGTATTGAATAAGTTTCTTTTTTCAGTTAAAGGGCAAATATGCTAAGAAGTTATTCTAGGTAACGGGCAAATAGGTCAGTGGGTCAAACTTGCTGAAGTCGACCAAAATCTAATATTAACACAACCTTCCAAACTTGTTATTCAGAGATTCGGATGTTTATTGTAACAATGGTGCTTTTTAATCATCGAAATGCATCAGTTATATATGTTTTTTATATGGATAAAAAAGTATTAGCAGGTCAACTTAATGTCACACCATACATTTTGACACCATCTTTGACATAACTGCAGATACTGGCTTATCTATTGATATCAGCATCATCTTCAGCAGCCACTAGAGTCGACGATTGGGTATCAAATTGGGGAAAAGATGATTTCACCCAAATGGCAACTGCTTCAATAGGAATGTCATTCTTAGCTTTTGTTGCATTTGCCCTTAGTTCTATCATATCTGGTTACAATCTTTGCAATCAGAACTCTCTTTGATCCTTAATTTATGAGATAATATATGCATAGACCATCCAAGTATTGCAAAGGTCAGTCAAGGGTATTACTGTCAGTTTCTGCACAATCTGATGTAAATGAAAGGAATGATTCTTGGTTGGCCTGTTTCTAACCTTTGCGATGCTTTGATGGCCGATGTATACCTTATCTATTTTTATATCGACATATATGATCGAATGTAAGAGTGTCAGCTTTTTATGTGAGAGATGGCATGCTGATGAGATAGAGTATAGTACAAATATGCAGCCGTAAACTGTACAGGCAAGAGGCGATGTGATAAATTTATAAAGAGTAGTTTCTTTTTCTATTTTCTGACTTTTGAGGTTGTAAAAATAGGTTATTTAAGTGAAATAAACTAGTGTTCCGCTATTATTTGTAGCATTTTAAACGAGACTATTATTTACTATCCACTCTAAATCTAAGTGACCTTTCTGTCTGTGTGTGTGTGTTATTTTATTTATTTATTTATTTATTTTAATTGCATTACTATTTCTAAGTCAAATAATTTCACCACTTTTATGGACCTATATTGAATATCGATTAAGGTTCCTGACCCTGTCATATTGAACTGTAACTGATAGACTGGCATTTGACTATGAACCGAGGGTTTTAAAGGTATGGAAACACATAATCGCACCATACATAGCAGGTTCAGTCTGGTCTCGATTGCTCCTTTTTTGGGTCCGAACCTAGTTCTGTACAACCATAGATATTGTTGCGCCACCAACATTATGGCCTATTTATATGTTTCTGGCTCCGGCCTTCATCTGTGAGCAAATATGTAAATTCTGTTTTACATGTCTTATAAATGCCTTAGATCCAAAATGCATTGTATTAAGATATGATGTCCTTAGAGCGAGCGGTAAGGTGACTTTTGCCCATTGTTAAAAGTTAACGTGAGGGCTAAAATGGGTGCGTTAACTGCAAGCTAGGCCCAAAAAAAAAAAAAAAAAAAAAAAAAAATTACAATAGCGCCCCTCCAGGTTATATGACCGTTTCATTAAAAAAAAAAAAAAAAAAGAAAAAAAAAGAAAACCTTTTCTAAACCCTTTTTATTACAACTATAAATACCAATTCACCCACACAATAATTTTTTCACACTTTCACTTCTCTTTTCATCTACAATACACTTCTATTAGCTAAAAATAAATAATGTTGGGTGGCAACAACAACCAAGACTCGTTTATGAATCTTCTCGGTGGTAGGTGGAATAGCGCATACGCGGGTTCTTCCTCAAATCCAAACGAGGGTTCGTCACAACCGATTTGGGGTAACCCAAACGAATTCGATTTGTCGAGTCAAGAAACTTACGCACAACATCAAGCCATGCAATATTGGAACGAAACTCAACAAACCAACTTAAATTCCAATTTCCAAAATCTTCAATTCTCTCAAAACTCACAACAATCCCAAACGGAAACATATGAAGTTCCGGAAACACCTACTTCTCCTCCAAAACCAAAAAGTCGTGAAAAACGTAAGGCAAAAAAATCAAAAGAACCTGTACAAGTCGAGGAAGATGACGCTGAAAAAGTGAAGGAACGTTGGACACCAACTGAGGAAAAATTGCTTACCAAGTGTTGGGTGGCATGTTCGAGGATCTGAAGGTCGGGAGTTCCCAAACTAGGGATACGTTATGGCAATGGATACTAGCCGAGTTCAATAGAATAAATCCAAAAGAACGCAACAAGGATATGCTACAAGAAAAGTGGAAAACGTTGAATCGTGATTGCACTAAGTTCAACGCTTGTTACAAAAAGGCGTAACGGGAGGTGAAAAGTGGTGAAAGTGAAGTTGATATCCTAACACGTGCTAACCAACTGTACCGTCTAGAAAACCTGCCGTTCACGAATGAAGAGGCTTGGAACGTGTTGCGTGCACATCGAAAATAGGACACGCCGGTGGCGGTTGATTTAACCGGCGACGTCCCAAGCCAAACAAACGAGGCTTTGTTTGGTCATGATGAAGAACCACGATCCATTGGAAAAAAACGGGCTTCCAAGAAACAAAAATCCTAGACAACGACAAGCACGAGAGGCACGACTAGCACCGAGGTTCCTTTTCTTCATTCAATTTCGGGGCGATTATGCAGGAGGAGTATCGGGCGAAACGTGCAGAAGCGGCCAGGGCGTATCAGACGACCGCCGAAAACCAAGAAACACAACAGAGGTTGAGGGAGTTAGAATTTTTGATGGTCGACACTACCGGCAAAGATCTACATTGGATGGCGTTGGTTAATATGGAAAAGGATCGTATCTCAAAGAAACTTGGGTTGCCTTCTCGTCCAGAATGAATAATTATGTGATGTTGTGTTTTATTTATCTCGTACTTTTTTTTATTAGCGTTTTTTTTTTTTTTTTTTTTTTTTTTTTTTTTTTTTTTTTTTTAAATTTCGTAATGTAATTTTGTGTTTTAATTAATGTTATGGTTTAAATAAATGAAGTGTTTGTTAAAACTTGGGGTTGAAATTGAAAATAATTGGGGTGAAATGTCAAGAGTTAAGGTTAAAAGGTAAAAGCTGATGTGACACTGATGTGGCAGTGAGTTAAATTTTAACTTCATGTTACCTTACCATATGCTCTTATTGTAGTTATTAGAAATTAGGTCGTAGAATATCAATTTATTTTTTTAAATGTATCGATTTGGTACTTGAACTTAAAAAAATTGTAGAAATGCAACGAACTTTCATATTCCAACTTACGTGATGATGATGTGTCACATTATAAATGGTGTCACGTGTCAGACATTCAGGTATGACACATCATCATCATGTACCAAATTGAAACACTTATGAAAGTTCGTTGCATTTACACAACTTTTTTAAAATTTATATACCAAATCGGCACATTTGAAAAGTACATTGTTATTCTTCCACCTGATCCCTAGTTATTACTACTGATTAGACCTCACCATGTGTTCACTTGTGAAAAGTTTTCATATCAGAATGACTTATTTGGTCTGTATCATCATATGGCTATACTTTTATGGGTCAATGTAGCTCTTGGGCTTATCTACAAGATGACCAAGAGACCAACAGTAGTCAGGGGTTTTTGTTTTAGCTTATTTGTCTCACTCATGAGTTTATGTTACTTTTGAAAAATTAGCAAGCTTACTTTTATAAAGGCTTATAAAATTGAGGTTGTGGTTTATTTAAATTCATAATCTCAAATTTATAAACTCATAAGTATTAAGGAGCTTGTTCATTTTCAAACTTTTTTAGCTCACAAGCCAGACAAATAAGGAACACAAACACCCCTTATTAATTATGGGCTTATATGCAAATATGAAATTTAAAACTTACAAGTAAAACACATAATTTGGGGTTATTGGATATTGAGGTTCTGCAAGTGTATTGGTTAATGAATAAACAGATCTTTTATTGCTTAATGTATTGCAAGTGAACTCATTACGAGCGTAGGAAAGTGTTTTGAGATTTATTTTTGGCATTTCATCGTTTCATGTATATTGTAAGAAAGCTCGGTGCAGTGGGTTATAGAGAAAATTTGGTACCTATAACATGTTACAGTGCACCGCCCCACGTGTTATAGATAAGTTATAGGCGCACACGTGATGTGTATAACCCACAATTTGTGTGTGTGATTTTTTATTTGTTCTTTTGTTTTTTTTTAGTGAAAAGTGAGATGTTTTTTTGTGGTGTGTTATAGTAATGTTATTGAGGAGAGTAATTTTTTTGTTTTGTGTTATTTGACAGTGTGAATAACCTGCATCGCACATAACACTAATTTAGAGTAGTGTTGCATTTTTAAACTAAGTTATTCAACACCGATATTCATGACTACTAACATATACTTAAACTAGTAAAGCTATACGTATAATTTATACATTTACTTGAAACAAATAAATTAAAACTACATTTTACAGAAGTAAAACATGAAAAGGTCGATAACAGTGACACCAAGAACTTAAATTCAATACAATAATATGATTTGTCGTTATATCATGGAATCGTACCACATACTGTACGTACTTGACAAGTTGACATGCATGTGGAGTCAATTATTCCTCTTTATTACTCCGTAAAATAAAACCATTTTTTTTTTCAAATTATTAATTATTCTACTCGTATAAGATTCAAAAAAGAATAAAAGTTAGTGAACTCCTCAGAATAATACTGGAAATGAAATATTAAAATATTATAGATATACATACGAGTTATTTTCTCACAAATGTTGATGTGAAGCTAAAATAATACGTCAAAGTCAGGGAACTCCTCATAATAATATGGAAAATCAAATACTAACCCAATCTTAATCATCACCTTTTCAAGAATTATTTCATAAAGCATTATAAAAAATCAAGCCGGTTAGAAGTTTTCTTAAGTAGGCAAATATGTATAGTTGATAAATGCAATTCAATAAGTTGTTAGAATTATATCGAAACTAACATTTCAATGCTGACTAGAAAGATTCTAAGCCTAAAACATCGACCGTGACTCAAACTATAAATATGCTAAATTTAAATATGAACATGAGAAAAAATAACTGGTGTATTCTCATGTTCAACAAAATAATGTAATTATATCCTTTACCTCCAAATTGGCTCCAAATACACCAAATTAAACGCGATTTTAGCAAGGGCAATGTTTGAGTAATTTCCCGTCACCTCTAGGAAGGTTGTGAGAATCTTCCAGCTGATGATCCTGTGAGTTCTTCGGACCTGTAGATATACAAGGAAACGCGTTAGCCTCGCCTCGGGGGCATGGGAGACACGTGCCCATGAAATCAGGGTTGTGTTCGGCGCATGTCCAGTCCGTCTGGATATCAATCCTTCCGGTATAACAAATTGGCGCCATCCGTGGGACCCGGGTTCAATCTACCAAGGTTACAGAATGTCAGGTCCAAGCCCCGAAACTTCTGGAGGAAACGAAGATACTCCTTCGACGATGAGGGAGCAGATTGAGGGACACTTGTCCGCCCTCAAGGCTTTAGTAGAAGAACACAACCGGAGAGAGAAAGTTCAACCCATCCGACTGAATTTCACTGAGGATAGACATGAAGACGACGCAAGGAATGGAAGGACAACCGGGGGGATTGTGACGGGAACGAGGGTGTCAAACGAAGACTTGGGAAAGCCCTTCAAAGAAATATCTAACTCACCCTTGTCCCATAGACTCCTCGAATTCTCAGCTCTGGAACACAAGATGCCGTCCCATATTAAGCTCTATGACGGTTTAACGGATCCGGAGGATCAACTCACTAGATTTTCCGGAGCCGCGATGCAAGGAGGTTGGCCCATGCCGGTGTGGTGTCGCATGTTCCAACAGACGTTAGACGGAAGTGCTCGAGGTTGGTATGACGAGCTCCCCTCCGGAAGTATTGACGAGTGGGCAGACCTTCGCCACCAATTCGCTACTCGTTTTGCTCTCCGTAAGAAATGCTTCAAAGACCCCACATAAATAACCAAGATTGTCAGAAATGCAAACGAATCTCTTCTTGAATTTAAGGAAAGGTGGACTACAGAAACAGGTTTCATACAAGGTGTGCCAAAAATAATGCGGATATCTTCCTTCATGGATGCGTGTAAGACCCCAGAGTTGGCTAAGCGTTTCGCTGACAGAGTACCTAAGACAGTTGAATAAATGATGAGCCGGGTAGATGATTTTGTCAGGTCAGAAAGGGCCTTCGCCAGTACCGAGTTACCCCGAGGAGAGAGGATAAAGTCCTCAAGAAGACCTCCCATCGGCAATTTCCGACGGGAGGAAAGACAGTTTCGGGGGTCATACGGAGGAGACAGAAGGCACCACAAAGGAAGGACTAACTCCTCCGGACGCGACTGGTATGCTCCCTACAAGCCCAGGGATAGACCCCCATTACTCCCTCCTCGGAACGACCATCCTGGACGCCAGAATAATTACTCTCCCAAACTCACGCTGAACTCTCTCACCAAACTTCCCAAGGAGATCTTGGCAACCGAACGCCAACTGCAACTTCCACCTCCCAGACCCCTTAACTATCCACCTAGGAGGGAAAATCAAGATAAGTATTGTGACTATCACATGGGTAGTGGCCACCACACTAATGATTGTCACCAACTTCGGAAACAACTAGAGGTAGCCCTTGAATCAGGGAAACTCAATCACCTTGTCAAGGATGTTAGGCAGAAGGGAGGTGGACGAAGAGAAGAGGAACCGCCGAAAGGTAGAATTATCAACATGATTCGTACATATCCAGAAGAAAAGAAAAGGAAGAACAGAGAGCAATTGGAAGAATGGATGAACGTGCCCATCGCATTCCCACCTATATCAGCGGATGATGTGTCGGAAGAACCTGTCATCATAGAAGCAATGATAGAAGGACACCTTGTCCGGAGAGTTTTCGTCGATGAAGGGGCATCAGTAGAAATCATGTTCGAACATTATTTCAACGAGTTGCACTCTTCAATCAAGTCAAGATTGAGACCCACCCGCACGGATCTACTGGGATTCGTCGGGAGCGTGACTAAACCGTTGGGCAAACTAGAGTTGGATGTAGAATTTGGAAGTGTAGGATTGTCTAGGAAGACGACTATGAAGTTCACTGTCATTCGTGATCCTTCGCCCTACAATGTGATCCTCGGTCGAAGTGGTTTGAAAGCACTCAGGACGATTCCCTCAACCATTCATTCAATGATAAAATTCCCAACGCCGGGTGGAATCGCCATGCTAGTCACCCGGTTTTCCGCTGTATTGGAATGCCGAAGGATAGAGGAGAGTCAGACTGAAGGTAAGGAGGAAGACGAGGCCGAGGGACACGAACTGCAAGCCAAGGAATCGGAGGAAATAATGGTCAACCCGGCTTACTCAGACCAGCTCGTTACGATTGGAGGTGGCCTGACGAGGGGGTGTAAGGCCCAGTTAAAGGCCCTACTCGTTAAAAACCTAGACGTGCTCGCGTGGGATCCAACTGACATGATAGGGGTACCCAGACGGATAATGGAACACCATTTGAACATTAATGCCTCAGTAGAACCAATATGCCAAAAATGAAGGATATTTGCACCGGATAGAAGCCAAACGGTGTTGAAGGAGGTCGAAGAGTGGACTCGGGCCGGAATCATTAGGCCGGTGAGATATCCGACATGGATATCCAACCCGGTGTTGGTAAAGAAGTGTGACGGCAGCTGGAGAATGTGCGTCGATTTCAAAAATGTCAACTCGGCATGCCCAAAAGATTACTATCCTCTTCCGGACATAGATTGGAAGATAGAGTCCGTCATGGGGTGCAAATACAAGTGTTTCTTGAACGCATATAAAGGTTACCACCAGGTGCAGATGGCTAAGGAAGATGAGGAGAAGACGGCCTTCTATACGGATCAAGGAACTTACTGCTATACCAAGATGCCTTTCGGTCTTAAAAACACCGGTGCTACATACCAAAGGTTGGTAGATGTGGCCTTTCAAACACAGTTGGGAAGAAATTTGGAAGCCTATGTCAATGATATGGTTATTAAGAGCAAAGAAGAAGGGACAATGATAGAGACATTGCTGAAACGTTCGACAACTTAAGAAAAATCAATATGAAGCTTAACCCGAGGAAATGCTCGTTCGGAATATTTGGTTAATTCTGAAGGGATACGGGCTAACCCCAAGAAGACAAGGGCAATACTGGACATGCAGTCGCCCCGGACATTGAAAGAGATGCAGAGTCTCAGCGGCAAGCTAGCGGTGTTAAATCGGTTTCTCTCTAGATCGGCCGAACGGTCATTACCCTTCTTCGAAACCCTAAAAAACATCACTAAGGAGAATAAGGATGAATATAGATGGACGGAAACTGCAGAAGAAGCATTCCAAAAGATGAAAAAGCTCATTGAAGATCTCCCGTCATTAACCACGCCGATAGCCAAAAAGACTCTATACGTGTACATCGCAGTGGCTGATGAGGCAGTTAGTACCGTCCTTGTGACGGAGAGAAAGGGGAAGCAGAGCCCAGTCCATTACGTCAGCAGAACCCTGAGTGAGGAGGAAAAAAATTACGCTCCCCTAGAGAAACTGGTTCTATCTTTGATACATGCATTAAGAAGGCTAAGGAGGTATTTTGAAGCTCACCCTATCAAAGTCATCACCGATCAACCCATCAAACAGATTCTTGATAAAGCACATGCATCTGGAAAACTCGCCAAGTATTCCATAGAACTAGGGGCATACAGCATAGAATACATTCCCCGGAACGCTATCAAGGGACAAGTTCTCGCCGATTTCTTGTCAGAAGCACCCATCGGAAATAACTCTCCTTCCTACTTCCAACAACCCGCTAAGAGGCCAAGTAAAGGCGAAACCGAACGATGGACACTGTTCATGGACGGGGCAGCTAACCATAAGGGATCCTAGATTAGTGCTCATCAGCCTTATGAAAACGGAGTATACATATGCACTCCGTCTGAACTTTGAGGACACCACCAACAATGAAGCCGAATACGAAGCACTACTGGCCGGCCTGAGGATAGCGGCAGATATGGGAGTACGGAACATAAGAGTATACGTCGACTCCAAGCTAGTAACTAACCAGATAAACAGTGATTACGAAGCAACCAACGGCAATATGATCAAGTACTTGGCCAAGACGAAAGAATTGACGGTGAGTTTTGACAGATTCTCCATCACCAATATTCCTCGAACGCGAAATCAAAAAGCTGATGTGCTGATGATGCGTGAGAATTGCACCAGGCTTTACCTCTCGAGGGATCTCGAGAAGCTTACAACCCCCACCAGGCAGTGTACCTGATCGTTGTAGTATAGTATAGTGACAAGTACCGGGGGATTGATCGTTCAACTCAGGAATAGTGTCGCTAGGATCAGAAAGCCTAAAAACTAGGTCTAGAGGTGAGGGATGATTCTTTTTGTATTTTTATATTTTTATAAAAGCAAGTAAAATCTCGGGTTTTGGAAGAGTGGGCGGAATTAGTTGCTAATCAACTAACCCAATAACTAAGATGCAATCAAAATAAAATAACAAAAATGTAAATAAAGCTAATTAAACTAGTGGTGTGAACACTAAATGGGAGAATTGTGTTTACTTAGATTTCATTACTCCCTAGATATCTTTTACAGGTTAATTGTTTGTTACAGTTGCGTGGATGACAGGTTATATTCCTTAATACCATTCGTGGGGTGGCGTACGTACTTCCCCAACTCTATAAGCTCCTACTTAACTCCTATGTCGAGCCTGCAAGAAGCTCCTAACATGGGATCACTAGAATTCGCTCATGCATTAAATACAACCATAAAAACCTAGTACGCATTGGTTCATGCTTCTTAAGACGTTCAAGCAAGTTACACTATGGAAGTCTGCCAGTTTTCTTAAGCCTAACATCGAAATCATTCATCCATTACAACTATAAACAAGCAATCAACCTATAATCAACATCTAGGCTTCATTACATCTAAGCAAACACACAAGAGATCTAGCCTAGCATGTTAAAATTAAGACAAGCGTAAGATATATTCAAACAACACATAGACATATTGAATGAATTGAAATGATACTTATCTTAATTGAACATGAAAGGTATCAAGGGGTGAAAACCCTTGAAAATACTGTTAAAAACGTGTTAGGGTTTATTCAAGTCGACCCTAAAATTCTCCTCCCTTTTGAATGAAAATTACAAAGATTATATATAGATTTCCTAAGGTGACGGCGTCAAGAACAAAATTCTGACGCCGTCAACCCGCCGCCCATAATAAAATCGGATTGCCTAGATCCAGATCTGATGCCGTCAAGAGCATTTCTCCTCTGGGCTGTCATGTGTTAAGGGGTCATGACGGCCTTGATGACGCCGTCACGCCCTAATGCAAAAGTGTTCTGGACCGTCATGGACACCATACTCTTCACCTCTTGTTTTTCCTCTTGACGCCGTCATTAAGGAATTGGTGACGCCGTCAGGTATTGATGAGGCGAAAAATGAACCACTTTTAGGGGGTCATTTAAGCCCGAATTCGAATTTATTTGATCAAATATTGCCCTAAATCGTTCCTTTTGTGATTTTAGGTACTTTGGGAGAGAAATCTGGAAAAGGAAGCAATTCGGACGTTTTTGGAGCATAAAAGTGAAGAAAACGCCAAAGTCTTAATTTTCCTTGCTGGGAACAGTAGGTGACGGCGTCAAGAAGGAATTTCTGACGGCGTCAAGAGTAATTTCCATGACGACCCAGTACAGAATTGAAGGCGTCACGAAGTAGGGCATCAAGAGTAAAATGCATGACGACCTGGAAACACATAACACATGACGGCGTCAAAAGTAGATCAAGGCAGTCCGAGAAGTATTTTGGTGGCGAGATGACGGCGTCACAAATTTTTTCCTGTCGTCAGACCCTATTTCCTATATATAGTTTTCTAATTTTCACATTAAAAAAGAGAGTAGTTTTGGAGAAACCCTAAGTACGAACTTGGTACGAATTTTACAGGTTTTTCAAGGGTTCTCAGCCCTTGATACCTTTCATGTGTAATTGAGATAAGTATTCTTTTAATTCAATCAATATGTCTATGTGTTGGTTGTCTATATCTTGTTCTTATCTTAATTCTACCATGCTAGGCTAGATCTCTCTTGTGTTTGCTTGGATCTAATGAAACCTAGATGTTAATTATGTGTTGATTACTTGTTTATGGTTGTATTGGATGAATGAATTCGATGTCAGGCTTAAGAAAACTGGCAGGTCTCTAAATGGTAACATGCTTGAACGTCTTAGGAAACATGAACTGACGTGCACTAGGTTTTATTGGTTTTATTTAATGCATGAGTAAATTCTAATGATCCCATGTTAGGAGCTTCTTAGCCGGCTCGACATAGGAGTGAAGTAGGCACTCATAGGATTGGGGAATTAAGTGCGCCACCCCATGAATGGTATTAAGGTATACAATCCGTCATCCACGCAACTATAACAAGTAATTAACGTGTAAAAGATATCTAGGGAGTAGTGAAATCTAAGTAAACACATTTTCTCCACTTATTGCTCATAAGCTTAGTTTAATTTAGTTTATTTTCATTTCTAATATTTTATTTTGATTGCATCTTTAGTATTGGGTTAGTTGACTAGCAACTAATTCCGCCCAAATCCTCCAAACCCGAGATTTTTACTTGCTTTCTAAAAAAAATATAAAAATACAAAAATAATCATCTCTCATCTTTAGAACTAGTATTTAGGTTTTCTAATCCTAGCGACACTATTCCTAGCTGAACGATCAATCCCCCGGTACTTGTCACTATACTATACTACAACGATCAGGTACACTGCCTGGTGGGGGTTGTAAGCTTCTCAAGATCCCTTGAGAGGTAAAGCCTGGTGCGATTCCCACGTATCAAGCTTTTGGCGCCGCAGCCCGAGGAATAGTTATTGTCTAGGTTAGAATCTCTTTTTATTAGGTCTACTTGCTAGATTCCTTTCTAGTAAGATTTTATTTTTATTTTTAGGTTTTCTTTAGTCTATCTTAATTCTTTGTATTTTTGTTCGTAACTCTTCACCACCCGACATCATGGACGATGGGAACATCCTTGAACCCGTCATCCCACCACAACAAAACCCACCACTAGAACCTCTTAGGCCCCGAACCTTAGGAGAGTATTCCCGACCCAGCCACCAAGGCTACCGAAACACCATTGAGCTCACCGGAGCCAATGTGACCCCCTTGTGATCCGACACCATCCGGTTGGTGCAAAGCGGATGTGCATTCCATGGACTTTGTTCCGAAGATCCAAACCAACATCTTAAGGACTTCCTTAAAATCGTAGACTCCATAGACCTAGATGTTGAAACTAGAGAGACAACCCGATTACGCCTATTCCAATTCTCTCTACGGGATCAAGCTAGTCAATGGCTTGAGCGTTTACCCGCGGGATCCATCACCACATGGGATAATCTCACCAATCGCTTCCTTACTCAATTCTTCCCACCGGGGAAGACTGTAATGCTTAGGAATGACATTTTGATGTTTGAACAACATCAGGGTGAAACTTTCTACTAAACATGGGCCCGTTTTAAGGATCTCCTCCATAAGGTCCCTCATCATGGTATAAACCTTTGGTTATTAATCCAGATTTTCTACGACCATGTTGACTATCACACTAAGCGCATAATCGATAGGGCCGCGGGAGGTAAACTGCGTGATAAGAACGCCGAGGAGTCCTGGGCGATTATCGAGGAGCTCGCCGCTGATAATCATAAGATGTAGGAATTTAATCATACAATAAAAGTGGCCATCAATGGAGTCTCAACATCTGGAGGAACCACCGAAATCCCCGATGAACTCCTATGCAAACTCAAGGCAAAAGTTGACTATTTTGAGGAAAGGCAAAGGAGACCTTTAAGTCCTAGACGGGCTACTGTCAATTCTGTCTCGAAACCAACCTCGACACCATTATCTGAGTCACCCTCTAGAGAAAATGTCGAGACTTTTCAGAACTATGCCCCACCTTGTTCCCCTCCCGAGGAGCTTAGCTCGGAGTTTGAAGCTAGGATGAGAGAATATATGGCAACTCACTCAGATCGGCTTGCTAGATTCGAGGAAGCAGTTTATAAGCAAAAAGAGGAGATGCAGGAGAAAATGAATGAGATGATGAGTCTATTAGAGGAGTATGCTAACCAGAGAACCCCCGAAAGAATGCTACTAAGGAAAGAAAGCGCCACTCCCACTACCCAATTTGTTAATTCCATCACAATTGTCCACAAGGATAACGAGAAGGTAGAAGCCCCTACTAAACAGACCCTAGAAAAACCACCAAAATCCCAACCTTTGAGTCACTACCTGAAACATGATATAAACGAAAACACTATAACAAATTGGATTAGGGGTGACGGGCGTAACCAACCTTCCAATCAAGGTTCTGAGAAAGAGGAAAAGGTAAAAGATGAGTATGATACGTTACCTGGGGGATCAGTATTCGAGAGGCTATTGGTACAAAAAGTGGCTACTAAGCAGATAGCATGTGGGAACTTTGAGATACCAACTAGCATCGGGGACTTAAAATATCTTAGTGCTTTCGCCGACCAAGGATCGGAAGTAAATCTTATGCCCCTAACTATTTACATCCAACTAACGTCAAAAATGCCAGCCCCTACTCGTGTTAGGTTGTCCCTCACTGGACACTCGTACGTATACCCCCTAGGAATCGCAGAAGATGTATTAGTTAATGTCGCAGGGTTCATGTACCCTGTTGATTTTATGATCATTGATGATAAAGGAGATGGATGCATGCCAATAATCCTTGGGGCACCATTCCTCGCCACCGCCAGGGCTGTCATTAAGTATGAAGGTAGGAAGATTGAGCTTAAATCTGGAAAAAGAAAGATTAGCTTCCCCATGACTCCGCGAAGTGGGCATGAGAGTTTGAGTTGGAGAAAGATCAAAAACAACATTGACGCGACACCCATTTGTGTTCAGAATAAAATTCTTGCATGGGAGGCAAGAATCAAAAGCTATAAGGAGGCTAAATATGAAAGAAGCAAAAACAATAAGGTTCAGGTCGAATTCAAACATACTCAACCCGCAGAAAATCATGTACCATTTGAGGAAGGGAACTTGGTACTCTTGAGACACTTGGAAACAACAATACCACCCGATAAACCAAGTCCTTGGTGGTATGGGCCTTTCACACTTGAGAGCATGAACCAAGATGGGATGGCTAACCTAAGAAGTGAAGTAGGTGGAATGGTGATTGCAAGTATCGATAGGTTAAGGAATTACCACCATAACAGTAATGATCGCAACTACATGGGGTATATCATTTCAAGGGATGAGGTCACGTAGTAACCTATGACCTTGAGTCTAGCTACAAGACTCGTAAATAAAGAAAAGCGCTTCTTGGGAGGCAACCCATGTTTTGTGTGATTTTATTTATATTTGTTTGTTATTTGCTTCCGTATGCATGCTTTATTTTTATTGTTGGTAGATCATGTTTCTCAATTAAATTGTGGAAATACTTTACTTTGTTGTTTTAGCCTAGTCTTAACTCCACCTAGAAGTATTTTTGCAAAAGATAAGTGTAAGGGGAAACCCCAAATATGTTTTTAAGAAACAACCGATCATGATTCTCCACAATATTAAATGAACATATGTATTCGTATTTGTTAGAGTCAAATGCTTGTATTGAGTCATAATGAAGTTTTGCAGGATTTTCCAGGAAGTAGGACCAAGTTTTTCCAGAAATTTTCCAGAAATTTAACATAAGAATTTCTGCAGGTCAATTCTGACGGCGTCACGAGTTAACTCTTGATGGCGTCACATGTAAAAATCTGGAAATTTTACAGGTTTTGTTTTTCTAACGGAGTCTTATGATTTTTGTGAATTATTAAGTTTTATAATCTCCGGGAAATCTGCAAACTTCATTCCACAAGCGTTATATCGTACTTTGTTTTCTAGGATTTAGTAACTTATATAAGATGCTGCCGATTTTATGCGAGGTTGTCTTGTCTATTTTCTCAGGATTTACAGGTTATGTATGACAAGAAGATGATTTATATTCTGGAAGGGAAGCTTTGATTGTTCATTTTCTTGGAGGAAGATTTAACCTGGCCACCTTATTATCCATACCGAGCGAATCAGGGGAGTATTTGATTTCATTCTTTTTACTTATTTCACTTTTACATTCTTTACTTGAACATTGGGGACAATGTTCATCTTAAGTGTAAGGGGAGTGTAAAATGATGATACCTTACATGTACACTTTCGCTTGAGTTTGTTTTGTTTAATAGTAGATGTGTAATAAAACTATGAGAAATACTTGTTAGTGCAATTTTAGCGCCAAATTTAAATTTTTTTACAACATTTAGGAGTGAAACTTTAGCCATAGCAAGCGTCTCATGGATAGGAGATTGTATGACTTGCACATAACCGTATATTCAGAAAAATTTTCCACCCAAATATGTGAGGTTCGCCTTTAGATTTGATAGGAAAAGCATTTACTATTAGTGCTTATGAGTGTACCGGTAGCATTTAGATTCTAGAACTTGCGTTAGTGATGCATCCCGAGACCGCTAGTGAGACTACATTCGTGTAGTAGGATTTACTACATGATAAGAGGCATTAGGATCACCCTTGTGTTAAACCCGTATCATAGTTACTTGACCATTTAAGTCATATTACTTGGCTAGTTAAGTCAATTAATTTTTCCCACACCCTTAGCGTTGTACTCATTTTTAGTACACGAAACCCCTAGTACACCCCTCCGAGCCTATCTTTTCGTTTCTAACTTTAAGCATTTTATTAAAGGAAGAATTTGTTACACCCCACTTAAATATACACCCAAATCGCCTTAGCCTTCCGTGTATGCGCTCATTTTTAGTGCATTATTGTTATTTGTTAAACCCTAAGTTAACTATCTAATTGATTACATGGTTGCTAAGTCGAGTCATATCCTTGTACATATTGTTTTGGGACGATTGGGACTCATGGGTAAAGTACTTATTTATGGAGTAATAGGGAAGAACATCATATATTACCCTCATATGTACGTTAATTTTAAAAGTGCTCCAAGTGTTTTGATTATATTAATTCGAGTCATTAGATTAGTTTATTGTAAAGTATGTAAAAATTCAAGTGTAAGGGGAATTTTCAAGCCCTATGATGTATTATTTTGGATGGTATGGTAAGAGTGTATGCAAAAAAAAAAAAAAAAAAAAAAAAAAAAAATAGAAAAAAGGAAAAGAGAAAAAACATACAGACTACCATCCATTTTCATTCTATGTTCATTTTATGTTTTTGTTATTTTTCATTTATTAGCTTAAGTCGAGTCGAGTCTTGGCTTAGCAACGCCATATTGTACATGTAATTAACCAAGATTGTTAACTCGCCACCAGTAAAACTTCCTTTATCCAACAAAACCGTGTATTTCATATCCCTACACCTAACGTTACAACCCTTTAAAAGACCTCTTTGATAGTTTATCCTAGGTGCTTACGCCATGTGGTGGAGGTTTGATCCTTTCCCAAGCCTATGGTAATCTATTTTGCTATGACAGGTAGTGAGAGATATCTTCCGTTTCCATATTGTAATTTATACTTTATTACACCCGAGAGATGTGAGTATCTAAACACTATTTGTGAGGTGCTAGTATATGACCTCCGTGCTTGTCTATTGGTCTTTAGTGGAACGATTATTTGTTGTAATTACTTTTATATTAGTGTTAAATGACCTCTAACTTGTATTTTGAGTAGAATAAAAGCATTTGCTTGAGGACAAACAAATCTCAAGTGTAAGGGTATATGATAAGGCAAAAAATGAACAACTTTTAGGGGGTCATTTAAGCCCGAATTCGAATTTATTTGATCAAATATTGCCCTAAATCATTCCTTTTGTGATTTTAGGTACTTTGGGACAGAAATATGGAAAAGGAAGCAATTCAGACGTTTTTGGAGTATAAAAGTGAAGAAAACGCCAAAGTCTTAATTTTCCTTGCTGGGAGCAGTAGGTGACGGCGTCAAGAAGGAATTTCTGACGGCGTCAAGAGTAATTTTCATGACGACCCAGTACAGAATTGAAGGCATCACGAAGTAGGGCGTCAAGAGTAAAATGCATGACGGCCTGGAAACACATAACACATGACGGCGTCAAAAGTAGATCAAGGTAATCCGAGAAGTATTTTGGCGGCGAGATGACGGCGTCACAAATTTGTTCTTGACGCCGTCAGACCCTATTTCCTATATATAGTTTTCTAATTTTCACATTAAAAAAGAGAGAAGTTTTGGAGAAACCCTAAGTACGAACTTGGTACGAATTTTACAGGTTTTTCAAGGGTTCTCAGCCCTTGATACCTTTTGTGTGTAATTGAGATAAGTATTCTTTTAATTCAATCAATATGTCTATGTGTTGGTTGTCTATATCTTGTTCTTATCTTAATTCTACCATGCTAGGCTAGATCTATCTTGTGTTTGCTTGGATCTAATGAAACCTAGATATTAATTATGTGTTGATTACTTGTTTATGGTTGTGTTGGATGAATGAATTCGGTGTTAGGCTTAAGAAAAATGGCAGATCTCCAAATGGTAACATGCTTGAACATCTTAGGAAACATGAACTGACGTGCACTAGGTTTTATTGGTTGTATTTAATGCATGAGTAAATTCTAATGATCCCATGTTAGGAGCTTCTTAGCCGGCTCGACATAGGAGTGAAGTAGGCACTCATAGGATTGGGGAATTAAGTGCGCCACCCCATGAATGGTATTAAGGAATACAATCCGTCATCCACACAACTATAACAAGTAATTAACGTGTAAAAGATATCTAGGGAGTAGTGAAATCTAAGTAAACACATTTTCTCCACTTATTGCTCACAACCTTAGTTTAATTTAGTTTATTTTCATTTCTAGTATTTTATTTTAATTGCATCTTTAGTATTGGGTTAGTTGACTAGCAACTAATTCCGCCCAAATCCTCCAAACCCGAGATTTTTACTTGCTTTCTAAAAAAAATATAAAAATACAAAAATAATCATCTCTCATCTTTAGAACTAGTATTTAGATTTTCTATTTCTAGCGACACTATTCCTAGCTGAACGATCAATCCCCCGGTACTTGTCACTATACTATACTACAACGATCAGGTACACTGCCTGGTGGGGGTTTTAAGCTTCTCAAGATCCCTTGAGAGGTAAAGCCTGGTGCGATTCCCACGTATCAGGTACTGTTCCCAGCAAGGAAAATTAAGACTTTGCCGTTTTCTTAACTTTTATGCTCCAAAAACGTCCGAAATGCTTCCTTTTCCAGAATTCACTCCAAAAGTACCTAAAATCACAAAAGGAACAATTTAGGGCAATATTTGATCAAATAAATTCAATTCCGGGCTTAAATGACCCCCTAAAAACAGATCATTTTTCGCCTCATCATATACCCTTACACTTGAGATTTGCTTGTCCTCAAGCAAATACGCTTTTATTCTAATCAAAATACAAGTTAGGGGTCATTTAACACTAATATATAAGTAATTACAACAAATAATCGTTCCACTAAAGACCAAAGACAAGCACGGAGGTCATATACTAGCACCTCACAAATAGTGTTTAGATACTCACATCTCTCGGGTGTAATAAATTATAAATCACAATATGAAAATAGAAAACATCTCTCGCTACCTGTCATAGCAAAATAGATTACCATAGGCTTGGGAAAGGATCAAACCTCCACCACATGGCGTAAGCACCTAGGATAAACTATTAAAGAGGTTTTTTAAAGGGTTATAACTTTAGGTGTAGGGATATGAAATACACGGTTTTGTTGGATAAAGGCAATCTTTACTGGTGGCGAGTTAAAAATCTTGGTTAATTACATGTACAATAAGGCGTTGCTAAGCCAAGCCTAGACTCGACTTAAGCTAATAAATGAAAAATAACAAAAACATAAAATAAACATAGAATGAAACGGGATGGTAGTCCGTTTTTTTTTTTTTTTTTTTTTTTTTTTTTTTTTTTTTTTTTTTTTCATACACTCTTACCCTACCATCCAAAATAATACATAATAGGGAATGAACATTCCCCTTACACTTGAATTTTTACATACTTTACAATAAACTAATCTAATGACTCGAATTACGATAATCAAAACACTTGGAGTACTTTTAAGATTAACGTACATATGGGGGTAATAATATGATGTTCTTCCCCATTACTCCATAACACAAGTACTTTACCCATGAGTTCCAATCGTCCCAAAACAATATGTACAAGGATATGACTCGACATAGCAACCATGTAATCAAATAGATAATTAACTAAGGGTTTAAACATATAACAATAATACACTAAAGATGAGTGCATACACGGAAGGCTAAGGCGATTTGGGTGTACATTTAAGTGGGTTGTAACAAATTCTTCCTTTAAGTAAGATGCTTAAAGTTATAAATGAAAAGATAGGCTCGGAGGAGTGTACTAGGGGTTTCGTGTACTAAAAATGAGTACAATGCTAAGGTGTTGGAAAAAAATTAGTTGACTTTACTAGCCAAGTAATATGACTTAAATGGTCAAGTAATTATGATACTGGTTTAAACACAAGGGTGATCCTAATGCCTCTTATCATGTAGTAAATCCTACCACACGAATGTAGTCTCACTAGCGGTCTCGGGATGCATCACTAACGCAAGTTCTAGAATCTAAATGCTACCGGTACATTCATAAGTACTAATAGTAAATGCTTTTCCTATCAAATCTAAAGGCGAAGCTCACATATTTGGGTGGAAAATTTTTCTGAATAGTACGGTTTTGTGCTAGTCATACGAATCCTATCCATGAGACGCTTGCTAAGGCTAAAGTTTCACTCCTAAATGTTGTAAAAAATTTTAAATTTGGCGCTAAAATTACACTAACAAGTATTTCTCATAGTTTTATTACACACCTACCATCAAAAAACCAAACTCAAGTGCAAGTTTATCCTATAAGGTATCATCATTTACCCTCCCCTTACACTTATGATGAACATTGTCCCCAATGTTCAATTAAAGAATGTAAAAGTGAAATGGGTAAAATAATGAAATCAAATACTCCCCTGATTCGTTCGGTATGGATAGTGTGGTAACAAGGTTAGATCTTCCTCCAAGAAAATGAACAATCAAAGCTTCCCTTCCAGAAATATAAATCATCTTCTTGTCATACATAACCTGTCAAACCTGAGAAAACAAACAAGGCAACCTCGCGTAAAATCGTCGATAATCTATATATACTAACAAATCCTAGAAAACAAAGTAGGATATAATGCTTGTGGAATGAATGTTTGCAGATTTCCTGGAGTTTATAAAACTAGAGAATTAACAAAAACTTTAAGACTCCGTTAGAAAAACAAAACTAGCAAAATTTCCAGATTTTTTACACATGACGCCGTCAGGAATTTCTTCCTAACGCCGTCAAAAGTGATCTGCAGAAATTCTTACGTTAAGTTTCCGGAAAATTTCTGGAAAACTTATGTCCTACTTCCTGGAAAATCTTGTAAAACATCATTATGACTCGATACAAGCATTTGACTCTAACAAATACGAATATACATGTCCATTTAATATTGTGGAGAATCATGATCAATTTTGTTTCTTAAAAACATATTTGGGGTTTCCCCTTACACTTATCTTTTGCGAAATACCTTTGGATGAAGTTAAGACAAAGCCAATCGACAAAATAAAGTATTTTCACCATTTTAGTTTTGAAACATGATCTACCAACAATAAAAATAAAGCATGCATATGGAAACAAATAACAATCAAACAAATAAAAATCACACAAAGCATGGGTTGCCTCCCAAGATGCGCTTTTCTTTATTTACGAGTCTTGTAGCTAGACTCAAGGTCTTGGGCAATTACGTGACCTCATCCTTGGTCTCACTCACCGATTGTAAATGCTCTTTATAAAGACCAACCACCTTATTCATAATTGCTCCTATGATTCTATTGGCAAATTCCTTATCAACTCTATATTTTGGTCCTAGAGTCAAGCAATCCTTATAGAAAAGGCTCTTCTTCTCCCATACATAATCCATGCTCTTTTTCTTATCCTCGTCATTAATGTCCTCGAAAGCACCAATGTTATCCATTTCAAATTGAGGCACAAAGCGAAACTCTTTCATTCTATTAGGCATCCTATAAGTGATCCTATCGGTGTCACTAGCAAATCGAATTGTCCCTTCTATTTCATCATATTCTAACTTGGACTCCTCAACAAATGGTTTACCAAACACAACATGGGATAAGCGACAATCAATAACACTAGCTAGGTCTTCAACAACCATAAAGTCGGTGATATAGGTAAGGTTCCCAACAAAGACATGTAGACCTTCAATTCTCCCGACAAAGTTATAAACTCCACCGGGGTATTTAGGATCTCTTATAGGTCCAAGTCTTGTTTTTACGATATCATTATAGACACTTGAGGACATAATGTTGATTGGGGATTTAAAATCAATGTAAGCATTGTCAACGTGTTTATACCCAATCATACATGGTATCTTAGCATTCTTGGGATCGCCTCTCTTTATCCTAGGTTCGATTCTAGTGAAAGGAGGTCGAGGATTATCAATAAGATTATTATAGTATGCAATCTCCTCCTTAGTGGGGAAAAGATTAAAATAATCATCTAGCTTTGGATCAATCTCCCCTTCTTCAAGTTCCTCAAAAACATCCACAAAATCTTTAGTTCCTAGGTCCTTATTTGAATACAAGGCGGTCGCTAGGTCACTAAATGCATAGACGAGCTCAACATTAATCAACCTATTATGCTCCCTAAGTTCCCTAATCTCACTCTCAATTTGTTCACGTAACAAAGCCACTTCTCTAGGAGAAAGGGGTGGATTCGCGTTTTCCATAATGGTCAACGGAATAGTCAATGAATTTATTTTACTAACAAAGGCACGAAGAAATAGATAGACTAAAGAAAATCTAAAAAAATAAAAATAAAATCTTACTAGAAAGGAATCTAGCAAGTAGACCTAATAAAAAGAAATCCTAACCTAGATAATAACTATTCCCCGGGCTGCGGCGCCAAAAACTTGATGCGTGGGAATTGCACCAGGCTTTACCTCTCGAGGGATCTCGAGAAGCTTACAACCCCCACCAGGCAGTGTACCTGATCGTTGTAGTATAGTATAGTGACAAGTACCGGGGATTGATCGTTCAACTCAGGAATAGTGTCGCTAGGATTAGAAAGCCTAAAAACTAGGTCTAGAGGTGAGGGATGATTCTTTTTGTATTTTTATATTTTTATAAAAGCAAGTAAAATCTCGGGTTTTGGAAGATTGGGCGGAATTAGTTGCTAATCAACTAACGCAATAACTAAGATGAAATCAAAATAAAATAACAAAAATGTAAATAAAGCTAATTAAACTAGTGGTGTGAACAATAAATGGGAGAATTGTGTTTAGTTAGATTTCATTACTCGCTAGATATCTTTTACAGGTTAATTGTTTGTTACAGTTGCGTGGATGACGGGTTATATTCCTTAATACCATTCGTGGGGTGGCGTACGTACTTCCCCAACTCTATAAGCTCCTACTTCACTCCTATGTCGAGCCTGCAAGAAGCTCCTAACATGGGATCACTAGAATTCGCTCATGCATTAAATACAGCCATAAAAACCTAGTACGCATTGGTTCATGCTTCTTAAGACGTTCAAGTAAGTTACACTATGGAAGTCTGCCAGTTTTCTTAAGCCTAACATCGAAATCATTCATCTATTACAACTATAAACAAGCAATCAACCTATAATCAACATCTAGGTTTCATTACATCTAAGCAAACACACAAGAGATCTAGCCTAGTGATGCATAGGGATTGCACCAGGCTTTACCTCTCGAGGGATCTCGAGAAGCTTACAACCCCCACCAGGCAGTGTACCTGATCGATGTAGTATAGTATAATGACAAGTACCGGGGGATTGATCGTTCAGCTAGGAATAGTGTCGCTAGGATTAGAAAACCTAAAGACTAGGTCTAGAGATGAGGGATGATTCTTTTTGTATTTTTTTTTTATTTTTATGAAAGCAAGTAAAAATCTCGGGTTTTGAAGGATTTGGCGGAATTAGTTGCTAGTCAACTAACCCAATACTAAGATGCAATCAAAAATAAAATACTGAAAATGAAAATAAACTATATTAAACTAAGGTTGTGAGCAATATGTGGGAGAATTGTGTTTACTTAGATTTCACTACTCCCTAGATATCTTTTACACGTTAATTATTTGTTATAGTTGCGTGGATGACGGATTGTATTCCTTAATACCATTCATGGGGTTGCGTACTTACTTCCCTAATCCTATGAGTGCCTACTTCACTCCTATGTCGAGCCGGCTAAGAAGCTCCTAACATGGGATCATTAGAATTTACTCATGCATTAAATACAACGAATAAAACCTAGTACACATCGGTTCATGTTTCCTAAGATGTTCAAGCATGTTACACAATGGAGATCTGCCAGTTTTCTTAAGCCTAACATTGAAATCATTCATCCAATACAACCATAAACAAGTAATCAACACATAATTAACATCTAGGTTTCATTAGATCTAAGCAAACACAAGATAAATCTAGCCTAGCATGTTGAAATCAAGACAAGTAAAAGATATAATCAACCAACACATAGACATATTGATTGAATTAAAGAGAAGACTGATCTTAATAGCACATGAAAAGATTCAAGGGGTGAAAACCCTTGAAAGTACTGTAAAATATGAGTTAGGGTTTACAAAGTTCGGCCCTAATTATCTCCACACAAGTTCCTCTCTTTATGAATGAAAAATAGAAAACTATATATAGAGTTTAGTAGGTGACGGCGCCAAGAACAAAAGTCTGACGCCGTCATTTTGCCGCCAAATAGTTCCTCGGACTGCCTAGATCATGGTCTGACGCCGTTATGTAGTCTCCTTATGCAGGCCGTCACACATTTAATTCTTGACGCCCTTGTTGTGACGCCGTCAAGTTTGCACTCGGTCATCACCACTTTTACTCCTGACGCCGTCAGGGTCTTCCTCTTGACGCCGTCAGGTACTGTTCTCATCATGAAAAATTAAGTCTTTGACGTTTTCTACACTTTTATGCTCCAAAAACGTCCGAATTGCTTCCTTTTCCATAATTCACTCCCAAAGTACCTAAAATCACAAAAGGAACGATTTAGGGTAATATTTGATCAAATAAATTCAATTTCGGGCTTAAATGACCCCCTAAAAGTGGTTCATTTTTCGCCTCATCATATACCCTTACACTTGAGATTTGCTTGTCCTCAAGGAAATGTGCTTTTATTCCAATCAAAATACAAGTTAAGGGTCATTTAACACTAATATAAAAGTAATTACAACAAATAATCGTTCCACTAAAGACCAAAGACAAGCACGGAGGTCATACACTAGCACCTCACAAATAGTGTTTAGACACTCACATCTCTCGGGTGTAATAAAGTAATATCACAATATGGAAACGGAAAATATCTCTCAATACCTGTCATAGCAAAAAAGATTACCATAGGCTTGGGAAAGGATCAAACCTCCACCACATGGCGTAAGCACCTAGGATAAACTATCAAAGAGGTATTTTTAAAGGATTGTAACGTTAGGTGTAGGGATATGGAATACACGGTTTTGTTGGATATAGGCAGTCTTTATTGGTGACGAGTTAACAATCTTAGTTAATTACATGTACAATATGGCGTTGCTAAGCCAAGACTAGACTCGACTTAAGCTAATAAATGAAAAATAACAAAAACATAAAACAAACATAGAATGAAACGGGATGGTTGTCCGTATGTTTTTTTTTCTTTTCTTTTTCTATTTTTTTTTTCTTTTTCTTGATTTTTCGATTTCATTTTATTTTATTTATTTATTTTTTTTTTGCATACACTTTTACCTTACCATCCAAAATAATACATCATAGAGAATAGAAATTCCCCTTACACTTGGATTTTTACATACTTTACCACAAAAATTTTGAAGCACCAGTGAAAAATTTATTTATTTTCTTGGTAAAAAACGGGGGTATTAGATAGTAGAATGTGATAAAATTCGCTAGAATAGCGAAATACCCCCCACCCCCCACACTTAGGATGAATATTGTCCTCAATATTCAAAGTCCCGGCTTTTATGCCGACTCTTTGAACGTAAAAGGGCAACATTACAAGCTAAGCGTGGAAAACACCATTTTGTTTTTCACTTTTGTAATCATAGCATGGGTGACTCCCCCACACTTAGGGTGAAAACCCTATAAGTATGCTACTGTTTTTGTTTACCGAGTCGCTAGCTTGACTCGACCCCGAATTCATTTGTCCTTGGGGAAGCATGGTGTGGAAGAAACAATCTCCATCGGACTTTCATTCAAGATGTTTGGACAAACATTTGAAGCACGTGAAAGTTCCACACCGATGAGATAAGTACCCGGCTCAAAATAGTGTAAACTATAAGCGGTGATGCCGGGGTCAAAAATAATGTCTTCATTCCCGAAGGAATGAAGAACAGGAGAAGTCACCCGATAGGTGAAGAACATGAAGAAAACCATGATGAAAATCTTTATAAGATTTTCTTCCTCGAGATCAGGCTCCATAGCCTGAGATTGGATTTCAAGGGTTAAGCTCGTAAATATCCCGGGAAGGTGGGTGGGAATTTGCAAATTCTCATGATTGAGAACATCTCCCCCCGGGTCATCATACTCCGGAGGAGTCATGATATGAGTGAGTTCACCGGAGAACTCACCAAAGGTGAATGAATCATATTCGGGGAGAGAAATTTGAGAATGAGAAGTGGTACTGCCACTAATCTTCTCTCCCATATGATCAAAAGTAAAGGCTTCAAACTCCGGAATAGGATCATCGGAGAAAATGTCACTATCCTTAATGGGGATAGGAGATTGTTGGGAATTATACTAACAGTTACCACGGCTAAGAAAAGAAGTTACAACTGCAGAAGATTGTACTTGTAGTGGAAACTCATTACCACTGCAAGAGCATATATTACCACTGCTTATTAGATAACTGTTAGGAAAAGTGTTATAGATAAATATAGAATAGATCTTGTGTATATCTTATTCTATTAGTTTTATACTTATCTTGTAGAAGAGGACTCCTTGTGATATAAAAGGAGATCCTAGGTTAAAGGTTTGATATACGTTTTTCTAGAGCTTCAAGGTGTAACCCTAGTGATATCAAGATCACTCGTATTATTATCATTAATAATATTGGAGCTAATAGTTTGTTTACATACATTGTTTATATACAATTGTCTTACTCACAATTAAACTTCTAAGTGTTACTAAGTAGATTCCGCATATTTAGTGATATAATTCAAAGTATCAATCTAACACAAGTTCAAGGTGTTTAGATCCATCAAGTGGTATCAGAGCCAGGTTTTGATACTTTGATTTAGAAGACTCAAGTTCACTCAGAAGAATCAATGGAGACATAAACCAGTAACTCAAACATTGCTGCTAAGCTTCCAAAGCTTAAGTTGAATGACTTTGAGATGTGGAGGCTAATGATAGAACAATTCTTTATGGTCCAAGATTACACACTCTGGGAGATCATTATGGTTGGAAATTCTTTCAAACCAGGTTCTACTTCAGAGATGATTGGTGGCAAGGAAGTAATTAAGGTCAACACTGGACCTGTTACTGATGATGAAAGACTTCAGTTGAAGAATGATCTCAAGGCAAGAGGTTTGTTGCTGATGACACTTCCCAGAGACCAAGTACTAGCATTCAGCAAGTACAAGACTGCAAAGACTCTTTTTGATGAGATCTGTGAAGTTTTTGATGGTAATGATTCCACCAAGAAGACACAAAAGACCTTGCTGAAGTAGACTTATGAAAACTTTGGTTCATCAAGTAATGAATCTCTTGATAGCATCTTCACAAGGCTACAAAAGATTGTTACTCAACTCACTGTTTTTGGAATTGAGGTGGAAAGGGAAGACCTCAATCTAAAGTTCTTAAGAAGCTTACCCTCTGAGTTTGGAACCAATGTTGTTGTGTGGGAAGATAAGCCAGAGTTGGAGACCATGAAACTTAATGACTTGTACAATAACTTCAAGGTTATTGAACAAAGATTGAAGAAAGCTGGCAAAATAAGCTCAAGTTCAGGAAGTGTAGCACTTATATCATCATCTCTTGATGATAGTTCAGATGAAGAAAGGATTAGTGATGATGACAGTGCTAACATTGTTGTTTCCACTGGTAGTGGAAGTGTTTCCACTGGTAGCTCAAAGAGACAGATTGCAGGGCTTAGTGATACTACTTTTTATGCCTTTATATCAAGTCAAGTGGGTGGTTCAATCCTCAATCATGAGGATCTGGATCAAATTGATGAAGATGATATGGAAGAGATGGACATTAAATGGCAAGTGGCATTACTAAGCTTAAGGACAAAGAAGTTTTGGAAGAAGACTGGAAGAAAGATCAACATCAGTGGCAATGAAACAGTAGGTTTTGACAAAAAGAAGGTGGAGTGCTACAATTGTCATAAGAAGGGGCACTTTGCCAGAGAGTGTAGGAAGCCAAGGAAGTCTGACAACTGGTCAACTTGGTACAAGCAGGACAAGAAGAAGGAACCTACTACTGATGAGCCAAAGGGGCTATTGGCCATTGATGGAGTGAGCTTTGATTGGAGCTTTATGACTAAGGAAGAGGAAGATGATTCAGAGTCTGCAATGGTTGCACTAATGGCTTTTTCTGACTCTGAGGTACAAATTGATAATGCTTGTTCTAAATCTTGTAAGGCCTTAAAAGAGTATGAGAAACTTAAAGCACAATTTAATGAGCAACACATAGAGTTAACTCATACTAATTATAACTTAGCAAATCATAAAAGAGGCCTAGGAGTTTTAGAAACTCAATTAGAGCATTATAGGGCGAATGAATCTAAGTTCAATGATGATATTGCAGTATTAAGAAGAGACTTAGATTATCAGGACTTTGTGTTCAATAACAAACCCTGTCATATATGTGGTAGCTTTGACCATTTGTCTTATAGCTGTACCTACCACTTGGGAAGAAGGGAAGTGTTTGGGAATACTAGGGTGAATGGACAAAATGCTAATAACTTAACTCACCCAAATCCACTTAGCAAGATGATTCCCAGGTCTGTTTTGCTTCATTCTGGCATTAAACCAATTTCCACTGCTAGACCAGCAGTTGCCACTGCCAGAAATAAAAACAGAGTTTACCCTAAGCCCCCTGTTACTACTTTTGTTAAATCTACTCAAACAGGGAAAAAGACCAATTTTGAAAAGAAAGTTAACAATAATCAGAAGTGGGTACCTAAAATTTCTAAGCCAGCAGTTTCCACTGCTAAGGCAGCAGTTACCACTGCAAGGCCAAAGGTTACCACTGGTAGGTCTGTTAACAAGAAAAGGGTAAATATGGGAAATGTTGTTAAGGCCTCAGCACGTTGGGAATGGAAACCAAAAGGAACCATCACCTCAAACAATCCCAATGGTTTATCAATGACCTTTGATAGATATAATTATATTGATACACGAGGCAGATCCAAGTCATTTGTGGCTTGGGTCCCCAAAAGGAACTAATTCCTTTATTTTGTGTGCAGGGACATTCAAAGACTACTAATGATCAAGGATACTCAGACAGTGGATGTTCCTGGCACATGACTGGCAATAAGTCCTATCTTTCAGAATTTCAACCTTATGATGGACAATTTGTTAGCTTTGGAGGAGGAATTGGTGGCAAAGTTTCTGGCAAAGGAACAATCAAGGCTGGAAACATTGATTTTGAAGATGTGCGGTATGTGAAAGAACTCAAGTACAACCTCTTTAGTGTGTCACAGATGTGTGACAAAAAGCATAGAGTTTTATTCACAGAAGATGAATGCTATATCTTATCTAAGGATTATAAGCTTCCAGATGAATGTGACATTTTGATTAAGATCCCTAGAAATGGAAATTTGTATAGCATTGACATGCAGAACATAGTGGCTAATAATGATGTTACTTGCTTGCTTGCTAAAGCCACTTTGGATGAATCAATGCTTTGGCATAGAAGACTTGGTCATGTTAACTTCAAGACCATCAACAAGATTGTGAAAGATGGACTTGTCAGAGGACTACCAGAGAAAAGATTTGAAAATGACCAAACTTGTGTTGCCTGTCTCAAAGGAAAGCAACACAGAGCTTCATGCAAGACCAAGGCATTAAATTCAATCAATCATCCACTTTTTATGTTGCATATGGACTTGTTTGGTCCTACCTCTGTGAGCAGCATCAATTTGAAGAAGTATTGTCTAGTTGTAACTGATGATTTCAGTAGATTCACATGGGTTTTCTTTTTAAGTACTAAGGATGAAACAACAGGCATTCTTAAGACATTCATCACTCAAGTTGAAAATCAATTTGAAAATAAAATCAAGATCATCAGGTGTGACAATGGGACAGAGTTCAAGAATAAAGTTATGGATGATTTCTGCAGAGACAAAGGTATTAAAAGAGAATTTAGTGTTGCAAGAACTCCTCAACAAAATGGAGTTGCAGAAAGAAGAAACAGAACACTAATTGAGGCTGTTATAACCATGTTAGCTGATTCCAAGCTTCCAGTGACTTTTTGGGCTGAAGTAGTTAACACTGCTTATTACATTCAGAATAGGGTTTTAGTGGTCAAAACAAAGAACAAGACACCTTATGAGTTGTTCAGAGGAAGACCTCCTACTTTGGAGTTTATGAGACCATTTGGGTGTCATGTTACTATTCTCAATACCATTGATCATCTAGGCAAATTTGAAGAAAAGTCAGATGAAGGCTTCTTTTTTTGATACTCTATGGTTAGCAAGGCTTTTAGAGTCTATAACTTAAGAACAAAGAAGATTGAAGAGAACTTGCATGTTCAGTTTCTTGAAAATAAAGCAAACATGGCAGGTTCAGGACCAGATTGGCTATTTGATCTTGAAACATTATCAAATACAATGAATTATGTTCCTCTCACTTCAAGTACTGGAGACAAAGATCTTGAAGATTCAGAAGAATTCATTGATGAATATGAAGCTTGCAAAGATGATGAAGATCAACTTGTTATGCCACTTTGGGACTTTGGTGATCATTCTGAAAAGACAAGTGATGCAGATGGTGTGAATTTTGGTGTTTCTAAAGATATTCCTACTAGCAGTGGTAACTCAATTCCCACTGCTACACCAGAAGTGTCCACTGTAAGCCCAAATGTGGAACATACTTCTCAGGAATCACCAAGTGATGATGTAGAGATCTCAAACATGCCTACAACATATGATATTCCTAGCACATCATAGTCTACCATTCACAAAGTGCATCCACTTGATAATGTTATTGGTGAACTTCAATCAGGTGTGAAGACTAGAAGACAGACAAAGAAAGATGATATTCATGGGTTCATTAGTGAAGTGTATGAGGCCAAGAAACATAGCAAGAAGAATGAGTGTTTGTTTTTCTGTTTTCTCTCACAGGTGGAGCCTAAGAATGTGTATATGGCTCTAGGAGCATCTAGCTGGGTTGAAGCTATGCAAGAAGAGTTGTTGCAGTTTAAACTTCAAAAGGTTTGGGTTCTTTGTGACTTGCCTGATGGTATGAAGGTCATTGGTACTAAATGGGTTTTCAGAAACAAGAAAGATGAAAGAGGCATTGTAATCAGGAACAAAGCTAGATTGGTTGCTCAAGGATACACTCAAGAGGAGGGTATTGATTATGAAGAAGTGTTTGCTCCTGTTGCAAGGATTGAGGCTATTAGATTGTTCTTAGCCTATGCATCATTTATGTGCTTTACAGCCTATCAAATGGATGTTAAGAGTGCCTTTCTGTATGGAACTATTGATGAGGAGGTATATGTCTCTCAACCTCCAGGCTTTGAAGATCCTCAACACCCAAATAAAGTTTACAAAGTGGTTAAGGCTCTTTATGGCTTACATCAGGCTCCAAGGAAGTGGTATGAAACCTTAGCTAATTATTTGTTGAATAATGGGTTTCATAGAGGTAAAATTGATCAAACTTTGTTCATCAAGAAAGACAAGGGTGATATCCTACTTGTGCAAGTATATGTTGATGATATTATCTTTGGGTCTACTAAACAAGAGATGTGCAAAGAGTTTGAGAAGCTGATGAAAGATGAATTTCAAATGAGTTCTATAGGAGAACTTACATTCTTTTTGGGGCTGCAAGTACAACAGAGTAAGGAAGGCATATTTATCAGCCAAGACAAGTATGTGGCTGAGATTATTAAGAAGTTCAAGTTTACTGATGCAAAATCTTCCAATACCCCTGCTGACAAAACCACTCACTTATTGTTGAAGAATGCTAGTGGTGCTAATGTTGATGTTCACACTTACAGATCTATGATTGGCTCTTTGATGTATCTTACTTCATCAAGGCCAGACATTATGTTTGTTGTATGTGCTTGTGCAAGATTTCAAGTGACTCCAAAGACATCACATATGACAACAGTGGAAAAGATTTTTAGGTACTTGAAGACTTATCCTAATCTTGGATTATGGTATCCAAGAGACTCTCCAATGGAATTGATCACATACTCAGATAGTGACTATGCTGGTGCAAGTTTGGATAGAAGATCAACTACTGGAGGATGTCAATTTCTTGGACAGATTGGTGTCATAGCAGTGCAAGAAGCAAACTATGGTGGCTACTTCAACCACTGAAGCAGAATATGTTGCAGCTGCTAGTTGTTGTGCTCAGATCCTTTGGCTTCAGAATCAATTATTGGACTATGGGTACAATTTCATGAACACCATTATATATATAGACAATAGTAGTACCATATGCATTATTAAAAATCATGTGCAACACACTAAAACTAAACATATTGAAATTAGACATCACTTTATTAGAGATTGTTTTGAGAAAAAGCTTATTAATGTTGTCAAGATTCATACTGATGACAATTATGCTGATTTATTAACAAAAGGGCTTGATGTGGGTAGGTTTCAATACTTGGTAACAGGTATTGGAATGCTCAATCCATAAATTTTTGATGTCTAAATACTTTTCAGTGTTGCAGGATACTTTTTAGGTACTCATATTGTTTGTATTGTATGTATGGTTTTCTACTAACTTGTATGCAGAGTTATCAAGAACACAGTGGTAATTAACATACAACGTGATATTAGAAAGCAGAAAAGAGTACTTTTATTGATTATAAAGAAGAGTACATCACAACCATCAACAAAACATTGTCACCAAAACAGAAAACCATTACATCTGACATGAACCTACAACCTAACACCTACTCCATAGGTTTCTTTCCTTTTCCCTCATACTGATGCTTGCCCTTAGAAATTTTCTTTCTCTTGTCATCAAAAGAGAGTTGTTTCCTTGGACAAGCAAGTCCCAGAACTTGCTTGGGAGGCCTTGGTGCTTGAGTAGGCTTGTCTACAGCTGGCCACTTCATGTTGTTTATTGCAGTTGTCAATGCTGTGGTGAGGGCCTTTGGGAGTTCTTTGGAAAGATCAAAGGTTGGATCATTATCATCATCAGATGAAGAGCTTGAATAAAACTCTAGAGATGGAGCAGGATCAGCTGATATCTTCTTATTGGGCTTCATGCTTGAAGATGTAGTAGTTGCAGCACTTGGTGGAAAATATCCACTCCATCCAGCAGAGAGTTCTTCAGAGTCTGAGTAGTAATTGATTTCCTCATCTGAAGAGTCATCAGAGGAGATGTAGATTATTGGAAACCAACTCATGATGATGTATAGGGTTTGTGTTTATTGAAGAAGATTGTTGATGAAAGATAAAAGATGTTGAGTCCCCTTTTATATGCAAAGTCAAGGTCGAATTCTATTTAATGAAGGATATTTACTCCTACTTGTTTTGGTAGGTTGGAGGAGTAAATTTGGTTATTATCGGGTTGACTTTTGGAAGATATTTTTGTGAATAGTAACTTGGTTAAAAAGTTACTTTGGGTTACTTATTATGGGTTAAGTTGGAAGTTACTTTGGTTTGCAGCAAACAACCCATATTATTGGAGTCATTGGAGTAATAAGGTGTGTATCATGGACACACAACAAATGCTTATTGATTCACCATGTCTAATCCACATAAGAATCAACTAGTACAGAGCAAACGACTACTGGTAAAGACTTATCAAATCCGTTTATGGTTGATAGTTTACCAAAAACTAGGTTATCAACTCACCATACATCCATGTGATCAAGAGTTGGCTAGTCCATAGCAAACGGCTAATGGTAAAGACATATCAAATCCGTTGATAGCTGGTAGTTTGCTAAAAACTATGATAAGAGCAGCAAATTTTCATGTTTTATTAACCATTGTTCTTTGATATGTTGTGAAAATTTTACCACTGCTAGTTCATTAGTTACCACTGCAAGAGTTATTTTTCCACTGATGAACTAGCCGTTAAAACTGTTGTGTCAGTAATCCAATTTTTACTAGCCGTTGTAAAAATAACCGTCATTCCTTATTAATAGGGTAAAATCTTTTGTGAATTATCTACTTACTTATTATAAATTATTCTTTTTCCAAAGATAATTCTTTCTAAAGATAATTTACATTGCGCTTCTCCTCAAACCCTATTAGTATAAATTGATCATCATACGGCTTGCTTTTTATCTTGATTACTAACACTTTCATTCTCTTTTTCACAAATATCATGGCGATTCTAAAATTTGTTGAGGAGCACAACCAAGTGGCCTACTTACAAAAGTCAAACGAGAAGAGTGGCCCTGTTTTCATCAGATTGTGGATTTTCTAAACACAACTCATATAAGGTATGCCTTAACTATTAATCCCACAATCTATGTCTCTCATATCAAACAGTTCTAGAACACTGTGGAGTCCATAACTCTTGAACAGGGAGACACACAAGAATCTGTGGATGCTCTAAGAGCCACAGTTGATGGGGTAACTATTGATGTTACTGAGTCATCTTTGAGGAGAATTCTACAATTGGATGATCTCAATGGTATCATCACATTACCTAATTCAGAAATTTTCACTAATATTGCTTTAATGAGGTATGATACATCAGAACAAAAAGTCACTTTTAGAAAAGGATGTTTTTGTCCCCATTGGAGATTTTTAATTCATACTCTTTTACATTGCCTAAGTCCTAAGAAAACATCTTATGAACAATTTGCATCGACCATGGCTTATCCTTTGGTTTGTTTGGCAACAGATAGGACTTTCAATTTTTCAAAGTTTATTTTCAATAATATGAAAGGCAATGTAAAGAGTCAATATAAATTTTTGATGTATCCAAGGTTTGTGCAAGCAGTGTTAAATAAGTTTCAACTGCACCCTCACAAAAGAATTTATGAACCTTCCACTCTTAAGCCAAAAGTTTTTCAAAATATGCCTAAGGCTTCAGAACTTTGGAATGGGGAGGTTCATCCACTTTTCCCTCAAATGCTTGCTAAAATTTCTCAAGTACAGGGTGAGGATGCACCAATCCCAGCTGCATCTCAAAACACACCCACTATTGTTATTCCACCAATTCAACATACCCCTGCAGTCACTCACACTTATGAGAGAAGGTCTAAACAACCAACTTCTCTCATCTCAACATTGCATGTTGCTGAGCCTTTTGGTTTAGGAACAAGCAGTGGTGGTTCAAGGCTTAATCCTAGTCCAACTAGGGAAGAGCCTGAATCAATGCCTCATGATTCACCTCTCCCAGCAGGTTACACAGTTGGAAGTGATGAAGGCAGTGTGCAACAAAATGAATTGATGGACATTTGTACCAAGTTAGTCAAGCAGGTTCAAGCTCTGGAGAAAGACCTGGCACAGACCAAAGAACAACATGCCACAGAGCTGAAGACATTGAAGGATGAGATTCAAAGATTGCATAATGAAGTTGAGAATCTCAAGAAGCAAAGATCTCAGGTTGTATCATCATCCTCTTCACCTTCAGATGAGTTTTCTGCAAGTTCTACTAAAGTTTTAGGAGATTCTTCCAAACAGGGGAGGAAAATAGATGCAGAGCTTAAGGGGAGGAGTAAAAATTTTGATAAAGATTTTGCTGAGCTAAATGATTCTGATAATGCTCAGGCAAAAGATGATGTAGCTGAGACTGAGGGGAGGAAATTGGATTTTGAAGATATGGATGCTGATGCAGGTTTTAACTTTGATGATTTAGTTGGAACTGCTCAACCAATTTCCACTGAAGCAGAACAAGTTCCCACTGATCAATCTTTTCCCACTGCAAGAGAAAAGGTTACCACTGCTACTCAAGAAGTTACCACTGCAGAGGAAGAAGCTGCCAGAATAAGATCAGTTAAAGGAAAGGCTATTGTAGATGCTTCAGATCAAGAGACAAGAAAGATTTCTAAGTATGAACAAGCTCAGATTGATTTTGATGCAAGATTAGCAGAGCAACAACAAGCTGAAGAGTATGAAAGAAAGAAAAAGCTTAAAGAAGATGAAGTTGCTAGCTTTATGGAAGCAACTAGGTTAGATAAACTTGAAGCAGTAATGGCACAACCACTTTCAGTTGTTTCACCTATGATCATGCATGAGAAACCTCCATTGTTCACTTATGTGCCTACAGAAGAGGAGATTGACTACTTGGTTAATAATGATCAGATAATCAGGAAGAAGGCTATTGAGTTAATTGCTAATACAACCTTGAATGAAGAACAAAGGTCTGCTCAACTTAAAGATTTCATTCAGATGAAGAATCAGCAGGCTCTTGATGAAATCATTGGGGATGTTAGAAAAGGTCAAAAGAAGTCAAGAAAACCTACAAAGGCACAGATTATTGCTGAGATGAAGACTTTTTGTTGCCATGTCGGTAATATGAAGATGGCTCAATTCAAAGGAATGTCACATGATCAGATTGAAGGAATTTATTACAGAATCAAAAGACAAGATAGTAAATTCATTCCAATGGATCAAGAACCAATAGTTATGAAGACAAAAAGGACTGGAGAGAGTCTTGAATCAAAAGATGGAAAGAAGTTGAAGACTCAGAAATCATCTCAAGCAACAGAGGGTCCTAGGAAGTTGACAGAAGAGCAAGTTACAAACATGTTGTTAATTGAGACTGATGTACTTAACATTGAACCTCTACAAGCAAAATATTCAGTTGTTAGTAGGGAGATCTTTTCTGATAGTTTTGGTGTTGCTTGGAAGATCATCAGAACTGGAAGTGTCACAAACATTTGTAGAGACTTTGAAGATATTGTTAGATGTTGTGATAGAGAAGATTTGGATACTTTGTGGAATATTGTTCAAGATTAGTTTAAGAAGGATGAACTTGTTGATGTCAAAGCTAAGGAGTTATGGGTTCACTTCAGAAGACTATATGAACCTGACCCAAGTGATAGGTATTGGAGATTTGAAGCTCATGGTACAAGTACTTTGTGGAAATTCTACGATTCAAGTTCTGTACATCATGTTTCTACTCAAGATGGAGTTGATGTCTTTATGCTGGCTGAGAAAGAATATCCATTGAGAGCTGGAGTATTAACAGTGATGTTGTCAGAGAAGCTTAGGTGCTGGGAAAGAACTGAAGTCATAGATGAATTGCTACAAAGGATTTATGATCAAAGTGTGAGAGCTGATAGAGAGTTAAGAAGAAAAAGATAAGTGTTTGGAAGAATTCCCATATCCTCATGTTTACTGAATACTTGAAGAAACTTATTGATTTATGTATTAATCATAAGTTAGGGGAGGATTGTTAGGAATTATACTAACAGTTACCACGGCTAAGAGAAGAAGTTACAACTGCAGAAGATTGTACTTGCAGTGGAAACTCATTACCACTGCAAGAACATATATTACCACTGCTTATTAGATAACTGTTAGGAAAAGTGTTATAGATAAATATAGAATAGATCTTGTGTATATCTTATTCTATTAGTTTTATACTTATCTTGTAGAAGAGGACTCCTTGTGATATAAAAGGAGATCCTAAGTTAAAGGTTTGATATACGTTTTTCTAGAGCTTCAAGGTGTAACCCTAGTGATATCAAGATCACTCGTATTATTATCATTAATAATATTGGAGCTAATAGTTTGTTTACATACATTGTTTATATACAACTGTCTTACTCACAATTAATCTTCTAAGTGTTACTAAGTAGATTCCGCATATTTAGCGATATAATTCAAAGTATCAATCTAACACAAGTTCAAGGTGTTTAGATCCATCAGAGATTAAATAGGTTTCTCTTTGAAAGCCTCGATTTTTGCAATGAGGAGACTGACATTCAATAATGTTGCACGAAGTGCTTCATCCTTGATTTCAGTGTCAGTCTCATCATTCTCTTTTTCTAAGCTAACAAGCTCAGAAGGTAATCCTTCCACATGACTGATGTCTCCAGAAGATAAAGAATTTTCATCAGCATGTGAAGTACTAAGCTCGATGTTGGGATTAGAGTTTAAAAGATTTTCAGTTTCTCCCATATCGGCTTCAAAATCAAGGAGACCATCATTACTTCCCAATGGAAGTGGATTGATGTGAGTAAGTTCATCTGTGAACTCCTCAATAAGAGGGGCAACATCAGAATGAGGCAGTGGTGCCTCTTCATACTCAACTTCTCCATAAGATGTACAATCATCATTAAAATCGGAGAAAGTCTCAAAATGATTTTTTGGATTTTCAGGGTGATAAGGTAAATCACACACATGATCAAAAGTCCCCTGTGACTCTCCTGGGATTGGGACAAGGTTCTCAACAATAGACTTTATGAATTCGTCCGATTCCTTTGCAGGAACAGTGTCAAGATGCTCGTCCCCCATGTTCGGAGAGTGAGTGTGAACTTCGGGTGTGATATCAATAGATTGAGGGAGTTTAGAAGTACTAGTAGTTATGGAATTTTCAAGTTCCATTTGATCAACGGCTAGTGACTCTGTCACATTATTTTCTCCCTGATTCTCCATGGAAGGAATCACAACTGATGAATCAAATGAATCTTTCTGAATAATAACAATGTTATCTGCATCATCATCACTGTCATCATCATCATATAAAGCAGCATAGCGAAGATTGGCACATATTTTAGCCGCTCTTTGCTCAGCAGGTAATTCTTCCATGCTCAATTCGTTTCTAGCATCTCGTTCTTCAGCAAGTAATTCTGCCATGGATTTCTCACGAGAAACTTGAAACGATGTAGTAGCTAACCCCTCCTTAAATTTTTTAAATGCTTCAAGAACCTCATCACAAAGGTCTTGCGGGAATTGAGGAGTTGCCTGGGTAGTTGGGTACTGTGGAGGTTGGTCTTGAAACGAATAGTCGTAATTGTTGCAAGGAAATGAATTCCCTGTTTGACAATCCGAGCTAAAGTGAGGACCTCCACAGTTTTCACAACAGTAAAACTGATGTGGCTGTGAGTCATATGTGCTTGAGTCATAATTGTTATCGGGAAACTGCTCATAGACAAGCGTGTTGCCCGATTGACAATCAGAACTGTAGTGTGAGCCACCACAGTACTCACAACAGTTAAACTGTTGAGTCTGGTTTGGTGAGTTGTATGGATATTGGTCGTAACCAATATTTTGACTATTATAACACTCAAAACCTTGGTGAGGACCTCCACAATACTCACAAGAAATGTTTGGTGTATTATGGTACGAAGCATCTTTGTGATTAGGATAGTATGATTCTTGCTCGTATGAATGTGATGGGTAATTGGAAAAATTTGAAGAGTCGTTGAATGAGTTCTGATTAGGATCATAAGAGAATGAATTCCTCGAACCACAAAACAAACAACTCCTGTCTCGAATATCATTACCGCATTGTACACATGTACACCAACGACATGGTAAACCAAAAAGTGGCTCACCACAACCAACACAAGGAATAAAAGCCGGAGGTGGGACAAGTGGTGTGCTCTTAGAGCTAGCAATTTCCACCACTTCCGTTATAGTCTCGGGTTTTTGTTCTTGATGAACGTGAAGATTAGGTGAGTCGTTCTTTTCAGTTACTGCCCTAAGCTCTGTACGTTTGCTTGACAAACTTTTAACCGTAAACCGTGAAAGGTTAGGATCAATTCTTGACGATTTAGGAGCAATTGTGAGCTTAGGTTTTTGGGCAACCGTAGGTTGGATGTATTTAGCACTTCCATCGTCAGAGGGAAGTACAGGGTCCTTTGTCACCTCGGTTTCTTGATCCATTTCCCTCACCAGAGAGGGAATAGGGATCGATGGTCCATCATAATCAACACGACATCTCGATATCTTTGACAAGGCCATAAGTTTTTCAATTTTACTATTAAAGGCCCTTTGTTCAAAGAAATCGTCATCAAGAGATGCCATTAGAATCAATTATGGGACAAGTGGAAGAAGGTAGAATCAAAAGGATAGAGGGTAAAAGGATGAAGAATCAAAAAGGTAGGAGGGCAAAGATGGATATTTTTGGTGTTTTTGGAAAACATTTTGTAAGAAAGAAAATCTTTTTGTGTTCGTTGAAAACTAATTTTAAAAAGTTTTCGGGAACTGTTTTTATGAAAATATACACAAGGATGGTAAATATACAATAGATGTATAACCATATTCACTAATCTGAAAACCGTTTTAGAATAACGCGCACGACCTCCCCGGCAGCGGCGCCAAAATTTGATTGATGCTACTTATATTGACCAAGGAATGGTCAACAAAGTCAAACAGCCTAGAGTCAATGCTCCGCGGAATATAGTGTTTCCCCGGGTCGTTATGTCCCGACGAGGTGTGATGGTTATAAAACGGTTATGTGATCGGGTGAATTTGGGCAAGAAAGGGTTTGTGATTGATTACACTACTGATTTGTACAATGAAATAGCTTAAATAAGCTATATGAATAAGACGGGAAAGTCAGAAAAACCAGAAACGATTTAAACCTAAAACGTATACGTTTACATTTAAATAAAACGTAAACGTACAAAATAAAAAGTGAAAAGTGAAATCTGGAAACCCACAGGGGGTGAAAATGACTTTTTTACAAACTTAAAATAAAAAGAAAATTTAAAATGAAAATGAAATTATTAAAATGATTATTTTAATATTTAAATACTATTTAATTAATTAAAACTATTAAAAAGTAAATTAAACCTAATTTTAATAAACTAAAAATGATAAACACTACAAATTAAACTAAAAATTTGAAAAAATAATTTCTAAAACTTAAAATGAACTTGAAGAAAGTATAAAAATTAAAAATAAATATTTTTGTCTTTTTATGATTTTTCTATTAATTAATTACTAATTAATTATTAATTACCTAATTAAACTAATTTAAATTAAGAAAAATAGAAAATGAATAGTAAAAATTCTAGAAAAATTCCTAAAATTATATTATGATATATAAAGGCTAGGAAAAATATAAAAACTAGGTCTTACTTTATAAAAATTAATTATGCTATTTAAAACTTACATATTAATTAATTATTAATTAAACTAAGATTAATTCTAATAAATACTAAATGATAAAATAAAAATTTGAGAAAATTATTGAAATTACTTTAACTTAAAAGGAAATTAATAAAAAATTAAAAACACCAAGTACTTAATAAAAATCTAAAAATAAAAAATAAAATTAAATAGAAACTATCACTTAAAATTAAAATGTTTTTTTTTCTTTTTTTCTTTTTTTTTTCTGGATTTTTCTTTTGGAAACTTATTATACAACTAAAAACATGAAACTTTAACAAAAACAACTTTGGTGGAACTCAGAAGTAAGCCAGAATAAGCCAAAAAGTTGAGACAATTGACTTTAGTTGACTGTGGTGGGCAAAAGCTTGAAATAAGCTCATGTGGGGCCCACAAGGGATGATTCTAGTCTAAATGAGTTGTGGGAACAGGTTTTAGCATGAAACTACCAAAAAGACTCACATAATAAGCCAATAAGCCAACAATAAGCACTTGGCTTATTGTTTCTTAACTGAAAAATGGGACAAGATAGATGGACTGATTCAGGTGGGTCCCAGTGGGTCCAAGGTCAAACCATGGGTCAATAACTAAAGCCTACCAGGGGGGGTTGAATGGAACCAAATGGGAGGCTTGTGGTCCATTGTGGAGGTCAGAAACCACCACCAAAGTGGTGGTGGTGGACTGCATATCTGCTGGTGCAGGGGATGATGCAGCCCTGCAACTACTTTTGGGGGCTTGTGAAATGCTCAGAAAAAATGGCAAAAATCAGATGAAAATGGATTCTCAATGACAAGCTGGTAGACAACAAGTGTAAACAAGTTTTAATCCATGAAGACAAACACAAAATTCAAAACAATTGCGTGAAATTTTGAGATTTTCTGCTTAACTAACTTTTGACTTTTTAAAAGAACATGCAAGCTTTGACTAAAGTGAATTTCTATTGGTCCTAGATGATTACTACTATTATATTTAACTAATATGAGTCTAAATCAAGCAAAATTAACTAATTTTAAGCTAATATGTATGATATGCTAACTTAAATTTTCAACAGATTAAGAAATAATGAGAATGATCAATGATTTTGACTTTTATTTAAATGAGATACTGATTTTATGCTATATTTAACCTAAATGACCCTAGAGTAAACTACTTATGCAGAATTATAAGCCTACAAACAACAGCAACTCAACAATATAACCTGATCCAAACACCCCTTTTTAAATCTGTTTCAAACTTTAATCAAGCAAATCTTGTTTTTAAACCATGATATCATTATCCAAGCTTGCATACTACTATATCAGTCCACACAAAGCATAGAAACACAAGTTCAAACACAAAATACCACAGTTTCACAGATCACCATATATGAGCAGATTTAAGATAGTAGGATCACAAAAATATGCAAACTATGAATGCAAACTAATCAAATAAGCAATATTATAACTAATTAATACTAATGAAACAGTAATCAAATAATAAGAATAGATCTACAGTAGAAATCTCATAAAATGCAATATTAAGCTAATAAATAGACAATTGGAACTTACAAATACACCCTCAGCATGATCAATGTACCAAGAACCAAGAATAACAACCTACTATCCCCTTTGGGACTTCTAAACTAAATTCCATGCCATTGCGACTTCTCTTTTCTTCTTCTGCTTCTGATTATTGATTTTATACTTTTTTTTTATGTATTTTTGAGTATTTCAATTTTTTGACAAAAGAACCTTTCTAAAAGCTTCCTGAGATTAAAAGAGCTTATACATAAGCTTTATGAGTCCAAGCTAATCAGTCAACACATATTCCAATTACTTTTGCTAAAATGAGAATTGAAAGACAAATTGCAAACACTGATTTCCCAAAAGAAACTTGATTATTTTATTTAGAATTCTTAAAATTACACTGAAAATGGTACAGATACACGATTTAAACTAGTGATTATACTAGAGACTACACTAAAACATTTAAGTTATACTAAAATTACAACTAATTAACTAAAAAACTGTCTCTGCTCCTTCTTCTCTCTTTTATATTGAACCCCTAGGGTTTGTGATAACCACTTGAGCAATCCTATCTCTAAAAATGACCATTAGATGAAAGAAACTTGATCCCAGCTGTTCAAAGATTTTGGCGCCAAAAAGCTTTTGTCATTTTCCTTTGATTAGTTGATGCCAGAGGGAGATTTTGGAGGCTAGCTTTTGTTTGAGATGCAAGGGGGGGTGGAGTGTGTAGGAGGGGGAGGCAGTGTAGGGGTGATGATGGATTTGCAGGGATGGTTTGAAGGGGAGTGGAGGCAAGGTGGGGTTGACCAGGTCAAACCTGGTGGTGGTATTAAAAAAAACGGGGGTGCAAGGTTGGGCTTTTGGAAGATGGGCTTGGGGGTTTAGTGGACTGGATTGGTGGGAGTGGAGTGGATATGGTTGTATTTATTAATTTAGAGTCCATTTGGTTTTTTAGTTTGGATAAATACAAGGATCAATTGTGCAAATACCGAAAGTTAAGGGCTAATTCTGCCAAATTTCCAAAATATTGTTCCAAGGGCTGAAATTGCCATATCTGAATTATCCAAGGACCCATGATGTCATTTCTTCAAAATTAGATACCCAAGGACCATTTTTGCAAATTTCCAAACTACAGGGACCAAACATGCAAATTCCCCAAACTTTACACCAAGGACCTTTTGTGATAAATTGTAATTTCCCAAGGACCAATAGTGACTTTCTTTCAAAAATATTTCACCAGGGACTGATTTTGTCAAGTTTTGAAAGTTTAGGGATCTTTTATGCCAATTTTGGATTTTGAGGGGTAAAAGCTGCCAGTTTGTTAAAACTTTCATCCAGGGATTACTATTGAACAAATTAGATTTCCCGGAGACCAAAGTTGACTTTTCTTTCATTTTAAACCTTCAGGGACTAGTTTTGTCAATTTTTGAAACTTGAGGGACTGAAACTGCCAATTATGCAAACTTTGTTCGTTTTTCATTTGTTTTTAACATTTTGCATCTAAAACATATAAAACACAATTCCTGAAATAATTTCTGTATTTTGATGCATTTCTGAGTGTTTTTGGATGTTTTGGCAGTTCAGATACGATAAAAATGATGAGTATTTACACACTCATCACATGCCTGTACCATTTCTTTGACATCACGGAAAATTGAGGGCCAATAGAATCCTGCGTCGAAAATCTTTCGGGCGGTGATGCTTATCCCATGATGCCCTCCAGAAGGACCAGAGTGACATTCCCTCATAATCTTTACTGCCTCACTCCCCGAAACACAACGTCTTATTATTTGGTCAGGACACCTTCGAAATAAAAATGGTTCATCCAAGAAGTAGTATTTTAACTGAGAAAAGAACCTTTTTCTTTCGTACCTAGTCAGGTGTTCTGGAACGAGTCTGCTTGCGAGATAGTTAGCAAATTCGGCGTACCAAGGCTCTGAATCAATCATTGACATGATTTGTTCGTCAGGAATTGAATCCCGAATCTCACTTCTATCGTGCTCATTCAAGGGGTTTTCAAGACGAGATAGATGATCTGCGGCCAGATTTTCTGCCCCCCTCTTATCACGAATCTCAACATCAAATTCTTGTAACAACAAGATCCACGGAATTAGTCGTGGCTTAGCATCCTGCTTAGCAAAAAGATATCGAAGAGCCGAGTGATCAGTGAAAACGATTGTCTTTGAAAGGACAAGATATTGCCGGAATTTGTCGAATGCGAACACCACGGCTAACAACTCTTTTTCGGTGGTAGAGTAATTCTCTTGAGCTGGATTCATGGTTTTGCTAGCGTAGTTGAAGAGGCGAAAAATGATCCGTTTTTAGGGGGTCATTTAAGCCCGAATCCGAATTTATTTGATCAAATATTGCCCTAAATCGTTCCTTTTGTGATTTTAGGTGTTTGGAGAGTGAATTCTGGAAAAGAGGCTATTTTGGACGTTTTTGGAGCATAAAGTGAAGAAAACAACAAAGTACCAAATCCAAGCTGGAATTACAAGGTGACGGCGTCAAGAATTTACTCTTGACGGCGTCAGAAAGGATGAATATTTTACCGAAGGTTGTGAAGGCGTCAGATGAAGAGATGACGGCGTCAAAGTGACCAAGATTAATTTACCGAGGGTGGTGACGGCGTCACATAGGCCGTCACGATTGGATCTAGGGCGTCCGAGGAAGTATATGGCGGCGAGTTGACGGCGTCAGATTTTACTCTTGACGCCGTCAGGACGATTTTCCTATATATAGTTTTCTAGTTTTTTTCATTAAAGAGAGAGAAGTTTTGGTGAAACCCTAAAGACGATTTTGGAGCCTCTTTTACAGGTTTTTCAAGGGTTCCAAACCCTTGAGACCTTGCATTGTAATTGAGATAAGTATACTCTTAATTCAATCAATATGTCTATGTGTTGGTTGTCTATCTTTTGTTCTTATCTTAATTCTACTATGCTAGGCTAAATTTCCTTTGTGTTTGCTTAGATCTAATGAAACCTAGATGTTGATTATGTGTTGATTACTTGTCTATTCTTGTTTTGAATGAATGATATTATATGTTAGGCTTAAGAAAACTGGCAGATCTCCAAATGGTAACATGCTTGAACGTCTTAAGAAACATGAACCGAGGCGTACTAGGTCTTTATTGGTTGTATTTAATGCATGAGCCACTGTTTACAATCCCTATAGTTGTGCTGGGTCATGGTGTAGGAGGAGATAAGAGCTCATAGAGTTGGGGAGTTATGTATGCCACTCCACGAATGGTATTAAGGAATACAACCCGTCATTCATACAAGTGTAACAAGTAATTAACATGTAAAAGATATCTAGGGAGTAATGAAGTCTAAGTAAACACAATTTCTCCAACCACTGCTCACAACCTTAGTTTAATATTAGTTTAATTTCATTTTCATTAGTTAATTAGTTATAAAGTAGTTTTTGGGTTAGTTGATTAGCAACTAATTCCGCCCACTCCTTCAAAACCCGAGATTTTACTTGCTTTCATAAAATATAAAAACACAAAAATAATCATCTTCCATCTCTAGAACTATTAATTAGGCTTTCTAATCCTAGCGACACTATTCCTAAGCTGAACGATCAATCCCCCGGTACTTGTCACTATACTATACTACAACGATCAGGTACACTGCCTGGTGGGGGTTGTAAGCCTCGCGAGATCCCTCGAGAGGTAAAGCAAGGTGCGATTCCCACGCATCAAGTTTTTGGCGCCGCTGCCGGGGATTGTCTATCTTTACATTTATTCCTCAACTTTCGCAAAAGAGTGCGGCGCCATCAAGTTTTTGGCGCCGCAGCCCGGGGAATAGTTATTGTCTAGGTTAGGATTTCTTTTTATTAGGTCTACTTGCTAGATTCCTTTCTAGTAAGATTTTATTTTTATTTTTAGGTCTTCGTTAGTCTATCTTTTTCTTTGTGTGTTTGTTCGTAATTTCCATTGACTCTTCCGTTCACCATTATGGAGTACGCAAATCCACCATACCACCAACCACAAAGGCCATTCTACCCTATTGACATCTTGAATTTCAAACAATATCGAGATGAACCCATATATGATGCATGGACTCGTTTTAAAATTTTACTTCGAAAATTCCCTCATCATAGTTTCTCTTTATCATCCCTAACCGAAACCTTTTACTATCGTGTCAGCCAATGTGACCAAATGCGCATCGATGATTTTGCCAATGGGGGCCCTAGGGAATTAAATGATGAAGAAGCATGGGATACCATAGAAAACTGTGCCCAATATTATTATAGAGTAGACAACCCAATAAACAACACTACAAATCAATCAAAAACAAGTTTGATGGAGCAAACAAGAAGTTTATCTGGGGATGATTACTTCGGGATACCTGTGTGGATGTCACCTAAAGCCATAGTACAAAGCAAACACATAGGTAATCTAGATAAAATGGAGGATGAGGTAAGTAACGTAAGCCCACAAAGTACCCCACAAGTCCTACCATCATTTGAGGCACATACACCGCCCGTGACTTACCCGGAAGAAGTAGAAGAGACTATAGGAACCCCAATTGAGGTAGAACCCTTGGACCAAGCACCACCAGAGGATATAGGTTTGAACACTTGTAGTGATAACCTTACTCCTAGTTCTAGGGAAGTTCCTAGTTTTGATGAACCGGAGCCTCAACCAAAACCATTACCTAATCTTCTATCCTTGGATGAAGATTTAGGAATTGAAATAGGTCCCGATCCACCCATCAAACCATGTAGTCCGGGTAGTTTTACGTTAAAGGTAGTAGACCCCAAGCCTTGTAGAGAAGAAGCCAACATAGGAGTGGACCATGACCTTACATACTTACATCACCCATTCATGATTGATCGTAAGAAACATTATGGGTTTAAACCGGGTTTATTAGGTCAAAATAGATCCCCAACTAGGAATCTCTCGAAGTTGATAGAAAATGATCCCTTCTTAGGAGAAAACTTCAACTCACTCATTGACCAAAGTGAACTAGGTAAGGTTATGATGAAAGGAGCACACCCGTTTGAGCATATAATTCATCCACCACTCTTCTCTCACGTGGCATACTTTCACCCTAAGGGTGTGTATTGCTACTTTCACCCGCACTTAATCCTAAGTATAGGGAAAACCTCACCTTTATCCGTGAAATAATGGTAGAGTCAGGCTCGTGACTCGAACAAAAACAAGCGCTTCTTGGGAGGCAACCCATGTTTTGTGTGTTTTTATTTGTTTGTTTGATTTTATTTGCTTCCGTATGCATGTTTTATTTTTTATTGATGGTTGATCATGTTTCTCAATTAGAATGTGGAAATACTTTATTATGTTGTTTGGCCTAGTCTTAACTTCAACCTAAAGGTATTTTTGCAAAAGATAAGTGTAAGGGGAAACCCCAAATATGTTTTTAAGAAACAAACCGATCATGATTCTCCACAATATTAAATGAACATGTATATTAGTATTTGTTAGAGTCAAATGCTTGTATTGAGTCATAATGAAGTTTTGCAGGATTTTCCAGGAAGTAGGACCAAGTTTTTCCAGAAATTTTCCGGAAACTTAACATAAAGATTTCTGCAGGTTCATTCTGACGGCGTCAGGAAATTGCTCTTGACGGCGTCAGGAGTCAAAAATCTGGAAATTTTACCAGTTTTGTTTTTCTAACGGAGTCTTATAAGTTTTTGTGAATTATTAAGTTTTATAATCTCCAGGAAATCTGCAAACTTCATTCCACAAGCATTATATCTTATTTTGTTTTCTAGGATTTAGTAACTTATATAGGATGCCGCCGATTTTACGCGAGGTTGCCTTGTCTACTTTTGTCAGGATTTACAGGTTATTTGAGACAAGAAGATGATTTATATTCTGGAAGGGAAGCTTTGATTGTTCGTTTTCTTGGAGGAAGATTTAACCTGGCCAACCTAAAATCCATACCGAGCGAATCAGGGGAGTATTTGAATTCATTCTCTTTACTTTTAACTTTTACATTCTTTACTTGAACATTGGGGACAATGTTCATCTTAAGTGTAAGGGGAGGGTAAAAAGATGATACCTTACATATGCACTTTCGCTTGAGTTTGTTTTGTTTAATGGTAGATGTGTAATAAAACTACGAGAAATACTTGTTAGTGTAATTTTAGCGCCAAATTTAAATTTTTTTACAACATTTAGGAGTGAAACTTTAGCCATAGCAAGCGTCTCATGGATAGGAGGTTGTATGACTAGCACATAACCGTATATTCAGAAAAATTTTCCACCCAAAAATGTGAGGTTCGCCTTTAGTTTTGATAGGAAAAGCATTTATTATTGGTGCTTATGAGTGTACCGGTAGCATTTAGATTCTAGAACTTGCGTTAGTGATGCATCCCGAGACCGCTAGTGAGACTACATTCGTGTGGTAGGATTTACTACATGATAAGAGGCATTAGGATCACCCTTGTGTTAAACCCGTATTACGATTACTTGACCATTTAAGTCATATTACTTGGCTAGTTAAGTCAACTAATTTTTCCCACACCCTTAGCGTTGTACTCATTTTTAGTACACGATACCCCTAGTACACCCCTCCGAGCCTATCTTTTCGTTTCTAACTTTAAGCATTTTACTTAAAGGAAGAATTTGTTACACCCCACTTAAATGTACACCCAAATCGCCTTAGCCTTCCGTGTATGCGCTCATTTTTAGTGCATTATTGTTATTTGTTAAACCCTAAGTTAACTTTCTAATTGATTACATGGTTGCTAAGTCGAGTCATATCCTTGTACATATTGTTTTGGGACGATTGGGACTCATGGGTAAGTACTTATTTTATGGAGTAATGGGGAAGAACAACACTTATTACCCCCATATGTACGTTAATCTTAAAAGTGCTCCAAGTGTTTTGATTTTCTTAATTCGAGTCATTAGAATAGTTTAATGTAAAGTATGTAAAGATTCAAGTGTAAGGGGAATGCTCAAACCCCTATGATGTATTATTTTGGATGGTAGGGTAAGAGTGTATGAAAAAAAAAAAAAAAAAAAAAAAAAAAAATCGAAAAAATCAAGAAAAAGAAAAAAAATAAAAAAAAAAATAGAAAAGAAAGAGAGAAAAAACATACGGACTACCATCCCGTTTTCATTCTATGTTCATTTTATGTTTTTAGTTATTTTTCATTTATTAGCTTAAGTCGAGTCTAGTCTTGGCTTAGCAACGCCATCTTGTACATGTAATTAACTAAGATTGTTAACTCGCCACCAGTAAAATTCCCTTTATCCAACAAAACCGTGTAATTCATATCCCTACACCTAACGTTATAACCCTTTAAAAGACCTCTTTGATAGTTTATCCTAGGTGCTTACGCCATGTGGTGGAGGTTTGATCCTTTCCCAAGCCTATGGTAATCTATTTTGCTATGACAGGTAGTGAGAGATATCTTCCATTTCCATAATGTTATATTACTTTATTACACCCGAGAGATGTGAGTATCTAAACACTATTTGTGAGGTGCTTGTGTATGACCTCCGTGCTTGTCTATTGGTCTTTAGTGGAACGATTATTTGTTGTAATTACTTTTATATTAGTGTTAAATGACCCCTAACTTGTCTTTTGAGTAGAATAAAAGCTCATTTGCTTGAGGACAAGCAAATCTCAAGTGTAAGGGTATATGATGAGGCGAAAAATGATCCGTTTTTAGGGGGTCATTTAAGCCCGAATCCGAATTTATTTGATCAAATATTGCCCTAAATCGTTCCTTTTGTGATTTTAGGTGTTTGGAGAGTGAATTCTGGAAAAGAGGCTATTTTGGACGTTTTTGGAGCATAAAGTGAAGAAAACAACAAAGTACCAAATCCAAGCTGGAATTACAAGGTGACGGCGTCAAGAATTTACTCTTGACGGCGTCAGAAAGGATGAATATTTTACCGAAGGTTGTGAAGGCGTCAGATGAAGAGATGACGGCGTCAAAGTGACCAAGATTAATTTACCGAGGGTGGTGACGGCGTCACATAGGCCGTCACGATTGGATCTAGGGCGTCCGAGGAAGTATATGGCGGCGAGTTGACGGCGTCAGATTTTACTCTTGACGCCGTCAGGACGATTTTCCTATATATAGTTTTCTAGTTTTTTTCATTAAAGAGAGAGAAGTTTTGGTGAAACCCTAAAGACGATTTTGGTGCCTCTTTTACAGGTTTTTCAAGGGTTCCAAACCCTTGAGACCTTGCATTGTAATTGAGATAAGTATACTCTTAATTCAATCAATATGTCTATGTGTTGGTTGTCTATCTTTTGTTCTTATCTTAATTCTACTATGCTAGGCTAAATTTCCTTTGTGTTTGCTTAGATCTAATGAAACCTAGATGTTGATTATGTGTTGATTACTTGTCTATTCTTGTTTTGAATGAATGATATTATATGTTAGGCTTAAGAAAACTGGCAGATCTCCAAATGGTAACATGCTTGAACGTCTTAAGAAACATGAACCGAGGCGTACTAGGTCTTTATTGGTTGTATTTAATGCATGAGCCACTGTTTACAATCCCTATAGTTGTGCTGGGTCATGGTGTAGGAGGAGATAAGAGCTCATAGAGTTGGGGAGTTATGTATGCCACTCCACGAATGGTATTAAGGAATACAACCCGTCATTCATACAAGTGTAACAAGTAATTAACATGTAAAAGATATCTAGGGAGTAATGAAGTCTAAGTAAACACAATTTCTCCAACCACTGCTCACAACCTTAGTTTAATATTAGTTTAATTTCATTTTCATTAGTTAATTAGTTATAAAGTAGTTTTTGGGTTAGTTGATTAGCAACTAATTCCGCCCACTCCTTCAAAACCCGAGATTTTACTTGCTTTCATAAAATATAAAAACACAAAAATAATCATCTTCCATCTCTAGAACTATTAATTAGGCTTTCTAATCCTAGCGACACTATTCCTAAGCTGAACGATCAATCCCCCGGTACTTGTCACTATACTATACTACAACGATCAGGTACACTGCCTGGTGGGGGTTGTAAGCCTCGCGAGATCCCTCGAGAGGTAAAGCAAGGTGCGATTCCCACGCATCAGTAGTAAATAGGTTGGAATAGCTTGTCACGCCGTTGGCCCAACACAGCCCCGACAGCGAAATCGCTAGCGTCACACATGATTTCAAACGGTAACTCCCAGTTGGGTGTAATCATGATTGGAGCTTGTGTGAGCTCCTTTTTTAAGAGATCGAATGCATCCTTGCATTCTTGGGAGAAATCGAAAGGAGCATCCTTCATGATCAATTGAGTCATTGGCCGAGCTATTTTGGAAAAGTCTTTTATGAATCTCCGATAAAACCCGGCGTGCCCCAAGAAGCTGCGTATTGCTTTAACAGTCGTGGGATATAGTAATTTAGATATAGCTTTAACTTTAGCTTGGTCCACCTCTATCCCATTCCCTGAGATCTTATGCCCTAACACAATCTCTTCTTTCACCATGAAATGACACTTTTCCCAGTTTAACACCAAGTTGGTTTCCTCACAGCGTTTAAGCATTTTTTCTAGATTAGCAAGACAGTGGTTGAAGGAGTTCCAGAAGACCGAAAAGTCATCCATGAAAACTTCCATGTTTTCTTCCATAAGTTCGTGAAAGATTGCGGTCATGCATCGTTGAAAAGTGGATGGGGCATTACATAGCCCAAAAGGCATTCTTTTGTAGGCGAACGTTCCATAAGGGCAAGTAAACGTAGTCTTTTCTTGGTCCTCCGGTGCTATGGGAATTTGAAAATACCCTGAGAATCCATCCAAGAAACAATAGTACTCGTGCCCAGACAATCTCTCTAACATTTGGTCAATAAATGGTAAGGGAAAGTGATCTTTCCTCGTGGCATCATTGAGCTTTCTATAATCGATGCATACCTGCCACCCAGTAACTGTTCTTTGGTGTACCATCTCACCCTTGTCATTCTTAACTACAGTCATTCCACCCTTCTTAGGTACAACCTATACAGGACTAACCCATGGGTTGTCCGAGATTGGGTAGATCAATCCTGCATCCAGAAGTTTGATGACTTCTTTCTTTACTACTTCCTTAATGTTGGGGTTCACCCGCCTCTGGGGTTGCACGGTAGGTTTATAATCTTCTTCCATTAGAATCTTATGTGTGCAAAAAGTTGAATCAATCCCCTTAATGTCGGCTATACTCCATACAAGCACTCCCTTATATTTCTTTAAGACCTCTAAGAGTTTACCGTTTTATTCATGTTCGAGGGAAGAGTTTATGATTACCGGTAGTTGGTCCTCTCCCTGAAGGAAGGCATACTCTAAATGGTTAGGAAGTTCCTTAAGATCTAGCTCAGGAGGTTCGATAATAGAAGGCTTAAGTTTGTTTTCGGGTTTTCGGAGCTCGAGATGCTCTGTGGCCTCTTGTCTAGGGTACAAGGAGACTGCACCAACATCCTCCATCTTTTCCACCTCTAACAAAGGGAGAAAACTCTCATCCCGTAACCATCCTTCCTCGATTTGTTCATCAACACAACTATCAATGACATCTGTGAGTTCATCGACCTCTCCAATGAAATAGAGCCGGTTAGCTGCTTCGAGAGAGAGATCCATAGTGTCCTTAATGTAGAAGGTTGTGCTATCGGTTCCCACTCGTAAGGTTAACTTGCCGTCATAAACATCAATGACTGCACGAGCTGTCGCAAGAAATGGTCTCCCTAAGATGATGGGTACCAAGTCATCCTCCTCCATCTCTAAGATTACGAAGTCGACCGGGAATTTGAATTTCCCAACCTTGACTAGCACATTCTCGCATATCCCTACGGGGTATTTGACTGACCTATCGGCTAGTTGGATGTTCATACGGGTGGGCTTTAACCCAGAGTATCCTAGTTTAAGGAACATAGAGTGAGGCATGAGGTTGATACTCGCCCGCAAATCGGCAAGAGCATTCTTTATTGATAGAGATCCAATGGAGCAAGGCAAGGTGAAGCTGCCTGGATCGTCTACCTTTTTTGGTAGCCCTCGATGGGTCACCACCGAACATTCTTCCCCCAAGGTCACAAGACCCTCAAGTTTCTTTCGGTTAGCGAGTTATTTTTTAAAGTATACGCTATACTTCGGCATGTGATAACAAGCATCAAGGAGGGGTATGGTGACTACTGAGTCTTTTAGATATGACAGGAATCTTTTATTATCATTCTCAGTTTTCTGGTTTTTTAATCGGGATGGGAATGGGATTCTCACAGGTTGGTTAGGTAGGGTTGAAGGGGTCGCCAAGGGAGGTTGGTTGGGAGCCTCGCTGCCCACATCATCCTCCTCTTCGCGAGGCTTGTTTGGATCGGGAGTGATGGGGGGTGAGCTTGGGTAAGGGGGTCCTTGGTTATTGTTCCAGCTCGAGTGGTTATCGCGAGCATGGGATCTTTTTGGCTTACTGACGGCATTTCAAGGTTATCGAGGGTGGAGTTAAGCTTGTTGAACCATTCTCCAATGTCATTCTGCTGTTCATCAACAAGTTCATTAAAACCTTTTAATTGTAAGCCTTTTTCTTGAGTGAAGTGACCAAGGTCATCTTCAAAAGTGCTCCTGATTTCGAATTCAGGACCTTCCTCTCCTTCTTTTCTTTTTACCAGATTTCCCCAGAGGGTGTAATCATCATTTTGGTAAAAAGGAAAAAGGGAGGGATCAGCATAGATGTCACCTCCTGACAAACATGCATGTTCAGTCGTGGTTTCTCTTCCGCATTCCTCTACCTCATGCGGGCCCCCACAGTAGTCGCAGATCAAGTAAGGATTTGAAAGTTGTTTAGGTAGCTGCGACCCAGGTAGGTATTCCATTCTTTTGTTGATTTTTCTTAACCGATTTGAAGTGATTTCAGACATGCTGACAGTCGACTCAGGTTCATCCCAAGTGTCATCCTGGTCTTGAGCATATTCTTCAATCCTATCCCATCCTTCTTCGGCACTAAGATCGGCTAATCTCCCTTTTCTAGAATTGTTGATTGATGCGTGGGAATCGCAACAGGCTTTACCTCTCGAGGGATCTCGAGAAGCTTACAACCCCCACCAGGCAGTGTACCTGATCGTTGTAGTATAGTATAGTGACAAGTACCGGGGGATTGATCGTTCAGCTAGGAATAGTGTCGCTAGGATTAGAAAGCCTAAATACTAGTTCTAAAGGTGAGGGAAGATTCTTTTTGTATTTTTATATTTTTTAGAAAGCAATTTAAATTCTTGGGTTTTGAAGGATTTGGGCGGAATTAGTTGCTAATCAACTAACCCAATACTAAGATGCAATCAAAATAAAATACTAAAAATGAAAATAAACTAATTTATACTAAAGTTGTGAGCAGTAATTGGAGAAAATGTGTTTACTTAGATTTCACTACTCCCTAGACATCTTTTACACGTTAATTACTTGTTATAATTGCATGTATGACGGATCGTATTCCTTAATACCATTCATGGGGTGGCACACTTAACTCCCTAATTCTATGAGCTCTTATCTCCTCCTACACCATGCCCAGCACAACTATAGGGATTGTAAACAATGGCTCATGCATTAAATACAACCAATAAAGACCTAGTGTGCGTCGGTTCATGTTTCTTAAGACGTTCAAGCATGTTACCAATTGGAGATCTGCCAGTTTTCTTAAGCCTAACATATAAATCATTCATCCAAGACAAGAATAAACAAGTAATCAACACATAATCAACATCTAGGTTTCATTAGATCTAATCAAACACAAAATAGATCTAGCCTAGCATGATGGAATTAAGACAAGAACAAGATATAGACAACCAACACATAGACATATTGATTGAATTAAAAGAACACTTATCTTGATTACACATGCAAGGTATCAAGGGGTTGGAACCCTTGAAAAACCTGTAAAGTTACACCAAAATCGTACTTAGGGTTTCTCCCAAAACTTCTCTCTAAACTTCTCTCCTTAAATGTGAAAAATTAGAAAACTATATATAGGAAAAGGGGTCTGACGGCGTAAAGACCAATTAGGTGACGCCGTCACCTCGCCGCCAAAACTATTCTCGGACTGCCTTGATCTACATTTGACGCCGTCAAGACTTAATCATTTCCAGGCCGTCATGACTTTTACTCTTGACGCCCTACCTTCATGATGCCGTCAAATCTCTACTGGACCGTCATGGAATTTTGCTCTTGACGCCGTCACCTACTGTTCCCAGCATGGAAAATTAAGACTTTGGCGTTTTCTTCACTTTTATGCTCCAAAAACGTCCGAATTGCTTCCTTTTCCAGATTTCACTCCCAAAGTACCTAAAATCACAAAAGGAACGATTTAGGGCAATATTTGATCAAATAAATTCGAATTCCGGCTTAAATGACCCCCTAAAAACGGATCATTTTTCGCCTCATCATTGATTCCGTTCCGATCATTTGAGGAGACAATGTCGTAGAAGATTTGGGCCAAAAGCCAAAGTTCGATGCCATGATGGGGAACTTGTCTTATTAAATCCTTGAATCTAATCCACGATTTATGGAAGGGTTCGTCCTTCCCTTTTCGGAAGCGGAGGATCCTATCTTTAAACGCTGAAGTTTTTCCAGGCAGAAAGAACTTCTCATAGAACTTGGATATGAGTTGTTCCCATGTGAAAATAGATTCAGAGGGAAGTTTATCATACCACTCTTGGGCTTTTTCATAGAGGGTGAAAGGGAAGAATCGCAATCGGGACGTGTCTCTAGTAGCCCCATCCGTATGGAGGGTGTCTACTATTTTCAAGAAGTCTTTAATGTGTTGAATCGGGTCTTCATCATCTAATCCACAAAACTTGCACACATTTTGGACAAGCCAAACATCGGTCGCATGCAAGACCTCATTGGTGTGTTCGTTTGGGTAGACAATGGCATTTCAGAAGCCACGAGGGTTTGGGGATGAGTAGTCCTTAAGGCGCTTAGGAGTGGGAGTTGCGGGGGTACTCATCTCGTTGTTGGGTTGGGAGCTAGGGGTTGTAAGGTGATGTTCCGAATTTTCCTCAGAAAGGGGTGCATCAAAATCGATGGCTATGCTAGATGGTTCAGGTGTTGAGTGAGATCGTCTTAACCTACGCATTTCTCTATCGGGTTCTGCATAAGGCAAGACAAGGTCTCTAGCGGAACTGCGGCTCCTAGTGATCCTAAGGTTAGAGAGTTCGTCGGTTGCCATAATGGCGGATGGTAAAGAGCTACAAACAAAAACACGAAGAAATAAGATAAACTAAAGAGATCCTAAAAAATAAAAATAAAATCTTACTAGAATGGAATCTAGCAAGTAGACCTAATAAAAAGATATTCTAACCTAGACAATAACTATTCGGCGCCAAAAACTTGATGCATAGGGATTGCACCAGGCTTTACCTCTCGAGGGATCTCGAGAAGTTTACAACCCCCACCAGGCAGTGTACCTGATCGATGTAGTATAGTATAATGACAAGTACCGGAGGATTGATCGTTCAGCTAGGAATAGTGTCGCTAGGATTAGAAAACCTAAAGACTAGGTCTAGAGATGAGGGATGATTCTTTTTGAATTTTTATATTTTTATGAAAGCAAGTAAAAATCTCATGTTTTGAAGGATTTGGCGGAATTAGTTGCTAGTCAACTAACTCAATACTAAGATGCAATCAAAAATAAAATACTGAAAATGAAAATAAACTATATTAAACTAAGGTTGTGAGCAATATGTGGGAGAATTGTGTTTACTTAGATTTCACTACTTTCTAGATATCTTTTACATGTTAATTACTTGTTATAGTTGCGTGGATGACGGATTGTATTCCTTAATACCATTCATGGGGTGGCGTACTTACTTCCCCAATCCTATGAGTGCCTACTTCACTCCTATGTTGAGCCGGCTAAGAAGCTCCTAACATAGGATCATTAGAATTTACTCATGCATTAAATACAACCAATAAAACCTAGTACACATCGGTTCATGTTTCCTAAGACGTTCAAGCATGTTACACAATGGAGATCTGCCAGTTTTCTTATGCCTAACATTGAAATCATTCATCCAATACAACCATAAACAAGTAATCAACACATAATTAACATCTAAGTTTCATTTGATCTAAGCAAACACAAGATAAATTTAGCCTAGAATGTTGAAATCAAGACAAGTAAAAGATATAATCAACCAACACATAGACATATTGATTGAATTAAAGAGAAGACTGATCTTAATAGCACATGAAAAGATTCAAGGGGTGAAAACCCTTGAAAGTACTGTAAAATATGAGTTAGGGTTTACAAAGTTCGACCCTAATTATCTCCACACAAGTTCCTCTCTTTATGAATGAAAAATAGAAAACTATATATAGAGTTTAGTAGGTGACGGCGTCAAGAACAAAAGTCTGACGCCGTCATTTCGCCGCCAAATAGTTCCTCGGACTGCCTAGATCTGGGTCTGACGCCGTCATGTAGTCTCCTTATGCAGGCCGTCACACATTTAACTCTTGACGCCCTTGTTGTGTCGCCGCCTAGTTTGCACTGGGCCGTCACCACTTTTACTCCTGACGCCGTCAGGGTCTTCCTCTTGACGCCGTCAGGTACTGTTCTCAGCATGGAAAATTAAGTCTTTGGCGTTTTCTTCACTTTTATGCTCCAAAAACGTCCGAATTGCTTCCTTTTCCAGAATTCACTCCCAAAGTACCTAAAATCACAAAAGGAACGATTTAGGGTAATATTTGATCAAATAAATTCAATTCCGGGCTTAAATAACCCCCTAAAAGTGGTTCATTTTTCGCCTCATCACCTAGCATGTTAAAATTAAGACAAGCGTAAGATATATTCAAACAACACATAGACATATTGAATGAATTGAAAGGATACTTATCTTAATTGAACATGAAAGGTTTCAAGGAGTGAAAATCCTTGAAAATACTGTTAAAAACGTGCTAGGGTTTATTTAAGTCGACCCTAAAATTCTCCTCACTTTTGAATGAAAATTACAAAGACTATATATAGATTTCTTAAGGTGACGGCGTCAAGAACAAAATTCTGACGCCGTCAACCCGCCGTCCATAATAAAATCGGATTGCCTAGATCCAGATCTGACGCCGCCAAGAGCATTTCTCCTCTGGGCCGTCATGTGTTAAGGGGTCATGACGGCCTTGATGACGCCGTCACGCGCTAATGCAAAAGTGTTCTGGACCGTCATGGACTCCATACTCTTCACCTCTTGTTTTTCCTCTTGACGCCGTCATTAAGGAATTGGTGACGCCGTCAGGTACTGTTCCCAGCAAGGAAAATTAAGACTTTGTTGTTTTCTTCACTTTTATGCTCCAAAAACGTCCGAAATGCTTCCTTTTCCAGAATTCACTCCAAAAGTACCTAAAATCACAAAAGGAACTATTTAGGGCAATATTTGATCAAATAAATTCAATTCCGGGCTTAAATGACCCCCTAAAAACGAATCATTTTTCGCCTCATCAGCTGAGCAAATTAGCAACCGCTGCATTTGAACACGTCACCAAGGAGGTCTTAGTGGAGGTACTGACGAAGATGTCCATTGAAAAGAGGGAAGTAAATTCAGTGGTGGAAGAATAAGAGGATAGTTGGATGACACCTATAATCAAGTGTTTGACAGAAGGCATCTGGCCGGAAGACAAAAACGAGGCACGTGCCTTGAGAATGAAGATAAACCAGTATGTAGGACCCTTGGCCTTTTTACCAATGGGGAATGGACATCCTAGGCCCTCTACCTCAATCGGCGGGAAGGGCGAAGTATGTGATAGTAGCAATAGACTACTTCACCAAATGGATTGAAGCCAAACCGCTGGTTCGTATTATGGGGAAAGAAGTCAAAAAGTTTACATAGGACAACATAGTATGCAGGTTTGGTCTCCCAAGGATAATAGTCACTGACAATGGAACGCAGTTCTTCAACGATCCGTTCAAAAGGTGGTGTAAGCAATTGAACATACAACAAATCAACACGGCGGTAGCACACCCCCAGGTGAACGGTTTAGTAGAAGCCGCCAACAAGAGTCTAATGAATGGCATCAAAACCAGACTAGGCAGAGAAAAAGCTGGATGGGTGGATGAACTACCCAACGTTTTGTGGGCTCACCGGACAACCCTCAAGATGAGTAACGGAGAGACACCATTCAGCCTCACGTATGGCAGTGAAGCAGTCATACCAGCGGAAATAGGTATGCCCACTCACTGGACGATGATGGTAAGAGAGGGGATGAATGATGAAGAGATGCGCTTGAATCTAGACCTGCTACAAGAAAGGAGAGAGGAGGCGGCAATCCGGGAAGCCAAATACAAATAAAAAATAGAGAAGTATTACAACCGAAGGGTCCGACCGGTAATTTTCCGACCCGGAGAGTTTGTGTATCGCAGGAATGAAGCTAGCCGTGTTGAAGATCAGGGTAAACTGGGCCCGAAGTGGGAAGGTCCGTACCGTGTAACAGAAGCGTACCAGAATGGATCCTATAAATTATATACCATGCATGACCAAGAGGTCCCCCGGAAGTGGCATGCCATCAACCTCCGGAAACGTTATTTATAGCTTGTATTCTGTTTAGAATTCTGAATGTAAGGCCCAGAGCCATAGTACTATGGTCGTTGCTAATGAAATTACTAAGTATCCCGCCCCAGGCGGAGGGGGAGGATGATTTTCCGTTATATTGTTGACACGAGAAATTTTATGAAAATTCGGGCGGAGATTAGCTACCTCCGTCCAGACAGTGAATAACGAACTTGTCAAACCTAACGGCGCAAAGACGTCTAGGGGTAACAAATCAAACCTAACGGCGCAAAGACGCCTAGGGGTAAAAAACTAAACCTAACGGCGCAAAGACGCCTAGGGGTAACATTATTTAACCTAACGGCGCAAAGACGCCTAGGGGTAACAAACTAAACCTAACGGCGCAAAGACGCCTAGGGGTAACAAACTAAACCTAACGGCGCAAAGACGCCTAGGGGTAACAAACTAAACCTAACGGCGCAAAGACGCCTAGGGGTAACATTATTAAACCCAACAGCACAAAGTCGCTAGGGACCATTTCGTAAGGCTCAATGGCACAAAGTACCTAAAGGTATCACTCATGACCTAACAACACGAAGCCGGAGGAATCAACATTGTTTCATCTAACAAAGTGGAGTTACAAAGGATAAAGGAAAGCATTACTCATGTTACAAAGAAGAAGAGAAGGGAACAACCACAATATATTCAAAAGGAGCCACCATAAAGTGTATCAAATACATAGATAATTGTCCAAATATTACAGAGCATTACAAACAAATGAAAGACAATCAAGAAGCCTGATGCTCTTGTTCCTGTTCGGCCGCCCCGGAGCTCCCAACCCCAGGAGTGACCCCTTCGCCAGCCGGGAAAATGTTCATTATATCAGCAAGCGGAAGACGGTAGTAAGCAACAATCTTCTCGACAAAAGGAAACTGTCGAAGAAACATGGCATCGTAAGCCGCACGGAAGTTGAGGGCAACCGACATATCTAAACTCGTGGCGGAGTTCACAATCTCCTCTATCTGATCAGCTTTTCGGCCAACCTTTACCCCTTCCAACCACCCGGCATCTATGGCCGCATTGAAGAATTCACCCCACGCCATTTGATACTCCTCACTTTCATGAAGTCTCTTAATAACCGTAGGGACAAGCTCCCGGACATAATTGAACCTCAAGATTTCCGCCTGGACTCGACGGTCATCTTCTCAACATTTTTTTGACAGTTCTGCGGCTTTAATCTCCGACGCTTCCAATGCTGCACTTTTGCCTGCCAAAGCCTCTTCCAGATCCTTTATTCGCCCTGCCTGCTCTTCATTCTTAGCTACCAAGACATCCCTCTCCTGCTCAACGACCGTTAGCTGGTTGGATAACCCCTCCTCTCGGATAGAGCAGCCCTGATGCTGTTGATGAAGCTCTTGGTTAGACTTTGTCAAAGTCTCTGCCGATCGGAGCTGCTCTGCAAGCCCGGACTCAAGCTCCTTCAACCGATAAGCTGAACTCCCACACCCTTCGTGAGTTTGATACAACTGAGCATAATGATAACTCAGATTCTCAAACCGTTGAAGTACATTTGCTTGAGCCAAGGAACTACATGCCAATTCAAACCACGCACGGTGAGTGGCCTGATAATCCGTTAAGCTCGACTGTTCCGCTCTCACAGAAGGAGGAGCAAGATGCAACATAAGGTCACGGCATACCTCGGCATCATTTAAGCTGGCCCCAGTAGTTAGCTTCCATCTGGGAATATAAGGCTCAGAAGAATCACCTTGTTCTGAAAAGGACAAGTCTTTTTAGTAAAAAAAAAAAAAACCTAAGAAAATAAAAAATTAGATCCAAAAAACGGAAACCTCACCCCCGGACCCCCTACGGGTAAAAGCCTGACGGGTAGAACCGCTGGAGGTAGATCCTTGGAGACCTGCGGACAAGCGGAGTCAGAAAATGATATGAAGTCCCTGAGGACCAACAAAAATATATATATATATATATATATATATATATATATATATATATATATATATATATATATATATATATATATATATATATATATATAAAATAATAATAATAATAATAATAATAATAATAATAATAATAATAATAGAAATACCTCCATGAGCAAGATCCGCGACGTTAGGACGGTTCAAGCCTTCGTTCAGCTCGGTTGCGAAAGCATCAAGGCTAAGGCCATCTCCCTCATTCCCTCCATCAACATTCTCGGGAACAACATTGTCCTCAGGACCCACCCCTCCGGTATTTCCAATATCTTCTCCAACAGGAACCTCCTTATTCTCAACGTTGTTCACATTCTCGAAACAGCAGCCCTCTTGTGGAGACGATGAGAAGGATCAACAGCCGGACATTTCTTGCTGATAGTACGGGACTGGACGGTTTGTTTTTTCCTCTCCTTAGCGGCCCGGGAATCCAGCACTCTCTGGTCTGGCTTTTCAACGACCCTTTGCAGACCTGTCTTATTGGGGATCGGTTCTTTAGGACCTAGGGGCTCCGTCACATGCAACTCAACGTCACCCCCGTCAGCCAACGCAGGTCCCTTCCCAATACGAGAAAGTGATGTGTTCGGAAACCTAAGAAAGCGATACATCGGCACAACTGCACAAGAGAAGAAAGGGGAACAATGTAAATGCGTAATATAACATAAGGACGGAAGTAAAAACACATGCAATAGACGGACACTAGATGGACAACAAGAGAGTTACCATTCCCCTCCCCATCCTTAAAAATCGGTCGATGACCAGGATATTTCCAAATCTTTGTCAAACCGGCCTCAAAGAGTAGCGCCGGATGAATCGCCTGGATGTCAACGACTGCGGCCGTCAAGGCCTCCACATGCTCCGGTTGATAACCACCAAACGGCGGCAGTTCGGAAACACTAGAGTCCGGATGCCTCCAGGGCATGGCTTGAGGAATTGCTCGACGGTCTATCAGAAAAAATCTATCCTTCCAATGCTTCATACTTGAGCATGTCTCGTTAAAAATCCTGGCTTGACCATTCTTACTGGTGCGACGGGAAAAGAGAACAAGTGCCCTTGTTTTTGTAACGAGTAAAAAAGGCGGAGCAAAGTCAGGTACGGAGAAAAATCCAAACTTCTGCAATACACCTCAAACAATATAACCTTCGACAAACCGATCGGAACAAGTTGAGACAGGTGCACCCGGAAATGGCTGAGAACTTGAAGAAGGAACGTAGAAAATGGAACCCTAATCCCAGAAAACTCTAGATATGCCTCATAAATACCAATGGCATTCCTCGGCAAGCGATCCATAGTCATACCGGGCGGTGGCAAACGAGGATTCAACTCCGCCGGGATCCCGTAAATCCGGGCGGCTTCCCTTACATCTTGCTCTGACATGACGGACGGGTATATATGCATATCAAATTTTGGTACAATATCTGCCGCACCGGACACCGAAGCCACATTTTCTTGTGAACCGGAAGCCATAACTAGTAGATGGAGGGGAAGGAAACTCTAACAATGAGAAAAGGAGGGAAAGTCGGAGGAACGCACCTGATATGAAGACGAAGAAACCAATCGCTGACAAGAGTAAAGAAGTAAAGGTAAAAACTGTGAAAATGAGAGAGAAAACTTATATAGGGAGATTGGGGGAACAGTGAAACGTCGCTTCATATCAGATCTACCCGTGGTTACATCAGAACCATCCACGCACGTACCTCTGGACACGTGGCTACATCTCACACTTCTCGGTAAAATGCACATCCTCCAAGCAATGGGCTTGGGCCCATGAACATACCATGGCCCAACAATAACATAATTCAGCCCAAGATAATAATAATAATAATAATAATAATAATAATAATAATAATAATAATAATAATGATGCAAACAAAGAAGGAAATAAAAGCAAGAAGACTTGATTTTCCGAAGAGACAAAATATCACGTTATAACTTTGGGAAGTTATAACATGATACCGGGGGTGGGGGGACATGATTGTGTATATAGCCGGACGGATGAACATTGCCCGGACGAATTATACCGGAAGAATTGATATCCAGACGGACTGGACATGCACCGAACACAACCCTGATTTCATGGGCACGTGTCTCCCACGTGTTCCCTATGACTGACACCATGATATAGGGGTGCCCCACTACGCCACTCCCTATATGTCAGGAATAGTTACCTACTCGTACTACGCACAGTACCGAATAGTAAAAAGGTACAGGTTTAAGGTAGTATAAATACTTCTCATTTAATCATATAGTTTTTTAGCATTTACTGCATACTTACACACATACCCTTTATAAAACCCGATACTTACTCTCATGCCGGAACTTGGTCCTGGGATCACACCCGGGGCGAGGCTAACGCGTTTCCTTGTATATCTACAGGTCCGAAGAACTCACAGGATCCTCAGTTGAAAGATTCTCACAACCTTCTTAGAGGTGACGGGAAATTACTCAAACAGGCAACCACATTATAAAAAACATATACTCCCTCCGTCCCAAATTTATTGTCCAGTTTGAATTTTCAAAGTCAAAATAGTTCAACTTTGACCATAAATATATATTTTTTGTTATATAATACTTGATGAAAAATTATACCATTCAAAAGTACACTTTAAACCCAATCTATTTATATATTTTGCACCAAATATTATATAACACCCACAAAAATATTTAAGGTCAAAGTTAAAGAAGAAAGACTCAAAAGTCCAATAGTGGACAATAAATTTGGGACGGAGGTAGTATTAAACAAGTTAAATACTACAAAGACATTGACACCCAAAACGTAACTCGTTGTAACCTGAAACTTAAACAGTTACTGCCACACAATTCGACTTAGTGGTGACAAAACACCTTGAAGCTACAACCATATAATTAAAATAAGATTTGTGAGTACAATTTTATAGAGACATAGAACAACATACATGTGACATATCATGTTAATGAAGAAGAAAAAAGCAAACAAAAAGACCTGGAATTGGGAATGACAGAAGTACAAGTTTTGGCAAAAACCAAAACCAATAAAAGAAGAAAGAGAAAAGCCGTATACGGAAAATGATACGGTACTGTCCTATTACCCCACGTGCCTCTCCCCACCTTCACGTTCTTCTGCATTCCCTACCTCGTTTCTTGACCATTTTACCCCTAGCTTTATTTACTTTTCTACCCTTCACATCTAATAATGTCCAAAATGCATTTAGTCATTAACGACTTTTTTCTTGACACAAAAATATAGAGCAATGATACAGATGACTAAAATATAGGCTGGTTTTTCTAATTTGTGTCTTAGGTCACAAGTTAAGTCATTGAAAAGTACAAAAAGTATTAAGAGGCTCATAAAAAAGTATAAATAAGTATTTACGGATTTTTTTTTTTTTTTTTTTTTTTTTTTTTTTTTTTTACTTTTTCATGAGTTCATATATACTTTTTATGTGCTTAACTTGTGCCTTTAGGACACAAGTTAGAAAAACCTAGGCACATGTCTAATCAATTCATTAATTGACACATGTCATGTCCATTTTCTCTCTCATTATCTTCACCATTTATCTTGACAAGTGTTACAATCTTACTATTAGGCATATCTTTAGACATATTTATTAGGCATGCAAATCATTTTCCAAAAATATATTCACTTCGTTTATGCAAATTTCTATGTTAAGTTGTCTCAAATTTCGATTAATCAAAATAATTATAAAAGACGAGAAATGAAGAAGATATGTTTAATTGTATGACTAAATATGCACGTAAGACTACTCCTATCAGTCGCATTACTTTATTTTCCATCTCAGCGTCACATCTGTAACAAATCACAATTTCAGGTTAATTTCTATTTTCGGAAAATTTTACTATTCATGTTACTATTCATTTTTACTATTCATTTCTTTCTGAATTTTTCCCGAAAGTTGATTTTTATTTCATATTCTCGAGTGATAAATCATTTCCATGACAAATTAAATGTTTGACACTCGTCAGATCATTTTCATGAAAGTTATTAAGGAATGACACGACATTACACGTTTTAGGGTAAAACGGCAATCAGAAATTCTACGCACAGCGAAATTTGATCCCGTCAGGTGACCCCACATCAGAAAAATGTTTAACACACTTATGATTTATTTGAGAATAAATCATGACTGAGAAAAATCATGGCCCAAATAAACTTCGGCCGTGAAAAACTGGAATTTTCAGTTTTACGCGTTTTTACTCAGCCGTAACCCTAGCCTTTACCTGCACCGCATTTCTAAGATGATTTGAGCTTTCAACTTATTTAAATAAGTCAACATATTTTTCCCTCCTCCATTGACTAAAAATCATTCCTTGATTTTATAAATCATTCCTTGATTTTTAGGCTTCCGGTTTGATGTCTAAAAGACATTTAACACCAACCGACACCAGACTGAGCCCAGTCTTGACATTATAAATCATTTTAAATCATTTTTAGCATATTAGAAAAGTAACATTTTACTTTTCTCAGTTTTACGCAATATTCGTACATTTTACGTATTACGCGTTTTAGACCCGTGTTTCCAGCTTTTAGCAGGTTTTACCACCCAAATGGAACTTATCACCCATTTTATATTTTATTATGGGACTTATGAACATTTCTAACAATACTTTAAAGTTTCATAATTTTACGACACCCGGTTTTACGTTTTGAGGCCTAATCATTTACGGTTGGCATTTCCCGGAGTCAAAATGCATCTAATAACCAAGGATAATACCAAGCCAAGCCACCTCCCCCTCCTTATCTGTTTTGAACCGCCAATGGGGGGGGGGGGTAGTCACACCCTTGGTGGCTTGATCTCATGGCTTGATGATCTAGGATGCATACATGTGTATTTTGGCCAAAATATCTCTTGAAAACTAACCTCCTCATGGACCTATATATACTCCCTCCCCTCTCTTCCCTTGGCCGGCCATCAAACACACCACAACACTCTCCACTTAGCTTATTTCTTCTAATTTGTTGCAAGGTTCAAGTGAAGTTCAAGTATAGAAACCCTAGATAGCTTATTTCTTACCAAAAATCTTCCAAAACCCTAACATACTTGGTGTTTTTCTCTTGAGTTTAAATCTACTCAATACACCTCAACCTTTATCATCTATCTTTCAAGAATACTAAGAGTAGAAAGGTTGCTTGAAGTGAAAAGGGTTGAAGCTTGTCTATCAAAGTCCATTTCCTTACTAGTTACTCCTTTCTTTCATTAGAAAGCCTAAAGTTGTAAGCCTAAACCTAACATGCTTCTTGTTTATTTATCATGTTCATTTCATTTATATGTTATTCTTGCTATATTATGTGTTGTAATTATGTCCATGATGAATCATGATGAGTAAAAGATGTTGTTGTAATGACTTATTGAAACAAATTACTAAAACAAGCAAACTAGTGAATATCTTGGTATAACCTGATCAAAATGGTAAAAATTTTATATTGGATTATTACATATTACAGTAGAGGACTTAACAAGAAAACCATAGCAATTTGAACCACCTAAAAAGAGTAAACGAGTCAAAAGTTATGGCGATTTGAAGTTACCAAAGATTTCCGGCAAAACTGCCTAAATGTTTCTGTGATTTCTGTGACAGAACCTAAAACACGCAAAAAGAGGCATTTCTAGTCCGATTCATGAAAAAGTTAAAACACGAAAGTTGTCCGGAATCATGTTTTCATTCAGGAACAAAGAGGCTCAAGCCTTGAAAACGCCTTCTGAGTGAGATATTTCTCAGTTTTCTTAACAGCTATTTACATATTTTAAGTTACTAAGTTATTGACATACTTTCAAAGGAATAAAAGGTATTATGACCTATAACCAAGACACCCACCATGGCTAGAACCAAGGTAGTGTCTCATGACCATGGAACAAGGACCAAAGGTCATGGCTAGGCCATGACGAATGACCAAACCAACTTACCAAGGCGTAAACATGAAACAATGAAATTGGCGATATATGGAACAAGCAATTTGTATCTACTTCACCTAAAAGGAAACCATGAGATTTTACCAAGACAAATGGTCATACAAGACTTATAAAACTACCCCTAATAACAATCTTCATGTACTATAAACTTTCCTAAGTTTATACAAATATCGGACATGTAACTTTTTCGGATCAAAACTTATATCTATATACTTTATCAACTACTACAATAGTAGGGAGCTTCATGTGAGGAGTTCATTATGTAAGCCGTCGAGATGAGTTGTGGATTTACGAGTTAAAGTGTCCTGGCTCCTCGAACGCTTACTAACATGACTTCTGAAATATGTTAGCCCGAACGGTAGTAAACGATATACCAAAACATACATGTTCATAAATCTTTCTTTCAAAGACTTACAAATATACATCATACCTCATCATGGACTAAATGCAAAACATATATATAGGCACTCCGTTATATTCTTTACACAAATCCTAAGTCGCAACATTCTATTCTAGGTTGCTCGTAGAAACCTACACGATCCGATCATCACCTTCATTATTTGCTATCATACTTAAGGTGAGTTCATAGCCCCGCTTACATTACTTTAATGTTTTACAAACCCTTGGGGGAAATACATGCTACTTTTAAACCGAACACAATGCTTTGAAACTGTATGCTGCCTGATTGTTTTATTATTACTAAGTACCTACCTTGCCAATCCTAGGCCCCATCATGAACCATTTAATCACTAGTATTAGTGAGCGCGAGTATTGTGAATAGGCCTATTGGGATTGACGAATCCCATTTGTTTGAGCAGTTAGTTCAAATGAATGCACTATATTTGAAAACATTAAGTATGACGGCAAAGTACTTACCGGGGCAACATAACCGCTGATTGATATTGGTACCCGTTAACGTATTGGTTGCATGAGCTTAGTACATAATAATAACTGTTTTGTTTTCTAACATGAGTATGAGTCTAATTAACTCATTACTACCAACATATTGTGTTCAACCTTAAACAAACTCTATGAATTTCACTCAACCTTTGTGTTGACCTCTTAAGCATGTATTTCAGGTCCATGATAATCAAGAATGGAGCGGGAAGGGCACGTACCGAAGGAAGAAGGCTATAAACTATATTGTCATTCGATAAAAACATCATAGACTTTATATTGATGTGTTTTGAAACAATGGAACATTTTGGGACCTCACTATGTAAACTTTGATATATTTGAATAATATGAATGACAACTCTTTTATTTACGATTCGTTTAGAGATCGTTTTCTATTATTATGACTGTTGTGCCGTCGAGTAACACCCAAGTTGAATTCCGCTGCATCATGAATTGGGGGTGTTACAGATTGGTACCAGAGCCATGGTTATAGAGAAACGGGTCTAAGTGAGACCTAAACTATAACTACAATAACAAGCAAAAACATTTTTATAGCCTTCCGCTCTTCGTGCCTTCCGTCCTCCAGAAGATTATGGACTTATTACACATGTTATCCTACATGAACATATTTGTATATTGTTATATGCACATTGACATAGTTTGAGCATTTTTCCATAAGCATTTGATTTATCTTAACATCGAAATACTAATTGTAGACATCATGTCCGCACCTCCATCTCCCGATCATCTTCATGCTATGCCCGAGTATTTACCAATTCTTCCCGGACTCGATGATCCTTACTTTGAACAAATTGACTATGACGATGAGGAAATACCTTATGAGGATCTAGAAAATGAAATAGATTCGGACGAAGATCCTGAAATGGATTTGGACATAAATATCGATGAGTACGAAGAGGATCCTGAAATGGATGTTGACATCGAAGGCATCGAGGAGGAAGCGGAGGAACTATTAGTGGTGCCACATTTATCACCATTGACATCTCCACCTCCGGTTTCACCAATTTCATCCGAATCTAACCGTACCACTCCAGCTCAAGTTCCGAATTCTACTCACCAAACCGGCGGTACATCTACATCTACACATATGTTCGCGAACTCAGCTCAATACGAAATCTACTCTTTGAAACAAGCTCTCAACCTAACCCAACTCAAAGTTAAATGTATGGCAAGTCAAATGCATGAATGTATGTCCAAGGTAAATTCTGCTAGAATGGATGCCATGAATGCTCGAGACGACCTATATTGGTTTAAGCTTGACATGAGCTACGTTAAGAGTGACTCGGATCATGTTGGGGAAGTAGTCTTAAATCCTTTGACTGGCTTGGATGATGTCAAGGATAGACTCACTTTGGTTGAGAGGGCCCAAGAACAGGACGCGGTTCAAATTCACAAACTACTTCACCGCCTAAATACCGCCGAAATCAGGTTAGATGTGGCAAACTTTGATAGGTATCAACTTAGGAATGATTTGTGTGGAATGCAAACTCAACTGAGTTCCATACAACAAAGGTTATACCGAAAGGATGTCAAAGAATACCGTCCAAACGAAAGCGTAGATGTGTTAGCAACACGCGGAAATAATAATCCAACCGGACCACAACAACCTCCCAACCAACGTTAGACTAGTGTTATAGTACTAGTTAGCTTTTGTACAACGTTGTAATTACTAACTGAAAGTATCAGTTAGTAAGTTTTGAATGAACTTGTAATAAGTTCGATTTTGTAATCAACGTTATATAAATATAACTTGTTTTATATACTACCATGTGTTGCTTTTAAGTTTCAAACATTATCATCCTATCATTCTTATCAAACATTGTGCTCATCTCACAACTCTCTAATTACAATGTATCTTTTGAACAATAGAACTATGGCGCCCAAGAAAAAGACCCCACCAACGATGACACAAGCCGCCATCCGCAAACTGGTGAAGGATAGTGTCAATGCAGCACTTATCGCTGAACGAGCAGCCGTAGCTGCAGCAGCTGCCGATGCCACCACAGCTGCTGGTGCTGCTGATGCTGCAGCAGCTGCTGATGCTGCAGCCGCTGCTGATGCTGCAGCAGCCGCAGAAGCCACCACTGCTGCGGAAGCTGCAATAGCTGCAGAGACTGCCAGACTTGCCAGTCTTAACCTTGGAGGACCTACCCCTCCGGTGACCAATGTTACTACAGTACCAAAGGGTTGCTCGTTCATTTCCTACCTGAAATGTGAACCCCTCAAATTCAAGGGTACTGAAGGGGCTGTAGGTTTGACCCGTTGGTTCGAAAAGGCGGAGTCGGTGTTCATTGTTAGTAAATGTACTGAGGTTGACAAAGTTCAGTATGCCACAAGTACTTTGTTGAATGAGGCGTTGTCCTGGTGGAACTCAATTGCTCAACCCATGGGCATTGAGAATGCCTACAAAATTACTTGGGCTAATTTGAAACAAATGATGATTAAGGAATACTGTCCACGCAGTGAGATACAAAAGTTGGAAGTTGAGTTCTGGGATCATACGGTTAAGGGAAATGATATCATGACCTACAACCGTAGATTCCAGGAACTGAGGATACTTTGTCCATCAATGGTTTCCCCAAAGGAAAAGATGTTGGAAAGGTATATTTGGGGACTTCCCTCAAGCATACAGGGGAATGTGACTTCGGCAAATCCCAAAGAACTTGATGAGGCTATGCGGATGTCCCGTAGTCTCATGGATCAAGTGGTACGTATGTCGGAAACCCGCAGGCAAAACAACCTCAACATCAACAACAACAACAGCAATGCCAACAATCCCAACAACTCCAACTACCGTAACAACAACAACAACAAGAACAACAACAATAAACGACCATATGATGGTAACCGTGGGAACAACAACAATAACAACAACAACAACCAAACCCGAAACAACAACCACCACAATCAGCAGAACAGGAGACAAGAAGCCGCGACGGCTTATGTTGCTGCACCTGCTGGTGGTAGGTACGTGGGTAATCAACCACAATGTACCAAGTGTAACTACCATCACGAAGGTCCTTGCCCGGCCAAATGCCACAAGTGCCTAAAGCCCGGACATCTTGCCAAGGATTGTAGGGGCAAGGGTATAGCTACTGGGGCTAACTCACAGCCCATAGTTACATGTTTCGGGTGTGGTGAAAGGGGACACTATAAGAACAACTGTCCTCAAAACCAAGGACCCCAAGGCGGAGGTGCTCGTGCTAGAGCCTATGTCATAGGAAAGGAAGAACCACACCAGGACCCGAACGTGGTTACCGGTACGTTCTTACTCAATAATATTCCTGTTAAAGTATTATTCGATTCTGGTGCTGATATGAGCTTTATATCTACTAGAATTGCGCCTTTACTTGATATTCCATCAATTACTTTAACCACTAGTTATAATGTTGAGCTAGCTACCGGTGACTTAGTAAAAACCAATACCGTAATCCCAAACTGTACCCTTACTCTTTTAGACCACCCCTTTGACATCAATCTTATGCCAATTGAACTCGGAAGTTTTGATGTAGTTATTGGCATGGATTGGTTGTCTAAACATCAAGCTAACATTATTTGTGGTGAAAGAGTTGTGCACATTCCATGTGACAATGAAACTTTGATCATTCGTGGTGATCAAAGTGGAACCCGAATAAACATCATCTCATGTATCAAAACCATGAAGTACATTGAGAAAGGATGTTATGCTTTCTTAGCCCACGTAACAGAAAAGAAAACCGATGAAAAACGTCTCGAAGATGTTCCTATTGCCCGTGAGTTTCCTGAAGTCTTTCCAGAAGACTTACCCGGACTACCACCACATCGACAAATAGAGTTCAGAATTGATTTAATACCAGGAGCGGCGCCAGTTGCCCGCGCACCATACCGGCTAGCACCTTCAGAGATGCAAGAGCTATCAAATCAATTACAAGAACTTGCGGACAAGGGATTTATTCGACCCAGTTCCTCACCTTGGGGAGCTCCAGTTTTATTCATGAAAAAGAAAGACGGGTCATTACGCATGTGTATTGACTATCGTGAACTAAACAAATTAACCATAAAGAACCGATACCCACTACCAAGAATTGATGATTTATTCGATCAATTGCAAGGCTCAACCTATTACTCAAAAATTGACCTACGTTCAGGTTACCACCAAGTTAGAGTTCGTGATGAAGACATTCCAAAAACAGCCTTTAGGACACGATATGGTCACCACGAATTCCAAGTGATGCCATTTGGGTTAACAAATGCACCGGCAGTATTCATGGATCTCATGAATCGTGTGTGTAAGCCATATTTGGACAAATTTGTGATCGTATTCATAGACGACATTCTCATTTATTCCAAAAACGAAGAGGAACACAAAGAACACCTTAGAACAATTTTAGCACTACTCAAGGAAGAGAAATTGTATGCAAAGTTTTCCAAATGTGAATTTTGGATTCAATCCGTACAATTCCTTGGGCATGTGATTGACAAGACCGGTTTACATGTCGATCCCGCTAAAATTGAAGCTATCAAAAACTGGCCAACACCTACCACACCTACAGAAATTCGTCAATTTCTGGGTTTAGCCGGGTATTACCGAAGGTTTATTGAAGGATTTTCTTCAATAGCAAAATATTTGACCAAGCTAACTCAGAAAAACAAGAAATACGTGTGGGATGAAGACGAAGAAAATGCTTTCCAAACCCTTAAACAAAAACTTTGTAGTGCTCCTATCCTAGCATTGCCAGATGGGATCGAAGATTTTGTAGTCTATTGTGATGCATCGTACCAAGGTTTAGGTGCCGTGTTGATGCAACGTGATAAGGTCATGGCTTATGCTTCACGACAACTCAAGGTTCATGAAGAAAATTACACCACTCATGACTTAGAGTTAGGAGCTGTGGTCTTTGCACTAAAAATCTGGAGGCACTATCTATACGGTACTAGATGTACTGTGTACACCGATCATAAAAGCCTACAACACATTTTGAACCAAAAAGAACTAAACATGCGACAACGTCGTTGGTTGGAATTACTTAGTGATTATGACTGCGACATTCGTTATCACCCAGGGAAAGCAAACGTAGTAGCCGACGCCCTAAGCCGAAAGGAACGAGTTAAACCACTACGAGTCCGAGCCTTAGTTTTAACCATAAATTCAAACTTTCCTACTCAAATCCTTCACGCTCAAGCTGAGGCGGTGAAACAAGAAGACATCCAAAAGGAAAGGTTGGATGGCATGATGCAAAAGAAATTCGAAACCCGTTCAGATGGAACTCTATGCTTCCAAGGTCGAAGTTGGTTACCACTTTATGGTGGCTTACGAGACTTGATCATGCATGAATCACACAAATCTAAATACTCCATACATCCAGGATCTGATAAAATGTATCATGATCTTAAGTTACTTTATTGGTGGCCGAACATGAAAGCCGACATTGCAACATATGTTAGCAAGTGTCTTACCTGCTCCAAAGTAAAAGCCGAACACCAAAAACCATCCGGTCCATTGCAACAACCAGAAATTCCTACTTGGAAATGGGAAAGAATTACTATGGACTTCATTACCAAACTCCCAAAGACATCAAGCGGTTATGACTCCATCTGGGTCATAGTTGATCGTCTCACAAAATCAGCACACTTTATACCAATCAAAGAGACTTACAAAATGGAACAACTAACCCGACTGTACGTCAAAGAAATAGTCTCAAGACATGGTGCACCGATATCCATCATATCCGACAGAGATGGTAGATTTACTTCCAATTTCTGGCAGTCACTCCAAGACGCCTTTGGAACAAATCTAGACATGAGTACAGCCTATCATCCTCAGACCGATGGTCAGAGTGAACGAACCATCCAAACTCTTGAAGACATGCTTCGAGCATGTATAATAGATTTTGGAAAAGGATGGGATACTCATTTACCATTAGTCGAATTTTCCTACAACAACAGCTATCATACAAGTATTAAAGCAGCTCCATTTGAAGCACTTTACGGTCGAAAGTGTCGTTCACCTGCTTGTTGGGCTGAAGTGGGAGAAGTTCAACTCACTGGACCAGAACTCATCCGTGAAACAACGGATAAAATTGTACAAATCAAAAATCGACTACAAGCCGCAAGAGATCGACAGAAAAGTTATGCCGACACACGACGCAGACCCCTAGAATTCCAAGTCGGAGATAGGGTTATGCTAAAGGTATCGCCTTGGAAGGGCTTGATACGATTCGGTAAACGAGGAAAACTAAACCCAAGATACATCGGACCATTCAAAATCCTAGCCAGGGTTGGTCCTGTAGCGTACAGACTTGAGCTTCCGTCAGAACTCAGTAATGTACACCCCACTTTCCATGTATCTAACCTAAAGAAATGCTTATCGGATGAATCACTTGTGATTCCACTCGATGAAATTCAACTCAATGACGATCTTCAATTTGTTGAGGAACCCGTAGAAATCATGGACCGAGAGGTCAAACAACTCAAACAAAGCCGTATACCAATTGTCAAAGTTCGTTGGAACTCACGACGTGGTCCTGAATACACATGGGAACGAGAGGACCAGATACGTAAGAAATACCCACATCTTTTTACCAACGAAGCTTCTACCTCCAACATAAATTGATCTCCGGGACGGAGCTCTCATATGGGGTGGAGACTGTAACAAATCACAATTTCAGGTTAATTTCTATTTTCGGAAAATTTTACTATTCATGTTACTATTCATTTTTACTATTCATTTCTTTCTGAATTTTTCCCGAAAGTTGATTTTTATTTCATATTCTCGAGTGATAAATCATTTCCATGACAAATTAAATGTTTGACACTCGTCAGATCATTTTCATGAAAGTTATTAAGGAATGACACGACATTACACGTTTTAGGGTAAAACGGCAATCAGAAATTCTACGCACAGCGAAATTTGATCCCGTCAGGTGACCCCACATCAGAAAAATGTTTAACACACTTATGATTTATTTGAGAATAAATCATGACTGAGAAAAATCATGGCCCAAATAAACTTCGGCCGTGAAAAACTGGAATTTTCAGTTTTACGCGTTTTTACTCAGCCGTAACCCTAGCCTTTACCTGCACCGCATTTCTAAGATGATTTGAGCTTTCAACTTATTTAAATAAGTCAACATATTTTTCCCTCCTCCATTGACTAAAAATCATTCCTTGATTTTATAAATCATTCCTTGATTTTTAGGCTTCCGGTTTGATGTCTAAAAGACATTTAACACCAACCGACACCAGACTGAGCCCAGTCTTGACATTATAAATCATTTTAAATCATTTTTAGCATATTAGAAAAGTAACATTTTACTTTTCTCAGTTTTACGCAATATTCGTACATTTTACGTATTACGCGTTTTAGACCCGTGTTTCCAGCTTTTAGCAGGTTTTACCACCCAAATGGAACTTATCACCCATTTTATATTTTATTATGGGACTTATGAACATTTCTAACAATACTTTAAAGTTTCATAATTTTACGACACCCGGTTTTACGTTTTGAGGCCTAATCATTTACGGTTGGCATTTCCCGGAGTCAAAATGCATCTAATAACCAAGGATAATACCAAGCCAAGCCACCTCCCCCTCCTTATCTGTTTTGAACCGCCAATGGGGGGGGTAGTCACACCCTTGGTGGCTTGATCTCATGGCTTGATGATCTAGGATGCATACATGTGTATTTTGGCCAAAATATCTCTTGAAAACTAACCTCCTCATGGACCTATATATACTCCCTCCCCTCTCTTCCCTTGGCCGGCCATCAAACACACCACAACACTCTCCACTTAGCTTATTTCTTCTAATTTGTTGCAAGGTTCAAGTGAAGTTCAAGTATAGAAACCCTAGATAGCTTATTTCTTACCAAAAATCTTCCAAAACCCTAACATACTTGGTGTTTTTCTCTTGAGTTTAAATCTACTCAATACACCTCAACCTTTATCATCTATCTTTCAAGAATACTAAGAGTAGAAAGGTTGCTTGAAGTGAAAAGGGTTGAAGCTTGTCTATCAAAGTCCATTTCCTTACTAGTTACTCCTTTCTTTCATTAGAAAGCCTAAAGTTGTAAGCCTAAACCTAACATGCTTCTTGTTTATTTATCATGTTCATTTCATTTATATGTTATTCTTGCTATATTATGTGTTGTAATTATGTCCATGATGAATCATGATGAGTAAAAGATGTTGTTGTAATGACTTATTGAAACAAATTACTAAAACAAGCAAACTAGTGAATATCTTGGTATAACCTGATCAAAATGGTAAAAATTTTATATTGGATTATTACATATTACAGTAGAGGACTTAACAAGAAAACCATAGCAATTTGAACCACCTAAAAAGAGTAAACGAGTCAAAAGTTATGGCGATTTGAAGTTACCAAAGATTTCCGGCAAAACTGCCTAAATGTTTCTGTGATTTCTGTGACAGAACCTAAAACACGCAAAAAGAGGCATTTCTAGTCCGATTCATGAAAAAGTTAAAACACGAAAGTTGTCCGGAATCATGTTTTCATTCAGGAACAAAGAGGCTCAAGCCTTGAAAACGCCTTCTGAGTGAGATATTTCTCAGTTTTCTTAACAGCTATTTACATATTTTAAGTTACTAAGTTATTGACATACTTTCAAAGGAATAAAAGGTATTATGACCTATAACCAAGACACCCACCATGGCTAGAACCAAGGTAGTGTCTCATGACCATGGAACAAGGACCAAAGGTCATGGCTAGGCCATGACGAATGACCAAACCAACTTACCAAGGCGTAAACATGAAACAATGAAATTGGCGATATATGGAACAAGCAATTTGTATCTACTTCACCTAAAAGGAAACCATGAGATTTTACCAAGACAAATGGTCATACAAGACTTATAAAACTACCCCTAATAACAATCTTCATGTACTATAAACTTTCCTAAGTTTATACAAATATCGGACATGTAACTTTTTCGGATCAAAACTTATATCTATATACTTTATCAACTACTACAATAGTAGGGAGCTTCATGTGAGGAGTTCATTATGTAAGCCGTCGAGATGAGTTGTGGATTTACGAGTTAAAGTGTCCTGGCTCCTCGAACGCTTACTAACATGACTTCTGAAATATGTTAGCCCGAACGGTAGTAAACGATATACCAAAACATACATGTTCATAAATCTTTCTTTCAAAGACTTACAAATATACATCATACCTCATCATGGACTAAATGCAAAACATATATATAGGCACTCCGTTATATTCTTTACACAAATCCTAAGTCGCAACATTCTATTCTAGGTTGCTCGTAGAAACCTACACGATCCGATCATCACCTTCATTATTTGCTATCATACTTAAGGTGAGTTCATAGCCCCGCTTACATTACTTTAATGTTTTACAAACCCTTGGGGGAAATACATGCTACTTTTAAACCGAACACAATGCTTTGAAACTGTATGCTGCCTGATTGTTTTATTATTACTAAGTACCTACCTTGCCAATCCTAGGCCCCATCATGAACCATTTAATCACTAGTATTAGTGAGCGCGAGTATTGTGAATAGGCCTATTGGGATTGACGAATCCCATTTGTTTGAGCAGTTAGTTCAAATGAATGCACTATATTTGAAAACATTAAGTATGACGGCAAAGTACTTACCGGGGCAACATAACCGCTGATTGATATTGGTACCCGTTAACGTATTGGTTGCATGAGCTTAGTACATAATAATAACTGTTTTGTTTTCTAACATGAGTATGAGTCTAATTAACTCATTACTACCAACATATTGTGTTCAACCTTAAACAAACTCTATGAATTTCACTCAACCTTTGTGTTGACCTCTTAAGCATGTATTTCAGGTCCATGATAATCAAGAATGGAGCGGGAAGGGCACGTACCGAAGGAAGAAGGCTATAAACTATATTGTCATTCGATAAAAACATCATAGACTTTATATTGATGTGTTTTGAAACAATGGAACATTTTGGGACCTCACTATGTAAACTTTGATATATTTGAATAATATGAATGACAACTCTTTTATTTACGATTCGTTTAGAGATCGTTTTCTATTATTATGACTGTTGTGCCGTCGAGTAACACCCAAGTTGAATTCCGCTGCATCATGAATTGGGGGTGTTACAACATCAACTTTTTCTCTTCTTTAACTCTTTCTCACTTTTCACTCTCAATAATCACCCCCATCTCACCTTTCATTAAAATACATTTATATAAACACACACTACTAAATACTCAACACACATCGACAAACTAAATAATAAATAATACAAACACAAAAGGGGGCCCACATTTCACGTTTACATATGTAGTGAATGGTTCACGGTTCGTCCCTCTTGGTTTCATCGCTCATGGCGTGAAGACAACCCCACCAACAAAGGTGTCGCATAAGGTGGCTCCTTGCCACTGCCTTAACTCTATTGCTGGCACTGGTCTAAGTATCTTGTTAGGTGCAACTAATCTTGCACGCAAGTTCAGACAAAAATTTAGTTATTATTAGCGTATCAATCATTTCTCTTTGATGATATTTTTTTTATTAACAATCTAGTAATTTCACTTTTATAAAACTGTGAGCATTTTTTTAAGAGTGATATTTAATTTGAGATTGAGGTAATACAAATCCTATGCAAATAGAAGTGTAAAGAAATCTATATTTCTTTTCAGAACTAAAAATATACGGATTTAAGCTTGGAAAAAATTAGTGTTTAGTGTTGTTTAATTTTTTTTTTAAAGTTATCGATCATAAGTTCATAACTTTAGCTTAAATAACTTTTAAAACATAAGTGTGATGGTTCACCATATAATTTAACCATTAAAATTACAATTTATGATTGATAAACGCTTTTCAAAAGTCAAAAAAGTTAAACCTTTATTCGCACAAAATTCAAAAGCTAAAACTTTTATATGATCATTTGCAAATAAAATAAAATAAAACATTTTAATATTTAATCAACTTAACTACTTATGTATTTTAAACTAGTTGACATAGTATTTGTTTGTGATTGAAATAGTATTTTGTGGTTTGCAGTGATAACTTGGTATATCTGTTATACGACTATCGGCTACAATATGTTTATGGCTAACTAATTGACGAGCTCCTGGAATAGTTGGGGCCATACCTGACCGAAAAAAGATGTTATCCAGATGCATTCAAGTAATTGTAGTAAAGCTTGACTAGTTGACCCCTTTGCCTTTTCGATGATACGAACGGATATAAGTAATTGTCGTTCTGTAAGACCATAATGAAAATGTAAATTTTTGTTTTTCTTCTAGACGAATACGATATTGTGAAATATCTTTATCGGAGTGCCATTAGTTTCTAAGATCACTTTCTGCTCTGAGCCTATTACGATCACAACGGTTTACAAAAGTCGAATATAATTTTCTTTAAGTACTTTAGTTGTTAACAAGAATAAAATTTTGTTTGAATAAACTGTTTAGATATAGAGATATAATAAGTGGAAAAAAATATATTATATTATTGTGTGTGTACGAACATAATATAAGAGACAATAACGAAACTCTTTTTCAATGAGAATTAATAAATCCTTCTACTACATGTTCCTACTCGTATTCTTACTCACAAGTTCCTGACAAGTGTTATAATAGATGGTTTAGATGCAGAAAGATATTGAGTGGAGAAAAAATATATTATATTATTGTGTGTAGGAGGATATGTAAGAATATAATGTAGAAGGTTGCAGCAAAACTTTTTTTCAATGACAAATGATATATCCTCCTACTACATGTTCATACTCACAGGATCATGACAAGTGTCAGAATAGACGGTTTAGATGCAAAGAGATAATGAGTGGAGAAAAACATAGTATAGAGTTTTGCTATATCCTTCTACATTATATTCTTACATATCCTCTTACACACAAAATAATAAAATATGTTTTTTCTTCATTCATTATTTTTCTGCATCCAAACCGTCTATATTATAACACTTGTGAGGATCTTGTGAGTAGAAACATACAGTATGAAGAAATATCATTTCTCCATATTATATTATTGTGTGTGTAAAAGGATATGTAGGAATATATTGTATGAGGTTATAACAAAACTCTTTTTCAATGAGTAGTAATGATATATCCTCTTACTACATTTACTACTCATATTCCTACTAATAGGATCTTGACAAGTGTTAAAATAAACAATTTAGATGTAGAGGGAAAATGTGTATAGAAAAAAACATATTACTCTCTCTGTCACAAAATTATTGTCCAGTTTGAATTTTTAAAGTTAAATTGGTTCAACTTTGACTATGAATATATATTTTTTATTATATAATACTTGATAAAAAATTATACCATTGAAAAGTACACTTAAAACCAATCCATTTATATATTTTGCATCAAATATTATATAACACACACAAAAATATTTAAAGTTAAAGTTGAAGAAGAAAGATTAAAAAAGTTAATAGTGGATAATAAATTTGGAATGGAGGGAGTATATTATTATGTGTATATGAGGATATGTAAAAATATAATATAAGATATTATAGCAAAACTCTCTTTCAATATCATTGAACATGTACGTGCAACTCATATTAAGAAATCTTTTTTGTTTTTGAACACAAGAAATCTTTTTTGTTGATAACGCATTTTTGTAACAAAGCAATTGGAGTTCTAAACTTTAAAGGTGGTAGTGTGTTGACTAGTGGAATATGGTGTTAGTTATGATATGATTTGTACCAAAAAGAACGTCAATAATTGTACTTGGAGGGTAATTTTGTCATTGCATGAAAACAATGACTGAAATTACGACCCGAAACACTTTTGAAACTAAAAGATCCTTTAGTATGCATGAAATTTTACTCAATTTTGCTTTAAGTAGAGTATCTATCTTTATCTGTTATTTGCTTATAAAATTAACAAAAAGTTTTACAGTAATATTTAATCAAGTCTTAACTGATTGTGTGTTTTTAACTAATTGACATAATATATGTTTATGATTAAAGATATGTTTAGTAGAGAGTTCACACCAAATTAATAGAACTAAATTAATTTTGTTATTAGACCATTGTTTATTAGATTATCTCGCATATTTGTAAGAAAACAGTTGGACTTCTAAACCTTTGGCTCCGTGTAATAGATGGTGTGGTTCACCACCATCACACGTCCTACCCAATGCACCTCATCTCCACGCGCGGCAAGGTTTCATTTTTGTATTTGTTTAGTGGTGCATACCACTTTTGGTGGTGCACTTCCTGTCCAATGCACCTCATTTCCAAACGCGCGGCAAGGTTTCATTTTGGCATTTGTTTAGTGGTGCATGCCACTTTGGTGGTGCACTCTTTTTTCTTTTTGTGTGTGTTTGTAGAGTATATTGTGAGGTATGTTTGTATAAAGTGGAATATTTTTATGTGTTCGGTTTGGTGGTGACCACTACACTTGTTTGGTGATGGGTTTGGTATGCTGAATAGTGATGTGACACTAACGTTAAAGTGACAATCGAGTTTGATGACCATTACTCCTACTCTTAGATTAGATACGATGGACTTCACCTCACACGCCACTCTTTTTTGCGATTCTATTGGAGGAAATACTATTTGCTAATTTCGATCATGCAATTAGTTTCAGGAAAATGTTGACAAATGGGTTCAAAGTCATAGATGATATGATGCAGCTGCTTAAGTACTTACTTGGATGCAACAACAATATCATGAAACATGCTTCAGTAATCTAGACGATGGTCATGAGCTTTCTATTCTCCATTTTGTAGGTTATAGATGAGTTTGGTTTTGCTCCCTTTGTAAAGAACGTTGTTGCAGGTAGATTGTTGACATTAAACGTGTTATAAGTTCCGATCAAATAGTATTACATTACATTACATTAATGGAATTAGTATTTTGAATTTTCAATGTACGTTATTAGTTTTTGCTCCTTCTCATTTTTACCACCAAGTTGTTACTTTTAGTTGAATTTGATTGATGCGAATTTCAAATACCTTCTCATTTATGTGGATCATCCTAAATAGTTTGTGGGTTTTGATATTGTGTGCGGGTATAAAGATGAAGAATGAAGATTGGTATTTGATTGAGTTTATGCTTTTTAGTGGAGTGGATGAATGAGATTTGAGAAGATTGGCAGAAATTTAGAGAGAGAAGCAGGAAAAATAGATAAAGAGATGGTGGTGGTAGTGATGATATAACTTTTTGATTAAATACATCGTTCGTCTCTAAGGTTGTACCATAATAATAATTAACCAAAATGATAAAACGACCATTTTGTCCTCACATGCAAGGCGCGTGGGGGAAATAACATAAGTTGACTGAGCATTATGGTCAAAGGGACGCATTCAGCCTAAAAACTTATGTTTTGGACTCCAGGCGGCTATTTTTCAAAGTTTGGGGCCCTGTGATTTTTTGGGCAAGTTTAGGGACCAACGGTGTATTATTATTATTATTATTATTATTATTATTATTATTATTATTATTATTATTATTATTATTATTATTATTATTATTTGTGTGTGCTATTTTGTCGGGTATATTTGTATTACGCATAGTATTCTTTAAAGATGAAGGGAGTGATGACCATTTTGTGTGAAAGGTGAGGGGAGTAATGATGTGCATAATGGTTTTGTGGCGCTGACAATGTTATAAATAGCGTGAGGCGTGACGTGACGGCGTGATCAAGCCTCGCGCCTTATGAGTAATGGCAAAATACAACGTTTTATAAGGCGTGATTTAAAGCGACACAAAATATGAAAATAATTTTAGATCTATATATTTATATCATAATTTCATATATACCGAGTTTACCAAAAAAAATGTCATACATAAGGAATAAAGTAAAGAAACTATATTTGCATGTATTTTTTTTTCTTTTCATTTCTTTCAAAATAATTTTTTTTATCGGAGTTGAATTCAAAAAAGGTGACACGCCTCGTGTCTTTTCACGTTTCATCTCACGCCACGCCTAGAGTCGACGCCTTTGTCTTTTTCGTAACATGTAAGTCACGCCTCACGTTTTAACGACACTACGACGCGCCTTTTAAAACCTTAAGCGTTGATATGACATTGAGGAAAATGATGACTATTGTGTGTAGCCTTAAAGTCGTTAGTCGACTACTAGAGTATGGTTTTATGATGTAACAAAAAGAAAAAGCAATTGTACGTAGAAGGGTAATATTGTCACTGCATGAAAATGGTGACCTGGATATTGAGATTATGAGAGGTGAAATAAGAAAGCATAATTAAAGGTAAGACGTCACATTCAAAGTGCAATACCCCTCTTGTCTCCTATCGAGTGGATCTTCCCACGTTATTTTTGTTACAACACCAACTTAAAACACATACAATCACACATAACATATTAAACAAACTTCAATTCTTGATCTAACACCACCACCATCGTCACCACCGCAATCTTCTACCTGATTACATAAACGCAGCTCGATATTTAGTCTTTATTCATCATCGGGGCGATCTGACTATTTTTCGCAATTGTTGCTTAGAATCATATTGTGAAATACTTTTGATAACTTTTTGTAAAGACAAAATGTTCATTTTCACTACACAGTAGCGGAGTCGAAACATTTTTGTTACTAAGCCAAGAAGTTCAATAATTCTATATCCGAGGCCAAAACTTTAGTTTTCATCTACAAAATTACCAAATGACTTTTCGTATGTTGCAACAGTTGATATATGGTTAGTAATATGGTATATACTAGTATATAGTATCTTGTGAAACATTGGAAGCAACCTCCTTTTAGTGTTTATAAACTTTTAAACTATAAAGTATAAACTTTGTTATCTCATTTCATTTTCTTTCTTTACTCTCCTTTTTTTTTTTCTTTCTTTTCAAACTCAAGAACTTTTTTGATATTTTATGTGGTCGACATAATGAAGAAATTTAGTTGGTTTAAGCAAATTTCAAACAATGGGAAGTTAGAAAGATTAGAAAGAAGACTATCTCTTGGTGAGTATAAGCGGGCGGTATCATGGTCCAAGTACTTGGTATCTAATGGAGGTGAAATAAAATCGAAAGGCGAAAGAGATGAAGAATTGGAATGGAGTGCTGATATGTCACAATTATATATTGGTGACAAATTTGCAATGGGAAAACATAGTAGGATTTATAGAGGTGTTTATAAGGAAAAAGATGTTGCGGTTAAGCTTATTAGTCAGCCTGAAGAAGATCAGGATTTAGCTTCAATGTTGGAAAGACAGTTTACGTCTGAAGTTGTTTTGCTTTTTGGTCTTCATCATCCTAATATCATCACCGTAAGTTAATCTGTTCGTTTTTCGTTTGTATATAATTAGGCAAAGTACACTAAACTGTTGAAAAAATTGGAGTATTACACGAAGATGAATGTGTTTGTTACGCCTACACGACTAATTCTATATATTGTAGCAGTTTCAGAAGTGTACGTTACTACGTTAGTAAACTCTAGCTACATTCTGATTATACCACATAAGTCCTATAGATAATTTACCAAGATTCCAAATTACTTGTAGATATGAGAACAATAAGTACTACGTAATAACAGATTTCTAAACCGGTATATGTAGATTCTGGTGTGAGTAAGATTTGTGGTGTGTTATGTCTCACAAATGGGCCAGAAAAAAGTTTTTAGCTAAAAGGGAATGTTCAAATTGGGTGCATAATTTATTTTAAACTTATGGAACATCCTAAATCGTTTTATGAGATTCTAATAACTATTGTACTTATATCAATTATGTAATTTGAATTGTTTCATAAACTTGTTGTGAAACAGCTGCGTAAATAAATAAATATTTGAAGATCAACCTACTAACTTTCCTTTTTCGACCCACTATAATTTTACTGTAAGTTGCAGCCGTTTAATCCGTTACTTACTGTCTGATCCGCTAAATTTTACATACTTAAAAAAAATCTTTGTGAGAAACATAGTGTAGTACGAGAGTACATGTTGGTCTATAAATTTGAATAAATAAAATAAAATGGTTAATTTCGTGGTTGGCATTTGAGAATTCTCAAATTGTGATAGATTGCAAGATTAAGACCTTTTGAGACAATGCCAGCTGCTTATTCTCATAAAATGGTCCACATAAAACCTTTCATGTAATTTGTACTTATTGCATTTAGGACAAGAAGACATCACCTAGTTGGAGAGAACAAGGGTCAATACTTATGTCGTATATATGTTCGATAACACGTTTAATCACAATAATTCATTGGCTGATCTGTTTTGTCATATATTATATAGTTTCCTAATTCTATTATAGCTGCAATTTATTATTCTAAGTGATGCCTATGGACTTGAACTCATACTAGTTTTAGTTGTTCACATTACAAAGAAAGTTTAGATTCTGCAGTTGACAAGAAAATATTCTATCATTTCAAACGAGAACATGAATACTGTATTACAAAAGAACTAGTAGTTTTTTATCGGCAACTTGAATATCAACATCAATTGTTTATATGTGGCATGCTTAAAGATCATTTAAAAATTGTGAAGACCATATTCGTTTACCCTGATCATTCAAAGACACATAAAGATGTGAATGAAAGAAAGTGCTCTTCTTGTTGTGAAATCACGAGATTTAATGTAATATGCACACTACTTGGTCTTTTGGCTCTCGTGTAATGTTTATAATTTATATCTTCTTATGGTATGCACGGTCCCTGATAATTCTTTATTGGCAGTATAACGGTTTAAGATAGATTACCATCCTTTTATATTCAAGGATTCGTGTTATTAATAGCACTGTTTTTGTAGTCATGGTTAATGAATGAACTGTTTATATGGAGTTAAATAATGAAAATTAGAGTAAACCTGTTTAGACTTGAGACTCGGCCTGCCCATCTTGCCACCTCAATCCACTGAATTACAAGTTCGCAAAGTAAAACATTCTTTGACAAACTTCCATTTTTGTGTTCTTATTCAGTTTTTTGCAGCTTGTAAGAAACCCCCGGTGTTCTGTATAATAAACGAGTACTTAGCTGGTGGTTCCCTAAGGTCATTTCTCCATCAACAAGAGCCATATTCACTACATCCCAACTTAGTCTTAAAGTTGTCCGTAGATATTGCACGAGGAATGCAATATCTTCATTCTGAGGGTATAATTCACAGAGACCTTAAATCAGAAAATCTACTTCTTGATGAAGATATGTGTGTAAAAGTAGCAGATTTTGGTATCTCGTGTTTAGAATCTCAATGTGGCAGTGGAAAAGGATTTACAGGTACTTACCGTTGGATGGCGCCAGAAATGATCAAAGAAAAGAAACACACAAAGAAAGTTGATGTTTATAGTTTTGCGATTGTCATGTGGGAGCTTTTAACTGCGTTGATACCGTTTGATGATATGACTCCCGAGCAGGCTGCATTTGCAGTATGCCAAAAGGTATCTGTTATTAATTTTATTATTCTATGCATTAAAAATAGACGTTCGGCAACGTTTAACCAGTTTTGGTAAAATAAAAAAAAAAAGAAAAAAAGAAAAAAAAAAAAAAAAAAAAAAAAAAAAAAAAAAAAAAAGAGATAAAAGAAAAAGACCGTTTACATGTAAATAGTGGAAAATACTAACTCAACTACTGGTTACGTGTGTACTCCTGTTTTCTAACGAAAACTGCACTGATTTACTCGACACACAGATTCAGTGAAGTGTTTGTATACGTGTAAATGACTATAACACCATTTGGTAGATACAAAATATACTTGATGTATGAGTATACCCCATCCCTAATTAAAGAAGAAAGAACGATGATTATAAACGAAATTAAACAAGTCAAAAGTTACATGTTATCTTACATTTGTCCATTCTTTTTTTAGAATGCTAGACCACCATTGCCAGCTTCTTGTCCAAGGGCATTTCGTGAGCTCATTAACCGTTGTTGGTCTACTAAACCAGATAAACGGCCTACATTTGATGAAATACTCAAAGTGTTGGAAGGATATGCGGCATCAGTTAAACAAGATCCTGATTTCCTTACAACATATAGACCTAATGATGATCGGACTTTGTTCAAACGCTACCTGAGGTGCCCTAAGTCGATTTCAGTAAGATCATAATGGGCATAAACCACTGTATCATCTAGGTGTCATTTGATTTATAGATGATCAAGTTGATCACGATTTATCATTGCAAGCTTGTTTAGTATTCTTAATATGTATTCAATTCCCTCATTATTCAAAACGAACATTGTTTTTTGAGAGGTGTAACATTAGTTTGTGTAAGTATCTTATTCGCTGAAATATGGTTTGAACCGAATGGAAACTATTTATTTTCAGGATTACATATTGGAATTTACTTTAAATTTATAAGTTAGCAACTTAGCATTATGAATCATATTCTACCATTTTAAACAAAACCAACTAAATAGTTTAAGCATCTGAATATAGTTTTGGCGACTGCGACTCATTTGAATATTTGACCCATCTGGGATAAATTTAAGATATAAGAACCCCGCATATAATAAATGGATCGAAACTGGATATCTGCTAAAACCTAGTGAAGGAAAAGCACACACTGGCGGCTTTGTGACTTAAGTAGCGTGTTCGTCTACAAATCACATGTTTTTTTTGGATGTTATATAAGTTTCAGAAAAGACACCCAGTCTCAAATGTGCAATTTTATTTGAAAAACATGTAACGTTGTGTTAAAGACACTAGCCAAGTTGTAATGTTTATGCCCATCATCATCATAACCTTATCTGGAAAACATACTGTCAAATTTATGCATTGGTGTGGGTTCAATTCCCATAAGTCCAACATTGTAAATTTATGTATTGGTGTTACATTAGCAAGAGTTTATTAATTTTTTGATGAATTAAACTACTCTCACGATATCTTCTTAGTAGGATAACAATCAGGGGCGAGGTTAGGAATTTGTGTTAAGGGGCCGTAACTATTTATTGTATAGTAGTAACATATAACTAATAGATTGGTTAACATATGGATTCAGTGGTTCAACTATCCTAACTGTTTATAAACACCGATGACATTACAATCATGTCTTTAGATTATTGCATATCAATACCAACAGGTTATCAAATCAGTAGATTTTACATAAACACTCAAAATTAACAAGGTGTGTGCTTTGCTAGATTTTGAGACATTACGACATTTCTCCTAATCGCTTCTCTGTTTCAAACAACTCGTCTTTAGACACTTAAACTCCTTTCTAAATTATGTGAACTATGGAATAGAGTGTTCAGTAAATATTCGTATACTTACTTGATCAGTTGAGAAAAAGATGAAAACAGGCAAAGGTGGCTTAAATTAGCGACTACAACAAACAATTATTATCCGACAAGCATAAATGACGATGGGATGCTTAAATATGGGTCATTGACACGGGCTAGATATCAAACGTGGGCTTGAAATCTAGCTAAAAGCTGGGCTAGTTGGGCCGGTTCGGGGTGGCCGAGCACCTAATAACAGTAACATTACACATTAGCAAAGGAAAAAACAAGATTAAAACAATGTTTCTGTAATTTGTTATTGAGATGAGATAAGCGGGGGGAGGGGGGGGGGGGGGGGGGGGGGGGGTAAGCTTATTTTTGTACTTACTAGCTTGTATGTTTCGTCTTATATTTGTTTTCTTTTAACATCGTCTTATGTATGGTCTTATATTTCATAACTTTTAACATCGCTAATTTGGGCTAGCGGCGCAGCTTGTTGCCCGCTTGCCTGTTTCAGTGTAAAACTTTTCTTTTTATTTATTTATCCTAAAAAATTTGACACTTGTGCGCTTATATAAGTATGTTATGACATGCTAAACATATATAACTCCATAAGTCCAAAAATAAGCCAACAAAATAAGGTTTTTGAAACATAAACAAAAAATCTACAAGCTTGTAAGCCCATTAATAAGTTTAAACAAACACTCCTAAAGTCCTAAGTTTGTGAGAAAATAATACCAAGAAATATAAACCGAAGTGTATACTTGTTTCAAGACAATGTAAATTTAAGTTGTTTAAATGTTTGATCTATAACACCTTGAACAAAAGACAGTTTGGCCGAGTGGTCTAAGGCGCCAGATTTAGGCTCTGGTCCGAAAGGGCGTGGGTTCAAATCCCACAGCTGTCATTTTATTATTTTTTTCGTTTAATTAAAGAAATACTAGTGTAAAGTAGTAGATCAGTTTTGAAAACTAACAATAAAACTTTTTTCAAAGAGTGAATGACCAAAATCCTCATGGAACGACAGGGACTCATTTGTATCCTTTCTCAACAACCATGAGATTATGGTAAAATATTCCACAAAATCATACAGAATTACAGAAGACACAAAACATAATTTTGACTAACTTTCTTAGATAAGTTAAATTTGACTGTAATTTTCAAATCGGTTGTTCAAAAGCCTAACTTTACTCACTAGTCACTATGTGCGAGCCTAGTAACCCAAAAAAATATTTATTGATATAGTATTTCATACTTTTATAAAGTCGATTTTAATTCGAACAAGAAATTTTTTATCACTTAAAAGGTTAGCAAGAGCTTGATGATACAAACATCAAATAGTTTGATATCTATTTTTTTTCATCATATCATATTTCTTATGGGGAAATCATATTTAAAAATGTTTTGTTGTTGAATAGATGAATACCTGTGCATATCAATGGTAGCTTATAGCGGCAAGTTTTTACACTTGTGTGATTATTCATATTTATCAACTATGAACTAACACATATTAGTAAAAAAAAAGTTGTAATATGATGTCTTATATAATAGAGTTTTTGGATGAATTTTTAAAAATTTAGTGTTAAGAACTTAGGATTAAATAGAAAAAGTCTCAATTTTTATTTATTTATTTTTTTTTAAAGTTTTCAAAAGTTGTCATGCATTTTGAAATTTTGGGTGAGAATTGCTTTGGCAATTATTTCATTAAAAAATTGTTTGAAATTTTATATAAGAATTTAAGTTTAAAAGGGTATTTTAAACATTACCCACTTTTATGTATTTTATGTTATGATAATAATAATCATAATAAACAAAAAATAAAAAGATTAATTTCATAAAATATAAAAATAAAAACATAGTTTTTATGTGGTATAGATAGTGCAAAATTGTAATCCCCTGTACTGGGCCTTCATACAAAGTCTCAAGTCATTAGGCTACGCATATGTAAAACATAGTTTATATGAGGGTGTTCACTATATTTTTCATTCTAAGTATTTTTCATTTTCACAGCTAATTTTGAATGATGCTTTGCACACTTTTTCATTTTTTCTTCTTATTTGCGCATATTAGTACAAGTATTTATGTAACACCCCCAAAATTTGGTACAACGGAAAACTAAACAAGCATTCGGGGTGCTACGTGGATTGGTATCCATCACAAGTCATAAAAGAACGAGATAAAGTAAACATAATTAAACAAAACCATACGGGTTTTTTAAAGTTTACATTCATCCCACATTTATCCAAAGTAAGGCCCAAAAAAAATAAATGTAGGTCCACAAATAAATATCAGAGTTTGAGAAAATAGATCCTTAAACCATATTGTCAAGCCAAGCCTTCCAAACCAAGCATCCAAAGGCATAACTTAATTACCTGAGAAAACGCGCTAAAAGTCAGCTTTCGCTGGTGAGATCATAGGTTTAAATTCTTAATTCAATCAAGTGGACATATACGTAAAACGCTTGCTAGCTAGACTAGGCCTCGTTCCACTAAACCAACCCTATAGGTGCACACACTATAGTCCAAAACCAACCAAATCAATATGCATTCGCAAGGATGCGACATGCCCAACATTCATAAAGATACGACATGTTCATGCATTCGTAAGGATACGACATGCGCTATAACCTACCTAGTTCTATAAGCATAACAAGTTTTAAATAAATAGCAATAATAGTCCACATAAAACAATTTTGCACATTTCTCACCCCAAGTATTGAAAACAAAGTTCAAAAGTAAAAGTGGGGTTATGACTCACCTCAAGTCCAGATATCAGCACAAAGAAACCGGTAGAATCAAGATATATCACAACTCAAAAGACGGAAACTACGGACTCGGCACTTCCTAACAATGTAAACTCTTTTCAGAATCATTTCCTCAAAATCAAATATTCCCAATCCCGAACGTATTCCTTTTTACTTTTCAAAAATCCATTTCTCGTATTATTCTCGTATTAATTTGGCGTTTGGTATCCATGTGGGTGAAGGGTCGACACAACTCAAACCAAGATAACCACAACGAAAAAAGAATAGTCAATCACTCTACAGGTCTAATATTGGCCCAATATATTACTTAAATAAATTATCGAAGTTTATCAAATCCATCGACTTGGTAATCCTCCATAATTATTTACTTAATATATTATTCCAAGATCATACCCAAAACCTAAGTCACATAGCACGTAGATTACTATATGGTAAGTATTTAAGTTAATAAGTTCCCTAAATATATCGTTAAACTTACCAAATTCGTCAATTTGATAAACCTCACGAGATATTTAGTAACTCATTATCTCGCACTCCTACCACAACCTATGGACGTCGTAGGATACAATATTCATTAATATACCCTTTTTATATAACCAAGTAGGTCCTATTTAATCCGTCGATCAAATAAGTTACGTAGTTATAGAAAATGAATATATTAACGTCACACATCCGTGACAAGCACAAAGTCATTAAATAAATAATAATATGGCCCACTTAGACTCAAGTGCCTTTGATCTCGTATAACTCGTAAGTTCCCGTTTTATTTCCAAAAGGCTTTTCATTTCGTATAGTATTTTTAACGTTATAATCATATCGTCATTTATAATAGTTTGTTTATAATAATGTTCCCGATATTTATTATACTATTTTCATAGTATAATATTTATCGTTACATTATTATTATATTACTCGTGATAATTTTATTCTTAATATACGCACTTGTATAAATATATATACGTTTTCACAGTTATAAATTTATATAAATGTTTATATTATTAATATAAGTATTACGAGTTTTTATTATTAAGTTTTATTATTATTAATATCGAGTTATAAAAGATGAGTCATATGTCCGAGTCATCACTCTCGGCTCATTATCCAAATCCAAGTGCTAAGGCGTTTTGCCGAAATCAATCGTTGACTAGAAAGTCAACGTGACTCCGACTCGCACAACCATGGGTCCAAAGTAATAATAATCAATACCACATCTCCGTCAATCGTCCCAAACACAAGCTACAACAATAGGGTCCGACTACGGCACCCGACTAACCTATCTCCGTCATTCTAATTTGACCGTCTCACAATCAGTCCCCAATATTACTTTTCGTCAACAACTCAACAATTACCAAAATATCCCATTGTCGAGACCACAAAGGGTCTCGATCCATCCAATGTATTCTGCCAAAAATAAAAATATAACACAACAACAACAATATCAACATGGAACAAAAGAAGAAGACATCAAGTTACACATTTTTTCGGGTTGGTTTACTAAGCCAAACCCGTGCCGAGAGACCCACTTGGGTCTCGGCTAGACCACGAGTCACAAGGACTCCAACCCAAGACCACTTGGTCTCGGCTTAGGCTCATCCGAGCACTCCCAAAGCTGCCCAAACAGACCCTTTGGGTCGCGGCAACACAAACACAACAACAAACACCCATGTAAATCCAATCAAGCCAAAATCAAACTCCAATATATCAACACCCTCGTCCCAACAATTACTAGGTCCAACCCATCAAAATAAAACCACAAGGCTCGAAGATTAACACCAAGCCGAGAGCCTAGCTCTCGGTTTCAAGTCGACACCCACAAGAAAAACCACAAACCCGGATACCAAACGAATTATTATTATCAAAATATCATTTCCCATTTATATACTTCGAAACCCAACAAGATTTATCCGTGTAGACACGGTTTTGAACTCAAATCGAGGCACACGAGATGAAATCGTGGCCACCTACCTTTAAAACAACTCCAAGCTCAAGAATCTTTGAAAACCCAAAAGTATTAATAGTGGTGGTGTTTAGGTGGCGGTGGTGACTCAAACGAGGGGCTAGGGGTGTTTGTTTCGCGCGTGATATGTACCAAACGAAAGAGGGTGAAATGGTGGTTAAGATGGTGGTGTTATTTTGGTGATGAGGGCGGCGGTGTGATGGTGATGGCCGACCTAGAGGGTGGCGGCTAGGGTTTAGGTTGGAGGTGAGAGAGTGAGATGGGAGAGATGATGGTGAGGGTGTGTTTGTGTTGTGTGTGAGACCGGTCCACACAAGGACCAATTTGCAGTATACTTTTTATTTATTATTATTATTTTTTTTTTCTTATACAAAACAATAATACTAAAAATATTGTTAAGGGAAAGGTTGACTAGTTATAAAACGCAAGGACCAATCTCGTAAACTTTTCAAAATATCTCGACACTTTCAAACCGAGCTCGTTCCCAAAATTTTTAAAACTCCACGATACGTTCAATAAATATATAAACCGAACCGTAAATTCAAAATATTTAAATTTGTTAAGTTATTCCTAGTGTTGGAGTCAACGTAGTGCTACGAACGTCTCAATCAATAAATCTCAACATAAATTCCATATCAAAATAATAACTCAAATTTAAATTCCACAGAAACTTCATAATTCAAAACCATGGTTCAAATTTTACAAATTCATCGCGAATAAATTTCAAATATTTAATTATCATCAAAATTTAAAGTAATGCGGGTTTTAAATGTCTCCCTAAATTGCTAGTTGTCGCAATTTAAAACATGATGTAAATAAAGTACAAATACTTAGTGTCTTATTTGATGTGTCCTAATTAAAATTATGTGCAAATCAATTCCTTTTAGTTAGAATATTAGAAGATTACTTTCAGTATTGTTATCGTAGTTTTTAGGATGAAAGCCATAAATTCTTCATGTACTCATATGTTGGATTCATTATGCACTGCGGACCGATGAAAAACTCATTATGCCTAACGAAACTTATTTCCAGTTGGCTTTTTTCGCGTCGCATTTACTTTTACTCTTTTTAGTTTAAGAAATGTTGTATTGTCAATACAACTTAGCATTTTACCCACCCAGTATTTTGACCCAAATTAGCTTGATCCAGTTCCCTTTAATAGAACCCATAATTCATCTTTTTTCTCTATTTTAACATGAAACCTAATTTTTCTTCTTTAACATATCTAAAACCCAAACACCAAATTCGTATTATAATCAATCAATTCCAATCATTAAGAATGTTTTGATAATCTTCTTCATGCTGCAGAGAGCTACCAACTCATTGTAAATGTAGGTTTCCATTAGTAAAACATCTTTCATGGTTAGATACCAATCCTTGTACCTGATTTCTCAATTGTCGCAACTCAAATGTAAGTTAAGTATTCTAATATCTAAGAACCCTCAATGTTTAAAAATATAGGGTCTATGATTTTTCGTGAAATTATATATTGTTGGTAAGAAGAAATGCAAAGACTTCTTTTGGATTGATCCAAAGATTTGCAATGAATGGTACATGCATCAGATGCTTAATTTGTATGTTACTTTGAATCCGGCTAAAAAAGGAATAATATGTTAAGCACTAAGGGTTCAAAATGAGTTTGAAAGGCTTCCGCTTGAGCATGATCAATTGGTGTCAAAGTATGAATAAAGCAAAAAAAGTTGCAACTTTTGGAAGATGATGTTTGTTTGCATTATGGTTTTTAATTGTAATGAAAATGTAGGTTTACGGTTGTTAGTGTGTAGGTTATGTTATTGTCTTGTGTTTTTTTATTAATGGTAATTTGCAGAAGTTAAAAAAAGCCATGTGAATAGCAGTTTTTATGCAGTAACGATTTATGTTTTACTTGTGTCTTTGTTATTAACGTAACTTAGAAATGCACAAGTCACTTTCCTTTCTGACTCATCACATACTAAAGCCAGGTTAATGGCAGACAACAAACTTAACAACCATAGTAAAAAATTGTGTAAATACATAAAATAAATTTAAGATATTGCATAGATAATTGGTACCACATGGTAGGTTAACATAAAGTATTGTTATATAAAATATGATGAGGCGAAAAATGAACCGCTTTTAGTGGGTCATTTAAGCCCGGAATTGAATTTATTTGATCAAATATTGCCCTAAATCGTTCCTTTTGTGATTTTAGGTACTTTGGGAGTGAAATCTGGAAAAGGAAGCAATTCGGACGTTTTTGGAGCATAAAAGTGAAGAAAACGCGAAAGACTTAATTTTCCAAGCTGGGAACAGTAGGTGACGGCGTCAAGAGCAACATTTTGACGGCGTCAAGAGTAAATTGCATGACGGCCCAGTACAGAAATGAAGGCGTCACAAGGAAGAGCGTCAAGAGTAAAATACGTGACGGCCTGGAAAAAGTTATAAAGTGATGGCGTCAGAAGTAGATCAAGGCAGTCCGAGAATTCTTTTGGCGACAAGATGACTGCGTCACCTATTTGGTCTTGACGCCGTCAGCCTCAATTTCATATATATAGTTTTCTAATTTTCATTCATAAAGGAGAGAAGTTTTGGAGAAACCCTAAGGCCGAACTTAGTACGAATTTTACAGGTTTTCAAGGGTTTTCAGCCCTTGAACCCTTTCATGTGTAATTGAGATAAGTGTTCTTCTAATTCAATCAATATGTCTATGTGTTGGTTGTCTATATCTTGTTCTTGTCTTAATTCCATCATGCTAGGCTAGATCTATCTTGTGTTTGCTTAGATCTAATGAAACCTAGATGTTAATTATGTGTTGATTACTTGTTTATGGTTGTATTGGATGAATGATTTCGATGTTAGGCTTAAGAAAACTGGCAGATCTTCAAATGGTAACATGCTTGAACGTCTTAGGAAACATGAACTAACGTGCACTAGATTTTATTGGTTGTATTTAATGCATGAGTAAATTCTAATGATCCCATGTTAGGAGCTTCTTAGCCGGCTCGACATAGGAGTGAAGTAGGCACTCATAGGATTGGGGAATTAAGTGCGCCACCCCATGAATGGTATTAAGGAATACAATCCATCATCCACGCAACTATAACAAGTAATTAACGTGTAAAAGATATCTAGGGAGTAGTGAAATCTAAGTAAACACAATTTCTCCACTTTTTGCTCACAACCTTAGTTTAATATAGTTTATTTTCATTTTTAGTATTTTATTTTGATTGCATCTTTAGTATTGGGTTAGTTGACTAGCAACTAATTCCGCCTAAATCCTTCAAACCCGAGATTTTTACTTGCTTTCTAAAAAATATAAAAATACAAAAATAATCATCCCTCACCTTTAGAACTAGTATTTAGGTTTTCTAATCCTAGCGACACTATTCCTAGCTGAACGATCAATCCCCCGGTACTTGTCACTATACTATACTACAACGATCAGGTACACTGCATGGTGGGGGTTGTAAGCTTCTCGAGATCCCTTGAGAGGTAAAGCCTGGTGCAATCCCTACGCATCAAGTTTTTGGCGCCGCAGCCCGGGGAATAGTTATTGTCTAGGTTAGAATCTCTTTTTATTAGGTCTACTTGCTAGATTCTTTTCTAGTAAGATTTTATTTTTATTTTTAGGTTTTCTTTAGTCTATCTTTTCTTTGTGTCTTTGTTTGTAAAACCTTTCCATTGACTATTCCGTTAGCCATTATGGAGAACGCGAATCCACCATACTACCAACCACGAAATTCACCCACTCCAAATGACATCTTGATGTATAAACAACATGAGGATGAACCTATCTATGATGCATGGGCTCGTTTTAAATATTTACTCCGAAAAGTCCCTCATCATAATTTCGATCTGTGGTCCCAAATTGAAATATTTTACCATCGTGTCGACCACTATGCCAAAATGGACATTGACCATGCCGCAGATGGGAACCTTTGGGGATTAAGTGTTGATGAAGCATGGAAAACCATAGAGAATTGTGCTATGCTTGCCAAAAAAACGGACAACACAACAAACGTTGTTACGGATCAATTGATAGCAAGTTTAAGGGAACAAGCAAGAAGATTGTTTGGGGATAAACCTATAGATGAGATAACTGGGCACACGGGGTGGTTTGATTTCACCACAATACAAGCTGAGCACATTGGTAATCCTGATAAGATGGAGGATAGAGTTGAAAATTTAAACCCACCAAGTACCCCACAAGTTCTACCATCATTTGAGGCATATACACCGCCCGTGACTTATTCGGATGAAGTAGAAGAGACTTTAGGAACCCCAATAGAGGTAGAACCTTTGAACCAAACACAACTAGAGGATATAGGTTTGAATAATTATAATGATAACCTTACTCTTAGTTTTAGGAAAGTTCCTAGTTTTGATGAACCGGAGCCTCAACCAAAATCGTTACCTAATCTTCCATCCTTGGATGAAAATTTAGGAATTGAAATAGGTTCCGATCCACCCATCAAACCATATAGTCCGGGTAGTCTTAGGACAAAGGTAGTGGACTCTAAGCCTTGTAGAGAGGAAGCAAATATAGGAGTGGAAAATGACCTTACATGCTTACATCACCCATTTATTATTGATCATAAGAAACATTATGGGTTTAAACCAGGTTTATTAGGTCAAGATGGATCCCCAACTAGGAGTCTTTCGAAGTTGATAGAAAATGATCCCTTTCTAGGAGAAAATATTAATTCACCCATTAACCCGATTGAATTAGGTAAGGTTATGATGATAGGAGCACAGCCTTTTGAGCATATAATTCATCCACCACTCTTTCCTCACGTGGCATACTTCCACCGAGATGGTGTGTATCGCTACTATCACCCGCACTTAATCCTAAGTGTAGGGAAAACCTCACATTTATCCGTGAAATAAGGGTAGAGTCAGGCTCGTGACTCGAACAAAAACAAGCGCTTCTTGGGAGGCAACCCATGTTTTGTGTGATTTTTATTTTTGTTTGTTTGTTATTTGCTTCCGTATGCATGCTTTATTTTTTATTGTTGGTAGATCATGTTTCTAACTAAAAAGTGGAAATACTTTACATTGTTGTTTTGGCTTAGTCTTAACTCCACCTAAAAGCATTTTTGCAAAAGATAAGTGTAAGGGTAAACCCCAAATATGTTTTTTAGAAACAACCCGATCATGATTCTCCACAATATTAAATGGACATGTATATTCGTATTTGTTAGAGTCAAATGCTTGTATCGAGTCATAATGAAGTTTTGCAGGATTTTCCAGGAAGTAGAACCAAGTTTTTCCAGAAATTTTCCGGAAACTTAACATAAGAATTTCTGCAGGTCACTTCTGACGGCGTCACGAGTTTACTATTGACGGCGTCACGTGTAAAAATCTGGAAATTTTACCAGTTTTGTTTTTCTAACGGATTCCTAAAGTTTTTGTTGAATTATTAAGTTTTATAATCTCCAGGAAATCTGCAAACTTCATTCCACAAGCATTATATCTTATCTTGATCTCTAGGATTTAGTAACTTATATAGATTACCGCCGATTTTATGCGAGGTTGCCTTGTTTGTTTTCTCAGGATTTACAGGTTATGAATGACAAGAAGATGATTTATATTCTGGAAGGGAAGCTTTGATTGTTCATTTTCTTGGAGGAAGATTTAACCTGACCACCTTATTATCCATACCGAGCGAATCAGGGGAGTATTTGATTTCATTCTTTTACTTATTTAACTTTTACATTATTTACTTGAACATTGAGGACAATGTTCATCCTAAGTGTAAGGGGATGGTAAAATGATGATACCTTACATTTGCACTTTCGCTTGAGTTTGTTTTGTTTAATGGTAGATATGTAATAAAACTATGAGAAATACTTGTTAGTGCAATTTTAGCGCCAAATTTAAAATTTTTTACAACATTTAGGAGTGAAACTTTAGCCATAGCAAGCGTCTCATGGATAGGAGATTGTATGACTAGCACATAACCGTATATTCAGAAAAATTTTTCACCCAAATATGTGAGGTTCGCCTTTAAATTTGATAGGAAAAGCATTTACTATTAGTGCTTATGAGTGTACCAGTAGCATTTAGATTCTAGAACTTGCGTTAGTGATGCATCCCGAGACCGCTAGTGAGACTACATTCGTATAGTAGGATTTACTTCATGATAAGAGGCATTAGGATCACCCTTGTGTTAAACCCGTATCATAATTACTTAACCATTTAAGTCATATTACTTGGCTAGTTAAGTTAACTAATTTTTCTCACACCCTTAGCGTTGTACTCATTTTTAGTACACGAAACCCCTAGTACACCCCTCCGAGCCTATCTTTTCGTTTCTAACTTTAAACATTTTACTTAAAGGAAGAATTTGTTACACCCCACTTAAATATACACCCAAATCGCCTTAGCCTTCCGTGTATGCACTCATTTTTAGTGCATTATTGTTATTTGTTAAACCCTAAGTTAACTATCTAATTGATTACATGGTTGCTAAGTCGAGTCATATCCTTGTATATATTATTTTGGGAAGATTGGGACTCATGGGTAAAGTACTTATTTTATGGAGTAATGGGGAAGAACATCATTTATTACCCCCGTATGTGCGTTAATCTTAAAAGTACTCCAAGTGTTTTGATTTTCTTAATTCGAATCATTATATTAGTTTATTGTAAAGTATGTAAAAATTCAAGTGTAAGGGGAATGTTCATTCCCTATGATGTATTATTTTGGATAGTAGGGTAAGAGTGTATGAAAAAAAAAATGAAAAAAAAAAAAATAGAAAAAAAGAAAAAGAGAAAAAACATACGGACTACCATCCATTTTCATTCTATGTTCATTTTATGTTTTTGTTATTTTCATTTATTAGCTTAAGTCGAGTCTAGTCTTGGCTTAGCAACGCCATATTGTACATGTAATTAACCAAGATTGTTAACTCGCCACCAGTAAAAGCTTCATTTATCCAACAAAACCGTGTATTTCATATCCCTACACCTAACGTTACAACCCTTTAAAAGACCTCTTTGATAGTTTATCCTAGGTGCTTACGCCATGTGGTGGAGGTTTGATCCTTTCCCAGGCCTATGGTAATCTATTTTGCTATGACAGGTAGTGAGAGATATCTTCCGTTTCCATATTGTAATTTATACTTTATTACACCCGAGAGATGTGAGTATCTAATCTTTTGTGAGGTGCTAGTGTATGACCTCCGTGCTTGTCTTTGGTCTTTAGTGGAACGATTATTTGTTGTAATTACTTTTATATTAGTGTTAAATGACCCCTAACTTGTATTTTGATTAGAATAAAAGCGCATTTGCTTGAGGACAAGCAAATCTCAAGTGTAAGGGTATATGATGAGGCGAAAAATGAACCACTTTTAGGGGGTCATTTAAGCCCGGAATTGAATTTATTTGATCAAATATTGCCCTAAATCGTTTCTTTTGTGATTTTAGGTACTTTGGGAGTGAAATCTGGAAAAGGAAGCAATTCGGACATTTTTGGAGCATAAAAGTGAAGAAAACGCCAAAGACAATTTTCCAAGCTGGAAACAGTAGGTGACGGCGTCCCAGCTTAAATATATGGATTTTCATACAGGTTTTTCAAGGGTTTTCAGAGGAGCATTAGGAATTTTGTAGTACATACTAGTTGGATTCACCATTACTAACCTTCTACTGATATGATAAAAATCCATATATGTCATACATTCGAAGTCAACCTCATCAACAATTCTACAATCCCCATTCAAAAACTACAAAAGGGTCTTCATAGAAAACCCCGTCATGATATAGGTTAACAATAAACGGAACCATCTTTAACCAGTACAAAATCAAGAATTTGGGTTTCACATTGTCCAAAAAACTTAGGGTGTTCACATTGTTTGTTAAATAACTGAGCAGCGTACACAATTATCATAACTTATCTGAACGTTTTAAACTTGAATTGAGATGAACTCCATTCATACGAGAGAGAGAGAGAGAGAGAGAGAGAGAGAGAGAGAGAGAGAGAGAGAGAGAGAGAGAGAGAGAGGGGGGAGGGGAGGGGGGGGGGGGAGGGGGAGGGGGGAGGGAGGGAGGGGGAGAGAGAGAGCGCACTAACTACTGAGAAGTTTGGTGCGAGCTCACAAATTTATTTATTTTTTGTTTAAAACATTAATGACATGGACAACCACATAGATACATTTGAATGTACAATATTAGAAAAAAGTCAACTACACTAACGTCGGTGAAAATATAGTTAATTTTGAATAAAATAAAATAGTATTACTTTGAATAAAATAGAAAAGTATATTTTGCATTATAAGTTTTTCATTGTTCCGTACTGCATAATCTGCATATAAGTAAATGAAACATTCAGCGATTCTACTTTTATCTTTTAGAGAGCCCACTTCAAAATGGTTTTAAAAGTCATGCATGTTGATGTTTATAGATGAATTCACCGAACCTCAAAAGATGAAAAGAAATGGAACCGGCTAGATCCCTAAAAACTAGCATATTATTTATGTTGCATAAAAAACAAGCATAATTAAACCAACCAGTCCTAGAAACTGAAACTTTTAGAAATGGCAAAATGATCCCTACTGTAACAGCATGGACGTTATCTACTTTTTGTATTAGAGCGAAGGATGATTCACAAATAATTTAAAATCATGAAAGACTGAAAGTGTAAATATTAAAAAAATAATTATTCCTTGCAACAGGGAATTTATATACTGTACACAGCAGCGATGTGAAGCCCTTTAGAAATATGGTATCTAGAAATCTAGAATACATAAGGGAAAATCATCCCTGCTGTGAACAGCAGGGAAGTTTTCTGCTGTAGCTTTATAGTGGAGGGTGTATCATGTAGAACTTAATATCTTGGAGGGTGAAAAGTGTAAGTATCAAAAAAAGAAATGCCCCATACTGTTGATAGAATAGCTGCTGTAAACAGCAGTGATGCTAAGCCCAATACATAAATACTCTTTTGCTTCTTCTAGAAATTTAGCAATACCAGAAATGTCTCCATCGTCCTATTGAGGCACCACACCAACCATTGGTTATAATTTCAATGTACAAACTTGTGTGTGAAAGATATTTGCGGTGATTCCGTTAAAAAAAAATTACACGATGTTAAATATGATTACACCATGTTAATAACAGACTAAAGTTACCATAATTAAAAATTCAACAATTAATTAACATTATGTTACATTTTCTATAATTATAATCATTACATATATAAAAATATAGAAATCATGAGTTTATTAAATGTTATTTTATACAATTGATTAAGCTTAACAATAACCTATGGGTTGTGATTAACAAAACCCAACAAAACAATTAAAGATATATTCTAAAAGTTATGGTTGCACAATTTTAGAGCGTTAAATAAACACTTTATTCCTTTAAATAAATTTATTTCTTTATAAAGAGTGATAATTTTGGTAACAAATTAAAGATAAATTAATATCAACCAACATATAAATATAGTAAATTGAGATCGTTTAATGAGTAAAAGCTTATATCCTCATAACACAAGTTACAAAATCCTGAAAGTTAAAATATCATAAAATTTTGGTTAGTAATCGTAAAAGTTTTAGTATAACAGTATTCAATACGATTTACTAACTTTTTCGGTTGCTCAAAAAATAAATAAATAAATAAATAAATAAATTAACTTTTTTGAAAAATTAATCCTCGAAAAGCTAGTACTTTAAAGTTCATTAATAGAATAATAATATGTTCGTTATACAATAATTGGATCTTTTGATTTTTCTTTTCTCATTTTCCGTTTCCTAAATGTCAAGCAATACAATCCAAAAACTTTATACTTTTATACTTGCAAAAATACCCACGTAAGTAATATAATATAACCAACGTGAAACTATTTAAATAATTGATTAAAGTTAACCAAAGTTAGCAATATCTAGCAACAAACAAATATTCCACCGGCTAGCCATTTTAAACTCTGCCGCTTTTCAGTTTCTCTAAAGTTGAGTCGACATCCTAAGACATTAATTTACTAGCCACGGCCATATAATTGGTGTTGCTATCTAGCTAGAGTTCATATATACATGGCCAAATACACATTAAAAGTGGCCAAGGAGAAGGTCGAAAATAATCACGAAGATAGTGTATTAAACCACTCAACAGGCCTACCCATTTAATGAGAATTGATTTGCACACATTGATAATCGATTGAGACACACCAATCTAAGTACCAAACGCTTGTACAATATTAAAATACTGGTTTCACTGGTTATAAATTTGATTATGCAAATAAAAAAAATAAAATGTGCAAATCATCTCCTTATTTTAATAACCTAAATAGGAAAAAAAAAAAAAAAAAAAAAAAAAAAAACCCCATTTTTTTATTTATGATTTTGATTATTTATTTATTTTAATACATTACTGACCAAAATTCTGAGAACATCTTGAAATATGACATCTCAAATATGTTATATCAATAATTTGAGAGCTATTCCGATCGATATGTCATTTTTGCCAGTTTTTGGAAACAACTATTGATCAGTATCATAATTTAATGCGATCAATTGATGTTTGTTTATCAATGTAGAGAAATGTCAAATTAGAGCTTGATTATCAACAAGGCAGCAAGTCTAAATTTGGTACTTTTTGGTAAAAGCATTGAATGTTTATTTTTATAATCAATAATTGGTATACCTAATCCTATTCTTTGTCAAGTTTAATTTTAATCAAAACTCCTATTATTAGTTTTTGACATTTTTCCTTATCAAACAACACTTATCTATACTTGACGTACTTCCGATGAAAGGTTATTCTTGAATCTTGATCGATATGAGTTTTATCACAACAGGACCTATATATACTCGTTAATCTTATAAATTTAAAACGATCATCACACAAATACAGTTCCGTTCTAGTGTTACACTAAGAATGTTTGATGACTGCAAAACCTAACTAACAAAGTTACAAAACAAACACAAAACACCTCTTCACAAGTCGGCCAAAAGTGAGAAATCATGGTTACCAAAAAATAAACGCAAAATCTATACAATCATATTTAGTACCGATACATATTATTACTCGATGCGTTACCATACACACCAATTTGATCTTGTCTGTATGGTAAATAAGCTGGAAGACGAATATTTCCAATCTTCCCTTTATAAGCCGGGGGAAGCTTCTCCTCCGGCTTATTATTGCCTCCAACTTTAGAATTCTTCTCACTCTTCGTAGTTGTTACTTTCTCGTTGTTCTTTTTCGCCTTCGGCGGGACCGGAGGTAGAAAAAGAACAACAGGAGATGTATTCACTGTATAGTTGTCATCACTGTAACTTCTCTTAAATACATGACGAACATTCCATTTTTTCGACGTATTTCCAATTCCTAAGGAAATCGAATTGCTCTTCTTATGTTTTCCACGTGGCGTTGTTTCCAGTTTTTTCGGGTTCCATACACAATAACTTTCGGGTGAGAGGAGTTCTAGATCGTCTGCATCTGATGATGATGTTGAAGCTGAGTTGTTACGAGCTTCTATTAATAGTTTCATTAAAGATAGCCGTCCTGAAGTTGAACCTGGAGCAGTTGGAGATGAAGTTTGTGCTAGAGATGAAGCTGGAGCTAGAGTTGAAACTTCTAGAGCCGAAGCTGGAGCTGGAGCCGGATCTGGAGCTGGAGCTGGTGTTAGAGATTTCTTCTCGGATGTTACAACGTTGTTGCTAGAGTTTGTATCTATGTCTTGTAACAAAGTTTGATCAAATAGCGGATACTTTGGTGAGATCAGCTCGTCATACATCACGTTTGCGTTTGAAGCTTCTAATGATTCCGAGTCTACACAAAAAAGTGGAAACTCGAACTCTTGTTCTTCTTCTTTTTCGTTACCAATTTCATCAGTAGAGTTAGCCGGATTATTCTCCTCCGCCATGAAAGAAAATATATCTTCGTCGTTGTTGAATGGTTTATCGATGTGAAGTTGTTGCACGACTCGATCAGCGATATCAGCTATGCTATTAGAAGAGTTGTGCTGATTGAAGCTTGGGGACTCCATGTTTATGAGTTTTGTAGTTGAAATGAAATGATATGTAACTGTTTTGAAGTGGATGTGTGTTATATATATACAAGGGCCTATAAGGGGTAGGGTTTTATAATGGATCAAGTGGATATAAAGATATAAACTATCTTAATCTTCCAGAATGATATATATTACATTTAAGTTTTATGCTTTTTATTTTAATTAATTAATTGAAATCCATCAAAACTTTTTTGTTACATCTGGAGGCTTTCTTGTCTTTTTTCTCGTGAATCATATTCATTTCGCTTATGTTTTCTTACATGTACGTTGGTTATAATGATAAATCATACAGAAACAATCTAAATATGTAAGTTATGTGCTTGCTTATGTTCATCTATTTCACTCGGTCAATCCTAAACCACTCCAATAATTACTTCAAAATATTCCGCACCAAACACATCTTAAATCTCAACAAACAAATCATTCTTAATTGTTCATTCTGTTTGCTCTTATGTTTTCTCCAGAACTATAACAACGTTTAGTAAATTTGTATATTATGTATTTGGATATATGTCACGGAGTGGTCCGTTATTTACGTTTTCGTCCAATTTTTCACGTTTTCGTCTGTTTTTTACGTTTTTCGTCCGTTTTTTTCACGTTTTCGTCCGATTTTTTACGTTTTCGTCCAATTTCTTACGTTTTCATCCGATTTTTTACGTTTTCGCCCGATTTTTCACGTTTTCGTCTGTTTCTCTACGTTTTTCGTCCAATACGTTTTCGTCCGGTTTTTCACGTTTTCGTCCATTTTTTCACGCTTTTGTCATTTTTTTAGCCGAAAACGCGAAAAAAATCAAAATAAACCGTAAAAAGTCAGACGAAAACGTAAAAAAACGGACGAAAACGTGAAAAATGGACAAAAACGTAAAAACACTGACGAAAACGTGGAAAAACAAACAAAAACATAAAATAACAGACGAAAACCTTAAAATTGGACGAAAACGTGAAAAAACGGACGAAAACGTAAAAAATCAGACGAAAACGTGAAAAATCTGGCGAAAACGTAAAAAATCGGACGAAAACGTAAAAAATTGGAAGAAAAACGTAAAAAACAGACGAAAACGTGAAAAATCGGGCGAAAACGTAAAAAATCGGACGAAAACGTAAAAAATTGGACGAAAACGTAAAAAATCGGACGAAAACGTGAAAAAACGGACGAAAAACGTAAAAAACAGACGAAAACGTGAAAAATCGGGCGAAAACGTAAAAAATCGGATGAAAACGTGAAAAAACGAACGAAAACGTAAAATATCAGACGAAAACGTAAAAAGTTAACGGAAGTTAGAAAAAAATCTAAATCATGTAATTTACTAAACATGAAATGCCTATACAAACTCAAGGACCAATTATGTAATTTACTAACGAAATAGTTAACGAAAGTTAGAAAAAAACCTTAATCGGCTAAAAAAAAAAGTCAGATACCTTAAATTGAGAAAAAAGAAGAGTAGTACCTTTAATTGAAATTGGACCTAAGATGGATACCTTTTTATGCGATTTGCCCTATCTAAAATGGGTGTTTAAAAGTCTAAGTGATTTCTACAATTTAGTAATAGGGTTGATTTTGATTATTTCTTTTTCAGTTTGACATTATCAGTTATGAAATATTCGAGTATTCTACTATTAACGTACACATGCATGTTCATATTCAGGACCAAATAAATACTTATATATAAAATTTGTCGAACCATATATATGTCATCTAAAGAATACTTGAAATAAAGATAACCTTTTGTGAATCACAACACCCGGTAGAACACCAGAATCACAAGAATATGAACACGTACATTTTGAAAACCTCTATGAATTGAATCACAAGATTCTGAGAAGGAACCAAGATTATAAGGGACCGGGTGAACAAAAAAGTTAAGCCATAATAGTAGACATAAATTTTTGGACCGAGTGAAATGAAAAAAAATCGAGTTTAAAAAAAATAATAAAATAAATAACAATATGGAGCAAAATTTTATCGGTGCTCCATGACCCATACATAGTTCCAACACAGACAAGAATCAAAGGTTGGGCAACCAAATTCATTATGCCCTTAGAGAAAAGTTCGACATATTACAAACATTTTTAAAGATCAAATGGACAAAATTCTCAGTCATTTTTTCATTGAACTAAAAAAACAATAATAAAAAAAATAATAATAAAATAAAAAAACTCGTTTTTATTTAAAAAAAAAATCACAAACTGTTAATCGTTAGACAAACAAATAATACTATCACAAAGAGAATTAAATCATTTTTCTTTAGAGAGACACTTCTGTATATATGCATTCAAAGAATTTTTTTCGAGTTTTATTTTGGGAACGCTGAAATTTACGTCTTGAGAAATCACATGTGATTTTGAAAATAACAATCACATGTGATTTGCGAAATCACACGCGATTTTTAAAATAACGAATCACATATGATTTTTCAAGTTGTAAATTTTAAAGCTAAAAATAAAACTTAAAAAAAAAATCGTCGAAAGTATATCAAAGTGTGTCTATCGAAATATAAAATAATTCTTGTCTTGATGACGCATTTTTTATCGCTTAATGGTTTATCTTTTGTAATATATTTTATTAGAAAAAAATGGAAAGTGGGTTTTGTTTTGTTAAAAAGATGAAATAGCATAATTTGTCCATTTAGTCTTTAAAAATTGTAGTAATACATGTTGATCTCAATTCTAAACATAGGCTCTGCCGTTACATGCTATCAACTTTTGATAATGTATAATCAAACATCAAAGTCCTCAACTAAACAAACATAATGCATAAGTATACGTGCAGTGAGTCTGTGAGCTGGTTGGATCACTGGTCTAGCTAGATGTCGTTTAGGAGCATGGATCTAAGCGGTCCAGGTCAAACGGGCCTCGGGTCGGTTTGATCAATCGGGTTTTCGCCAAACCTTTTATTTTTTATTATTAGTATTTTTTTTACTTGAGAGAAAAAAGAAAAAAAAGAAAATAGGTTTTCAAAATTTTTTTGACCCGCCTAGACTTGTTTATTGTTATACAATTAGGCAGACTATTACCATATTATGATAATTGACAAAAGGGTTAAATAAATAATAATGAC